>OX451736.1:1672930711-1673530711 GCA_948472305.1 Vicia faba | reverse complement strand
TAAATTTAAAAGGCCTCTCCAATCACCAAACCATCGATCAATGTTACATTTCAATATCCTAGTGAGTTTATTATTTCAAAAACTTATACTTATTGTAAACACTCTAAAATATTTCTATTTTTTATGAATGTTTGCCTAGAAACTTAACCAACTCTTAATGGACACACTGCCCCAACAAATCATCAAAGTATCATTAATTTACATCAACAAGAGAGCTATGGAACTGTGTTTAGCATAATGTATTCAAATAAGAACAAGCATAATCCATTCAAATAAAGTCATAATAACTCATATGTCTAAAGAAGACATCAACATCATCACCAAATATAACCATGTCATAGCCATAATTTATCATAGTCTGTACAATTAACTAACAGCCATACCAAACAGATAATCAATTATTTCCCAAAACATTCCATCAGAAATTAATAATACAATAATAATAATAATAATGAAAATCCCCTCAAAATATAGTTTCTAGTCAAGCTTGACCAATGTTGTATAAAAACAAATAAGCAGTCTCCTTCGTCGTCATCATCGTATAAGAACAAATAAGTCATCTCCTTCATCGCCGAATAATAGGACCTTTGTATCGCCCCTTCCCGATAACCAGATCATTGGGCGGCGGAACTACTTCTAACCAGGTGATCTCAGACGGATTCAATCCGCGCAGCTCCTCGAGCACTACATTTTTTCAACAATATACCATGTAAGGAAATAAAATCATGCTTTAGAAATATGCGTAGAAAGTTTATAGAAGGAAGAGACAAGTACCTGGAAGATCTGTCTTTGGCGTCTTACGGTAATAAGAGCAGTTTCTTCCATTTTCTTCTTCTTCTAACGAATAAGGAGGAGAAAGAATGTCGAAGAGAGCACAAGGGGTTATGGCTTTGAAGCAATGGAGGTTGCCGCCCCTATTCGGATGAAGAATTGTTGTGTCACAAGGAGCAGTCATCTGACAATCTCTGACATGTTTAGCGGGTCTCGCTGCAGCTGTAGACAAGATTCAAATCTCATTTCTCTAGTTTAGGAAAAGTTTGAGAATCATAAAAACGTATTGTTTAGTGAACTTCGATATTTACTATCTTAGGATCATAGAAGCCACACTGAAGATCGGTATAATGATGACCGGCAAAAAAAATTAAAGAGACAGTATATTAAGTAAACATGCATCAATATGGAAGTTCATAATCCTCCATTTTTCAGAAATCATAAATATGTCGATGCTGGCATGCATAGTAAAAGCACGTAATAACATCTACTACTGGAAGTTATTCGAAGAAAATATATATTGTCAGTAACGCAGTCAGCCATATCAGTGGCTATTAAATCAAGATCGGACAGTCCAGAATGTTCGACCTTGAAATATGAATTGTCCTATCTTTATTCAACGGCCACCACAATGTGGCTGACTGTGTGTATGTGTGAGCGCGCAGAGGATTCTGATTGAGCTCAACCTAAATCCTTTCACCGCCTATATTAGCCTTTTTAAGGGGTTTACACTCTATTTGTTCTCTTTTCTGACTATGCTCCTAACTCCACTCTTGCTCTAGTGTGACTTAGGCGTTAGAGTGTTTTTACAGATATCCACTCTTCTCTCCAATCGGTTGGCCGTCATTGCCAATCACATGAAGGTGTCCAACCTCATCCAACAGTCTTAAATTCTAGAAACTATTGTATGAGATAGAAAGATGTTCAATTTACAGGCTCAGAGCACTAAATATCAACCTCACCAAAGCAAAATAAAAAATGTGAAATACTAGGAAGGCAAGTTCATGCCTGACATTTACGCAATCCACTCAAATCGTAGCATATTATAAAAATGTCTCCAAATAGATATCGATTTCAACGAAAAATACAGAGCAGAAAACCAGTGGCAGTCGTGCTAACCGATTAGGCATTAGACTTAAGAAACTTTCATCCTCTATGAATGTCAATTTCAGCTCAAAGATTAACCCTCAAAGAGATTCACAAAGACAGGTTTTGGATATTTAGCTTCAAAATATTTCACAAAAAGGACAGAATCTTGTTCAACCCCACTTGCTCACAATTTCTCATAATGTCAACGATTGCAGTGTAGCCGCATTTGCAATTGCAAACAGTACTTGTTATAGTAAAGACAGAATCATAAACAAATACAACAACGAGTGTCACCTTGGGATAGATTATATGATTCAGGCAAGTCAATCCAATCAAATGCTTTCACAAGCAGCGAGCCATAGAGAACCTTGCTTAAAACTGTCATTCTAGGATGATCGTGAAGCGGAATCAAAGAACCAGGAGACATGCAGAATATTCCAATCTACATAAAAAAAAGGTTCAATTTCAGCCCTTGTGAATCTAAAACTCAAGGTCCAATCCAAGCAAGAATCTATACAAATAGAGTAACAAAAAGTAAACAGTGACAAACTTTGGAATACTGAGAAAAAAATTCAAAATCCTTACAGAGAATTTGTCACACTCATGAAGGTGAATGTACTTAATAGGCGGCTCGGGTTCATGAGAGGTTTCATCTCTCCCCTTTTTCCCATTACGACCATTCATAGAACTTTTCCAACCTCGCGCCAGGTTCGCCTCGTGCTCAAGACCGACATGGGAAGGCTTCAGCGCATCTACCATATAGCAATGCAGTTTACAAAAAGGCTAATCAACACAACAACACAACTCCACCGTAATAATAAAGACACTACATATACTAAAACACGCATGTATCTCAAATCAAACACAACATTATACACAATTCAAAGGAAATTTCAAATGATTCACTGAAACATTCATCAAATGCAATCATAAAAGCGTAAAAATTCATCGAAAAAACAACAACAAAGATCAGATTATACCTAAAACGGCTCGGACTTTTTCAAGAGCTTCTTCCGAAATAGGCCCCTCAGTAGACAAAGAAGCCTTGCAGATATCATACAATTTCTGAATATATGGCATTGTAATAAATGATTCTTGAATAATCAATGTAGTATCTAGGTTTTCAGTTTTTCTTAGAATCCAATAAACACCAACTAAATTGAACCCAAAATATAACTCGGCTCGGTTTAAATCCAATCAAAATAGCAAAAGAAACAGCTTCCTTTCTACGCAACAAAACATTTGCATGACAAATTCATCAACTCAAATCCCATCAACTGTATCTGCAAGCATCATAAACAGACAAAATTCACAACACAAGTCAGAAATTCAATCAAGTCCAAACCATATAAAACTCAACAAGTTCTTAACTTTATCAACATCAATACCATCATAAAAAAAAATCAATCTTTAAAATAAAAAACAAAAAATTTCTCATTCTGAATCATTAATCTATAGCCCAACAAGTTTCATATATTGGAAACCAAACATGATTAAACAATACGAATGAAAAAACAGATTTTTAAGGAAATAATGAAGTGGGGTGAAGAAAAGTGTGATACATGAAACATTGGTTGGTGTGTTGTGTTGGTCAGGACATAATCGAGGTTGGGGTGAAGAAGGGAGCAGAGACACGAGACGAGAACAAGATACTACAGTGGAACCAAACCAGAGACAGACAACAAAAGACAGTCCCAAAGTTCAACAAAACCTGATGTCGCTTTTAGAATGACCCTTTGTTTGGAATAATAACCCTTTTAAAGAAGCAAAAGATAGAGAGAGAAAATGATGAAAATTATAGAGAGAAAAAAAAAGAAAAAAATCAGATATTTTTCGTGACATGTACGTTTGGGAGAAGCAGAAAACAAAAAATGTGCCTGTGCGTCTTTTGGGGAAAGATGCTTTTCATTTTGATCTTTCACATTTGTTTTCTCATATTACAATATTACAACATAGTTAATTTCTTCTATTTTTTATTTTATTTTTAATACTCCTTCCCTTTTTTTTTTTTTTTTTTTTTTTACTTTTGTATAAATATATACATGAGTGAAAAGTAATTTTCTATATAAATATGAGTCACATTTTGAAAGTTTAAATTATTTTTTTTGCACATTTGATTTTTTTATGATCTAAAAATGAACTTTTTACTAAAAATAAAAAATAAGTATATTTGGCTTAAATTAGCTTTATAAGAGTATTTCCTATAAGAGTATCATAGAAGTTTCTTAACAATACAAGGTTGTTTTAGTGTGGCACATGGTATTTTGGATTCTATATATTTAGTTATAATTGTATAAATAAGATGGTTTTATAGGATTAAGTAATAATTTTATTTGTCTAAAAGTGTAAACGTTGAAGAGGAAAATTGAAATATAGAAGAGGGAAATTATATTTATGAAATAAGTAATTTCTCATGAAATATTTTATTAAAATTAAAAAATTTATCAGCATCGTAAAATTGAATTAATATGTGAATCTATTTATTTAAAATAGTAAAATGGATTTTTTGTTTTATCATTGAGATATTTTAAAGACATTCAATAAGAATCTATTAAATGTTTTTACATGGCATTCATTCTTATAATAGTATTTTGAAATTAATTATAAGAATTTCCAAATTAAAAACTTTTTATTTGAATATCTGTAAAATAAAGTTATATTATCTTTATTTTTAATTATAAAATTTATTTTATATATTTGTTATCCTTTAATAAAAAATAAAAATTTATATTTATTAATTACGTTTTTTTACAAAATTACTGTTATTAAATTAGCGATTGAAAAACACAAACTTATTTTTTTTTATATTATTATATTATTAATTATAAGGATAATGATATAAAAATAATAGTTGTTTGAGTTATTTTTCACCTATACACGTATACATACATTAAGCAACAATTAAAAAGAAATATATATAAGTATAATTCACCAATTCCCGATAAATGTGCCTTAGTAAAAAAAAAAGTATAAAACACGTTTTCTTTTACTTTTTCACTATATTATTAGTGTTTATTCCAATTCATTTCAAATTAATAGTGTTTTTACATAATTTTAAGTAATTATATTTCATTTTGTATTTATAATACTTTTTAATAACCAATAATAAATAGAAACAGTTTTGTAAAACTGTTATATTTATTATTTATTTTTATTTTCTTAATTTATAGGGAGAAATTTTAAGCAAAAATTATTTTAAATGGGAAAGAGTAAATTTTTTAGGAAAAAGTTAAAAATAACTAATAAATTAGATAAATAATCAGTAATTTTAATAAAATCTAAAACTAATAAAATAATAATAAATAGTTAATTTAAAGAAGAGATAAATAATTATATTCAAAATAAAAAATTAATTATTTTTTTAATATACCTACATGACTAAGAATGGCTAAATACCCATACCCGTGAGTATCTGCGGGTAAAACTCATTACGAGTACGGATATGATGTCTTAATGAATATCCACAAGTAAAATAAACGAATATTTAGTTACTTGTTTATTTATGTGTACGGATAAATCAAATATAGATTTGATGGTACCCATAACCACAAATATCTGTATCCGTTAATAATTAATAAAATTACTTAAATATTAATTTATTTAATCTAAAATTATTATTATTATTATTATTATTATTATTATTATTTTTTTTTTTTTTTATTGAATATGAAATTATTATTATTTTATTGAGTATAATATAATTATTTGTAAAAAGGAGAAATAAAACGAATGTGATTTATTATTTTTATTATTATTATTATTATTATTATTATTGTTATTATTATTATTATTATTATTATTATGTGTTAAATTTAAAACTATTTTATTATTTTTTATAAAAAAAATTAATTTATTATATTTTTTTAAAGTAAAAATATCTATAGATATTCGTATAAATTCACATGTATCTTAAAATTTACGGATATCTATCTAACGGATATGAGACATAGTAATAAATAGTTAATTTAAAGAAGAGATAAATAATTATATCCAAAATAAAAAATTAATTATTTTTTTAATATACCTACATGACTAAGGATGGCTAAAAATCCATACTCGTGAGTATTCGCAGCTAAAATCCGTCACAAGCATGAATATGATGTCTTAATGAATATCCACGAGTAAAATAAATGAATATTTAGTTACTTGTTTACTTACGGATACAGATATAGATTTGATGGTACTCATAACCACGGGTATCGTCTCCGTTAATAATTAATAAAATTACTTAAATATTGATTTATTTAATCTAAAATTATTATTATTATTATTATTATTATTATTATTATTATTATTATTATTATTATTATTATTATTATTATGTTGAATATGAAACTATTATTATTTTATTGAGTGTAATATAATTATTTGTAAAAAAAAGAAATAAAATGAATGTGATTTATTATTATTATTATTATTATGTTTTAAATTTGAAACTATTTTATTGTTTTTTATAAAAAATTAGTTTACATATATATATATATATATATATATATATATATATATATATATATATATATATATATATATATATATATATATATATATATATATATATATATATATATATATATATATATATATATATATATATATATATATATATATATATATATATATATATATATATAAATACTCATACAAAGTCACAAATATCTTAAAATTCACAAATATCTATCTAATAGATATCCGTATAGATATGAGACATATATGAATATCGTATTTATTAAATGGGGCGGATAACTGAAAACTAGTATCCATACCTATGACTTTAAAACTACAATTAAAAAGAAAGTATTATTCACCAACTCCCTTATCATTTTTAAGATAAATGTTGCCTTAGTAAAAAAAAAATCTAAAACAAGTTTCCTTTTACATTTTACTACATTAATAATTTATTTATTCCATTTCACTTCAAATTAATAGTATATGCATATTTTAAGTAATTAAACTTTATTTTATACTTATAATAATTTTTAATAACCAATAGCAAATTCAAAGAATTTCATAAAAATGTTAGAATTATTAATTAACTTGTTATTTTTTAGTTTATGCGAAGAAATTTTAAATAAAATTTGAGGCTTTTATACAAATGTCCAAGCATGTCTAACTCCTGGTTTGGTGAAGTAGTTTAGCTGGTACTCCTATTTCCTAAATGAATTATAGTATATTTGAATTGATTTTTAGAAGATCTATAATTAATTTTAAAGGTGTAGAATTGATTCAGAATGGTTTTGATATACTCCCTCTGGTCTCATTTATAAGAAAAAGTTAACTTTTTAGATACATTAAATAAGTAATGTATTTGGACAATATATTGTCCAAATACATTACTTATTCAATGTATATAAAAAGTTAATTTTTTCTTATAAATGAGACCGGAGGGAGTATTTGTTTAATTAAAAGTAGAATTTATTTGGCTTTCAGAATTGATTTTACTTAAAGTTAGAATTTGTAACTTTTATCTTTAAAATTAATTATGTGTGATTTTTACACTGAAATTTATTGTTCAAGACCTTTTTACATAAATGTATCTAAACATAAATCAATTATACCAAATTCAATTTTATTAAACTCAATTCTACCAAACTCATTTCTACTAGAATCAATTTTATTCACCATCAATCCAAATACACCTTTAAATATGTGCAAGTTGTTGGTAACCTGGCAGACAAGAAGTATCAAAACACACTGTAACAAATAGAGCTTTGCTATTTTTACATTGTTTTTCATGACACCCCAAAATAGAGTGTACCCCCAAGGCCAATAAAATAAGAGAATTTTTTGTGCATTTTTTAGAGATGGGAAAATACTTCTAAAAATATAAAAATACCTTTTGAAAATGTATCTCTGAACACACTTTAATTAGGTGTTTCGGAGATATATCTTCGAATACATCCAAAATTAAATTTTTGAAAGAATTCGAAAGTGTACTTCCGAAAATATCATGTTTCAAGCCAAACGTTAAATTTAAACATTTATGTATATTCTTAGAGATGTATTTCCGAAACTATGCAACTTATACCACCTTGCTGCATGAACTGTTTCATTCTCTTCAACTCATTTCATAACCAAAACCCTCTAAAAAACTCAATCCATTATCAATCAATTTTTCATCTCCAAACCAAGTTTCAAGTATTTTATCATATCAAAGAGAGCATAGAAAGCTGCAATTTAAGGTAAATTTTCCTTATTTCATCTCTCAATTCCATACATTGATGTTGATTTTTTTTGATGAAAAACTGTCACTTCAAAAATGTATTTCCGAAACCCACATAACCTATTCCAGAAATGTATTTCCGAAACTGCTTGTTATAGAAACAAAATTATTAACAATTCTTCTGTTTTTGGCCGTTTTAGATACAGTGCACCTCTACATGTTTCCCAAGGATATTTCGGACAACGTCAATAATGATGCTAAGCCGGATGAGGTGAAGAACGACGTTAAATCGATTGTTGTTGACATAGATGTTAGACACCAATTTGTAAATGATCACGTTTTCAATGATTGACAACATTTGCTTGAATGGGTCTGAATGAAATCTAGCAAACTCGGCTTTGGCATTGTGATTGAAAGATCCGACAATGAAACTAGTAGAAGGAATGCATTTGTAACCATGACATGCGAGAGAAGTGGAAAATATGTTCTAAAAGTTCGGAAATTAAAACATGATGACATCGAATCGAGAAAATGTGAGTGTTCGTTCAAATTGCGCTGAACATGTATGGTGGATGATATGTGGTAGTTGTCATTTTCGATAAACATAATCATGTGTTGGACACCAAGCTACAATGTCGATTGTTGTACCCCAAAATTTTCCATCTCTTTTCTCAAGACATTACTCAAGAAGTTTCAAGAGTTTGATCAGACAAGTTCACCTCCTGAGCACTGAAACTCCAAATTAAGGTTTTGACTGAGAATTACTGATCATTAACTTTTGACCTAATACATGACCTAATAGCTTGAAGCATAATCTCAAAGACTCAAACACAACATGTTGACCTAATTTCATGACTTGAATCATTTCTCAGTTGAAATTTGGATCAACTGACAAAAAGTCAACCGATATACAAAAAGTCAAACTTTGACTTTTTGGTCAATATTGAATTTCAAAGATCAAAATTCATCAAGACATTCAAAAATATCAAGCTTGGTCAACAAGAATCAAGAAAGTCAAGAAAGTCAACAAAAAGTCAAGATTTTCAATACTTAGGAAAATTCTAAGTGCTAACCTTAATAATTTCACTACTTCATGACAATTTTTCACCAAGATGCAAGATGATTCAGAGAAAATTTTCAACATGAAAGTTGTAGATCTTGATGAATTATACAATTTTATATTAGAGGGTTGATGTCCAAAAAATTCTTAGATTTGAAGATATAGGCTCATGAAGTCACGACATTTTTGTATAAACACTTAGAGAAATTTTCAACAGGTTCGGTCAGGTTTTTGTCCCAACTTCTTGGCCAATTTCATCAAGTTCCCATTGGATTTAGCCAAAATGGTCAACATTAAAGTTGTAGACAATTTCTTTTCTCTTTACATTTTCTTGCGCATTTTTTACATTATGAATTATGTAATTGTCAAAGCATTGTAATAATAATTAGGGTTTACTTTACTTGTCATCCCAATTTGTAAATTTGTATCCCCCATCCCACAAAGTATTGTAATAGCGTAGGACTTTTAAATTCCGCAATTTATCGTTTTCCATATTATTGCTAGTAATCAGGGTTTGTATGGCAAGATCATAAAATTAATACTACACAACCCTAATTCAAGACAAAAATGCATGAAAACAAAACCACTTTGCACACTTGCACCTCTAGAGTAACCCACACTTGTTGCCTCAGATATAAACAGTCATGTCCCTCGAATGTGGGATACTTTAGCAAAGACCCTCGATTACAAGATCGTAATGATGACCCTTCGATGTTTCCTTTGGTAAACGATCTTAGACCCTTACGACAAATTGCTAAGGTATCCTACAATGGTGCCTTCTATGACTGTACGATGACCCACGCCCGTCCCTTCACATCCAATGATAAGGTTTCTTACTAACTAATGGTAAGATAACATTATCTAAAGGAGAAGGAAAAGAACAAAGACTTTATTTTGAGTAGGTAGAACATTCGTAGTTGCTTGCTCAGAAACATTTCAAAACAAATATCTTTTCAAACACACCAACACCTTCATGAAATATTTTCAAAAGTCAACGATTTGTATACGTTTTCTCCAAAATGAGAAACATTACAAAGCTCGTATAAACGAAGGCACTTTTAAAAAATACTTTCAAAACAAATCACAAGCACATTTACAAAGCATTTCAAAGTGAGCTAGCAACTAAGAGCCTGTAGATAACTACAAATGAAAAGGGTGTTAAAACCTTCCCTTTTCATAACCTACCCCTCAAACTCAAGAAAACTCTTAAAAGGTTTTTCCTGTTCTTTTCACCCTTTGCTTTATTAGATAAAAGAAAAGTCGGTGGCGACTCTTGCTATCCACAACAATTGCGATCAAACACAAAATACCCAAGTCAGTTCTCCCACTGTATCACAGAACTGATGACTCTGCTGGGGATTTGACTTTAAAGTGGGGTTACCTTAGGGATTAATTCACATTTAAATGCTTTCATTATTTGACTTGTTTTCTTTACTCTTAAAAGGGTTGTTTGGGTTTTGAGTAGATCCTCTACCCGGATCTGGGAGCATCATTAGGTAAGTAGCAATAGATCGTGAGGAGTGTATGGCGTAATATCGACACGGTTGAAGAGATGGCTATGTTAGTGTGACACATTTGTTGGTAGAGGTATCCCTTGAGTCCAGTCAAGAAGAATATGGGGCCGATGTATGGTGTCATGAAGCACTAATTAGTCGTAGTACCTTAGGTTGAACAACTTGGCCATTAGAAAGTAGTGAGATAACCAACTTTGGTGCAAGACTAAAGTTGGTTGATACTCGATACTACACTCATTGAGATTGGACTTTCGGGATATTTCGATCGCTAGTAAAGAAGCTTGTGCTGAAACAATACCCGATGAAGAAAGATCAGTGATATTGAGATTCCTTAGAACCCGATTACTTTCTTTTAGGATAGGTTGAACCAACTAAATTTAAAGAGGGTACTTACCTATAAACCCAATGCAAGCATAAACCTAAGACCTTGTGTGCTTTATTTGTGTGTGATTATTTGTTCATAAACATCATAACATCATGCCATAGCATTTTCACTAACCATTTCAACGATCTAGGGATTTATCTTTGTTCTGTTTTGTAGGATATGGCTTTCACTTGCAGAAATACCATCTGAATCAACTTTTTAAGGGTGCCTCCTCAACTCAAAAAGTTAGCATTAAGGGTTTCTGAAAATTCTCTGTTCACCAAAAGATATGGCTGACTTCTCAATCTGGCTACCTCAAGCTTTGATGAAGACATGATGAGGGTTCTCTTTCAATTCTTTGACCTTGTACATCATTGTTTCACCTTTCCCGACTATAAACTAGTGCCTATGATAGAAGAATTCTCTCAACTACTAGGAGTTCCTGTTCCCGATCAAATACCCTTCACCGGTCTAGAGGAAGTTCCAAGAC
Organism: Vicia faba; assembly: GCA_948472305.1. Taxonomy (NCBI): domain Eukaryota; kingdom Viridiplantae; phylum Streptophyta; class Magnoliopsida; order Fabales; family Fabaceae; genus Vicia; species Vicia faba. The sequence continues at coordinate 1,673,519,263 of OX451736.1, read as the reverse complement.
CTGACGTGCCAATTCCTTACATTTGAAGAGTTTTGATAGTATAGCCAATTGGGAGACAAGGAGTGGTGTCAAAGGTTTTCTAGCTAAATTTCTATTAGAGAAGGCTCAACTGTTTTGGGATGCCATGGATTTACAAGCTTTTGAGGAGATATTGGCTCTTCTAATATATGGGTTGTTGCTTTTTCCTAACCCGGACCAACTCATAGATGTGAATGTTGTCAAAATTTTCCTTACTCGTAATCCCGTGCCTACTTTGCTTGGAAACATTCTACATTATCTTCACACTCGTACCATGAGGAAGAGAGGGGCTCTTATGTGTTGCATTTAGTTGCTATCTAGGTGGTTTATTTCACACCTTCCTCGATTCGTATTGAAGAATGAGCAAGGCTTAAGGTGGTCTTAAAGGCTGATGTCGCTTACTCATGCAGATATCCGTTGGTGCTCTCGATCTCAAGAAGACATTACTATCATTTACCGTTATGGGAATTTCCCTAATGTTCCACTCTTGGGCATTAGGGGAGGTATTAATTATAACCCTTCTCTAGCTCTACGACAGTTTGGCTATGCTCGAAGGGATGGTCCCCACGACACATTCATTCAAGGTATTATGTTTGACTATGAGAACAATGTCCAAGGTTATCATCGAAGGTTTGTGCATGATTAGGGCATGGTGAGCAAGGTTGATAGCAAGACTTTGGGGCATAATAATTCCATCCCTCTTGAAAGTTATCTCAAATGGGTATGAGCTCGTGCTCAAAGTCTCATGATGCCATATCCTGCTATTCTACCAATAGTCGTGAACCCCATTGTTAAAGGGGGTGTTCCTCATACCATTCTTCATCCTAACATGCCTACCAACCTCGAGGAATTGCAGAGATCCTGGATTTAACTCAAAGTAGAATGAGACACCTTTGAAGCCCAATTATATGCAAGCGAGAAGAAAGTGTTGGAGCTTACAAGGCAACTTTACGAGGAGCAAAGCCTGAATGCCTACATTGCACCAAAGAGGATGCGTCCGTAGGAGACCTGAGTCTTTTGTTTTAGGATTTCATTTTGTTGTCTCTTTGAGACCTTTTTGCTTTTTAATTGTAACCCCAAAGGGAAATTGTAACCTTTGAACTTATTAATGCAATTTTTGTTTTGGTTTTCTCTTTGGCTAAGCAAATTTAAATGTCTTAAAGGTCCTTAAATACATTATGTCGCAGGTTTTCCGACACATGTTTCCTCATCTTTATACTATTTATTTCAGTATAAGATGGATCTCAAGAAAACCGTCAAGGAATTGCAGACTCAACACTCTCAATTCCAAGAGACTTTGCTCAACTTAGCAAAGGGGAAGCAAGAAATGATTGTGCTTCTTGTCACGAAGAAGAAGACCAAGAAGAAAGTTGTAATCAACATGGGGAAGAGGTTCAAAGGCCCTGCCCGACAAGTTCAAATTGAAGAGGTTTCCTCCGAGGAGGGTGATAATCAAGATGAAGATGCTAGAAGCACCCGTGCTGGGGGTGGGAATAACCAATTTCTGAAGACGAGGATTATTCTGATGAGCAATTCCCACCAACCAACGACAAATACAGGCAGCTAAAAGACAAACTAAAGGCTGTAGAGATCCAAGTTGTGCTTGGCTTGGACTTTGGAGACTTGGGTTTGGTTCATGGGGTGGTCATTCCCCACAAATTTAAGATCCCTATCTTTGCCAAGTATGACGGTGTCTCATGTCTGAAGCTTCATCTCAGATCATATGTCTGCAAGATCCAACCGCATACCGCTGATAAGAAACTATGAGTGCACTTTTTCCAAGAGAGTCTATCTGGAACGCAATTGGAGTGGTTTTACCAATTGGAAGGGACCAATACCCATACTTGGGAGGATTTGGCTGCTGCCTTTTACCGCCAATATCAGTATAACACTGATCTTGCACTAACCCGCGTGCAATTGCAAGGCATGACTGTGGATTCAAATGAGGGCTTCAAGGAGTACGCCCAAAAGTGGAGAGATCTGGCAGGCAGAGTGCAACTACCTCTCACTAATAGAGAATTGGTAGACGTGTTTATGGGAACATTGACTGGTCCATTCTTCAACTTGCTGATTGGAAAGTCATCATCCAGATTTACTAAATTGATCTTGACTGGCGAGGGGGTTGAAAGAGGGATTAAAAGTGGGAAGATACCAATGACCTCCACCTCGAATGTTATAAAAAAACCATTTTCTGGTAAAAAGGAGATTAATGTTATATATGGATCAAGAAGTCGTACTAAGAATGACCCTCACTATTCAGTAGGGGCAGTATTAATTTCCAATCCTACACCTACTCAACAACAATAATGGAATAGGCGTAGGACGAAGTTTCAAGAAATGCAGTATACTAAGATCAATATGTCACTGTCTCAAGCATTGCAGCACTTACTAAAAGTGGAGCTGGTTACATTAAGGGATCCTCCCCAAAACCCTGATACCTCCTCTCCTAAATACAATCCTAATGTAAAATGTGTTTATCATTTAAACAGTCCTAGATATGATACCAATGACTGTTGGTCTCTGAAGAACAAAATCCAAGACCTGATTGATAACAAGACTATTAAATTCGATTCTCCACCAACTCCCAACGTGATCACCGCACCCATGCCCAGTCATGGTAAGGGTGTTTTTGTACCCCAAAATTTTCCCTCTCATTTATCAAGAATTTCCTCACAAGATCTCCTTTGGGCTCAAGACTGCATTAAGGTTTGATCAGCTCAAGACACCTCCTTAAGCACTGATGACCAAAATCAGGGTTTGAGATTGCAAAAGGATATTTGGATTTCCAATGCCCCATATGACTTTCATGGATCATTATGGACCCTCAATATTACTCATGCCAAGTTTCAAGCTTTGGATCACACTTTTGCTCAGTCAATTGAGCAGTTGACCTAAAAATCAACTATATTGGAGAAAAAGTCAACTATGGCCAATTTATAGTCAAACTTAATAATTTTTTATCCACATAAACATTTTAAACTCATATGTATCATTTGATCAAGTTTGGACCATAATTCCTCAAGAAATTTGATCAAATCTTCAAAAGGGCAAAATGGTCAAAATTAGGGTTTTGACTGGGAAAGGGCAATTTTTGATTTTTGACCTAGAAAATGATCAATTGGTTTAAGTAATGATATCAAGAGTCCAATTGCATCATTTTTACCTAATTACATGGCTCAAAATATTGCTCAAGTTCAATGGATTGACATATGAATTTTCAGTCAACTCATCAAAAGTCAACTGTATACTCAAAAGTCAAACTTTGAATTTTTGGTCAAAATCAAATGCCAAAGATCATAATTCATCAAAGTATGTCAAAATATGAAACTTATTCATCAAGAAATCAAAAATTCAAAAATTCATTTTGAAAAGTTAAAATTTCCAAACTTAGAAATTTTTGTGTCAGAAATTTCTTATTTTTCATAACTTTGAGCAAAATTTTCACCATGATGCAAGATGATTAAGAGGAAACTTCCAACATGAAAGTTGTAGATCTCTATGAAATATACAACTTTTATTTACACAACTCCTTCCAAAAGTGCTTGGAACTCAAGTTATAATTTTAAGAATACATGGTCATGAAACAAAACACTTAGTGAAATTTTGCCCTAATTTGGTCAGGATTTTGACCTAACTTCATGGCACTTTTTCATATAGTTCCAAGGGGAATTTTTAAAAGTGATTCAAATATGGGTTGTATAGCACATCTCAAGCTTCCAAAAATGTCCAAGAACTCCTTGAAATCATTTTTGAGTAGGGAGAATCGAAGAGATGAAAATAGGGTTTTATCACTTGAATTACAAGTCATTTTGTGATGAGCAAGATTCAAATTCAAAGTTATGCTGCATAACCTCTACTTTGCAGGACTCAAACTTGTTAGGCACTCCATAATTAATTGCTTGCACAACTATTAGAGGTCTCATTTCAAGCATCCAATGCAAGGCCATGCTTTATATCCATTTTGGGAAGAAAGTGCACAATGCCATTTTGATAAAGTGACTTTTTGCACAAAACTTGTTCTTGAGCCTTGCAATTGATCTGTTATGATCACACAAGTCCCACAACTTAAGAGAAACTTGTTTAGACACTTACAATCACTCAGCCCATGCTTGTACTTCCTCTTGAAACTTGCTTTCCTCTTTTTCTTGAAAATCAAGTAATCTAGCAATTAGCTTGTAACGTGTACTCCTGACTTCCAAAACCACTCCAACCCTTTTGCTTAAACATACACAAGCCATTTGCCACAAATACCACGCTTGCTTGGCCTCTGAAAACACCAAGAACACAGAATCACCAAAAACACTTCAAAACTTGTCATTTCTGAGTTTTGAATCCAATCTCCAAATTTACTCGTGCGTTTTTTGGCTTTTCACTTTCAAAATCTTCTAAGCAACATACACAAACAATCCTAACACCTGCAACACCACTGTAATGAAGGGGTAAGAAAACACTTAGAAGGGGGGGGGGTTGAATAAGTGACTCTTTTTCTTTTCAAAACAAAGCTCAACAATAATGGAAGGACAAGGTTATTTTTATCCTGGTTCGTTTGAACTAAAACTACTCTAGTCCACCCGTCAAGGTGATTTCTCTTTTCTCAACAAGGACTTAATCCACTATAATCAACTGATTATAAACACACAATAACTATTGTGACTAACAATGCACAAGTAATCTTACAAGTGACTAACACCACTAAGACTTAAATCTAGTCCTAGTCTGCTTGAGAAATCTGACCAAACTTGGTCTCTCAAGGAACAATTACAAGAGTTTAATCTTACAGATAGTGAAATAAAATTTGCTTCTAATTAAGCTATATCACAACTGTGATTTTTCACTTAGAATAAATTTGCACAAAGTGTATGAACAAAGAGTTTGTGAGCCCAGATTTTTTCACGTAGTTTCTTGCTTCTTTTTGAAATTGATTGGTTAGTTGGCTTGCAATAAATGTCCTTCTATATATAGTAAGAACAAAATGACCGTTGCTGCCTTCAAAAAGTGGAGAGCATTAAATGCTTGCATGTTTCTTTGCACTATTCCATTTTCCAAGAACTAGCGTAGACATTTGAGTGCATGCAGCCATCTTTGCATTAAATGAGAAAACGAAACTTGTAAGAATATGTTTCCTGAAGCTTGACAAGACAAGTTGGCTTTAACGTTCTTTCAGAACTTGCTTCAACGTCTTGAATTCAGAACATGCTTTACTCATCTTCTAAGCAGAGCTTTGCTTGCTAAGAACTTGATCAGCGCTTGCTTTCAAATAACTTCTGAACATCACTTGCTTTCAAGTAATCTTATGAGCAAGGAATCCGGATAAATGTTAGAAGATACATTTAAATAAATTGTCTTACCAGAGTCAGCAGATGCGCTTAAAACAAAAATGGTTCTTTCATTAAAGAACTTCTTCATATAATTTTTAGCTTTGCACATCAGAATGCTTCTGTCAGAACATTATCTGAAACATTCAAATATGTTCATCAGAGTATAAATTATCTAAAATATAATTTATTGTTATCATCAAAACTCTAAGATAGATCAGAACTAATCTTGTTCTAACAATCTCCCCATTTTTGATGATGACAAAAATTATTCAGATATAGAAATAAAATATAATAAGAGATAAGAATCTCCCCCTGAAATGAATACTTTTATATATAAAACTTCCTGAGATTATTTGTCAGAGCATTGAAAATATCTTCTTGTATTTCTTCAGAACTTCTTTATGAAGAAAATGTTTAGCTGGAATACTCTTTTAGAGTTAAAGTGATACCTACAAAAAAATTCTTTTGCACATAAATAAATCTTGTATTTTGTTAGAATGTCTAAGACTTAGTCCCATAACTGTTAATCAGAGATCAGTTCAAAATACTCATTTTCTCCCCCTTTTTGGCATAATCAAAAAGTGTATAAAGAAATATAGTTGAAGAGCTTAAAAGTTTTCATAAAATAGCAAAACATATCCAGAAGTACAAAACAACAAACAAAAGACAAGAAACAGAAAGACACTAGGATTTCTTAGTAACAAGAGCCATCATAAGATTCTTGATATCAGAGGCAGATTCTTCTTGTTTCAACATCCAGTTCTTGATTTCTTGATTTGTCTGGTCTTGCTTATCCAAGCGTTCATGAATGACTTTATTCTCCCTCTTGAGCTCATTCAGAGTATCCATGATAAGTGAGGTAGGAGCAGAGGATGACGAAGCTTCAACAGAAACAGGCTTTGGAGTAGCAACCGTTGAGTCAGAACGCACGAAGGTTGAAAGCAGAGTGCCCAGATCCATCACAAGAGTTGGCACAGGTTCAGGAGCTGCCTTAACAGAAGGTTGATTCAATAGAACAATAGCCAGAGGGTTTGAATCGTCAGAGGCATCTTCAGATTCATCTTCTGATATGTCCATTGTATCAGCTGGTGTATCAGCAATCATTAGAGAAGACTTCTTATTCCAAATGTCAGCAGCTTCTGACTTAAATGCATGCAGATGTTTGGAAAAGTTGTTCAGCACCTGAAAGTGACATAAGTTCTGTAGCTTCAGTGACTCAGCATCAAAAGTTCTTCTGAAGGTTTCCCATAGAAGATCCGTTGCAGGTGGGTTCACGCTTCTGGAGCGATCTTCCTTCAGCAGATTCAACCATGCTTGAACTTCTGTTAAAAAATTCTGAAATAATGTATTCACATCTGGCTGAACAGGTTTTGGGACAGCCTTCTTGAAAGTTTTGTTTTTCAAAAATTGTAGAGATTCATAATCCACTACATTTCTTAAAAAGTTAGCATGTTCAGGATTTTTGGTTGGTTCAGGAGTGGCTGAATGGTCAGGTTGGTCAACAAGGTCAGGTGGAGCTGATTGATCATGAGGTTCGGATGATTCATGAGTTTCAGGTGGTTCAAAAGATTGTTGTTCTGGAATATGAAGAGGTGAGAGTATAAGTGAGTTTGGTGTTGGATGTTGTGGTGAAGTAGGTGGAGTGATGTCAGGTGAAATAATTATTGTATTTTCAGCAGTGGGAATGGGGTTCTGAGGTTGTGGTCGATTCATGGCAAAATTTTTTTCAGATGGTAAGTTGAAAGGTGGTTTTTGTGTTGCCAAAGGAACGTTGATTCCTATAATTCTCCAAGATCAAGCATCATACCATCCAGAGGGTCTGGGTGATAAAGGTCTGGGAGGAGGTCTTGAAAAGTGTTCAGTAGGAATGGGTTGAGAAGCAGATGGTTTAGAGGGTTCTCAGTGAGAGGGTTCTGATTGGGATGGTTTTGATTGGGTTTCAGAGTGTTCATCAGAGTCAAAGTCACTCAAGTCTGATAAAACTTGATTTCTTTGGGGGTTGTCAGCAAGAGAGTCAGAGGGTAAGGTCAGGTCAATATCAACATCTATATCTCCTAAGGTTTGGGGGGGTTCAACAGATGTAGATACATTGACAGAATCATAAACAATGATAGTTTCAGCAGGTTTACCTGACTTATTTTTCTTCTTCTGAGGTGTGGCAGAAGGTCCTTCAACTGCTTTCCTCTTCAAAGATTCTTGAAGAACAACATCTGGAGCAACTTGATTTCTTCCTTGGAGCCAAGCTGGATCAATAGGTGTTCCAGTCTCTTTGCAGATTTCAATGTAGTGCAGGATGATATATGGATGATCTCCTGAGTTGAACAAAAGGAAATCAACAATAGGTATCCTTCTTCTCTTCACAGTAGCTGACACATACGGAGTTGGTTCCACCAGCAGCTTGTCAATAATTTTCCTTTTCACTAAATTCTTCCCAGTCATAGTCTTTCCACAAGTAGGTTCTAGCTCCCCCAGAAGATTGGCTTCATCTAGGTGAACAATTAGACCATTCTCAGTCAGAATGTCTGATATTAATCTACCCATAGGAATCCAATTCCTTTTGGATTTGGGGTTTTTCATCCTTTCAGCTTCCCTAGTCTCTTTTACATGATTCCAGAGATGTTCAAACAGCAAATAAGGAAAATCAATTTTTACATTTGTTCCAAGGCAGAACAACAAGTATTGTTGATCAACATTAATGTAATATGGAGAGCTGGTTTATTCCCTATGGTGAATACACCCATGGATTATCCTTGCCCAAATCTCGTATTTATCTTTCAAGTCCCTGACTTTAGAAGATCCTTGACCATTTGTGAAAATTTCTGAGTAGACCCTTGACATTTTCATTCTTCCACTTGGCATACCTGTTACTCCAAGTCCTTTAAACCCTAGCAACTTTCTGATTAAATTTTCTGTAATGGAGATTTCCTTACCCATTACAAAAGAGAGGATAACTTTAGGGGTTGCAATTGCATGTATCCAGAATTCCTTTACCGGGTGTGGAAAAACTGGACCAATGAGACGATCAAAAAAGTTTTCCCAACCTTGAAACTTAACAGCAGGAAACAAATCAAAACCATTTTCTCTTAGATTCTCAAAATCCACCATTAACTCACTTAAAACTTCTAAGCTGTCTACAGGAATGAGAGTTGTTCTCTCAGGCACGATGTATTGCTCAGACTGGACGTTCTCAGAATGGGTAGAGGAAGAAGCCATTGGAGCTCTTAGAGAAGAAAGATGAAAAAGGGTTTTAGAGAAAAAGTACAGAAACGTTTGAGTTTTGAAGAAGACGGTAAAAAAATGAAAAAGGTTTTTTTTTTCAAAAGTATTTATATGAAAAAGTTTCAGAAATAGGTTTAAAAATAAAATTAAAGAAGAATTTTTAAAGAATTTAAAACGAATCTCATCATTACATGCATTTAATGATTTTGCTAAAAATTAGGGGAAAACGTGAGATTAGCTAATCATTAACACTTACCTAGAACGTCATCAGTAGCTTTTGCACGCGTGACCTTTCAGAAACACACCACGTGTTCATCTCCTGAAGGTTGCATGTGACAGCTGTTTGTTCTTATGAATTTCTGAACTATACTTAGAAATGAAACGTTAGAACATTTCAGAACTTTTCATATAGCTTCTGATGTAACTTCTCTTCTAACTTCTGAAGAGTTGTTAATCAGAACATTCATTTCAGAATATTCTGAAGTCAAACACAGAAGATAAATATTATTTTATTCAAGACATAATTCCATACAAATATTTTTCAAAATGAAATTAAATCTATCTTCTGAAAGGGGTTTGGTAAAAATGTCAGCCCATTGATGGTCTGTTTTTACAAAAATTAAATTTAAAATCCCCTTCTGAATATAGTCCCTTATAAAATGATATTTAATTTAAATATGTTTGGCTTTAGAATGTAAAATTGGATTCTTAGAAAGACAAATAGCAGAAGTATTGTCACAAAAGATAGGAATCTTACTTTCATAAAGATTAAAATCTTCTAGCTGACTTTTCATCCAAATCATCTGAGAGCTACATCCAGTAGCAGATATATACTCAGCTTCTGTGGTTGAAAGTGAAATTGTTGCTTGCTTCTTGTTGTACCACGAGATAAGATTGTCACCCAGAAACTGGCAGCTTCCAGAGGTGCTCTTTATTTTAATTCTATCTCCAGCAAAGTCAGCATCACAATAACCTACAAGTCTGTAATCTTGTGATCTTCTATAACACAAACCCAGATTAGTAGTACCTTTCAGATACCTAAGAATTCTCATAACAACTGTTAAGTGAGATTCTCTAGGATCTGATTGGAATCTAGTACACAAACACACACTGAATAGTATATCAGGTCTAGATGTAGTCAGATAGAGAAGGGATCCAATCATACCTCTATAGAGCTTCTGATCAACCTTCATACTTACCTCATCTTTTTCAGAATACAGGTTGGATGCATAGGTGTCTTGGCATCTTTGATTTCTGACATCTGAAATTTCTTCAGAAATTCTTTAACATACTTTGTCTGATGTATGTAAGTACCTTTTGAAGTCTGGTTGATTTGAATTCCCAGAAAGAACTTCAATTCTCCCATCATGCTCATTTCAAATTCTGCCTGCATGGTCTCAGCAAATTCTTTTCCAAGGGAGATATTAGAGGTTCCAAAAATTATATCATCAACATAAATTTGACAAATTAAAATATCATTTTTAAATGTCTTTCTGAAAAGAGTTGTGTCCACTTTCCCTCTGGTAAAATCTTTTTCTAAAAGAAAATTACTCAGATGATCATACCAAGCTCTGGGAGCTTATTTTAAATCGTAGAAAGAATTTTTTAATTTAAAAACATGTTCTGGATGTTTTGAATCATTAAATCTAGGAGGTTGATGGGCATATACTTCTTCTTCAATATAGCCATTTAAAAATGCACTTTTAACATCCATTTGGTATAATGAAATGTTATTTTGCACATCAAAAGAAATTAATTATCTTATAGATTCTAACCTGGCGACTGGGGCAAAGGTTTCATTATAATCAATTCCTTCTTGTTGACTATAACCCTGTGCAACCATTCGTGCTTTGTTTCTGATCACCTCTCCTTGCTCATTCAGTTTGTTTCTGAAAACCCATTTGGTTCCTATAATGTTGAATCCTTTGGGTCTTGGAACTAAATCCCATACATCATTTCTGGAGAATTGATTGAGTTCTTCTTGCATTGCTAAGATCCAATCATTATCTTCCAGAGCTTCATCAATGGAAGTTGGCTCAATCAGAGAAACCAAACCAAACAAAGATTCTTCATTGATTCTGAGAGAGGATCTTGTTCTGATGGGATCTTCTTTTCTTCCAATGATTACGTCTTCTTTGTGAGCTGAAGAGATTCTAGGAAACCTTTTCTGAGTGGGTTGATCAGAGATTCTGAGGTTGTCCAGAGCATTGTCAAGAGGATGATCTGCCGAGTCTTCCTTTGCTTCTGAGTCTTCCTTTGCTTCTGAAGTTTTAGAGTTTGAGGGATGATCTTCTGTACCTATAGAAAAGTCAATTTTCTTTGGCTGTTGCTGGCCAAGCTTATCATCAAACCTGACTTTGATTGATTCTTCAACAATCAGAGTTTGTGTTATATACTCTATAGCCTTTTGAGCGTTCAGAATATCCAAGCAGAAAACACTTTTGTGCTTTAGAATCAAACTTGTTCAGAGTTTCTTTAGTGTTCAGAATAAAACAAGTACACCCAAAAGGATGGAAATAAGAAATGTTGGGTTTTCTGTTTTTCCACAATTCATAGGGAGTCTTTTCAAGAATAGGTCTTATAGAGATTCTATTCTGAATGTAACACGCTGTGTTCACATCTTCTGCCCAAAAGTGCTTTGCCATATTAGTTTCATTGATCATGGTTCTGGCCATTTCTTGTAATGTTCTATTCTTTCTTTCTACAACTCCATTTTGTTGGGGAGTTCTAGGACAAGAAAAATTATGAACAATACCATTTTCTTTAAAATATTTTTCAATATAATGATTTTCAAATTCACCACCATGATCACTTCTGACTTTTATGATTTTAAAATCTTTTTCATTTTGCACTTGGTTACAAAAGTCAATGAACACAGAATGTGACTCATCCTTGTGTTTTAAAAACTTTACCCATGTCCATCTGTTGAAGTCATCAACAATGACCAATCCATACTTCTTGCCTCTGATGGATGCAGTTTTAACTGGCCCAAACAGATCAATATGAAGTAACTCTAATGGCTTAGAGGAAGAGACAACATTTTTGGATTTAAAGGAAGGTTTTAAAAATTTTCCTTTTTGACATGCTTCGCACAAAGCTTCTGAGTTGTACTTCAGATTGGGAAGTCCTCTGACTAAATTTAATTTATTTAGTTGAGAGATTTTTCTAAGACTGACATGTCCCAATCTTCTGTGCCATACCCATTGCTTATTGCTAACAGACAAAAGGAATTTAACATTCTGAGATTTAAGATCTGATAAATCAATTTTGTAAATGTTGTTCTTTCTCTTGCCAGAAAAGAGGATTGATCCATCTTTTTGACTCACAGCTCTACTGGAGTTTTGATTGAAGATAATGTCATAACCATTGTCACTTAATTGACTTATGGACAATAGATTATGAGATAATCCTTCTACTAATAAAACATTAGAGATAAAAGGAAGGTTACAGTTTCCAATGGTTCCAAAACCAATAATCTTCCCTTTCTGATTACCTCCAAACTTCACGTCTCCTCCAGCTTTAAGTTCCAGGCTTTAGAACATAGACCTTTTTCCTGTCATGTGTCGTGAGCACCCAAAGTCCAGATACCATGACTGGTGTCTCAATTGAGCTGTTAAGGACATCTGCAACAAATATTATTTTATCCTTAGGTACCCATATCTTTTTGGGTCCTTTTGGGTTAGAGCGTTTAAAGTTCTGTTTGAACTTTGGGTTAGCATAAGAGTTTCCAGAATGTGATGTATATTTTATATCATGTGAGTGTCTAAACTTGAATTGTTTATTCAGAGGTTTGTAAGTGAAAGTCATTTTAGCAATAGGTTTTGGTATGTATGTCTCCTTCCCTTTGGGAGGTTCATATCCAATTCCTCTTCTGTTTTTCCCACTAACTCCATAGATCATTGAAGCTATTTTGCTTCTATCTATGCTTTTAGCTAGAAAAGTTTGAAAACTATAGTCATATTCTTTCAGAATATCTTTTGAACTAGACACAGATTCTGAACTAGAAATTTTTTGAACATTTTGAATTTCTTCTTTAAGTTTAAAATTATTTTCTAAGAGTTCAGATTTTTCTGCTTCATGTTCCTCAATATCAGATGCAAGACTCTTCTTGAGTTTCTTGTATTTGATTTTGAGTTTACTATAGTTTTCCAGAAGTTCTGATAAACTATCAGCAAGTTCATTTCTAGTGAATTCAGAAAATACCTCTCTTGGTTCTGACTCACAGTCTGAGTCATCTGTTGTGGTAGCCATTAGAGCTAGGTTGGCATTTTCATCTTCAGAACCAGATTCATCTTCAGAAGAATCTGAGTCATCCCAGGTTGCCATCATCCCTTTCTTCTTACCAAACCTTTTCTTTGGTTTTTCTTTTTGAAGCTTTGGACAATCACTTTTATAGTGACCAGGTTCCCTGCATTCATAACAGATGATCTCTCTTCTGTTTAACTTTTTGTGTCCAGAAGATTTAGGTTTATCTTCTGACTTCTTGAAGCTCCTGAACTTATTTTGTCTGTGCTTCCACAGATGATTGATCCTTTTGGAGAGCAAGGATAGTTCGTCTTCTTCTGACGCTGATTCTTTAGAGTTTTCCTCTTCAGCCTGAAAAGAGTTAGTATCAAATTTCTTAATTGATTTAAGTGCAAGAGACTTACCTTTCTTCAAAGGCTCGTGCTCATCAAGTTCTATCTCATGACTTCTGAGAGCGCTGATGAGTTCCTCTAGAGACACGTTGTTCAGATCTTTTGAAACTTTGAAAGCAGTGACCATTGGTGCCCATCTTCTGGGTAAGCTTCTGATGATCTTTTTAGCATGATCTGCTTTAGTATATCCCTTGTTCAAAACTCTCAGACCAGCGATCAGACTTTAAAACCTAGAGAACATTGCTTCTATTGACTCACTTTCTTCAACTTTGAAGGCTTCACACTTCTGAACTAAAGCCAGAGCTTTAGACTCCTTTACTTGAGCGTTTCCTTCATGAGTCATTTTAAGAGACTCAAACATATCATGCGCTGTATCTCTATTAGTGATTTTTTCATATTCTACTTTAGAGATAGCATTTAGAAAAATATTTCTAGCTCTATGATGATTTTTAAAATTAGCTTTTTGTTGTCTATCCATATTTTTTCTGTTAACTTTGTTTCCTTCTGAGTCAGTAGGATGTGTGTAACCATCCAAGACTATATCCCATAGATCACTATCATGACCTAGAAAGAAACTTTCTAGTTTGTCTTTCCAGTACTCAAAATCTTCTCCATCAAAAACAAGAGGTTTGTTGTAACTATTGTTGTTTTGTTCAGCGGTCATTGTGTTTTCTTCTGGATCTTTTCCTGACACAGTTAAGTATTATGCTCAGAGTCAAGCTCTGATACCAATTGAAGGGGTAAGAAAACACTTAGAAGGGGGGGGGGGGGGTTGAATAAGTGACTCTTTTTCTTTTCAAAACAAAGCTCAACAATAATGGAAGGACAAGGTTATTTTTATCCTGGTTCGTTTGAACTCAAACTACTCCAGTCCACCCGTCAAGGTGATTTCGCCTTTCTCAACAAGGACTTAATCCACTATAATCAACTGATTACAAACACACAACAACTGTTGTGACTAACAATGCACAAGTAATCTTACAAGTGACTAACACCACTAAGACTTAAATCTAGTCCTAGTTTGCTTGAGAAATCTGACCAAACTTGGTCTCTTAAGGAACAATTACAAGAGTTTAATCTTATAGATAGTGAAATAAAATTAGCTTATAATCAAGCTATATCACAACTGTGATTTTTCACTTAGAATAAATTTGCACAAAGTGTATGAACAAAGAGCTTGTGAGCCCATAATTTTTCACGTAGTTTCTTGCTTCTTTTTGAAATTGATTGGTTAGTTGACTTGCAATAAATGTCCTTCTATATATAGTAAGAACAAAATGATCGTTTCTGCCTTCAAAAAGTGGAGAGCATTAAATGCTTGCGTGTTTCTTTACACTATTCCATTTTCCAAGAACTAGCGTAGACATTTGAGTGTATGCAGCCGTCTTTGCATTAAATGAGCAAACAACACTTGTAAGAATATGTTTCCTGAAGCTTGACAAGACAAGTTGGCTTTAACGTTATTTTAGAACTTGCTTCAACGTCTTGAATTCAGAACATGCTTTACTCATCTTCTAAGCAGAGATTTGCTTGCTAAGAACTTGATCAACGCTTGCTTTCAAATAACTTCTGAACAACACTTGCTTTCAAGTAATCTTCTGAGCAAGGAATCCTGCTAAATGTTAGAAGATACATTTAAATAAATTGTCTTACCAGAGTCAGCATATGCGCTTAAAACAAAAATGGTTTTTCATTAAAGAACTTCTTCATATAATTTTTAGCTTTGCACATCAGAATGCTTCTGTCAGAACATTATCTGAAACATTCAAATACGTTCATCAGAGTATAAATTATCTAAAATATAATTTATTGTTATCATCAAAACTCTGAGATAGATCAGAACTAATCTTGTTCTAACATGTAACACCTCCATCCTCATCCACCATTTTCAAAAACAGCACCTTGCACCTTGACTTCTCCAGAACTCCTCAAGTACTTTCAGCTCAAGCTAAGAATTCCATTAGCTTCCTGGGAACTTGAGGAAGCTAATCCAATCATTGGAACTCACTGAAATCTTCTCAACTCCAAACCCGATACCCTCTTGCGAGGTAATTTTTCTGACTTTTGAACTCTTCATACAAGCATCATCAATGATTCATTTGTGAATGAAAAATGTAGATATCATTGCCCTAAAGCTAACCATGTCCATAATTTTCATTAATTTTGCTTGAGCTTAGAGAATTTTAAGATTGAAGTTTCTGAGATTTTTAGGGTTCAGATTAGGGCCATTAAAATTCATGCTTATCTTTGATCTATAATTTATTTTCTTTGCATTTCTGAAATCGTGAGGAAATTTGCTACAAGTTTCCTGTTTATACTTTTCATTTTTGTTGAGATTTGAACAAGATACAGAGGCTCTGGCTGGGCGTGAGATTTAAGATGAAGTTTAGGCCATGGACTTGTTTACTATCATATATTTATTGTTTTGATTATATAAACGTATGTGTAGCCACCCCAGTGGTAGAAGCACGCGCCTGTGACTTGAGGGACCTGGGTTCGAGCCCCAGTGGTACCCTTTTGGATTTTTCACATTTTTTGTATTCTGACTTTCTTTTTGGCAGGCGCCTGGGCCTCATCTCCTTGGGCTTATTGTTTTTTTACTTTCTGACCCTCTGTTTCACTCACACACCCTGGTCCATTTGTTTTTTTTTCTTTTCATTTTTATTTATTTTTGTTTTCTTGAATATATTATCTAACACTAAAAAAATAAGAAAATATAAAAATGTTAGATTTGCATTTTGATAAAGTTTATTTATTTTTTACACAAAAAATTATTTTTATTTAATCATACTTTATTTATTTTACTAATTGTTTTGTAAATTTAATTAAAAAACTAGGGGTTTAGTTATTTTCTTTTACACCATTAAAATATACTATTTTAAAATGTAAAAAGACCAAAAATATTTTATAATACTATAAATTATTTTTAAGACAAAAAATTCCAAAAAATTTTCTTCTTACAAATTTAATTTTCTTTTTAATCAATTAATAGATTTAGGGTTTTATTTAAAATCTTTTCCTAGTAAATTTAGGTTTTACTTTTTACTATTTTAATTAATTATTTTTCTTTTAGTTAATTAGGTTAAACCAAAAACCCTTTTCTCTAAAAAACCAAACAAAATATTAATTTCTTTACATTTACATTCTTATACATTTATTCATTTTGTACATTATTTATTTCAATTCTTGTACCAATTCAATATGGTTGTAATAGATAATTAGGCTTTAAATTCTTGCAATCCCCATTTATACTTTGTACACCCCTCCCACGAGTATTGTAATAGCGTAGTAATTTTAAATTCCGCAATTTATCGCTTTATATACAAATGCTAGTAATTAGGGTTTGCATGGAAAGACTAAAACCTATCAAGTAGAAAATCCTAATCAAAGACAAAACCAAGCATGAAAAATAATACACTTGCACGCAAGCACCCCTAGGGTAAAATCCACTTGGTTACCTTACAAAATGACCATATTACGCATGTGAGGTGTCTTAGATAAAACAAGCAAAATATAAGATCATAGTCCCTCGATGATGCTATCTATGTTGCCTTTCTAATGATCTTAGTCCCTAAAGAAAAATGCTAAGATACCTTGCAACATTGCTAATCATGGTTATACGATGACCCACGCCCGTCCCGTTTACATCCAAAGATAGGGTTACTTACCAAATCAATGGTAAGATAATAATGTCAAAGGAAAGGGGAAATGAACATGAAAGACTTTTGAGTAGGTAGAATGCTCCTAATTACTTGATCAATTTCAAAACAAAACATCCTTGTTATTTTCAAAACAAACACCTACATTTTCAAAACATCTTTCAAAATTTGAAAACATTTTCAAAAGATCAAACACTTTGTATACATTCTTACGAACGAGAATCATTACAAAGTTTGCCTAAACAATGGCCTCTTTATAAAATACTTTCAAAAACCACACAAAGAAAAATTTCAAACAAAAGCAAGTGATCTAACAAGTAACTAAGAGCCCATGGAAAACCATGGATGAAAAGGGTGATAATACCTTCCCTTTTCATAATCTACCCCCTGAACTCAAGAAATAATCTCAAAGGTATTTCCTGTGCTTTATCACCTTTCCTTTTTGATAAAAGAAAATTCGGTGGCGACTCTTTCTAACCGCAACATTTGCGATCAAACACAAAACACCCAAGTCAGTTCTCCCACCGTATCACAGAACTGGGGACTCTGTTGGGGAAATTTCTAAAAGTGGGTTACCTTAGGGCTAGATCATATTTAATTGCTTTCATTATTTGACTTGTTTGCTTTACATTATGGTTATTTGTTTGGGTTTGAATCCTCTACCCGGATTTGGGATACCTTATAGGTAAGTAGCAATACGTTGTGGAAACTGTGCGGGGTATACCGACATGGTCTAAGCAATAGCTATGTTAGTGTGACATATTTGTGGGTACCAGTAGCCCTTGAGTTAATCAAGGAGAATACGAGGCCGCTGAGTGATGTCATAAAGCACTAATGAACTTTTAGAACCTTTACTTGGCCAACTTGGCCTCTAGAATGTAGTGAGATGACCGACTTTGGTATAGTACGAAGTTGGTAGATACTCGATACTACACTCATTGAGATTTGTTTTTTGGGATATTTCGGTCTCCATTAAAGAGGCTTGTGCTGAAACAATGACCAAGGAAACAAACCAGTGATATTGAGCTCCTTAGAACCCGATTACTATTGCTAGGACATATTTGAGCCAACTAAACTTCAAGAGGGTACTTACCTATGAGACTCCATGCAAGCCTAAACCTAAGGACTTGTTTGCTTTGTTTGTGTATATTTACTTGTACATAACATCATGAACATCATAACATCATACTCATTCACTAACCATTTCAAGGATCTTGAGATTTATCCTTGTTTCTGTTTTGTAGGACATGGATTCTATTCGCAGGAAAACTATTCAAGTCAATCTTGTAAGGATCCCTCCACAACTTAAAGAGCTAGCTTCAAGGATTCCTGAAAACTCTCCATTTACCAAAAGACATGGTCGCCTGCTAAACTTGGTCACGTCCAACACTGATGAAGATATGATGAAGGTGCTCTTTCAGTTCTTTGATCCCTTACACCATTGCTTCACATTTCCTGATTATCAACTTGTACCAACTTTGGAAGAATTTTCCCGACTCTTGAGGATTCCCATTCTCAATCAACTACCTTTCAACGGTACGGAAAGAGATCCAAAACCAGAAGATATTGCTCAAGCTCTACACTTGCAATCATCTGATATCACAACTAATTGGGAAACAAGGAGTGGTATCAAGGGTTTCCTAGCAAAGTTCTTGTTTGAGAAAGCCCAAAACCGTTGGAACTCTTTGGATCTGCAAGCTTTTGAGGAAATTGTGGCTCTCCTCATCTATGGGATGGTTTTGTTTCCAAATCCTGACCAACTCATAAATGTGAGCACCGTCAAAATCTTTATATCACGTAACCCGATGCCTACTTTTCTAGGGGGCATCCTACATTCTTTTCACACTCGCACTATGAGGAAAAGAGGTATCATTATGTGTTGTACTCCTCTTTTGGAAATATGGTTTATTTCGCATCTTCCCCAATCTGTATTGAAAAACGAGCAAGGTTAAAGGTGGTCACAAAGGTTGATGACACTCAAACATTCAGACATTCATTGGTGTTCCCGATCCATAGAGAATGTTACTATTGTCGATCATTGTGGAGAATTCCATAATGTCCCTTTACTTGGCATTAGGGGAGGTATCACCTTCAACCCCTGCTTAGCCTTAAGACAGTTTGGTTACGCCCGAATGGATGACCCACATGAGATGCTCATCCAAGGTTTGGTATTTTACTACGAGAGCGAAGATCAAGGTCATCGCCAGAGGTTTATCCGAGCTTGGAGGATGTCAAGGTAGATAGCAAGACATTGGGGCACAAGAATTCCATCCCTCTTGAGCCTGACCTCAAATGGGTACGGACTCGTGCTCAGAGTCTTATGATGCCTTATCCCTCCATTCTCCCGGTAATCATTGAGCCTGTTATGGAAGGAGATGTTCCATACACTATCCTACATCCTGACATGCCCACTTCTCTTGAAGACTTACAAAGATATTGGATACAACTCAAGGGGGAGCGAGATACTTTCAAGGCCCAATTCTATGCTAGCGAGAAGAAGGTTTTGGAACTCACTAAGCAAATTCATGAGGAGTGGACTATGAATGCCTACATCGCACCAAAGAGGATGGTACCACCTTTTTATCTTAGAGTTTTTGTATTATTTTGCCCAAAGAGGCATTGATGTACTCAAGTTTTAATTTATTAATATAACGTGTGTTTCCTTTTTTGTCTAAAACAAATTTGAATATTTAAAATCCTTGAAATCATTGCATATGCATTTACCATTCATCATAACATAAGCATGTTTCTTGCAACAAGTCTCCTCATCTTTCTACTGTTTATTTCAGTAAGATGGATCTCGAGCAAACAATGAACGACCTCCAAGCACAGAATGCACAGTTTCAACAGATGTTCTTAACTCTAGCCAAAAGACTAGAAGAGTTGAAGACCTTGCTGGTTGAAGAGAAAAAGAAGAAAACGAAGAAAATAATCGGAGTTCTAAACATGGGAATAAGGTTCCAAGGGAAAGTAAGAAGGACCCTAGACTTTGCAATGTCATCTGGTGAGAAATACAATCAAGATGGGAAATGCAAGGAAATAGTTGTCTAGCCTAATTCAGAAGAGGAAGAGGAAGAAGAAGATTATTCTGAAGAACAATATCCTCCAACCAACGACAAGTATAAGCATTTGGAAGAACGGTTAAGTGCAATGGAAATTCAAAAAGTGCCTGGATTGGACTTTGAGGAATTGGGCTTTGTGTCTGGGATTGTCATTCCTCCAAAATTCAAGGCACCGATATTCGCCAAATATGACAGAGTTTCATGTCCCAAAATGCATCTCCGGTCCTATGTGAGGAAAATACAGCCTCATACTGTCGACAAGGATTTATGGGTACACTTCTTTCAAGAGAGCCTGTCCGGAACTCAACTTGATTGGTTTTATCAGCTGGAAAGAGACAATGTTCATAATTGGGAAGATCTGGCCGCCGCCTTTTACTAACAATACCAATACAATGCTGATCTTGCTCCCACCCGTACTCAACTCTAGAGTATGGACATGGTTTCAAATGAAGGCTTTAAAGACTACGCGCAAAAATGGAGGGACTTAGCAAGAAGAGTCCAGCCTCCCCTATCTGAAAGAGAGTTGGTAGACATGTTTTTGGGCACCCTGATTGGTCCCTTATTTAATCACTTAATTGGGAGTTCATCGGCAGGTTTTACCGAATTGATATTGACCGGAGAAAGGGTGGAAGCCGAGATAAAGAATGGGAAGATTAAAAAATATGCATCCTCTGCTGCTGTAAGAAAACCATTCATTGAAAATAAAGAAGTTGTTGCTGAATATTCTCAGAGAAATCAAGATAGGGTTAAACACCGTCCAATGGTGGGGGCTGTCATGATTCCTAAACCTGCACCTGCTCAGCAAAGAAGCAACCAACCAAGAATGGAGAGACCAGTCAGACAGTTCACTTGAATTAATATGACACTATCTCATGTATTGCCACATTTGTTAAGATCCAATCTAGTGACCTTGAAAGAAGCCCCAAAGAATTCTAACACAACCTCTCCTCACTATTATCCTAATGCCCGCTGTGCATATCATTCTGAGAGTCCTGGCCATGACACTAACAACTGTTGAGATCTAAAGAATAAGGTACAAGACCTTCTTGAAGCCAAAGAGATTGAATTTGATGCCCAAGAAATTCCCAATGTTATCACTGCCCCCATGCCCAAGCACGGCTGTGATGTCAATGCTGTTGAGGAAGATCTGTTTATTACTTTGGTTGATGAACTTGTGACCCCACTCCTGACTATCAAAAAGAACTTGTTAAATGCCGGTGAATTCCTAGGCTGTGATGAAAGTTGTCATTTCTGTTTATTCTCACCAACCAGCTGTCATTTGTTAAAAGCAGGCGTTCAATGCTTAATAGATGACAAGGAAATTTTGTTCGAGAAGACATCTATTCCAATTGTTTCTTATAATGATGTTTCCATTGTGACCATTTCAGACAATTCTTCCAGGGTCTCCACCAAAAGACCCGTTAGAATTACATCAGTTCCTAAAGTAGCTCCGTTGATAATTACAATGCCTGGACCAATCCCGTATTCTTCAGACAAAACTATCCGGTGGAATTATGGAGGTGATGTCTACTATCACGGTATCAAGTTAGATTGGCCAACTGCTGAAAGTTCGAGTTCTGAGAAATTTGACTATGATATCAGTAAAATCGCAGGGACTAGTAAGATAACCCGAAGCGGAAGGGTATTTTCTCCATAAATTTCTCCTCCAAAAGCTGTTTCTGGACCCGTAATCATTCCTGTCATTGTTTCTCCTCCAAAGGCTATTCTCAGTCCTACAATCATCTCTACTAATACTCCTGTTGACAAAACTGTTACAATCCCTGTCATCACTCCTACTGAAATTCCTGCTGCCGAGTCAACCGAGACTCGAGGCAAAGGTATTCTAGTTGAGCCTGTCCGGACGATGGCACAATCAGTAGCTATCCTTGAGACCTCCCGAAAAGAGATAGAGGAGATTCTAAAGATCATAAAAAGAAGCGACTACAACGTAGTCGAGCAACTGGGGCAAACTCCATCAAAAATTTCCATGCTGGCTTTATTACTATGTTCTGAGGCTCATGCAAAGGCCTTGGTAAAATTCCTTAAAACTGCCCATGTACCCCAAGAAACATCTGCCGATCAGTTCCAAGACTGTGTAGCCAGCTTGACCGTAGATAATGGTTTAGGTTTTTCGGATGCTGATTTAACGCCAAGGAGGAGGAAGCATAACGAGGCATTACATGTCCTAGTCGAATGCAGGGTGTGATCGGTGGATCTGTAACTGACTGTTTAACGCTGGTTCGCGAAATGTCGCGGAAGCAAGAGTCGCCACCGTCTTTTATTTTCTCCAACAAGGAAAGGACAAAAGCACAGAAAAATTCCTTATGAGATTGTTCTCGGTTCGGGAGGTAGATTTATATAAAGGGAAGGTGTTAGCACCCTTTCTATCCATGGTTATCCATGGGCTCTTAGATACTTGCTCATTTGTGTTTTCAAAATGTTTGTTTGCTTTTCAAGGTGAGTGGGTTTGAAAAAATTTCGTTTAAAATTTCAGTTCGACTCTTGTATCCGTTCTCAAGAGTGTTTGAAAAGTTGTTTTTGAAAGCTTTTTGCAAAGTGTCGGTGTGAAAAGAAGTTTTTGATTTGTTTTTGAATTAGAGCAAGTATTACGAGTCATCTACCTACCCTAAGGAATTCGTCTATGTAAATGTCCTTAAAGTAGTGCCATCCCACCATTAAGAGGTAGGTAGCACCACCATTGGAGGTGTTCGGGTCAATTCGAGGTTTTAGGGACAGTGTGGTCACCAGAGCAATAGGAAGACACCTTAGAAGCTACCCCCATGCCATGTTCATGGACATGAGGACTTACTAAAACATCCTCTACTCGACGACCACGTTTCGAGGGGCAAGGCAACAGTGAGACGTACCCTAGGGGTGGTGTGTGAACTGTGTGTCATTTCAGTTATATTTGTCTTGTTCATGCATTTGTGATCTACACTTTGTTTTTATTTTTGGCATTCATTCTTTCATGCAAATTATTAGCAGTTAAAAGGTGCGGAATTAAGAGTCATACGCTATTACAAAGGCGCGGGTCTACATCGCCAAATTAATCCAAGACCCGATTTGAATAAAATAAAAACGCGGAAAGATAAATATCCTAATTAATCTATTACAAGGCTTTGGGGCAAGTACATGAAATTTATAAAAGGGAAATGAAAGTAAATGTGCGAAAAGGAATTATAATCGAATGCGAGGGCGTTGGACCCTTTAAAGAAATTACATCGAAATCGTAAATTAATTAAATTAAATAAAAGCAAGAACTTATTTTTTGGAGTTTTTGTATTTATGGAATTTAATAAGAAAATTAAATGGAATTAAAATCCTAATTCTAAACTATTTTTAATTTATTAAAGAAATAAATTCAAGTTTGACCTAATTTACATTAATTATTTACATGGCATATTTATTTATAAAAATAATTAATACTTAATAATGGTAAAAAGAAAAGAAAAAAAGAATAAAAGCATTAAAACCCTAATCTCTTTATTTTTTAGTTTTATAAAAAAAACATTGAATTAAACCTAGAATTAAAACTAAATTAGTTAACAAAATTTATTTACAAAATAATATTAAATAAAATATATTTTTATTATTTGACTTTTTTGATTTTTTTTTTCATTTTTTGTGTTATAGAATTATTTTTATGGAATTAAATAAAGTACTTAATCAAAAGAAAAAAAAAAGAATTAAAAGAAAAGAAGAAAAATGCAAACTATAGGGGGTTTTCTGGCCCAGTAGGAGGTATGGCTGAAGCAATTTGGCCCATTAGATTGAAGGCCTGTTGACTTTTTCCAGCGCGTGTGTGGCATGGTTAACTGATGTGTATGATGGACTTCTCATCCTGACCTTCAGATTCATCTTCTGGGACAGTTGGCAAGCCAAGGCATGGAGTTGTATGGTGGACCTTAGGATGCAAGCTACGTAGGAACACATTAAACAAAATGATATTGAGAAGGGAGGGGACCTGGGAATCGAACCCAGGTCCTAATGCTTGAAGGCCACCTCACTTACCAACCAGCCAAGCGCGTTCGTTTGTAATATTAGTGGAACCTGATTCATATGAGAGAGAACAAGTGCTATTGGTAAACATAAAAGAAAATGCGCGAATATTTGAATGGCCCTGTCTGGTTGAGACACCTCAGCATCTTCTCCACCAAGCCTTTGCTTTTGCCTGAAAAATACATCAAATAGCGGGGGTTTTAAACCCCCACTAACTCAAACCTGGAAAATAACGAATAGCTCATATGCAAATATAAATAGGGCGCGACTAGTGAGTTTGATTCGTTTTGAGGTCCTGAGTCCAATGGCATAGGTCTTATGGTTCAATTTTTCCATATGAATGAAGCCCTCTTTTTAAGCTTCTGAAACCCTAATGCGTGTTCATGGTAACTTTGCATACAGGCGTCCAAAACTCAATTGAATGGTACCAATGGCTTTAGAATCATCATGTTAGTATAAATCACATATCAAAAGTCATGAATAACGTATGAAAATGCAAACACGATTATCAAAATTTTACAGAAAAGTTAGACTCCTATCTACCAATTCTTTGCGCTTGGAGAGTTGATTTTGATTGGAGTAGTTTCCTGGATGCCTTGGCAAGCTATTGGAATGGTTATTTTGCTTTGAATTGCGCTGGAACTGTGTTTTCAGTTTTGAAGTTTTTGACAAAAAATGCAAAGTGTGTATTTGATCTGAGGCGCAGCTTCCAGGTTTTGAGCATTAGGGTTGTGTTTGTGTATGTATATGGAATGAATTAGGGTAGAAATCCAAGTCCATAACCCATGGATCAATGCTTTTGAATTTTGTGATCTTGCATAATCTTTTTCAATCTTTCTCATGTCTTTTTGATACCAATCATGGCCAAATCTTTCCATATTAGTGATGCACGAAATCTTGAGGTTTTATGGAGAGAATATGCTGCAAAAAGAGATTGAAAAACATGATTTTCTATTTTAGTCATATTTTATTTTAATTAAATGAACTAATAATAATAATAATTCAAATAATTAATAAAAAATGATAAAATAACTCCCTTCAAAGTCAATGGGTCGTGCATAGCCTTTGGGTGATGATTCTTGGAAGAAAATGTGGCCCATTAGCAATTTTGAGGTATTTGAAGTAAAGTTGACTTTTCAAAATTCCCAAAAATTTCCCAACTTCCACAAGGCATATCTTGCTCAATATTTAAGCGTTTATCATGTTCTTGGACATTTTGGAAAGGTCTTGAAGTCCTCTAACCAATGCCTTTGGTCCCATGTCATTTTGATTTACCAATCTCAAGTTATGGTCTTTGACTTAAAGTGCCTTTTTGTTGACTTTTGAAAATGACCTATAATGTTGAGATTGATAACTTTTTGTGAGAGCATTTCTTGGACTTGAAGTGTGAAGAGGAGTTGTAGGAAATGTCATTCTCTTCAAAGTGAGACTTGGATGGAATTTTTCTGATAAACCATGTGGAAGTTATGCCTTGGTCAAGTTGCAGTTGACTTTTTCAACTATCCAAATATGGAAACTTTTGCATCTTGAGACTTTTTGAGCCATGCCTTGAGAATCATGATCAAGAATTGATCAAATGATGTTTGTGGCTTCAAAATAAGATGTTGACCAAAAATTTGAACTTTTGACTGTCAAATGACCATTTTACCCCTACAGTTGACTGCTGAGCAATTAGGGCATTTGACTGTGCAATTTTGTGCTGTGAGTCTTGAAACTTGACATGAGGATACTTGACAATGTTGGTAGGCATGTGGGACTTGTTTGGACCCTTGAAAACTTCAACTTCTTTTCCAGAACCAAAACCCTAGTTTTTTGACTGTTAGGAGGCCATTGAACTGTGCAACCCTTGGGGAGATTTTGAAGCATGTTCTTTGCAAATCTTGAAGAATATGGGAGGGCAAATTTTGGGGTACAACAGTTGCCCCTGTTCAATCTTCTTAGACCTGAGGATGCAGATTGGCTGACGTGCCTTTCGTAATCCGAAGGTGGAAGATGATTGAACACTAGAGTGCCCAGAAATTTGCGCTCACATGTTAACAGTGATGGTGGGAATGGGCTTACAGATGCCATTTGGAGATTGATGGATAGGATGATGGGCTTATAGATGCCATGCTAAGAGATGATGGATGAGTGGATGGGCTTATAGATGCCATCTGGGTGTCGATCGCGTAGGAGATTCCTTAGCGAGAACTTGCGTACCTGAAAAAGAAAATGATTACCTGGCCTATTACAGGAGTTGGTCTTCAAACTCTTACGTAGATGTGCCCTGACTGGTTACAGGAATTGAATCTGGAGCTTCAAAAGGTGATAAATGAACCAGGGATGGTTACTACCTCAACGAGACGGTGAGAGAGCCTTGGGCGATTACTACCTCAACAGGGACGCTGAGAGAATCTTGGGG
Source organism: Vicia faba (assembly GCA_948472305.1). NCBI lineage: Eukaryota > Viridiplantae > Streptophyta > Magnoliopsida > Fabales > Fabaceae > Vicia > Vicia faba. Next base: position 1,673,492,950 of record OX451736.1, on the reverse strand, counting down.
CGATTACTACCTCAACAGGAACGCTGAGAGAATCTGAGATGTATTCTATTGGGATAAGAATCAGGGAGATCTTAGGGTCGATCTGATTGAACCGGAGAAGGCCTTTGACTGGATAAGAATCAGGAAAATCTTAAGGTCGATTTAACTGAACCAGGTTAGGTCTTGGAATATCTTCAACTGGATAAGAATCAGGGAGATCTTATGGTCGATCTGACTGAACCAGAGAAGGCCTTTGACTGGATAAGAATCAGGAAAATCTTAGGGTCGATTTAACTGAACTAGGCTAGGTCTTGGAATATCTTCAACTGGATAAGAATCAGGGAGATCTTAGGGTCGATCTGACTGAACCGGAGAAGGCCTTTGACTGGATAAGAATCAAGAAAATCTTAGGGTCGATTTAACTGAACCAGGCTAGGTCTTGGAATATCTTCAATTGGATAAGAATCAGGGAGATCTTAGGGTCGATCTGACTGAACCGGAGAAGGCCTTTGACTGGATAAGAATCAGGAAAATCTTAGGGTCGATTTAACTGAACCGGAAAAAGTCTTGGAATATCTTCAACTGGATAAGAATCAGGGAGATCTTAGGGTCGATCTGACTGAACCAGAGAAGGCCTTTGACTGGATAAGAATCAGGAAAATCTTAGGCTCGATTTAACTGAACCGGACAAGGTCTTGGAATATCTTCAACTGGATAAGAATCAGGGAGATCTTAGGGTCGATCTGACTGAACCAGAGAAGGCCTTTGACTGGATAAGAATCAGGAAAATCTTAGGGTCGATTTAACTGAACCGGACAAGGTCTTGAAATATAGCTGAGAACTTAACTGGATCTTTCCTGAAAGGTAAAGGTCAGTCATATGTGATGCATGATATGAATCAAGCAATGATGTTCTCAACATAAGTGAGATTGTATGTTTATGATGCTTATATGCATGCTATAATGTATGACAATGCGATGTTTATGAATGTATGTTTTTATCTAGGAAAGTAAATCCTTGACGGGTGCCGGGAAGTCACATCCTGGGCTGATGTTTGAGAATAGTGCTTTGTTGTTTCCGCTGGGGATGATAGTTGCAAGAATATCGGCGGGGAGAAGATAACTCCGTTGGAGAATAAACTTGGCGAATGGATTATTCTGCGGGGAGAAAATTACTCTAGCGACCTTGCTGGGGAACAATACTCTGTGGGAAGAGAGGTACTTTGCTAGGATGATGATAACTCCGCTGGGGATACCATTGTTATGTTGGAAGTGTTAATAGACTTCGCTGGGGATAAGAAGACTTCGCCGAGAATGATCTTTCCGTGGCTTTTGGCTGAGGATAACCCAGTTATATCCTGGTAGGGAAATAACCTTTGAATAAAGCCGGGAGACGCGTTCGTGCTCTGCGGGGGAGAAGCTTCCAGCATCTACTGGGGATAAGCTTCCTGCTGGGGAGATGACTCCAACTTCCCTGGGGAAACTGGATTAGACTCTCCTGGGGAAATTTTGAGATGTATTAGGGAAGTGATTCCATTTAATATCTGGTATACCGCCGGGGAACAATCTTAGATCAAGATTGCCGGGGATGCTTGTTTAAGAATATTCGTATATTGTGCTGGGGAATGTCAAGATCTGCGGGGGATACCCAACTTCCTTAAGGCTGATTGTATCACTTTGCTTGGGGAGAGTGCATTGATTTGCTGACTCTCTCTCTGGGGAATTGAGGTATCTGGTTATGCTCTTCAGCTGAACTTACCTTGGTACCTTGGTGGACAGAACAATTAGATTGCTTAGACAACTCTTTATTGCCCCTGTTTCTACTGTTACCTGTAATTGATCCTTTGTTTCGTATGCAAATATTTATGAGTTAGCAATTAGTGTCAATGCATATATCACAAATTGAACCTTGGACGTTCTTCGCAAAACAAAACAGAAAAGGAAAAACAATTGGCAATTTTAACTGAAAAGTGATTTTGTATTGATTTTTTGAATTTGCCTGTAAATAGGCGTTTTATGTACAAGAGGCTGACGTCCTAGTAAGAGAACGCCGCCGAACAAAAGAGTTTATACAAATTTGTACAAAGGAAAATAAAACAGCTGTGTGAATAGAATGATCCCACTGGGTTCCAACTCTGCTATCGCCTTTATATCTTCGAGCGTCTCATCACTTGATGACCTAGCTGAAGATAAAGCTGATTGATCGATGCCGTCTGAACTTGATGCTGATACCGGATTCTGGATGCAAGGTGATCCAATGAGACATAGTATTACGCTTTTATCCCTAACTTTTGCCTGGACCGCCCTTTCGGGTTTTCAGTCCACCGGGATACCCATTTTTGCCCAAGCCGCCTTTTCAGGTTTTCGACTTGCCGGGTGTACATATTCTTTTCATTTCATCCCTTCATTTTGCCCGAACCCTTTTGGTTCGCCGGGAGCCCTAATTTTTGCCTAGGTATGTCAACCTAGCGGGTCTTTATTATGCGTAGTATCTTTTTACTATGTCTGCATTGGCGGGGTGAGGAAGATCGTCACCATCCATGGTGGTTAGAATCATGGCTCCTCCTGAGAACACATGTTTAACCATAAATGGCCCTTCGTACGTAGGGGTCCATTTTCCCCTTGGATCACTCTGAGGAAGGATGATGCGTTTGATTACCAGATCCCCAACTTGATATTCTTGTGGTTTGACCTTTTTGTTAAATGCCCTGATCATCCGTTTCTGTTACGTCTGACCATGACAAATAGCAGCAAGTCTCTTTTCGTCGATTAAGTTTAGCTGATCAAGTCGTGTCTGGATCCAGTCATCTTCACTCAGATCTGCATCCTTCATTATCCGGAGAGAGGGTATTTGCACTTCGATTGGTAAGACTGCCTCCATTCCGTAGACCAAGGAGAAAGGAGTTGCCCCGGTTGACGTCCTTGTTGAGGTACGGTACCCATGTAGAGCGAACTGTAACATCTCGTGCCAATCTTTATAAGTCACTGTCATCTTTTGCACAATTTTCTTAATGTTCTTATTCGCTGCCTCTACAGCCCCATTCATCTTCGGCCGGTAAGGAGAAGAGTTGTGGTGCTGTATCTTAAACTGCTCGCAGAGCTCAGTGATCATCTTGTTATTGAGATTGGTACCGTTGTCTAATGATTCTCTCTGGGACGCCGTATCGACAAATCAGATTGTGCCGAATGAACCGTGCCACAACGTTCTTGGTTACTGTGGCGTAGGAAGCTGCTTCAACCCACTTCGTGAAGTAATCAATCGCTACCAGGATGAAGCGATGCCCGTTGGATGCCGTAGGTTTAATCTCACCGATCATATCCATGCCCCACATTGCAAAAGGCCAAGGCGCAGTCAGGATATTTAGAGGAACTGGAGGAACATGCACCTTATCTACATATATCTGACACTTATGACATGTTCGAGAATGTTGGTAACAGTCAGCTTCCATGGTGGACCAGAAATACCCTGCCCGAAGGATCTTCTTTGCCATAGTGTGTCCACTGGAATGTGTTCAGAAGGTACCTTCATGTAGCTCTGCCATGATCCTTTCTGCTTCAGTCTTATCCACACAACGCAGTAAGGTCGAATCATGGTTTCGCTTATACAGAATGCCGTTGCTAAGGAAGAACTTCGCTGTGAACCTTCTTAGAAACTTCTTATCATTGACCGATGCACCTTCAGGGTATTCCTGAGCTTCCAAGTATCTCTTCACCTCATGGTACCAAGGCTTCTCAGTCACCAATTCAGTCTCGAGATCACAACAGTATGCCGGTTCGTCCAGTTTCCAGATGATGATCCAGGGAGCCTCATTATCCCATTTGACTTTGAACATGGAAAACATCGTAGCTAACGCGTCCGCTAACTGATTCTCCTCTCTTGGTAAATGTTCAAAGGTTATCTCTGTGAAGTGGGGGATCAATGTCAATACACATTCTCTGTAAGTAATAAGATTCAGATGTTTCGTATCCCACTCTCCTTTGATCTGATTGATCACGAGAGCGGAATCTCCGAAGACACTCAGAAACTTGATCCTTAAGTCGACCGCAGCTTGGAGACCCATGATGCATGCCTCATACTCCGCCATGTTGTTGGTGCAGTTGAAACATAGCCGGGCAGTGAGTGGAGTATGAGTGCCTCGAGGGGATATGATTACAACGCCGATACCGTTACCCAAAGCATTGAAGGCTCCGTCAAAGTGCATAGACCATCGGGATCCTTCCTCAGGTCCTTCATCCGGTCCAGGTACTTCACAATCAGTCACTATCATGATACTCTCGTCAGGAAATTCAAAGTTCATTGACTGATAGTCGTCTACTGCCTGATGTGCCAAGTGGTCTGCTAATACACTCCCTTTGATGGCTTTCTGAGTTGTGTACTGGATGTCGTATTCCGTCAAGATCATTTGCCATCTTGCTATTCTCCCAGACAGAGCAGGCTTTTCAAATATGTACTTTATAGGATCCATCTTTGAAATCAACAAGGTAGTGTGAGTCAGCATATATTGTCTCAGCCGGCGAGCAGCCCATACCAAAGCGCAGCAAGTTTTCTCAAGCAGTGAGTATCGGGTCTCACAGTCGGTAAAATTTTTGCTAAGGTAATAAATGGCATGCTCTTTTCGGCCAGACTCGTCATGCTGCCCCAGCACACACCCCATTGAGTTGTCGAGTACTGTCAGGTATAGTATCAGAGGTCTCCCTTTAACCGGTGGCATAAGGATGGGTGGTTCTTGGAGATACTCTTTGATTCTGTCAAAAGCAGCCTGACATTCATCATTCCAACGTACTACCTGATCTTTCTTCAGCAGCTTGAAGATTGGTTCACAAGTAGCAGTTAGGTGGGAGATGAATCGGGTAATGTAATTCAGGCGTCCTAAAAAGCCTCTGACCTCTTTCTCTGTCTTAGGAACTGGCATCTCTTGAATAGCTTTAACCTTGGCAGGGTCCACTTGAATACCCTTATCACTTACAACGAAGCCTAGCAACTTTCCAGACCTTACCCCGAAGGTGCACTTGTTCGGATTCAACCTCAGCTTGTACAACTTCAGACGGTCAAACAATTTCTGCAGATGATCAAGGTGTTCTTCCTCAGTTTGGGACCTTGCAATCATGTCATCGACATACACTTCTATCTCATGATGGATCATGTCATGAAATAAGGCAACCATGGCACGTTGGTAGGTTGCCCCAGCATTTTTCAACCCGAATGGCATGACCTTGTAGCAGAAGGTGCCCCACTGAGTAACAAAGGTAGTCTTTTCCATGTCTTCAGGTGCCATCTTAATCTGATTATAGCCTGAAAAACCGTCCATGAAAGAGAACACCTTATGCTGAGCAGTATTGTCAACAAGGACATCAATGTGAGGTAGGGGGTGTTAGAACAAAGTTTGAATCTACTACCCTATATTTAAGTTTTGATGATAACAAAGTGAAAAGATATATTATTTATAAGATTCATGTATGAACTATCTGCTGCCTAAAATTATTATGTTCTGACTTGCAGATACTTTGATTGATATAAGCAAGATCACATCTAATCAGCATCAGAATTTGGTTCTTGACACCAGCATCAGAAGTTGCCATATCAGAATGTCAGAATCAGATGATCAACTCACGTATATGCTGAAGCCTGATGAACAAGACTGCGCTCAACACTCTGATATAGAAACACAACAGTTCATCAGCAGCTAAGCAGAGTCAGAATGAGCCAAGCCAGAACTTGCATTAAGTAAGCAACGGTACTGTGCATTGAAAGCAAATTAATACCAACGGCCTCATTCCAGACAAGATCTGCTCGATAAGGAAAGTTTGTAAATAGCATTGAATCAAGAATATTGCATCCAACGTTCAACATCTCAGTGCTATATAAACAAGACTTTGAAGATTGAAATGGCTAATGCTCTCCAAATCTCTACACGCATAAAAGTTGATCAAAATCTTCTTTCTCTCAGTTTTGCTAAACACCACACATTCTGATATTCTATCATTGTTTAGCAATCTAGTTTCTAAGCTTTAATTTATGTATACATCACAGTTGTGATACAGTTTTGTAGAAAACATTCACACACTTAGTTTTATCTCTTTGTAAGAAAGTGTTTCCTTGACAAACTGGGTTGTGGTTTGGATCAAGAAGGCTTTAGCAGTTGTTAAAGCAGTCTGTAATATTCAGTTGAATATAGTGGATTAAGACGTCGTTGGAGAGAGGCGAAATCACCTTGACGGGTGGACTGGAGTAGTTTAAGATCAAACGAACCAGGATAAAAATATCTTGTTCATTGCATTAGATTTCAGTTTTACAATTCAACCCCCCTTCTTGTGTTTTTCACCCCTTCAATTGGCATCAGAGCGCCTGGTTCTGAGCTAAAACACTTAACCGTGTCAGTACAAGATCCAGCTTCAGAAAAACACAATGGCAGGAAATAATTCTCACATCAGCAATGACAACAATGAGGACAGAGACAGATTCAGCGGCAAACCTCCAGTCTTTGATGGAGAAAACTTTGATTACTGGAAAGACAGAATTGAAAGCTTCTTTCTGGCACATGATGCTGATCTGTGGGATATGGTGACAGATGGATACACGCACCCTGTGAATGCAAGCGGTCAGAAGATTGATAGAAAAACAATGTCTGATCAACAAAAGCGTGACTTCAAGAATCACCACAAGGCCAGAACCATCCTCCTCAGCGCCATCTCCTATACTGAGTATGAAAAGATCTCCAACAGAGACACAGCAAAGAATATTTTTGACTCACTCAGAATGACGCATGAGGGCAACGTTCAGGTCAAAGAAACAAAAGCTCTGGCGCTCATTCAGAAGTATGAGGCGTTCAAAATGGAAGAATATGAATCCATTGAAACCATGTTCTCTAGATTCCAGATTCTGGTAGCTGGTCTCAAAGTTCTGGACAAAGGATACTCTACTGCTGACCATGTCAAGAAAATCATCAGAAGTTTACCCAAGCAGTGGAGACCAATGGTTACAGCTCTGAAGCTAGCTAAAGATCTCAACAAAATCACTCTGGAGGAACTTATCAGCTCCCTCAGAAGTCATGAGATAGAGCTAGAAGCTGATGAGCCTCAGAAGCAAGGTAAGCCTTTAGCATTAAAATCTAACAAAAAATTTGAGTCTAAAGTTTTGCAGGCAGTTGAAGAAACATCTGATGGATCCTCATCAGAAGAAGACGAACTCTCTCTCCTTTCCAGAAGAGTAAATCAACTGTGGAAGCAAAGACAAAGAAAGTTCAGGAATCCCAGAAGATCTGATCAGAACGAGTCTTCTTCCAGATACAGAAGGACAGATTCTTCCTCTGGATACAGAAGATCTGAAGGCTCCTCAAGTAGCAAAAAGCCAAACACCAAGGACATCATCTGCTATGAGTGCAATGAGCAAGGACACTATAAGAGTGACTGCCCAAAGCTTCAGAGGGAAAAGCCCAAAAAGAAGTTTGGAAGAGAGAAGAAGAAAAGTCTCATGGCTACATGGGATGACTCTGACTCGTCTGAAGCTGACTCAGAATCAGATGATGAGAGGGCAAACATAGCTCTCATGGCTAACATCTCAGAAGATAGTGAAGCTTCTGAATCAGACTCAGAATCAGATACTGAAGAGGTATTTCCTAACTTTGCTGTTAATTTTACAAAGGCTGAACTTGCTGAAAGCCTTAATGAGATTCTGGAACGTTATCAGCAAATTAGAGCTAAATTTAGAGACCTAAAAAGGAATCTTGAATCGGACTCTAATAAGACTGAGAGTCTCAAATTGGAAAATTCTGAGCTGAGAAATAAGATTTCAAAATTAGAAAAGACTTTACAAAACTCTCAGAAGGAACCAATTTCTGAAACTCCCAGCAACGCTGATGAGATCATCAAGGAGTATGATCACAGTTTCCAGAAGTTCCTAGCTAAAAGCATAGATAGAAGAAAAATGGCTTCAATGATCTATGGAGTTAGCAGAAACGGCAGGAAAGGAATAGGATACCAAGGTAAGGTTCCTACACCAAAGAATGTCATGGACTTAACCATTAAACACACTCCTCTGAATTCACACTTTGTGTATGGTCACACACATGATATTAAATACACTAGCAGTAAGCACTCTGTGAAACCAAAATTCAACCAGAGTTTTGGTAAAACTAACAAATCAGGACCCAAGAAAATCTGGGTACCTAAGGATAAAATAATACATGTTGCAGATATCTTTAGCAGCAAGTCAGAAACACCAGTCATGGTACCTGGACTCTGGCTGCTCACGACACATGACGGGAAGAAGGCATATGTTCCAAAGCCTGGAACTTAAGCCTGGAGGCCACGTTGGCTTTGGAGGCAATCAGAGGGGAAAGATAATTGGCTCTGGAACTGTAGGTAATGGAAATCTTCCCTCTATTAATAATGTTCTGCTAGTAGATGGATTGATGCATAATCTGTTATCCATAAGTCAATTAAGTGATAACGGTTATGATATAATCTTTAATCAAAAATCATGTAAAGCTGTTAGTCAGAAAGATGGGACTATCCTGTTTAATGGTAAGAGGAAAAACAACATTTACAAAATCAAACTTTCTGAACTAAAGAGTCAGAATGTAAAATGTCTTCTGTCTGTTAACAACGAGCAGTGGATCTGGCACAGAAGATTGGGGCATGTTAGTATGAGAAGAATATCTCAGATTAACAAACTCAATCTGGTCAGAGGACTTCCTAATTTGAAGTTCAATTCAGATGCTCTGTGTGAAGCATGTCAGAAAGGCAAATTTGCAAAACCTTCTTTTAAATCCAAAAATGTTGTTTCTACCTCTAAGCCATTAGAACTTCTGCACATTGACTTATTTGGACCAGTTAAAACTGCTTCAGTCAGTGGTAAGAAGTATGGGTTAGTAATCGTAGATGACTATAGCAGATGGACATGGGTAAAGTTCTTAAGACACAAGGACGAGTCACACTCTGTGTTCGTTACCTTCTGTAACCAAGTTCAGAATGAAAAGGATCTTAGAATCGTTAAAGTCAGAAGTGATCATGGTGGAGAATTTGAAAACAAAGATTTTGAGTCATTCTTTAATGACAGAGGCATTCTGCATGATTTCTCTTGTCCTAGAACTCCCCAACAAAATGGAGTTGTAGAACGAAAGAACAGAACATTGCAAGAAATGGCCAGAACCATGATCAATGAGACAAACGTTGCTAAGACCTTCTGGGCAGAAGCAATAAACACAGCGTGCTACATTCAGAATAGAATCTCAATAAGACCTATTCTGGAAAAGACTCCATATGAATTGTGGAAGAACAGAAAGCCCAACATTTCATATTTGCATCCATTTGGATGTACTTGCTTTATATTAAATACAAAGAATTATTTGAACAAGTTTGACTCTAAAGCACATAAGTGTATTATGTTAGGATACTCTGAACGCTCAAGAGGGTACAGAGTATACAATACAGAAACACAGATTGTGGAAGAATCAATCAGTGTTCGTTTTGATGATAAGCTTGACTCTGAAAAGTCAAAGCAGAATGAAGTTTTTGCAGGTATAGAAATTGAATTTACAGGTTCTGAAGACAAGTCATCAGAAGCTCTCAACACAGACATTCCTTCAACGTCTGAAAGGAGCACTGCTAGCAATCCTACAACAGCTGCTGATCAACCTCGGAAGAGATTACCCAGAAGTAGCTTGGATCACCCAGAAGAGACTATCTTAGGAAGAAAGGAAGATCCAGTCAGAACAAGAGCAAGCTTCAGAAACTCTGAAGAAACTCTTATGGGAATTGTGTCTCTGATTGAACCTTCTTCTATTGATGAAGCACTTCTGGATAATGACTGGATTCTGGCAATGCAAGAAGAGCTGAATCAATTCACCAGAAACGACGTATGGGATCTCGTTCCCAGACCAAAAGGATTCAACGTCATTGGAACAAGATGGGTGTTCAGAAACAAGCTAAATGAACAAGGTGAAGTCATCAGAAACAAGGCACGACTGGTTGCACAAGGTTATAGTCAGCAAGAGGGGATAGACTATACAGAAACCTTTGCCCCAGTCGCCAGGTTAGAATCTATCAGACTTTTAATTTCATTTGCTGTTAATAGAGGCATCACTCTGTATCAGATGGATGTCAAAAGTGCATTCTTAAATGGCTATATAGAAGAAGAAGTTTATGTACACCAACCCCCTGGTTTTGAAAATACAAAACATCCAGAACATGTTTTCAAACTAAAGAAATCACTGTATGGTCTGAAACAAGCTCCCAGAGCTTGGTATGAAAGGCTAAGTAACTTTCTGTTAGAAAATGAATTCACCAGAGGGAAAGTGGACACTACTCTATTCTGTAAAACAGTTAAGAATGACATCTTAGTCTGTCAAATTTATGTTGATGATATTATTTTTGGTTCTACTAATCCTTCTCTTGGAAGAAAATTTGCTAAGTGTATGCAGGCAGAATTTGAGATGAGCCTCATGGGGGAACTGAAATTCTTTCTAGGAATTCAGATCAATCAAACTCCAGAAGGAACTTACATTCATCAGAGCAAATACATCAGAGATCTTCTGAAGAAATTTGACCTCTCAGAATGTAAGCCATCAAAGATTCCAATGCATCCCACGTGCATTCTGGAAAGAGAAGAGGTAAGCAAAAATGTAGAACAGAAAGTCTACAGAGGTATGATTGGTTCTCTCCTCTATCTGACTGCTTCAAGACCTGACATATTATTCAGTGTTTGTATCTGTGCTAGATTCCAATCAGATCCTAGAGAATCTCACTTAACAGCTGTTAAGCGAATTTTCAAGTATCTGAAAGGTACTACTAATATGGGTTTGTTTTATAGAAAATCTAGTGATTACAGCTTAGTAGGCTACTGCGATGCTGATTTTGCTGGAGACAGAGTGGAACGTAAAAGTACTTCTGGAAGCTGCCAGTTTCTGGGAGAAAATCTGATCTCTTGGTCCAGCAAAAGGCAATCAACAATTGCACTATCAACAGCAGAAGCTGAGTACATAGCAGCAACAGGATGTAGCACACAAATGCTCTGGATGAAAAGTCAGCTTGAAGACTTCCAGATTTTTGAGAGTAACATTCCTATACTTTGTGATAATACTTCTGCTATTTGCCTAAGTAAGAATCCCATTTTACATTCTAGAGCTAAGCATATAGAAATAAAACATCACTTCATTAGGGACTATATTCAGAAAGGTATTTTGAACTTAAAATTTATAGATACAGACCATCAATGGGCTGATATCTTTACTAAACCCCTTTCAGAAGATAGGTTTAATTTCATTCTGAAACATCTCAGCATGAAAATCTGTCCAGAGTGAAAATGTTTTAATTCAATATATTTACCTTCAGAATGTAATTGTTTTACTGTGAACTTCTGATCAATCTTCTTTCAGAAAGTTAGAACATGCAGATTGTATCAGATGCAAGTCTAAAGATCTGAGAGTCTAAGCTCAAAGACAGACGTGCTGATCACTACATCAAACAAGTGTCATCCAATCATCAGCATATCTCTGAAGCAGAACGCGTGCACGCTTCTGAGAAGGCAAAGCGCTGATTGGGTGCATTGAGACACATGTCTGGTAACCGTTTTTAAGTATCTTTCTCAAATCCCCCAAAATCAGCAAGCATTTAATGAAAAGTAATCATGCTTTTAAAATGTAATCATGATTTTTCTCTTTCTTAAAAACGTTTATCTTTTCAAAATATTTTGAAACTCTATTTAAACACATTAATCTCTCACTCTCATTATTTACGCTTTCTCACTAATACTCAAGCATTTTCTGCATATTTCTGTGTTCATCTCTTGCAAAACCTTTTTTTCTCAGTTCTTCTCAAAACCTTTTTAGTGTGAACATGGCAACCTCCAGCAGTGCTTCTGCAGGTCCTCAGAAGAAAGCATCATCTGAGCAATATCAAGTGCCATTCAGAACTCTCCTCACTCCTGTGAAGAATCTTGAAGTGCTTTCTAAATTAATCATTGATTTTGGAAGCTTGAAGGAGAACGGTTTTGACCTAACTGAAGAAGTTAGGGCACAGAAGTGGGAAAGGTATTTTGACAGGTTGGTTGGACCAACATTCCCTATGCTAGTCAAGGAATTCTGGATTCACGCCAAGGCTTCAACACATCTAGTCACCTCCTTTGTTATGGGGAAGAAGATTGTGATCACTGAGGATCACATTGCAAGGCTAATAGGTTACAATGGCGGTGGCGTCCGTTGTGTGGACATGGCTGAAAGATGTGCTGATGTGGGTGTGATAGCTGCAAGGATTTTCACTCATGGGGTGCCCAGCAGCAAGATTAAAGATCTGAAGGATCATTACAGAGTTTGGGCTAAGATAATTCTGTGGTGCTTCAACCATAGGAAACCAAACAGTTCTCCTGATTACATAAATGTGGATCAGCAGTTTCTAATCTACTTTATTGATCAGAAGGTAAAGATCAATCTGGATCACTTCCTGTTCAACCACCTCAGAACAAGTGTGAAAGAAACCAGGGAAGAAGAAAGAACCAAGAGGGATTGGATACCCTTTGGAAGGTTGATATCAGATATTCTGACAGAGAATAGGCTGATAGAGCATCTGATAGAAGCTCAAGAGCTAAGCACTATTGAACCAACAGTTGGGAAACCTCTGAACGCAAAGAACTTGAAGAAGATGAAGTTGATAGAAAATATTCAGAAGGAACCCAGAGCTACTCCCATTGCTGATATCACCAGCAGAAGAGTTCCTCTGAGTGACTTTCCTCTATTTTCTGAAATAGAATCTAAACCAGAGGTGGTTCTCAGGTACTTGGATGCGTGCAAGGCAGATGGTTCAGATCCAAATCTAATTATCAAAGCTCTGCATCAACCTCAGCAAGAAGTGGCTCTGAAGAAGACGAAGAAGAGGAAGGCACCTTCAGAAGGATCATCCCAGCAGACACCCAGGAAAAGAGGTAATTCATCTGCTGCTTCTGTTTTAAATTCTTCTACTATTCCAGCATCTATTCCTCCTCAAACCTCTCATAGAATCTCTATTCCCATCCCTACCATAGATGAAACTGTACCAGAAGAGGACCCTTCTGAGGCATTAAAACTCAGAAGACCCAGAACCAAACATCCCAAACCAATAATCTCAACAACATCAGCTATTGACAAAGTGCTGTCTGATATTGATCAACACACTTCTGATCAATCAAACTCTGAACCACAAATTATCCCTCCTCCACAACCAGAACAACAGCAATCTGCTGAAGAACTAGAACAACAACAACAACCACTCTCACCAATTCCTGAAGAACCCATTATCCCTGAACAACCCGAAATTCCAACAACTTCTCCTCAACCAACAATTCCGTCTCCCTCTCCTCAACCAGAAATTAATCCACCATCACCTCAACCCGAGTTTCATCACTCTGAAACTCCTTCTCCTCAACCATCTGAACCTCATTCACCTCAACCATCACCTTTGGCAATCCAGCTGCCAGGTGGAACAACTATCACCTTAGCACAATTGCCATCCTCATCAGAATCTACACCACCAAATACTCCCAAAACACCACCAAGTCCAATCATAATTTCTGATTCTAAAACTCCCTCTCCAAAACAAACAGCTGCCAAGAAAACCTCTGAAAACCCCAGCAGAACTTTCATAGACTTAACCAGTCTTGACCGTCTTGCTGATCTGAAACATAAAATTGCCATCCCAAAACCAAAACAACCAGATGTTGGCTCTGGTATTATGAATTTTGAAACAAGTGTGCTGCAATGGATTGCTTCTTTGAAGCAAGTCTGTCCTGGAATGATTGACCCAGCTGCTTCTGATCAGCTCTGGTCACAATTCAGACTTTGGGTACGTGCTGAAGCCCTCAAGTTGCAGGATATCAACTATGAGCAGGCACAACAGAATTTCAGCAAGCTTCTGAATGAAGTTGGAAGTCAGCTTCTGAAAGAAGACGTGCTCCCTCTGGATAGTGAACCTTGGTCTGAGAAACAGCAAGCTGCAAAGGTGCAATCAGAAGAAGACAAGACCATTCAAGCTGAAGAAAGTCAAGCAGAAGATGTTGCTGAAAGCTCTCAGAAGCTTCCTGCTTCTGATGCTTCTCAAGCTGCCCTGGACAGGCAGACTCTGGAAGAACTAAGGCTGAATGACACGCGTCTGCAGCAGCGGATGGATGAAAATGACCAGAAGATGAAAGAAAGAATGGATGTGCAGGATAGCAAGATTGACACTGTTGTCAGCATGGTGCACAAGCAGAATGAGACTGCTGAAAAGATCCAAGCCATGCTGGAGAACCTGTTCACACGCTTGCCTCCTCAACCTTAGTCTTTTTTCATTCATGTCCGTTTCATGTTTTCTTTGATTTTCTGATGTACTGTTTGAATATGTTTTGTACTATTTTCATGTTTTGATTCTGAACTCTTTTAATATAACTAGTTTTTCTGATCTTAACTGTTTTAGCACATCACTTACACTTTTTGATTGCTGACAAAAAGGGGGAGAACAAGAATGATATTTTAAACAATAACGGCTAACTAGACAGAAATTCTCAAACATTCTAACTCTATTACTTGAAAATGTTTTCTTTGTTTTGCTTAAAGTCTACAGGTACAAGGAAGCTCCTGGACACTCTGAAGAATAGAAGCTCTGATCACTATGAAGCTCTGATCCGCTCTGATACTCTGATCCAAAGCAAAGCTCTGACAAGAAAAGCTCTGAAGCTCTGCTCTGACATAAAGCTTCTGATAGTCAAAGACTCTGATACTCTGACGTTCAAAGAAAAGCAAAAAGATCTGATCCTGAAGAACACGTGTAATCAAAGGGAAGTAATAAACTCAGGGGGAGTATCTCTCAACTCTGATATCCTTTTACTCCTTATCCTTTTTACTTCTTACTCTGATGCATATCTTTGATACCTTTTCACGTTATTTTCATTTAAAAATATCTAGTTTTTGTCATCATCAAAAAGGGGGAGATTGTTAGAACAAAGTTTGAATCTACTACCCTATATTTAAGTTTTGATGATAACAAAGTGAAAAGATATATTATTTATAAGATTCATGTATGAACTATCTGCTGCCTAAAATTATTATGTTCTGACTTGCAGATACTCTGATTGATATAAGCAAGATCACATCTAATCAGCATCAGAATTTGGTTCTTGACACCAGCATCAGAAGTTGCCATATTAGAATGTCAGAATCAGATGATCAACTCACGTATATGCTGAAGCCTGATGAACAAGACTGCGCTCAACACTCTGATATAGAAACACAACAGTTCATCAGCAGCTAAGCAGAGTCAGAATGAGCCAAGCCAGAACTTGCATTAAGTAAGCAACGGTACTGTGCATTGAAAGCAAATTAATACCAACGGCCTCATTCCAGACAAGATCTGCTCGATAAGGAAAGTTTGTAAATAGCATTGAATCAAGAATATTGCATCCAACGTTCAACATCTCAGTGCTATATAAACAAGACTTTGAAGATTGTAATGGCTAATGCTCTCCAAATCTCGACACGCATAAAAGCTGATCAAAATCTTCTTTCTCTCAGTTTTGCTAAACACCACACATTCTGATATTCTATCATTGTTTAGCAATCTAGTTTCTAAGCTTTAATTTGTGTATACATCACAGTTATGATACAGTTTTGTAGAAAACATTCACACACTTAGTTTTATCTCTTTGTAAGAAAGTGTTTCCTTGACAAACCGGGTTGTGGTTTGGATCAAGAAGGCTTTAGCAGTTGTTAAAGCAGTCTGTAATATTCAGTTGAATATAGTGGATTAAGACCTCGTTGGAGAGAGGCGAAATCACCTTGACGGGTGGACTGGAGTAGTTTGAGATCAAACGAACCATGATAAAAATATCTTGTTCATTGCATTAGATTTCAGTTTTACAATTCAACCCCCCCTTCTTGTGTTTTTCACCCCTTCAGGGGGAAGTCATCTTTGGGGCTGGCCCTGTTCAGATCCTTGTAATCGACACACATTCTGACCTTTCCATCCTTCTTCGGTTCTGGCACCACATTAGCAACCCACTGAGGGTAAGAAGTCACTGCAAGGAAACCGGCATCAAACTGTTTCATAACCTCGGCTTTGATCTTCTCATACATCTTTGGACGCATACGACGGACCTTTTGCTTAACCAGAGGGCAGTCTTCCTTTGTAGGCGGATGATGGACCACAATATCAGTATCCAAACCAGGCATGTCTTCGTAGGACCAAGCGAAGATTTCCACATAATCATGCAACATCTGAGTCAACCGTTGCTTCACGCTGAGCTCTAGGTTGGCACCAATCTTGACTTCTTTCCTATCTGTCTCGGTACCCAGATTTATTATTTCCACTGGCTCT
Organism: Vicia faba; assembly: GCA_948472305.1. NCBI lineage: Eukaryota > Viridiplantae > Streptophyta > Magnoliopsida > Fabales > Fabaceae > Vicia > Vicia faba. Next base: position 1,673,476,655 of record OX451736.1, on the reverse strand, counting down.
TCATGTGGTTGAATTGCCCTCTCTTCCTGGAGTAACAGTCTTGCAAGCTCGCCAGGCACTTCGCAATCATCTTCACCTTCGTCTTCGGCTAAGTTGATCGGATTTTCGAAGTCATAACTGGCAGTACCAGAGTCGTTACCAGTGGGATCCAGAGTGGATTGAAACCTGTATGAATGAGTGTGTGTAAATACAGCTGTTTTGCAATATATAAAGAAAGGAAAGAAAGAAAAGGAGCACAAGATTTGAAATGCGAGAAAACGTCCAAGGTCTTTATTCATGATATATGAAATGACAATTAATATACCCTCACAAATGAAGCCACGGTGCCCCGGGTAAGACACCGGGCCATAGAGTTTTAATTCTTTGTTTATTACAAATAACAAAATCAAAGGAATTCATTACTCCGTAACAAAAGTAACAGGCAGGTTGTCTTTTGTAATCCAATTGCTAGGTCCACCGTCGGCCGTCGGATAAATCCAGCTGTCAAACTCAGCTTCATCCACTTCATCATCCTCCCTGATAGCATTTACTCCATGGTTAGGCATGGGAGCAGTCACCACGTTGGGCTTCTTAGGTGCCTCAAACTGTACCTCCTTTGTATCAATAAGGTCTTGCACCTTGTTCCTCAAGGCCCAGCAGTCATCAGTAGAATGCCCCGGGCTATCGGAGTGATAAGCACAACGGGCATTTGGATTATACTTGGGAGAGGCAGTGTTCACAACCTTCGGGGCCTCCCTGACAGTCACCAAGTTGGTGGATAGCAACTGCGGCAAGATTTGCGATAGGGTCATACTCAACCGAGTAAACTCTCTTCAGGGTCTTTCAACCCTGGGTGGATTGGTTTGCCGAGGAGCGGCAGCAGGCTTTGCAATTATCACCGCGTTGACAGATTGGCGGCGTTCTGGTTTATCATGTCTCCTAGGCCCATATACAGCACTGGCCTCCTTTTTAAAGGATTTCTTCTCAGAACTTGAAGATGCACCCTTCTGAATTTTACCAGACTTCATTCCAGCCTCTATTCTTTCCCCAGTCAGAATAAGATCAGTGAACCCTGCAGACGAATTACCGATAAGATGATTGAAAAATGTCCCAGATAGGGTCCCCAAGAACATATCCACCAGCTCACGGTCAGTCAACGGAGGCTGCACCCTGCCAGCCAGATCCCTCCACTTCTGTGCATACTCTTTAAAACCTTCGCTTGATCCTAGCGACATACCCTGGAGTTGGGTACGTGTAGGAGCAAGGTCGGCATTATATTGATACTGCTTATAAAAAGCAGTAGCCAACTCCTCCCAGTTACGAACCTTGGTCCCATCCAGCTGATAGAACCATTCGAGATGAGTCCCTGAAAGACTCTACTGGAAGAAGTGGATCCACAATTTCTTGTCCACTGTGTACGGTTGAATCTTCCGCACATAAGATCTGAGGTGTAGCTTGGGACAAGACGCCCCGTCATACTTGGTGAAAGATGGTGCCTTAAACTTGTGAGGAATGATCACACCAGTAGATAAGCCCAAGTCTCCGAAATCCAGCCCAAGCACTTGTTGGATCTCCATTGCATTCGGTCTGTCTTCCAACTGCTTGTACCGGTCTTCAGCAGGAGGATACTGTTCCTCATTAAAGTCAGTCTCGTTGTCAGAGATTACTGGACTTGAAGCCTTTCCCCCCTGGGGACTGCTCTTGCCTACAGAAGAACCAGCTTCCTCATTCTGCAGAGTGTTACCAAACCTCCGGCCCGAGTTGAAAAGAAAAGTTCTCTTCTTCTTCTTCCCCTTCTTCAGGAGTAAAGCCTTCAGCTCTTCTTGGCCTTGAGCCAAACCCATGATCAGCTCCTGAAATTGCGCGTTCTACGCCTGAAGGGCCTTGATAGACATCTCAGTTGATGATGAGTCAGGGTTCATGATGCTGAAATAAACAGCGAAGAACAGTAAGCAACCTGAAAAGAAGAAAACCTGCTATGCACATGATGAATGATATGTGTTTATGCAATGCATTCAAGGGTTTGAAAATTCAAATTTGTTGTAGACAAAAAGGAACACACATTATCATTAAGGAAATAATTGTTCAGTACGTCAAAGCCTCATGGGCACATATTACAAAGCAAATCAATCCCAAAAGACACTACGCATCCTCTTTGGAGCTATGTAGGTGTTGAGATTCCTCTCCTCGTGCAATAGGCAGGTGAGCTCCAAGACCTTCTTTTCACTAGCATGTAGACTGGTCTCAAGAGAATTTCGTTCTTCCTTAAGCTGGATCCAGCTCTTCTGCATCTCTTCCCAGGACGTGGGCATGTCAGGATGTTGAATGGTGTAGGACACCTCTCCCTCCGAGACTGGCTCTTTGATCACAGGGAGCACATGAGGATAAGGCATTATTAACTTCTGGGAGCGGGCTCGTACCCACTTGAGATAAGGTTCCAATGGGATGGAATTCTTGTACCCCAGTGTCTTGCTGTCTATCTTACTGGGCATCCTCCAAGCTCTGATAAATCTCTGGCGAAGTCCTTGTGCATCGTTGTCGAAGTCAAAAACTATGTCAGGAATTAACATGTCATGAGGGCCATCCCTCTGGGCATAACCAAACTGTCTCCAAGCCAGGCATGGGTTGTAAGTAATACCTCCTCTGATTCCAAATAAAGGAACATTAGGATACTCCCCGCAACGATCAATGATAGTGACATCCTCTCTGGACCGAGAACACCAATGTATATCTGCATGTGTAAGAGTCATCAACCGTTGTGACCATCTCAAACCCCACTCGTTCTTCAAAATTGATTGTGGAAGGTGCGAAATAAACCACCTTCCCAGGAGAGGAGTGCAACACATAAGGACACCTCTTTTTCTCATGGTTCGAGTGTAACATGAGTGAAGGATGTCCCCCAGCAACGTAGGTATAGGATTCCTGGACATGAAGATCTGGACAGCACTGACATCTATAAGCTGATCTGGGTTAGGGAACAACACCAAACCGTAGACAAGGAGGGCCACAACTTCTTCAAAAGCTTGCAAGTCAAGGGAGTTCCAACATTCCTGGGCCTTTTCAAACAGAAACCTGGCTAAGAACCCTTTGATGCCACTTCTAACCTCCCAATGTCCCTTGAGGTCAGATGATTGCAGGTGTAAGGCCTTAGCAATCTCTTCAAGCTTGGGTTCCTTTTCCGTACCATTGTAGGGTAGTTGATCAAGGATAGGGATCTTCAGAAGCCGAGAGAACTCTTCCATTGTAGGCACCAGTTGATAATCCAGGAAAGTGAAACAATGATGCAGAGGGTCAAAGAACTGGAACATGACCTTTATCATATCTTCCTCAATGTTGGTATTGACCAAGCTGATGAGTCTTCCATGTCTTTCACTGAATGAAGAGCTCTCGGGAATCCTGGATATAAGCTCCTTAAGCTGAGGAGGGATCCTTACAAGGCTGATTTGAATTGTCTTTCTGCGAACAGTTTCCATGTCCTACAAAACAAGAACAAAGATGAAGATTCGAACCCCTGAAATGGTTAGTCAATGCATATGATGCTGGATGATGTCATGATGCTATGATTAAACACACCACAAATATTTACAAAGGCAAACATGTAAGGCACACAAGTCACACAAGACAAGCCCTTAGAGTTTAGGCCAGCATGGGGTCTGGGTATTACCCTCTTGAAGTTGGTGGGCTCAACCTGTCCTATTAGAAGTAACCGGGTTCTAAGGGTCCCAATATCACTGGATTGCTTTCATTGTTCATCGTTTCGATTTAGCCACTGAACTGGCGACCGAAATATTCCAGGAAAGCAACCCTCAATTGAGTGTAGTATCGAGTATCAACCAACCTCGGACTGCACCAAAGTCAGTTATCTCACTACCCTAAAGAGGCCAAGATGGTTCAATTAAGGTTCCTAAGGTCAGTTGATGCTTCACGACACCACATGGAGGCCCCGTACTCTCCTTGACTGAACTCAAGGGTTACCGGTACACACCAAAGTGCCACATCAATGTAGCAAACTGTTTCAACCATGTCGGTATACCCCGCACAGTTCCCTCACAGCCTTGTTGCTACTTTCTAAGAAGGTATCCCCAGATCCGGGTTAGGATCTATAGAACTCCCAAGACAATCCCACAATAATAAAGCAAACAAGTCAAAGCAATTGAAAACACAGTGATCTTAGTCCTAAGGTACACCTCACTTTAAAATATCCCCAGCAGAGTCGCCAGTTCTGTGATCGGTGGATCTGGAACTGACTGTTTAACGCTGGTTCGCGAAATGTCGCGGAAGTAAGAGTCGCCACCGTCTTTTATTTTCTCCAACAAGGAAAGGACAAAAGCACAGAAAAATTCCTTATGAGATTGTTCTCGGTTCGGGAGGTAGATTTATAGAAAGGGAAGGTGTTAGCACCCTTTCTATCCATGGTTATCCATGGGCTCTTAGATACTTGCTCATTTGTGTTTTCAAAATGTTTGTTTGCTTTTCAAGGTGAGTGGGTTTGAAAAAATTTCGTTTAAAATTTCAGTTCGACTCTTGTATCCGTCCTCAAGAGTGTTTGAAAAGTTGTTTTTGAAAGCTTTTTGCAAAGTGTCGGTGTGAAAAGAAGTTTTTGATTTGTTTTTGAATTAGAGCAAGTATCTACGAGTCATCTACCTACCCTAAGGAATTCGTCTGTGTAAATGTCCTTAAAGTAGTGCCATCCCACCATTGAGAGGTAGGTAGCACCACCATTGGAGGTGTTCGGGTCAATTCGAGGTTTTAGGGACAGTGTGGTCACCAGAGCAATAGGAAGACACCTTAGAAGCTACCCCCATGCCATGTTCATGGACATGAGGACTTACTAAAACATCCTCTACTCGACGACCACGTTTCGAGAGGCAAGGCAACAGTGAGACGTACCCTAGGGGTGGTGTGTGAACTGTGTGTCATTTTCAGTTATATTTGTCTTGTTCATGCATTTGTGATCTACGTTTTGTTTTTATTTTTGGCATTCATTCTTTCATGCAAATTATTAGCAGTTAAAAGGTGCGGAATTAAGAGTCCTACGCTATTACAAAGGCACGGGTCTACATCGCCAAATTAATCCAAGACCCGATTTGAATAAAATAAAAACGCGGAAAGATAAATATCCTAATTAATCTATTACAAGGCTTTGGGGCAAGTACATGAAATTTATAAAAGGGAAATGAAAGTAAATGTGCGAAAAGGAATTATAATCGAATGCGAGGGCGTTGGACCCTTTAAAGAAATTACATCGAAATCGTAAATTAATTAAATTAAATAAAAGCAAGAACTTATTTTTTGGAGTTTTTGTATTTATGGAATTTAATAAGAAAATTAAATGGAATTAAAATCCTAATTCTAAACTATTTTTAATTTATTAAAGAAATAAATTCAAGTTTGACCTAATTTACATTAATTATTTACATGGCATATTTATTTATAAAAATAATTAATACTTAATAATGGTAAAAAGAAAAGAAAAAAAGAATAAAAGCATTAAAACCCTAATCTCTTTATTTTTTAGTTTTATAAAAAAAACATTGAGTTAAACCTAGAATTAAAACTAAATTAGTTAACAAAATTTATTTACAAAATAATATTAAATAAAATATATTTTTATTATTTGACTTTTTTGATTTTTTTCATTTTTTGTGTTATAGAATTATTTTTATGGAATTAAATAAAGTACTTAACAAAAGAAAAAAAAAAGAATTAAAAGAAAAGAAGAAAAATGCAAACTATAGGGGGTTTTCTGGCCCAGTAGGAGGTATGGCTGAAGCAATTTGGCCCATTAGATTGAAGGCCTGTTGACTTTTTCCAGCGCGTGTGTGGCATGGTCAACTGATGTGTATGATGGACTTCTCATCCTGACCTTCAGATTCATCTTCTGGGACAGTTGGCAAGCCAAGGCATGGAGTTGTATGGTGGACCTTAGGATGCAAGCTGCGTAGGAACACATTAAACAAAATGATATTGAGAAGGGAGGGGACCTGGGAATCGAACCCAGGTCCCAATGCTTGAAGGCCACCTCACTTACCAACCAGCCAAGCGCGTTCGTTTGTAATATTAGTGGAACCTGATTCATATGAGAGAGAACAAGTGCTATTGGTAAACATAAAAGAAAATGCGCGAATATTTGAATGGCCCTGTCTGGTTGAGACACCTCAACGTCTTCTCCACCAAGCCTTTGCTTTTGCCTGAAAAATACATCAAATAGCGGGGGTTTTAAACCCCCACAAACTCAAACCTGGAAAATAACGAATAGCTCATATGCAAATATAAATAGGGCGCGACTAGTGAGTTTGATTCGTTTTGAGGTCCTGAGTCCAATGGCATAGGTCTTATGGTTCAATTTTTCCATATGAATGAAGCCCTCTTTTTAAGCTTCTGAAACCCTAATGCGTGTTCATGGTAACTTTGCATACAGGCGTCCAAAACTCAATTGAATGGTACCAATGGCTTTAGAATCATCATTTTAGTATAAATCACATATCAAAAGTCATGAATAACGTATGAAAATGTAAACACGATTATCAAAATTTTACAGAAAAGTTAGACTCCTATCTACCAATTCTTTGCGCTTGGAGAGTTGATTTTGATTGGAGTAGTTTCCTGGATGCCTTGGCAAGCTATTGGAATGGTTATTTTGCTTTGAATTGCGCTGGAACTGTGTTTTCAGTTTTGAAGTTTTTGACAAAAAATGCAAAGTGTGTATTTGATCTGAGGCGCAGCTTCCAGGTTTTGAGCATTAGGGTTGTGTTTGTGTATGTATATGGAATGAATTAGGGTAGAAATCCAAGTCCATAACCCATGGAATCAATGCTTTTGAATTTTGTGATCTTGCATAATATTTTTCAATCTTTCTCATGTCTTTTTGATACCAATCATGGCCAAATCTTTCCATATTAGTGATGCACGAAATCTTGAGGTTTTATGGAGAGAATATGCTGCAAAAAGAGATTGAAAAACATGATTTTCTATTTTAGTCATATTTTATTTTAATTAAATGAACTAATAATAATAATAATTCAAATAATTAATAAAAAATGATAAAATAACTCCCTTCAAAGTCAATGGGTCGTGCATAGCCTTTGGGTGATGATTCTTGGAAGAAAATGTGGCCCATTAGCAATTTTGAGGTATTTGAAGTAAAGTTGACTTTTCAAAATTCCCAAAAATTTCCCAACTTCCATAAGGCATATCTTGCTCAATATTTAAGCGTTGATCATGTTATTGGACATTTTGGAAAGGTCTTGAAGTCCTCTAACCAATGCCTTTGGTCCCATGTCATTTTGATTTACCAATCTCAAGTTATGGTCTTTGACTTAAAGTGCCTTTTTGTTGACTTTTGAAAATGACCTATACTGTTGAGATTGATAACTTTTTGTGAGAGCATTTCTTGGACTTGAAGTGTGAAGAGGAGTTGTAGGAAATGTCATTATATTCAAAATGAGCTTTGGATGGAATTTTTCTGATAAACCATGTGGAAGTTATGCCTTGGTCAAGTTGCAGTTGACTTTTTCAACTGTCCAAATATGGAAACTTTTGCATCTTGAGACTTTTTGAGCCATGCCTTGAGAATCATGATCAAGAATTGATCAAATGATGTTTGTGGCTTCAAAATAAGATGTTGACCAAAAATTTGAACTTTTGACTGTCAAATGACCATTTTACCCCTACAGTTGACTGCTGAGCAATTAGGGCATTTGACTGTGCAATTTTGTGCTGTGAGTCTTGAAACTTGACATGAGGATACTTGAAAATGTTGGTAGGCATGTGGGACTTGTTTGGACCCTTGAAAACTTCAACTTCTTTGCCAGAACCAAAACCCTAGTTTTTTGACTGTTAGGAGGCCATTGAACTGTGCAACCCTTGGGGAGATTTTGAAGCATGTTCTTTGCAAATCTTGAAGAATATGGGAGGGCAAATTTTGGGGTACAACACAGGGGCACGACGTTGGCTCATGTCTTAGTTGACACCGGTTCGTCTCTGAATGTGTTGCCTAAAAAGGATCTTGATAGGCTTGTTGTGAAGGATTAACATTGAAACCGAGCAACATAGTAGTGAGAGCCTTCGACGGCTCAAAAAGGATGGTGCATGGGGAAGTGGATATCCCCATAAAAGTTGGAACCCAAACATTTGACACAACTTTTTATGTAATGGATATTCGCCCTTCATATTCCTGCTTATTAGGCCGACCATGGATTCATAATGCTGGTGCCGTTACTTCTACGTTGCATCAAATGCTAAAATATCTGATTCAGGGGGAGATCATCACCGTTTATGGAGAAGAAGAGTATATGGTCAGCCATCTAAATCCCTTCAGATATATGGAATTAGATGGTGAATTAATTGAAACTCCATTCCAGCACTTTGAAGAAGTCCCGCAAACTGTGGCGGTAACCAAGGATGTCTCTCAAGTCCTAAAGATTACAAGGCCTCCACTCAAGATGTCGTCTTTGAAAGATGCCAAGGCAGTGATAGAATAAGGTGGATGCACTATTTGGGGCCAACTCCCAGATATCCCATACAAATCTGACAAATTTGGTTTGGGTTTCACGTCAGGAGCCCAGAAAGCTATACGTCACGCTCGTGCCGGAGGACCACCCTTAAAGATCAGCAACCGCGAAGTCAACACCATGGAGGATGATGAAGACAACTATGACCTGGAGGATTGGATTTTCCCAACTGTCAATGGAGGGCTCAACAACTGGGAGGCTAGAGATTTTGTCCCGATCACTTTTATCCCACAGTAATTTATCTTTAAATTTTGTCGGATCTGTAATATTAAACAATTTAGACTCTTAAATCCTTCTGTCTTACCCGAGGCACAATGGTCCATGTGTAAGGGTTATTATCTCATTTCCATATGACATCAATGAATCATGGACGTTTTTGCATACAAACTTTATGCTCATTGTTTTTATTTTTACATTTTCATTTATTTCAAAGATAGATATACTCTTACACACACTCACATTCAAAATGCAGATCTACATCCATTCAGGATCCCGTGGGTAACAATTCTGCTATGGCCTTTTGTGACTCTGAAAATCTAATCTACCAAGCCGAAGACGAAGGTGAGGAAGATCGTGAAGTACCAGGGGAACTCGCTAGGTTACTACAATAAGAAGAGAGGACCATTCAGCCCCACGAAGAACCAGCGGACACAATTAACCTAGGTACCGAAGAAGACAAAAAAGAAGTCAAGGTGGGTGCCAATCTGGAACCCAGTGTCAAAGAGCGTCTAATTCAGTTGCTACACAATTATGTTGAGGTCTTTGCCTAGTCGTACAAAGACATGCCAGGACTTGATGCAGATTTCGTAGTACATCGTCTACCTACAAAGGAGGACTGCCCACTGGTTAAACAAAAGGTCAGTCGCATGCGACCAGACATGTCAGAGAAGATTAAAACTGAAGTCATGAAACAATTCAACGCAGGATTCTTGGTCGTTACTTCCTATCCACAATGGGTCGCCAATGTTGTTTCCGTGCCCAAAAAGGACGACAAGGTACGAATATGCGTGGACTACAAAGATTTGAATAGGGCAAGCCCTAAGGATGATTTCCCACTTCCCCACATTGATATTCTAGTCGACAATACGGCACAACACAAAGTGTTTTCCTTCATGGACAATTTCTCAGGCTACAACCAAATCAAAATGGCGCCTGAGGACATGGAGAAAACAACCTTTGTCACACAGTGGGGCACATTCTGCTACAAGGTTATGCCATTCAGGATGAAGAATGTTGGGGTAACCTATCAGCGTGCCATGGTAGCTCTATTTCACGACATGATACATCACGAAATAGAGGTCTATGTGGGCGACATGATAGCCAGATCTCAAACAGAAGAAGAGCATCTTGGTCATTTGCATAAATTATTTGAGAGGCTAAAGAAATACAAGTTGAGGTTGAACCCAAATAAATGCACATTTGGAGTAAGATCTGGTAAACTCTTAGGCTTTATCGTCAACGGTAAATGTATTGAAGTCGATCATGCAAAAGTGAAAGCTATACAAGAAATGCCTGTTCCTCGTACTGAGAAGGAAGTCAGAGGATTCTTGGGACGGTTAAACTACATTGCCAGATCATTTCTCACCTGACAGCTACTTGTGAACCAATCTTCAAATTACTGAAGAAAGATCAAGTAGTCAAATGAAATGATGAGTTCTAAACTGCCTTCGACAAGATCAAAGAGTACCTGGAAGAGCCTCTTGTTTTGATGCCACCAGTCGAGGGAAGACCCTTGATCATGTATCTAACTGTTTTGGAAAATTCAATGGGGTGTGTGCTGGGGCAGCATGACGAGTCTGGCCGAAAAGAGCATGCTATTTATTACCTGAGCAAAAAGTTTACCGACTATGAAACAAGATATTCACTGCTCAAGAAAACTTGCTGCGCTCTGGCATGGGCTGCTCGCCGGCTAAGATAGTATATGCTGACCCATACTACCTTATTGATATCTAAAATGGATCCAATAAAATACATCTTCGAGAAACCTGCCCTCTCTGGGAGAATAGCGAGATGGCAGATGATCTTGACAGAATATGACATATAGTATACTACCTAAAAAGCAATAAAGGTCAGTGTACTAGCTGATCACCTTGCTCACCAAGCTGTGGAGGACTACCAGGCCATGAAGTTCGAATTCCCAGATGAAGACATCATGATGATAAACAGCTGTGAAGAATTCAGACCATATGACGAACCTGAACAAGGATCCCAATGGACCCTGGTTTTTGATAGGACATCCAACACACTCGACAATGGTATTGGTGCTATACTCATATCTCCTGAAGGATGTCATACTCCTTTTACGGCAAGACTCTGCTTCAATTGTACAAATAACATGGCAGAATACGAGGCGTGTATTTTTGGTCTCAAAGCTTCCATAGATTTGGGGATCAAATCCTTAAATGTATTTGGAGATTCAACTTTGGTCATCAGCCAGACCAAAGGGGAATGGGACACCAAACACCCTAACCTTATCCCTTACAAAGAACATGTGTTGACATTAATCCCACATTTTGAGAAGATTACCTTCGAGCTTTTCCCGCGAGAAGAAAATCAGCTAGCAGATGCACTAGCCACAATGTCATCCATGTTTAAACTTAAATGAGATAACAAGGCTCCCTAAATCACCATTGAACGAATGGATGAACCAGCTCACTGTCATGAGATTAATACTGAAGAAGTAGTGGACCAGCCTTGGTTTCACGAAGTCAAGAGGTATCTTGAGGCTCAAGAATATCTGGAAGGAGCTTCAGTCAATGATAAGAAGTTCTTAAGGAGATTTTCCGCTAAGTTCTTCCTTAGTAATGGCATTCTCTACAAACGCAACCATGACTCTATGTTACTTCGGTGTGTATACATGGTTGAAGCGGAAAAGATCATGGCTGAGTTACTTGAAGGCACTTTTGGCACCCATTCCAGTGGGCATACGATGGCAAAGAAGATCCTATGGGCAGGCTATTACTGGTCTACCATGGAAGCAGACTGCTATCAACACTCTCGGACCTGCCAAAAGTTCCAGATTTATGCTGACAAGGTGCACATACCTCCGATTCCTTTGAATGTATTGACGGCTCCTTGGCCCTTTACTATGTGGGGCATCAATATGATTGGGGAAATCAAGCCAACAACCTCTAATGGACACCGCTTCATCTTAGTGGCCATTGACTATTTTACAAAGTGGGTTGAGGAAGCCTCTTTCGCTTCCGTTACCAAGAATGTTGTAGCCTGGTTCATTAAACATAATCTCATTTGTCGGTACGATATCCTAGAGAGGATCATCACAAGCAATGGTACGAATCTTAACAACACTATGATCACCGCCCTGTGCGAGTAATTCAAGATCCAGCATCACAATTCTTCCCTATACCGGCCAAAGATGAATGGTGTTGTCGAAGCCGTAAATTAGAACATCAAAAAGATCATACAAAAAATGACAGTCACATATAAAGGCTAGCATGAGATGCTACCATTCGCTCTCCACGGGTATCGTACCACACTGTGCACATCAACCGAGGCAACACCCTACTCTCTGGTATACGGCATGGAGGCTGTCCTACCTATTGAGGTCCAGATCCCCTCTCTGAGAATTATGAAGGACGCAGGGTAGAATGAAGACGATTGGATCCAGACTCGACTTGATCAACTAAACTTGATTGATGAGAAAAGGCTTACTGCTATCTGTCATGGTCAAATGTATCAAAAATGGATGATCAAGGCTTTCAACAAAAAGGTCAGACGCCAAGTGTATCAAGTCGGAGATTTGGTGATCAAACGTATCATACTACCGCAGGGTGATCCCAGGGGAAAATGGACTCCTACCTACGAAGGACCATTTGTGATCAAAAGCATATTCTCTGGTGGAGCGATGATCTTAACCACTATGGATGGCGACGACCTGCCGCACCCTGTGAACGCGGACATAGTCAAAAGATACTACGCATAAGAGACCTGCTAGGTTGACACACCTAAGCAAAACAAGGGAACCCCGATGAACCAAAGAGGTTCGGGCAAAAGTTAGAGATAAAACAAAAAAATCTGTACACCCGGCAAGTTGAAAATCTGAAAGGGCGACTTGGGTAAAAAAGGGTATCCCGGTGGACTGAAAACTGGAAAGGACGGTCCATGCAAAATTTAGGGAATTAAAGCGTATGACTATGTCCCGTTGGGTCACCTTACGGACAACCTTCAAACTCGACGGTTCTGATCAATTCAATCAACTTCGGACCAGGCAGCAAATAGATAAGATGCTCAGAGACCCGAAGGCTATAGCAGAATGGGAACCCCATGGGATTATTTCACATAGCCATCTTTTCTTTGTATCAAATTTTCATTTTTTACAACGACATTCTCTTACTAGAATGTTTGTCTCATTGTACAAAAATACTCACTCAAAGTCAATACAAAGATATCCCTTTGAAAGTGCAAAACTATCTGTTTTTCTTTACTCTTATGTTTTGTTTACAAAAACGTCCAATGATTTATTTTTGAACATATGCATTTGAACGTAATTTCTATTTACAAATGAACAAAATAGAAAGACAATCACTAATGGCTTTAAGAAATAGGGAAATCTCTTTGAGCTATTTCCATAAAAACCCTCGTAGTGTGCAGTTTAACCCCCAGCGGAACAGAGCTTCCAATTATCAATCCCCAGTAGAAGTCGTCCAATTTCTCAGGATTCCCCAATAGGATTTCCCAAGCAGTACACGACATTTCCCTTACAACAAAGTTTATTTCTCTAAGCGGAATTTTATCAAAACTTCAACTTCACAACATGAAGACCTACACTCCGTATCCCCAGCAGCAGTCAGGGATTTATTTCCCCAATCCAACAAGCAGTGCAGCAGATTAGCTCACATAACCATACATCGCATCCATATATCATAAACATTGATAACACGAATGCATGTATCACAATCTCATTATACCATGCATTTCATACAACATGACATTGCATATTAGCTAACATTCTGATACTCATTCAAATTTAACTTTCAGATACAGTTCAGATATGCTCCAGACACGGACGCTATTCTGATACTCATTCAGATTCAACTTTCAGATACAGTTCAGATATGCTCCAGACACGGACGCCATTCTGATACTCATTCAGATTCAACTTTTAGATACAATTCATATACGCTCCAGACACGGACACCATTCTGATACTCATTAAGCTCCAACTTTCAGATATAGTCCAGATACGCTCCAGACACAGATGTCATTCTGATGCTCATTCAGATTCAACTTTTAGATGCAGTTCAGATATGCTCTAGACACGGATGCCTTCCTGATAGTCATTCATATTCAGCTTTCAGATACAGTTCAGATACACTCCAGACACAGACGCCATCCTGATACTCATTCAGATTCGACTTTCAGATACGCTCCAGACACGGACGCCATCCTGATACTCATTCAGATTCAGCTTGCAGATATAGTTCAGATACGCTCCAGATACGAACGCCATCATGATACTCATTCAGATTCAGCTTTCAGATACAATTCAGATATGCTCCAGACACGGACGTCATCCTGATACTCATTCAGATTCAGCTTTTAGAAATAGTTCAGATACGCTCCAGACATGGATGCAATCCTGATACTCATTTAGATTCAGCTTTCGGATACAGTTCAGATACGCTGCAGACACGGACACCATCCTGATATTCATTCAGATTCAACTCTCAGATACAGTTCAGATATGCTCCAGACACGGACGCCATTCTGATGCTCATTCAGATTCAGTTTTCAGATATAGTCCAGATACGCTCCAGACACGGATGCCATTCTGATGCTCATTCAAATTCAACTTTCAGATATAGTTTAGATATGCTCTAGACATGAAAGCTGTTCTGATATTCATTCAGTTTCAGCTTACAGATACGGTTCAACAATCATTTCTGGATGGCATCTACAAGCCCATCTCCAATAACTTTCCATCATTCCTCCAAATGGAATCTTTAATCCCATTCCCTATTCCATCAACCTTCACATCACCGAGTGCAAATTTCTGGGCACTCTAATGTCCAATCATCTTCCACCTTCGAGTCACGAATGACAAAACTCGCCAATCTAACTCTTCGGGCTTAAGAAGATTGAACAGGGGCAGCTGTAGTACCCCAAAATTTGCCCTCTCATTTATCAAGAATTTTCTCACAAGATCTCCTTTGGGCTCAAGACTTCATTAGGGTTTGATCAGCTCAAGACACCTCCTTAAGCACTGATGACCAAAATTAGGGTTTGAGATTGCACAAGGATATTTGGACTTCCAATGCCCCATATGAATTTCATGGATCATTATGGACCCTCAAGATTACTCATGCTAAGTGTTGTACCCCAAAATTTTCCCTCTCACTTATCAAGAGTTTGCTCACAAGATCTCCTGTGGCTCAAGACTGCACTAGGGTTGATTAGCTCAAGACACCTCCTTAAGCACTGATGACCAAAACTAGGGTTTGAGTTTGCACAAGGATTTTTGGACTTCCAATTCTTCATATGACTTTAATGGATCATTATGGACCCCCAAGATTACTCATGTCAAGTTTCAAGCTTTGGGTCACACTTTTGCCCAGTCAATTGAGCAGTTGACCTAAAAATCAGTTGTATTGGGGAAAAAGTCAAGTCTGGCCAATTTACAGTCAAACTTCATAATTTTTTGATCCACATAAACATTTTAAACCCATATGTATCATTTGATCAAGTTTGGACCATAATTCCTCAAGAAATTTGATCAAATCATCAAAAGGGCAAAGTGGTCAAAATTAGGGTTTTGACTAGGAAAGGGCAATTTTTGATTTTTGACCTAGCAAATGATCAATTGGTTTAAGAAATGATATCAAGAGTACAATTGCATCATTTTTACCTAATGACATGGCTCAAAGCATTGCAAGTCCAGTGGATTGACACATGAATTTTGCAGTCAACTGATCAAAAGTCAATTGTATACTGAAAAGTCAAACTTTGACTTTTTGGTCAAAATCAAATGTCAAAGATCACATTCATCAAAGTGTGTCAAAATATGAAACTTATTCATCAAGAAATCAAAAATTCAAAATTCCATTTTTGAAAGGTTAAAATTTCTAAACTTAGAAATTTTTCTAAGTGTTGAAAATTTCTTATTTTTTCATAACTTTGAGCAAAATTTTCACCATGATGCAAGATGATTTAGAAGAAACTTCCAACATTAAAGTTGTATATCTCCATGAAATCTATAACTTTTCTTCACACAACTTCTTCTAAAAGTGCTTGGATCTCAAGTTATAATTTTAAGAACACGTGGTCATGAAACAAAACACTTAGTGAAATTTTGCCCTAATTTGGTCAGGATTTTTACCCAACTTCATGGAACTTTTTAATTTATTTCCAAGGGTAATATTCAAAATAAATTCAAATATAGGTTGTAGAGCACTTTACAAGCTTTCCAAAATGTCCAAGAACTCCTTGAGATCATTCTTGAGTAGGGAGAATCGAAGAGATTAAGTTAGGGTTTTATCACTTGAATTACAAGGCATTTTGTGATGAACAAAATTCAAATTCAAAGTTATGCTGCATAAAATCTACTTTGCAGGCCTAAAAATTGTTAGGAACTCCATAATTAATGGATTGCACAGCTGTTAGAGGTCTCATTTCAAGCATTCAATGCAAGGCCATGCTTTATATCCATTTTGGGAAGAAAATGTACATTGCCATTTTGATAAAGTGCTTTTTTACACAAAACTTGTTCTCGAGCCTTGCACTTGTTCTCTTCTGATCATACAAGTTCCATAATCCATAAGAAACTTGTTAGACACTTACAATCACCCAACCCATGCTTGTACTACACATTGAAACTTGGTTTCCCACTTTTCTTGAAAATCAAGTAACATAGCAAATAGCTTGTGACTTATACTTCTGACTTGGCAATGCACTCAAGACCTTTTGCTTATACATAGACAAACCATTTTCCACAAAATACACGAATGCTTAAGCACTGAAAACACCTAGAACTCAGAATCACCAAAAACACTTCAAAACTTGTCATTTCTGAGTTTTGAAGCCAATCTTTAAATCTACTCATGCATTTCTTGGCCTTTTGCTTTCAAAAGCTTCTAAACAACATACACAAACAATCCCAACACTTGCAACACCACTGTAACACCTCCATCATCATCCACCATTTTTAAAAATAGAGCTTTGCACTTGGATTTCTCCAGAACTCCTCAGGTACTTTCAGCTCAAGCTAAGCATCCCATTAGCTTCCTAGGAACTTGAGGAAGCTAACCCAATCATTGGAACTCACTGGAAGCTACTCAAACTCCAAACCCGATACCCTCTTGCAAGGTAAGTTTTCTAACTTTGGAACTTTTCATACATGCATCATTAATGATTTATTTGTGAATGAAATATGTAAATATCATTGTCCTAAAGCTAACCATGTCCATAGTTTCCATTAATTTTGCTTGAGCTTAGAGAATTTTAAGATTGAAGTTTATGAGATTTTTAGGGTTCAGATTAGGGCCAATGAAATTCATGTTTGTCTTTGATCTATAGTTTTAATGCTTTACATTTCTGAAACCGTGAAGAAATTTGCTACAAGTTTCATGTTTACAGTTTTCATTTTTGTTGAGATTTGAACAAGTTACAGAGGTTCTGGCTGGGCATGAGGTTGAAGATGAAGTTGGCCTTGGGAACGTGTTTGCCTTATGTATTTATTGTTTGATTTATATAAACGGATGTATAGCCACCCCAGTGGTAGAAGCGCACGCCTGTAATCAGAGGGACCTGGGTTCGAGCCCCAGTGGGACCCTTTTGGTTTTTTTCACATTTTTTTTGCATTTTCTGATTTTCTTTTTGGAAGGCGCTGGGCCTCCCTTTGGGCCTTATGTTTTTTCTTGTTGTTAACCCCCTTGCAGGTTGTTCACACCCTTGGCCCAGTTTCTTATTTTCTTTTCTTATTTTCATTTTATTTATTTTCTTAATTATTTTTCTAATACTAAAAAATCATAAAAAATATAAAAATAATTGATTTATATTTTGACATAGTTTATTTATTTTTCTCACACAAATAATTATTTTATTAACCAAACTTTATTTATTTTACTAAATATCTTTGTAAATTTAATTAAAAATAGGTTTTAGT
The DNA here is from genome assembly GCA_948472305.1 of Vicia faba. Lineage (NCBI taxonomy): Eukaryota > Viridiplantae > Streptophyta > Magnoliopsida > Fabales > Fabaceae > Vicia > Vicia faba. The sequence goes on along the minus strand of OX451736.1, from coordinate 1,673,459,042 downwards.
TATTTTCTTTTACAACAATTAAAATATATTAATTCAAAATATAAAAAGACCAAAAATATTTTATAACAAATTATTTTCAAGACAAAAATACCAAAAATACTTTTCTTATAAACTTAATTTATTTTTAATCAATTAATAGATTTAGGGTTTTATTTAAAATATTTTCTTAGTAAATTTAGGTTTTACTTTTAATTAATTATTTTCTTCTAGCTAATTAGGTTAAAATTAAAACCCCTTTTTCTCATGAAAACCAAAAAATATCCATTTACTTTACATTTCACATTTTGTACATTTATTCATTGTGTACATTATTTATTTCAATTCTTGTACAAATTCAATATGATTGTAATAGATTAATTAGGTTTTTTTTCTTACAATCCCCATTTAAAATTTGTATACCCCCCCTTCCACAAGTATTGTAATAGCGTAGTAACTTTAATTTCCGCAATTTATCACTTTATATATAACATGCTAGTAATTAGGGTTTGTATGGAAAGACTAAAACCAATACTTAGAAAACCCTAATTCAAGACAAAATCAAGCATGAAAATAATACACTTGCACACAAGCACCCCTAGGGTAAATCCACTTGGTTGCCTTTTACAAAATGGCCATATTACGCATGTGAGGTATCTTAGCAAAAACAAGTAAAGCATAAGATCATAGTCCCTCGATGACGCTATCTAAGTGGCCTTTCAAATGATCTTAGTCCCTAAAAAAGAATACTAAGATACCCTGCAACATTGCTAATCATGGTTATACGATGACCTACACCCGTCCCGTTTACATCTAAAGATAGGGTTACTCACCAAATCAATGGTAAGATAACAATGTCAAAGGAAAATAAAATGAACAAGAAAGACTTTTGAGTAGGTAGAATTCTCCTAATTACTTGCTCAATTTCAAACAAAACATCCTTTCTATTTTCAAAACAAAACCTACACTTTCAAACATCTTACAAAACTTGAAATTTTTTTCAAAAGATCAACATCTTTGAATACATTCTTACAAACGAGAATCATTACAAAGATTGCCTAAACAATGGCCTCTTTACAAAATAATTTCAAAAACCACACAAAGCACAAATTCAAACAAAAGCAAGTGATCTAGCAAGTAACTAAGAGCTCATGGAAAACCATGGATGAAAAGGGTGCTAATACCTTACCTTTTCATAATCTACCCCTCGAACTCAAGAAATAATCTCAAAGGTCTTTCCTGTGCTTTTTCACCTTTCCTTTTGGATAAAAGAAAATTCGGTGGCGACTCTTGCTAACCGCAACATTTGAAATCAAACGCAAAACCTTCAAGTCAGTTCTCCTACCGTATCACAGAACTTGCGACTCTGCTGGGGAAAATTCTAAAAGTGGGGTTACCTTGGGGTTACATCACATTTACTTGCTTTCAATTGTTTGACTTATTTGCTTTACATTATGGTTATTTGTTTGGGTTTGAATCCTCTACCCGAATTTGGGATACCTTATAGGTAAGTAGCAATACGTTATGGAAACTGTGCAGGGTATACCAACATGGTCTAATAAATAGCTACGTTAGTGCGACATATTTGTGGGTACCGGTAGCCCTTGAGTTAATCAAGGATAATATAGGGCCGCTGAGTGATGTCATGAAGCACTAATGAACTTTTAGAACCTTTACTTGACCAACTTGGCCTTTAGGATGTAATGAGATGACCGGCTTTGGTGCAGTCCGAAGTTGGTAGATACTCGATACTACACTTATTGAGGTTTAGTTTTTTGGGATATTTCGGTCGCCATTAAAGAGGCTTGTGCTAAAACAATGACCAAGGAAACAAACCAGTGATATTGAGCTCCTTAGAACCTGGTTACTATTACTAGGACAAGTTTGAGCCAACTAAACTTCAAGAGGGTACTTACCTATGAGACTCCATGCAAGCCTAAACCTAAAGACTTGTTTGCTTTGTTTGTGTATATTTACTTATACATAACATCACGAACATCATAACATCATACTCATTCACTAACCATTTCAAGGATTTTTGGATTTATCTTTGTTTCTATTTTGTAGGATATGGATTCTCTTCGCAGGAAAACTATTCAAGTCAATCTTGTAAGGATCCATACACAACTTAAGGATCTAGCTTCAAGGATTCCAGAAAATTCTCCGTCCACCGAGAGACATGGTCGTCTGCTAAACTTGGTCACCTCTAACACTGATGAGGACATGATGAAGGCGCTCTTTCAATTCTTTGATCCTTTACACCATTGCTTCACATTTCCCGATTATCAACTTGTGCTAACTTTGGAATAATTCTCCATACTATTGAGAATTTCCATTCTCAATCAATTACCTATCAACGATACAGAAAGAGACTCAAAGCCAGAAGAGATTGCTCAAGCTCTACACTTGCAATCTTCTGATGTTACAACTAATTGGGAAACAATGAGTGGTGTCAAGGGTTTCCTAGCAAAGTTCTTGTTTGAGAAAGCCCAAAACTGTTGGAACTCTTTGGATTTGCAAGCTTTTTAGGAAATTGTGGCTCTCCTCATCTATGGGATGGTTTTGTTTCCAAATCCTGACCAACTCATAGACGTGAACATCGTCAAAATCTTCATATCCCGTAACTTGGTGCCTACATTACTAGGGGATATACTGCATTCTTTTCACAATTGCACTATGAGGAAAAGAGGTGTCCTTATGTGTTGCACTCCTCTCTTGGCAAGATGGTTTATTTTGCATCTTCCCCAATATGTGTTAAAGAAAGAGCAAGGTTCAAGGTGGTTACAAAGGTTGATGACGCTCAAACATTCAGACATTCATTGGTGTTCTCGATCCATAGAGAATGTTACTATTGTCGACCATTGTGGAGAGTTCCATAATGTCCCCTTACTTGGCATTAGGGGAGGTATCACCTATAACCCCTACTTAGCCTTAAGACAATTTGGTTACGCCCAAAGGGATGGCCCGCACGAGATGCTGATTCAAGGTTTGGTATTTGACTACGAGAACGACAATCAAGGTCTTCGCCAGAGATTTATCCGAGCTTGGAGGATGTTGAACAAGGTAGATAGAAAGACTTTGGGGCACAAGAATTCCATCCCTCTTGAGCCTTACCTAAAATGGGTACGAACTCGTGCACAGAGTCTTATGATGCCTTACCCCTCCATTCTCCCGGTAATCATTGAGCCTGTTATGGAAGGAGATGTTCCAAACACTATCCTACATCCTGACATGCCCAACTCTCTTGAATACCTACAAAGAGATTAGATACAACTCAAGGGTGAGCGAGATACTTTCGAAGCCCAATTCTATGCTAGCGAGAAGAAGGTTTTGAAACTCACTAAGAAACTTCATGAGGAGCAAACTCTGAATGCCTACATCGCACCAAAGATGATGCATACTACCTTTTTATCTTAGAGTTTTTGTATTATTTTACCCAAAGAGAATTGATGTACTCAAGCTTTAATTTATTAATATAACATGTGTTTCCTTTTTGTCTAAATTAAATTTTAATCTTTAAAATCCTTGAAATCATCACATATGCATCTACCATTCATCATAACATAAGCAGGTTTCTTGCAACAAGTCTCCTCATCTCTCTACTGTTTATTTCAGTAAGATGGATCTCGAGCAAACGGTGAAGGACCTCCAAGCTCAAAATGCACAGTTTCAACAAATGTTCTTAACTTTGGCCAAAGGACAAGAAGGGTTGAAGACCTTGCTGGTTGAGGAGAAGAAAAAGAAGACAAAGAAAATAACTGGGGTTCTAAACATGGGAAGAAGATTTCAAGGTCAAGCAAGAAAAACCCTAGACTTTGCAACGTCATCCGGTGAGAAAGACAATCAAGATGGGAAAGGCAAAGAAGCAGTTGTCCAACCAGATTCAGAAGAGGAAGAGGAAGAAAAAGACTATTTTGAAGAACAATATTCTCCAGCCGACAACAAGTATAAGCATTTGGAAGAACAGTTAAGTGCAATGGAAATCCAAAAAGTGCCTGGATTGGACTTTGAGGAGTTGGGATTAGTGTCGGGGATTGTCATTCCTCCAAAATTCAAAGCACTTGTGTTCGCCAAATATGACAAAGTTTCATGTCCCAAAATGCATCTCCGGTCTTATGTAAGGAAAATCCAGCCTCATACCGCTGACAAGGATTTATGGGTAAAATTATTTCAAGACATCCTGTCTGGAACTCAACTTGATTGGTTTTATCAGTTAGAAAGAGCCAATGTTCACAACTGGGAAGATCTTGCTGCCGACTTTTACAAACAATACCAATACAACGCTGATCTTATGCCCACCCGTACTCAACTCCAAAGTATGGCCATGGTTTCAAGTGAAGGCTTCAAGGACTACGCGCAAAAATGGAGGGGCTTAGCAGGAAGAGTCCAGCCTCCCCTATCTGAAAGAGAGTTGGTAGATATGTTTTTAGGCACCTTGTCCGGTCCTTTATTCAATCATTTAATTGGTTGTTCATCGGCAAGTTTTACTGAATTGATATTGACCGGAGAAAGGGTATAAGCCGGGATAAAGAATGGGAAGATTCAAAAAGATGCATCCTCTGCTGCTGTAAGGAAACCATTCATTGGAAAGAAAGAAGTGGTTGCTGTATATCCTCATAAAAATCAAGATAGGGCTGAACACCGTCCAATGGTGGGGGCTGTCATGATTCCTAAACCCGCACCTTCTCAGTAAAGAAGCAACCAACCAAGGATGGAAAGACCAGTCAGACAATTCACCCGAATTAATATGGCACTATCCCAAGTATTGCCACTATTGTAAAGATCCAATTTAGTGACTTTGAAAGAAGCTCCAAAGAATCCTAACACAACCTCTCCTCACTATCAACCTAATGCCTGTTGTGCATACCATTCTGAGAGTCCTGGCCATGACACTAACAACTGTTGGGCTCTGAAGAACAAGGTATAAGACCTCTTTGAAGCCAAAGAGATTGAATTCGATGCGCCAAAAATTACCAATGTTATTACTGCCCCTATGCCCAAGCACGATCGTGATGTCCACGCCGTTGAGGAAGATATGTTTGTTACTTCAGTTGATGAACTTTTGACCCCACTCTAGACCATCAAAAATAACTTATTTAATGCCAGTGTGTTCCTAGGCTGTGATGAAGGATGTCATTTCTGTTTATCCTCACCAACCAACGGTCCTTTGTTAAAAGCATGCGTTCAGTGCCTAATATATAACAAGGAGATTTTATTCGAGAAGACTTCTATTTCAATTGTTTCTTATAATGATGTTTCCATCATGACCATTTCCGCAAATTCTTCCAGGGTCTCCACCAAAAGACCCGCTAGAATTACTTCAGTTCCTAAAGTAGCTCCGTTGAAAATTACAATGCTTGGACCAATCCCGTATTCGTCAGACAAAATCATCCAGTGGAATTATGGAGGTGATATCTACTACCACGGTATCAAGCAAGATTGGTGAGCTACTGAAAGTTCAAGTTCTGAGAAAGTTGACTCTGATATTAGTAACATCGCAGGGAATAGAAAGATAACCCGAAGCGGAAGGGTTTTCTCTCCAGAAATTGCTCCTCCAAAAGCTGTTTATGGGCCCGTAATTATTCTTGTTGTTGTTGCTCCTCCAAAGGTTATTCCAAGTCCTACAATCATCTCTGCTAATACTCCGGTTGACAAAACTATTACAATCCCTGTAATCACCCCTACTGACATTCCTGCTACCGAGTCAATCGAGACTCGAGGTAAAGGTATTCTGGTTGAGCCTGTCCGAATGAAGGCACAATCAACAGCTATCCCTGAGACCTCCCTGTTGTACCCCAAAATTTGCCCTCCCATATTCCTCAAGATTTGACAAGAGTGATCTTCAAATTGCACAAAATGGCTCAAGGGTTGTACAATCAAGTCACCTCCTAAGGCAGTCAATTCAAAATTAGGGTTTTTGTTCTTTCAAGGAATTTAGGGTTTTCAATGGTTCAATCAAGTCTCATAGGCCTATATACATTCTCAACCACCTACATGCCAAGTTTCAAGACTCACAGTGCCAATTTGCACAGTCAAAAGCTCCATTTGATCTACAGTCAACTGCAAGGGCAAAATGGTCATTTTGCAGTCAAAAGTCATATTTTTTGTCAACATTCTCATTTTGAAGGATAATTAATCATTTGATCAAGGGTTTATCATGATTCATCAAGGATTGCTCAAAATTCATTAAGATTCAAAAGTTGCTAAATTAGGGTTTTGTAGGAAAAGTCAACTCAACTTTGACCAAGCATAACTTTTTCATACTTTATGAGAAATGACCCATCCAAAGCTCATTTTGAATAGGATGCAATTTCATACAATCCATCTTCACACCCAAAGATCAGAAAATGCACTCACAAGAAGTTACAAATTTGGACATTATAGGTCATTTTTGAAAGTCAACAAAAACACCTTTTTGTCCAAAGCTTATAACTTGAGAATGAAAGATCAAAATGAGATGAGAACAAAATGTTTGATTAGAGGACATCTCAAGGTTTCTAAAAAGTCCAATAACACCTCTAAAAGTTAAAAATTGAAGAAGTTATGCATTGTTGAAGTTAGGCATTTTTCCAAAATTGCCAAAAGTCAACTATCCTCAAAACTTCAATTTTTGACAAAAGGGCCCACTTTTTTCCACTTGATTCAGTCTTGTCATGCCACACACGTGTCCCATGCTTAATTTCATGACCAAACATTTATTTTTCTATTTTATTTCATTTTTATTGATTTAATTCATTATTAATCAATATTAAATCAAATAAAATCCAAAAATTATTGAAAAGGGATCTTTGTGATTTGTACAGCTTGCAAACATCATGTGACACCTAATAAAATTTGTGCCTTGGCTTTTTGTGCAAAAAATCTCAGATTTGGCCATATTTGGAAAGTTTGTTAATGGTGATCAAAGTGCAAACCTAATTCTTGAATATACATGGATTAAAGCCCAACTCTTGACCTAGAATCATTGCCTTATATGCAAGCAAGCCTCCTAAACCTAATACACGACCTAAGCTCTGTTAAAACGGCCACACCAAAACTGAAAAAAAGGTAAAAAAGAGAGAAATCGAATTCTTGGATAGAGCTTGTTTCAATCAAGAAACTCAACATAGAGTGCTTGACTGCCATCCCCTGAAGCGATTGGAATAAAAACCAGGCCTTTTCATCACCTATAGCGCACTGTAAGTCGTCACGAATGGACCTCTGAACATGGAATCCCAACTTCCAATTCTTGCACTTTTTCTTCAAAACATTGGCATATTCATGTTTATTATTTGATTTCTAACATGACTGCAATATTCAATTTTGTTTTTATGCCCTGTATTGTGATGCCCGATTCTAGGGTTCATATGCTTGCTTTTAGGTGTTTTTGATACAGGGAAAATTGGCCACAATAATCGGTATAGGAGTGATGAGGAGGCAGAGACGAGGTCAGCCATGGCCTTAGATGGCATTTTCATCGCCTAGGGTGGATTTTAGAAATAAGCCACGGATTTTGATGCGGAATCAAATCCGCAGGAAAAAATACAAGGTTTGGGGAAGAAGACGACCACACGTCGCTCTCCCATTGGCCTATTTAAAAAGCGCGCATTTTATTTTTTATTTACAACATTTTGATTGTTTTCATATATAATAATTGCTTATTATTACAATAACAAAAAGATGCAGGTGGTTGAGTGGTTGGGACGCTGGCCAATGAGCAATGGGACCTGGGTTCGAATCCCAGGTCCCCCAAAACACTTATTTGATTTTTTTCTGCAGGTGATCCCATGTACTCTCTAAGGCTTTGGTCCACCATGCACCTCAAACCTCAATACGCCAGATGGCTCTAGACCTAGATCCAGTGGTCATGGATGAAGGACCACCATACTCCCTGGTCAACATACGCGTGGATGATCTGAAAAGTCAAACGAGGCTGGAATGTTAATGGGCTTCAGAATTGCTCTTGTCACTCCCAAATCAGGCCCAGCACCCCCCTGGGTTTATTTCTTCTTCTCTTTTATATTTTATTTAATTTGTTTTTATTAATTCTTAATTAACAACTAACTAAAATAATTAACATTTTCTTAATAAAATCAGAAAAGAAAAAAATACAATATTTTTATTTATTAAATTTAATTAGTTTATTTTGTAAATAAATATTAACATAATTTGTTTAGTTTTAATTAGGCATAATGTTAATATATTTTTTTACAATAAATTAAAATTGGTGTAGAATTAGGTTTTTTAATATATTTAACCATTTCATTTTTTATTTCCTGAAATATTCTAAAAAACCAAAAAAATATCTTTTTTTATTTAATTAATTGATTAGTTTAGGTTTAATTTAATTAAATGCAAGATAACAAAAAATCTCTTTCTTTAATAAAAAGGGTCAAAACCCTAAAAACTCTCCGATTCAATTTTTCTCGCGCGTATTATTTTTTGATTCGAATTCCATATAATTGTAATTGCTCCGAGGATGTAATAGCTTAAACTTAGGACTTTTTACCGCTTTCATTTACTTTTCCGCATTTACTTTTCAAGGGTTTGTTTTTGGCGATGTAAATACCCGACGCCTTGTAATAGCTTAGTTTTATTTTCCGCAACCATTAACTGCTAGATGTATGAATAATAGGCTATGCATGACAAGATCTATCTTAAATTAAAATCAACCGTAGCTCACCATAACATGTACAAAGATAACATAACTAAAAATTGACACATCTGCACATGCCACTCCTAGGGTACGCCTCACTTGGTTGCCTCGAACGTGGTCATTGAGTATAGGAAGTTTTAGAGGTCGCCCTCTTGTCCAAAGATCATAAGTTGCCTCGAAACGGTTGCCTCGGATAAAAAAATGATCTAAGACATTAGGGTTACCGCTAAGGCGTCCTAACATTGCTTTAGTGACCACATGTCCCTTAATCGAATTAACCCGAAAACTCCAACGACGGTGCTACCTACTCCTCAATAGTGGGATAACACTGTCTAAAGGACATTTACACAACTTAATTCCTTTTGAGTAGGTAGAGGTTCTTAAGTACTTGCTCTTTCAAAACAAAATAAACTTCTCGCACTTACACTTTTTGAACAAAGTTTTCAAAACACTTCATACACTCTTGAGGACAGAAACAAGAGTTAAATCGAAGTTTTCAAACAAAACTCTTTTCAAAACCCACGAACACAAGAAAAGAAAAACTTTTTGAAAACACAATGAGCAAGTACCTAAGAGCCCGTGGATAACCACGGATAGAAAGGGTGCTAACACCTTCCCTTCCTATAATCTACCTCCTGAACCCGAGAAACATCTCGAAAAGGAATTTTGCTGTGCTTTTGTCCTTTCCTTGTTGGATTAAATAAAAGACGGTGGCGACTCTTGCTTAGCGCGACATTTTGCGAAACGCAAACGCGAACCAGCATTCCAAAATAGTCAGTTCTATTCCCACCGATCACAGAACTGGCGACTCTGCTGGGGATACTCTAAATAAGTGAGGTGTACCTTAGGATTAGATCACTTGTGTTTTCAATTGTATGACTTGTATGCTTTAAATCTTGTGGGTTTGTATCGGAGTTCTATAGATCCTAACCCAGATCTGGGGATACCCTTTAGAAGTAGCAACAAACTGTGAGGGAACTGTGCGGGGTATACTGACACGGTTGAAGCAGTAGCTACGTTGATGTGGCACTTTGGTGAGTACCGGTAACCCTTGAGTCAAGTCAAGAAGAGTACGGGGCCGCCGCGTGGTGTCTCGAAGCATCAACTGACCTTAGAACCTTACTTGACCATCCTGCCCTTTTTAGGGGTAGTGAGATGACTGACTTTGGTGCAGTCCGAAGTTGGTAGATACTCGATACCACACTCATTGAGGGTTGTTTTCTTGGAATATTTTGGTCGCCAGTTAAGTGGCTAAATCAAAACAATAAACATAGAAGACAATCCAATGATATTGAGATCCTTAGAACCCGGTTACTATTTATAGGACAGGTTTTGAGCCAACTAACTTCAAGAGGGTACTCACCTACGAACCCCATGCAAGCCTAAACCTAAGGACTTGTTTGCTTTGTGTGAATATGACTGCCTGTATATACACTTGCTTACTTTTGCATACATGTACATATCATCATAAAGCATCATATTCATCTGCTAACCATTTCAAGGGTTTGGATCTTCATCTTTGTTCTTGTTTTGTAGGACATGGAGTCTCTCCGCAGGAAAACAATTCAGGTCAACCTTGTAAGGATCCCTCCTCAACTCAAGGAGCTTACATCCAGGATTCCCGAGAACTCTCTCTTCAGTGAGAGACATGGTAGACTCCTCAGCCTGGTCAACACCAACATTGAAGAAGACATGATAAAAGTTCTCTTCCAGTTCTTTGACCCCCTACACCACTGTTTTACATTCCCTGATTATCAATTGGTGCCTACTTTGGAGGAGTTTTCTCAACTTCTAAGAATTCCTATTCTTAGTCAACTACCCTACAACGGTACGGAAAAGGAACCAAAACTTGAAGATGTTGCTCAAGCATTACGTTTGCAACCATCTGACATCAAGGGGCATTGGGAAATCAAAAGTGGTATCAAGGGATTCTTGGCAAATTTCCTATTTGAGAAGGCACAAGAATGTTGGAATTCTCTTGATCTACAAGCTTTTGAAGAGATTGTGGCACTCCTTGTCTATGGGTTGGTGTTGTTCCCAAATCCTGATCAACTTATAGATGTGAACACTGTCAAGATTTTCATGTCCAGGAATCCCATACCTACATTGCTTGGGGACATCCTCCACTCATTTTACACACGAACAATGAGGAAAAGAGGTGTTCTCATGTGCTGTACTCCTCTACTGGCAAGGTGGTTTATTTCTCACCTTCCACAATCAGTTTTGAAGAATGAGCAGGGTTTAAGGTGGTCACAACGATTGATAACCCTCACACATTCTGATATACATTGGTGTTCTCGGTCCAGAGAAAATGTCACTATCATTGATCATTACAGAGAATTTCCTAACGTTCCTTTACTTGGAATTAGAGGAGGCATTACCTACAACCCCTGTCTGGCTTTGAGACAATTTGGATATGCTCGGAGGGATGGCCCTCATGACATGCTGATCCTTGACATAGTTTTTGACTTCGACAACGATGCGCAAGGACTTCGACAAAGGTTCATCAGAGCTTGGAGGATGCCTAAAAAGGTAGATAGTAAGACACTGGGGCACAAGAATTCCATCCCCCTTGAGCCTTACCTCAAGTGGGTACGAACCCGCTCCCAGAAACTTATGATTCCATATCCTCACATTCTCCCTTTGATCAAAGAGTCTGTTACGGAAGGAGAGGTTCTATACACCATTCTACATCCTGACATGCCAACATCATGGGAAGAAATGCAAAAGAGCTGGATCCAACTCAAGGAAGAACTGAATGCTTTTGAAGCCAACTTACATGCCAGTGAGAAGAAGGTTTTGGAGCTCACCCGCCGACTTCACGAGGAGGAGACCCTCAACACTTACATCGCTCCAAAAAGGATGCGCAATGTCTTTTTACATTAAGTATTTTGTAATATTTCACCCATGAGGCACTGATGTACTAAACAAATTACTTCTTAATATGACGTGTGTTCTTTTTTTTGTCTGCAACGAATTTGAATTTTTGAACCCTTGAATGCATTACATAAATAGCATACCATTCATCATATGCATAACAAGTACCCTTTTTACAGGTCACTTATCCTCTTCGCTGTTTATTTCAGCAATCATCATGTCTACTGAACCTTCCACTGAGCAAGCTATCAAGGCCCTCTAGGCCCAGAATGCCCAGTTTCAAGAGTTGGTTATGAGCCTAGCCAAGGGTCAGCAGGACTTGAAGACCCTGATTCTGAAAGAGAGGAAGAAGAAGAAGAGGACCGTCCTGTTCAACACCGGACGCAGGTTTGGGAACGGGCTACAAAATGAAGTTGATCTGGCTACCTCATCTGGAGGTAAAGACAATCCACAAGAGAGAAGGGTTCCTAGCCCTGTAGTCTCCGACAACGAGACGGATTATGATGAAGAACAGTATCCTCCTGCTGACGATAGGTACAAACAGTTGGAGGACCGCTTGAGCGCTATGGAAATACAGAACGTGCCCGGGCTGGACTTCGGAGACCTAGGTTTATCCTCTGGGGTGGTGATTCCCCATAAGTTTAAGGCACCTGCCTTTGCCAAGTATGACGGAGCTTTCTGTCCAAAGCTGCACCTCCGGTCATATGTAAGGAAGATCCAGCCTTACATAGCTGATAAGAATTTGTGGATCCATTTCTTCCAGGACAGTCTTTTAGGGACTCAGCTGGAGTGGTTCTATCAGCTGGATGGAGCCAGTATTCGTAACTGGGAAGATTTGGCTACTGCGTTCTATAAGCAGTATCAATATAATTCTGACCTCGCTCCTACGCGCACCCAACTTCAGGGTATGTCAATAGGGACGGGTGAAGGATTTAAAGAGTATGCTCAAAAATGGAGAGATCTTGCCGGAAGGGTACAACCACCTTTAACTGATCGTGAACTTGTTGATATGTTTTTGGGGACCCTGTCTGGTCCATTCTTTAACCATTTGATTGGAAACTCTTCAACCGGGTTTACAGACCTTATCTTGACTGGTGAGAGGATTGAAGCAGGTATTAAGGCTGGGAAAATACAAAAGGGTGCCTCATCGAGCACCGAGAAGAAACCATTTAAGAAAGAGTCCAGTGCGGTCTACAGCTCAAGAAGACAGAATAGACCGGAACACCGCCAAGCTGTCAACGCGATTGTTATTTCGAAACCTGCCGGTGCTCCTTAGCATCACAACCAACAAAGGGAAGAGAGGCCTAGAAGGAAATTCACTCGTCTCAGCATGACCTTGTCCCAGATATTGCCACAGTTGCTGAAGACCAATTTGGTGACTCTAAGGGAAGACCCAAAGAATCCGAATACTACATCATCAAAGTATAACCCCAACGCCCGCTGCGCTTATCATTCTGAGAGCCCGGGGCATAATACGGATGATTGCTGGACTTTGAAGAATAAGGTCCAAGACCTGATTGATGCAAAAGAGATTGAGTTTGAGGCGCCCGAAAGGCCTAATGTTGTGACTGCTCCCATGCCCAAGCATGGAGTGAATGCTGTAGAGGAAGACTTGTTTGTAGCCTATGTGGATGATATTGTTACCCCGCTGATGACCGTCTAGAGGAACCTGTTGCTAGCCGGTTTATTTCCGGGATGTGGTGAAGGTTGCCATCTGTGTTCTGTTTCATCTACTGGTTGCCCATCTTTGAACTCAGGCATCCAAAACCTGATGGATAACAAGGAGATCCTGTTTGAGAAAATTGCTGTTCCTGCCACCCCTACTGAAGAAGTTTCCATTGTTACCATTTTCAACAATTCTCCCAAGGCTCCCTCGAGGAAGCCTGTCAGAATTACGCCTGTTCAGAAGATTGCACCCATAATCATCACTGTTCCGGGGCCTATTCCCTACACCTCTGACAAAGCTGTCCCTTGGCACTATGGGGCAGATGTTTATGTGCTTGGAGTTAAGCAAGAGTTTGATACTAATACCGGCGTCAGCAACATTACCGGGCCTGCTAAAGTCACCCGTAGTGGTATACTTTTCTCACCCGATATTGCGCCACCAACTGTCCGAAGACCTATTGTCATCACACCTGCAAGTGTGCCTAATGCCATTCCTGATCAAGTTCTTAGTTCTACCCCCGTCGCCGAGTCATCTGACGCTCGGGGCAAAAGGATCACCACTGATATGCCTGCCCAGACGGAGGCACCAAAGACCATCAATGTTGAAGCTTCCAAACAGGAGATGGAAGAGATCCTGAAGATCATCAAGAAGAGTGATTATAATGTAGTTGAGCAGCTGGGGAAAACCCTCTCCAAGATTTCTATGTTATCACTGTTGTTGTGTTCAGAGGCCCATGCCAAGGCTCTGATTACCTTCCTGAAGACGGCCCACGTGCCACAAGAGACATCAGCTGATCAGTTTACCGATTGTGTGGCTAATTTAACTGCTGATAATGGTTTGGGTTTCTCCGACGCTGATCTGACGGCTAAAGGGAAGAACCATAACGATGCCCTGCATGTCTCCATTGAATGCAGGGGCACTACTCTTGCACATGTGTGGTTGACACGGGGTCCTCGTTGAACGTCTTGCCCAAGAAAGCTCTAGACAGGTTGGATTGCGAAGGTTTAGAGTTAAAGCCAAGTAACATTGTTGTCCGGGCCTTTGATGGGTCTAAAAGGATGGTGCATGGTGAGGTTGATATTCCAATCAAGGTCGGTTCCCAGGTCTTCAATTCTACATTCTACGTGATGGACATTCAGCCATCCTATTCTTGTTTGCTGGGTCGTCCATGGATCCATAAAGCTGGAGCTGTGACTTCAACAATCCATCAAAAGTTGAAGTACCCGGTCAAAGGAAAGATCGTGACAGTTCAGGGGGAGGAAGAGTACATGGTCAGCCACCTCAACTCGTTCCAGTATGTAGAGATGGATGGGGAGTTCATTGAGACCCCATTTCAACACTTTGAAGAGGTTCCTCCGACACTGGCATCAGCTGAGACTGTGGTTGAAGATTCTCCTTTGAAGATGGCTTCCTTAAAGGATGCCCGAGCCGTTATTGAGAAGGGTGAGTGTGCAAACTGGGGCCGACTTCCTGATTTCACTCAGAAGACTAACAAGTTTGGTTTGGGTTTCACTGCAGAAGCTCAGAGGGCTGTTCGTAGTACAAGGATTGGAATACCTCCTGTGTTCATCAGCAACTCGGGAGTAAATGCCATCGAAGATGACGTGGAGGAATCTGAATTCGACAGTTGGATCTACCCTACGACCAACGGTGGACCAAACAACTGGACGGAAAAAGACTTCATCCCTATTACTTTCGTTACTCAGTAATGAACTCTTTTGTTTTGAATTTGTAACAGACAATATTGTGAAACTTTAGGGCCCGATGTCTTACCCGGGGCACCGTGGCTTCATTTGTGAGGGCTTTTGTGTGCCATTTTCATATATCATTAATAAAAGCATTGGATGTTCTTGCATTTCAAATTTTGCGCTCCTTGTATTTCGTTATTATATATTGCAAAACAGCTATTTACACACACTCACATATACAGGTCCCAATCCACTCTGGATCTCACTGGTAACGACTCTGCTACTGCCAGTTATGACTTCGAAAATCCGATCAACTTAGCCGAAGACGAAGGTGAAGATGATTGCGAAGTTCCTGGTGAACTTGCAAGACTGCTACTTCAGGAAGAGAGGGCCATTCAGCCACATGAAGAGCCAGTGGAAACGGTAAATCTGGGTACTGAGACAGACAAGAAGGAAGTCAAGATCGGTGCAAATCTGGAGTTTAGTGTGAAACAGCGGTTGATTCAGATGCTGCATGACTATGTCGAGATCTTTGCCTGGTCCTACGAAGATATGCCTGGTTTGGATACTGACATCGTGGTTCATCGCCTGCCTACCAAGGAAGATTGCCCTCCGGTAAAATAGAAGGTCCGCGGTATGCGTCCAGAGATGTCTGAGAAAATCAAGAC
Source organism: Vicia faba (assembly GCA_948472305.1). Classification (NCBI taxonomy): domain Eukaryota; kingdom Viridiplantae; phylum Streptophyta; class Magnoliopsida; order Fabales; family Fabaceae; genus Vicia; species Vicia faba. The sequence continues at coordinate 1,673,443,532 of OX451736.1, read as the reverse complement.
CGAAGTTATGAAACAGTTTGATGCCGGTTTTCTAGCAGTAACTTCTTACCCTCAGTGGGTCGCCAATGTGGTTCCAGTGCCGAAGAAAGATGGTAAGGTCAGAATGTGTGTTGACTACAGGGATTTAAACAGGGCGAGCCCTAAGGATGACTTCCCTTTACCTCACATCGACGTTCTGGTTGACAACACTGCTCAGCATAAGGTATTTTCCTTCATGGACAGTTTCTCCGGTTATAATCAGATAAAGATGGCTCCCGAAGACATGGAGAAGACCACTTTTGTTATGCAGTGGGGTACCTTTTGCTACAAGGTCATGTCTTTTGGGTTGAAAAATGTTGGGGCAACGTATCAGCGTGCCATGGTTACTCTGTTTCATGATATAATCCATCATGAGATTGAAGTATACGTCGACGATATGATTGCAAGGTCCCAAACTGAGGAGGAACACCTTGACCATCTACAGAAGCTGTTTGACCGGTTGAAGTTGTACAAGATGAGATTAAACCCGAACAAGTGCACCTTCGGGGTGAGATCTGGAAAACTACTAGGTTTCGTCGTAAGCGACAAATGTATTCAAGTGGACCCTGCCAAAGTGAAAGCCATACAAGAGATGCCAGCTCCCAAGACAGAGAAAGAAGTCAGAGGCTTTCTAGGACGGTTGAACTAGATTGCCCGATTCATCTCGCACCTAACTACTACTTGTGAACCAATCTTCAAGCTACTGAAGAAAGATCAAGTAGTACGTTGGAACGATGAATGTCAGGCCGCTTTCGAAAGAATCAAAGATTATCTCCAAGAGCCACCCATTCTTATGCCACCGGTTGAAGGGAGACCTCTAATCTTATACTTGACAGTACTTGACAATTCAATGGGGTGTGTGCTAGGTCAGCATGACGAGTCTGGCCGAAAAGAGCACGCTATTTATTACCTTAGCAAAAAGTATACCGACTGTGAGACCCGATACTCACTGCTCGAGAAAACTTGCTGTGCTTTGGCATGGGCTGCTCGCCGGCTAAGACAGTATATGTTGACTCACACTACTCTGTTGATTTCAAAGATGGATCCAATCAAGTATATCTTCGAAAAGCCTGCCTTATCCGGAAGAATAACAAGATGGCAGATGATCTTGACTGAATATGACATCCAGTACACGACTCAAAAAGCAATCAAGGGAAGTGTGTTGGCAGACCATTTGGCATATCAGGCAGTGGATGATTACCAGTCTATGAACTTTGAATTTCCAGACGAGAATATCATGGTAGTAACTGATTGCGAGATACCTGGACCGAATGAAGGACCTGAGGAAGGATCCCGATGGTCTATGCACTTTGATGGAGCTTCAAACGCTTTGGGTAACGGTATTGGCGCTGTGATCATATCCCCTAAGGGCTCTCATACTCCGCTCACCGCCCGACTATGGTTCAACTGCACCAACAACATGGCGGAGTATGAAGCATGCATCATGGGTCTTCGAGCTGCAATTGACCTAAGGATCAAGTTTCTGAGCATCTTCGGAGATTCCGCTCTCGTGATCAGTCAGATCAAAGGCGAGTGGGATGCGAAACACCCAAATCTTATTCCTTACAAGGAGTATGTGTTGACGTTGCTTCCCCATTTCGAGGAGATAACCTTTGAACATTTCCCAAGAGAGGATAATCAGTTGGCGGACGCGCTAGCTACAATGTCTTCTATGTTCAAAGTCAAATGGGACAACGAGGCTCCCCAGATCATTATTTGGAAGTTGGATGAACCTGCATATTGTTGTGATCTTGAGACCGAAGAGGTAATAGAAAAACCTTGGTATCATGAAGTAAAGAGGTACCTTGAAGCTCAAGAATACCCCGAGGGCGCGTCTGTTAATGATAAGAAGTTTCTGAGAAGGTTCGCGGCAAAGTTCTTCATCAGCAATGACATTCTTTACAAACGTAACCATGATTCAACCTTACTATGTTGTGTGGATAAGATTGAAGCAGAAAGGATCATGGTAGAGCTGCATGAAGGTACCTTCGGAACGCATTCCAGTGGATATACCATGGCAAAGAAAATCCTTCGGGCAGGATATTACTGGTCAACAATGGAAGCCGACTGTTATCAGCATTCTCGGATATGTCACAAGTGCCAGATCTATGCTGATAAGGTGCACATTCCTCCAGTTCCTTTGAACGTCTTGACAACACCTTGGCCTTTTGCAATGTGGGGCATTGATATGATCGGCGAGATCAGACCTACGGCATCCAACGGGCATCGGTTCATCCTGGTAGCGATTGATTACTTTACAAAGTGGGTTGAAGCAGCCTCCTTTGCCACCATAACCAAGAACGTCGTGGCACGGTTCATTCGGCATAACCTGATCTATCGATACGGTGTGCCAGAGAGGATCATTACGGATAATGGTACCAATCTTAACAACAAGATGATCACTGAGCTCTGCGAGCAATTCAAGATACAGCACCACAACTCTTCTCCCTACCGGCCGAAGATGAATGGGGCTGTCGAAGCGGCAAATAAGAACATTAAGAAGATTGTGCAGAAGATGACAATGACCTACAAAGACTGGCACGAGATGTTACCATTTGCTCTTCATGGGTACCGTACCTCAGCACGGACGTCAACAGGGGCAACACCCTTTTCCTTGGTATATGGCATGGAGGAAGGCCTGCTGTTGTACCCCAAAATTTGCCCTCGCGTTTTTCCACAAGAAATCTCAACTTCAGACATTTCCTGACTTTTCAAACTGGCTCAAGAATCGGACAAACGGACTTTTCTTGTCAGTCAAGCGAAATTAGGGTTTTTACTGATTTTCAGAGCTCTGGATTGTTTTACAGTTGGCTTAGGGTTTGGGTGTTTTTTGGTTCAATTTTGATCAGGCGAACGCTATTTGGCATTTAATCAGGAATTAAGGGTTTTATGGGCATATTCTCAGAAAAATTTAAATTCCACAGCACTTTGCAGTTTATTCCGAGATTCGGGTCAAAATTCGCGTTATCTTGATTTAATCAGTAAAAGAGACAGTGGTTGGAATTCATGTTGTTTTCTTTGAGCCGGTCAAATACAGTATGCAGTATTGGATTCACAGTGTTTATGGCAAATCAGTGAAGAAGGAATGCGCTTGATCAGTTTATTTTGGTTGACTACTGCTTTGCTTTGAATATTGGAAGAGACAGGTTTAATTGATCAATATTGATTTTATTTAAGTTATTTATTATTCTAAAATTGAATGATTGAAATTTATTTTTCAATTGTTTTAATTCAAAGAATTTTAAATAAATAAATAAACAATAAAGAAAATTAGAACTAATTGGATAATTTAGATTTTATTGATATTTGAATTATTTGTACAAATTGTTGTTTATAATTTAAATTACAAACAATAATATACATTAATTTAAATATTAAATAAAATAAAAAGCTATCCTATTTCTAATTCTTCATTCTTCACTTCGCTCCGGTGCTCCATTTTTATCTGCAAAAAAAAAAGAAGAAAAGTCAGAAAGCAGTTGAAATTAAAAGAGACAGTTAAAATTTGCTCATCATTAGAGGCCACTGACTGGGATCAGTTGACCCTCTCTGCAAATCACGGGATTTCTCCCGGTTCACAGAGAGGGAAGATTTTTATTCATAAATGCAAATGTCAAATGCATAGAATCTCAAAATGCATAAAATCCAAAATTCAAGCTGCATAGAATCTCAATTTCCAATTCAAACTAAACTGAAAAAAATCAATTCCCACTTCCTATCAAATGCCAAAGTCCACTCAAAAGATATCAAAGAAAAATCAAGGAAGTACAATTTGCTGTCACAAGTACTCAAAAGCTGTCAAAGAAGGATTTTGGAAGGATATCAATAAAAGCACAAAAGCTGGATAAAGATGCAGAGAAGTGGTATGCAAGCAACTAAAATCTTTTTCATCATTTCCCATCAGAATAGGCCCCTTCAGAAAGTACAGAATAATAATCATATTAAATTCTAAAACTGTACTATGGAAGAAAAAGAGAGATAAAGAGCATAGGCAGGTTTTAGGCTTAGGCAGAAGACAGAACAAAAGGATATAACACAAAGAACAAAGACACGGTTCAAGAGACAGTTCAAGGAGAGAAGAGAAAATATACCAACTGCAAAAACCTGTTAGGCATCCAGCCTGTTACCCAAGCCTTGAAACTTGATGAGCTCAAGGCCTGAACCAGTATAATTTCCCAACACACTTACCTACATCAAAAAGGCCAAACCTCATACCTGTCTCAAGAGCTACCAATACCCTGTCTTAACCCCAAAACTCAGAACCTGCATCAACCTGGCCTAGCTTTCAAACCTGAACAACCATCAAACACAACCTCAAACCTTGTTAAGTCCAACAACATAACATACTGAAGCAGAAACCTAACCAAAACTGTGTTAAACCAAGCCTAATCAAAACCTGCATCATCCTTACAAAATCACATAACTCTGCCTCAATACACAAACCCACAAGCCAATACAACACAGTTGAAGAGGAAGAGAAAATAGACAAAACATACAGCATATGCAAAGAGAATATACTGTAAAAACTTCAAACCTATTGTCCAGAACCTGAAGCCCTGAAGCGAGTCCAAACCAGAAGCCTAACCACATGAACTTGTCACAAAGCCAACCAAACACATACCTGCTGCTGTCAAAACCTCACCATAACCTGCAAACTAAGTTACCAAGCCAAGCTAACATAAAAACCTACTGAAGCCTGAACCCCTGTCAAACCTGAACCAACCCTGAGCCAACCAACTCCTAAGCCTCAGAAAAATGTTCATCATTGGCCATTTCAAATTAGGAAAACTCAACAGAAGTTCAAGGCAAGCAAACATCTCAGAAAGGCATATCTCAAGCATATAGGCAAGGAGGCAACAAGCATCCAACATAAACAAGCATACAGCAACACGAGAGAAGAAGAAGAAAGAAGCAATTCAAGGGCCTCAGAAGCAAACAACATCACAGGCAAAGCAACGATTCGAAGCAAGTTTTAGGCAATCCAGAAAGAAGCTAATCAAAACAATAAAGTTGTTTCAACCATAGCATATCCAGGGCAACACAGGTAAAAGGCTAATGTTTTCAGAACAACAACTCAAGGCAACTTAGGACCTCAGTACAAGCATCACTGGGCATCTCAAAGCATCATATTCCAATCCACACATAGGCAACAGTATTCAAGAAGAAGAAGAAAGAATCACGATCAATAAATCAGAAGGGCAACATAAACAAATATACAGTGGCACAGAAGAAAGGATAAAGAAGTGAATTAAAAAGAAGGTTTTCAGTACAACTCATCATCAAACCCTAAAACGGTAACAAAATACAAAAGTACCAAATTTTCCCAAGCAAGCTTCCAGCTTCATCACCGAATCTTCGCCATCAAAGCCTCCTGAGCATCCTCCTCCTCTTCCTTCCCTCCATCCAGGTAGTTTTCCCTCTTCTCTTGATTATACCATATGCCTCAAGACACAACAATGAATTGGAGTAAAATCAATAATCAAAAAATCACAAATACGCAAAATCGTAAAAAACCCTAACGAGATTAGAAGGCTGTTGGTACCTTAGATCAAATGCCCTAAACACCGCCGTTAGAGGGAGGAAGGTAGGATGATGCTGGTGGCTCTGTGGTGGACGATTGCACTCAGGAACGGAGAAGAGGACGAACAAACACGAACGCTGCCGCTGCCTCGCCTAAACCTAATTTTTCTCCAAACTGAACTAACAAAACCTAACCCTAAATTCGTTTCAAAACCATGGGCTTGACCCGTTTTTGGCTTCCTCTAAAGCCCAACAAAACCACTAACACATTTTACAAACATTTGGATTAATACTAACTTCTTTTCTTTATATTATGTAAACTCATTTTATTTTTTATCACAAAATCATACAAACACTTTTTTTATTATTACAAAATCACATTAATACTAAATATATGAAAACTTTTTACTTAAAACACCTAATTTAAATTATAACAAAATACCTTTTTACCATATAATTAAAATTGCAAACATTTTTTTAATTAAATATATCTTTGTACATAAATTTTGAAAACATTAATTTGTACATACACATAAGATACATTTTATTTTTATATACAATATCATTAAATTTGAAAATATCTTCTTTTAATACATTTTGTACATAACACATGGAAATATACCCTTTTTCTCAAAATATCATTTTTACAATTTAATTAAAATTTGAGCATTTAATTTAAAACACTCTTTTTTCTTTTATACATATCAAAGCTATACAAATCAAAGATTCCTTAAAGCACCTATCTAGGTCAAAAACCCTAGTACGTTTCAATTTCACATTATCGCGTTTGTACATAATTACACATACCCATATACATGTATACTTACACAAATACATTCACATTGCCTTATACACATTTGTTTATCTTATATTTGTATATTCGATATTTATGTTTTGATCGCGAATTCGATTTGGTTGTAACTTATTGGGTACCATAAGTCTCATCCCCTCTTGTACATTTATACCCCCACTCCCGGACACTATTTTGTAATAGCGTAGATTTTACATTTCCGCAATTTACAGTTTTCCAATTATACCATGGTTAGACCTAGGGTTTGCATGTACATAAAATCAAACGCTAGATAACCTAATACAAGACAAATACATGTAATCAATACACAATCACACTTGCACCCTCTAGGGTAATCCCACATGTTGCCTTCCAAAATGGGCCATGCTTGCACGTCGAGTATCTTTGGCAAAACAAAATCAAATGATCATAAGTCTCAAAGTGTTGCCTAAACGGAATGATCATAGTCCCTTCAAAGCAAATTGCCAAAGACACTTGGCATCATTGCATTCATGGTCCATACGATGACCCGCGCCCGTCCCGAATAAACTTCCTAAACGCAAGATTGTCTACCAATTTCAATGGTAGAACAAAATTGTTAAAAGGGGTTAAAACATGACAAAAAACCTTTGAGTACAATAGGGTAGACAAAACTCTTAGTTACTTGAGATCAAACTTGCAAAAACACTTGCCTTCTTTTCAAAAACCACAATCCACAACACTTTCAAACAAACTCTCAAAAATATTTGAAAACATCTTTTCGAAAAGATTCACACTTTTGTAAAACACTCAATCACGAGTCAAATACATTAGTTGCCTAAAACAAGGCATCTTTTTCCAAAACATTTTCAAAAAGCACCCACACACACACCATTTTCAAAGCAATCGAAAAACAAGGCAAGTGATCTAAAAAACCAAGTAACTAAGAGCCCATGGATAACCATGGATGAAAAGGGTGCTAATACCTTCCCTTTTCATAATCTACCCCCCGAACCCACGAAATATCTCAAAAGGTTTTTGCTGTGCTTTTTTAACCTTTCCTTTAGGATAAAATAAAAAGTCGATGGCGACTCTTGCTCAACCGCACAAGTGCGAATACGAACGCAAAACACTAGTCAGTTCTCCCACCGTATCACAGAACTGGCGACTCTGCTGGGGATTGATTCTAAAAGTGGGGTTACCTTAGGGTTTAGATCACCTTTACTTTCAATTGATTGCTTTGTTTGCTTTACATTTGCGGGCTTTGTGTCGGAGTTTTATAGATCCTAACCCGGATCTGGGGAAACCCTTTTAGGTAGCAACAAGGCTGTGAGGGAACTGTGCGGGGTATACCGACATGGTTGAAGCAGTCTGCTACATTGATGTGGCACTTTGGTGTGTACCGGTAACCCTTGAGTTCAGTCAAGGAGAGTACGGGGCCGCCGCGTGGTGTCGTGAAGCATCAACTGACCTTATGAACCTTAATTGAACCATCTTGGCCTTTTTAGGGTAGTGAGATAACTGACTTTGGTGCAGTCCGAGGTTGGTTGATACTCGATACTACACTCAATTGAGGGTTGCTTTCCTGGGATATTTCGGTCGCCAGTTCAGTGGCTAAATCGAAACGATGAACAATGAAAGCAATCCAGTGACGTTGGGACCTCTAGAACCTGGTTACTTCTGGTAGGACAGGTTTTAACCAACAAACTGAAAGAGGGTAGTACCTGAACCTCATGCAAGCCTAAACCTAAGGCCTTGTGTGCTTTGTGTGAATATGTTTGCCTGTATATACACTTGCCTGCTTTTCGCATACATGGACATAACATCATGACATCATACCATAGCATTTTAGCATTTTCAATAACCATTTCAAGGATCTCGAGGGTTCTGTTGATGCAGGATTACGTTGAGCCAGACATCTACCAAAGGGCAAGAGGTTTCTCCTCTAACCGGTCCAATCAAAGTTCAAGTGCAACAACTTGAATCAGTGGCTATGACCCACTCGACATGGTGAGCTTGATTCTAGTGGAAAGACATCCACCGATACAAAGTTCTCCAAATAAAGTTCAACAACTTGAATCAGTGGCTATGACCCACTTGACATGGTGAGCTTGATTCTCGTGGAAGGACGTCCATCGGTACAGAGATCTCCAATCCAAGAGCAAAGTTCAACCTCTAACATTTTCTTGTGTTTACCCCAAGAGATTCTTGAAAGCATGCATCCACACATCATGCATTTCATTTTAATAATCTTTCCTTTTTCAGGTTTCCTTACTCTCCTGCTGTTTATTTCAGCAAGAGATGGCTCTAGAGCGGTCTGTCAAAGACATCCAAGACCAAACTGCTCAGCTACAGGAGATGTTCCTGAACTTGTCTCTGGGGCAAGAAGAGATGAAAGCTCTCCTCACCAAAGGCCTGGGGAATTCCAACAATGCCAGGAGTGATCAGATTGCGGAGCTGCAGTTTGATCTGACAACGCTGAGGACTCAAATGATGGGACAGTTGGTGGGCCAGATGGCTCTCATCCAAGACTTATCCCAAAGACAAGAGGAACTCAGAGTTCTTGTCCGCCAACTGCTTCCAAACAACCCACTGGGGAAAACATCTGAGGTCGAAGGGCAAGTCACCGCTCAGCCTCCCTCCACTCAAGAAGACAAAGGGAAAGCTCCTTTGCTTGCTTCAGGGTCACAAACCCATCAACAACCTCGCCAGCGTCAACGGGGTAATCGGCGTAAGCAAGAAAAGTCGGGAAGACAGTTTACGGAGACTGAAATACCATCATTCTTCATACTGAAGCGCCTGCTGGAGGCCGATTTGCTCACCTTAAAGGACCCTCCTCAGAAGCTCAATATCTCCTCTCCTCACTTTAATCCCGACGCATTCTGTGTTTACCACTCCTACAGCCCGGGACACAGTACCAACGACTGTTGGGCCTTGAAGAACAAGATTCAAGATCTGATTGACATTGGGGTGCTGGAATTCATGCCGGACGGCGAGATGAAAATCTTCCGTTAAAGGGTTCTCCGCTTGAAGTGACGAAGCTCAAGCTGAAAGACTTTTGCTTCTTGCTGAATTTTCAAAGTTGTAATTTCTTTTGCTGTCAAAACAATTATCTGTTGATGTTAAACTCTGTTTTCATTAATGCATTGCATATGTTTGTCTTGAATTCATCCATTCGTTTCACTACTCTTATGCTTTTCTTTATGATATTTGACTCTTGATAAAAAGCTACAAGCCTTTAGAGGGAGGATGACGAAACAATACCGTGATCTTATACAGTATGCTTTTGAACAGACCTTGCTGATGATGTACATGCATTTCTTTCAGTTCCCAAACACTGGAGTTATAAGGAAGTTAATCCCTAGTCAACCCCTTCGAGCCAAAGAAGTAAGAGTTTTCTGTTCTAAACAATCGAAACCTTTGATATAGACCTGGGGCAGGGTAGTATCTCAGTTAATTCAAAAGAAAATGCGCATTGAAGTCGCAAACTCTCAGTTCGTAACACAACGAACGACATCGAAAAAGAAAATATTCCCTTGGAATCAAAAAGACAAGGGTGGTTCCCTATCATATAGACAGTCAATCTCTCAAAAGCGAAAAGCCCGCCGAGCCAAAACCTATGAAGGAGGCTTAAGAAAGCTGGGGCATCCCGCTGACAGTAATCCCGGAAAACGGTAACAGTCAGGCAAAAGTTAGGGATAACAAATCAAAATCAAAATAGTGAGGTCATTACAAAATCCTCAACAACATGAAAAGTGTTGGAAAAGAAAAAGGAGATGATGACTGTCTCCCCAAAATTCAACTGGTGAACCATCGCCCAAAAGTTATTCAAAACTCAAAACAGAGTGTGACGCACAATTAACTGAGCTTAGGTCGAAGAACATCACGAAGAGCGGGTGGGTACAAATATACTTTGAGCCTTTATCCTTTGTTTCTTAAACCGTGAACCAGGCCACGTTACAACCCTTCAAAAGTCCTAATTGAAGCATGGGTTAGTTCGAAAGCATACTGTTACAAAAGGTATCCTGACTCCTGTAGGGCTTTGCTCTAAATCTTGTGTTAACTTGTCTTATGAAAAGTTTTCTGCTAAAAACGCATTTTTCAAAACCTCAAAGACAAACATAAACTTTGCATTATTCGAATATCACTGTCTGCATTTGACCCTTTTATTTGACAGCGAAGAAATTCATACAGCGAATGTTCGGAGGAACGAAAACTCTCTCAGTAAGTCAAAATCACTTCAAGAGGATAACACTTCCATCAAATCTCCTATCAGCAAGGGGCATGACCTGTCACAATTCAATTAACCTGGGGCAGTCCAGTCAAGGTCCAACAGATCTTTCAAAGTACAGTTAACCTGGGGCAGTCCAGTCAAGATTTCAAGAAATCTCAATATGCAGAGTAATCTGATTCAAGACTCCTTCTTCACCACTTGGGGCATTCGAATGTCAAAAGTGTTCAACAAATCAACTATCACATTTCCAGACTCGACTCCTGTATCTAGCCAGGGCGCGTCTGAAGAGTTCGAAGATTCGATTCCTGTATCCAGCCAGGGCATATCTGTTGACCACATTTCCAGACTCGACTCCTGTATCTAGCCAGGGCACGTCTGAAGAGTTCGAAGATTCGACTCCTGTATCCAGCCAGGGCATATCTGTTGACCACATTTCCAGACTCGACTCCTGTATCTAGCCAGGGCACGTCTGAAGAGTTCGAAGATTCGACTCCTGTATCCAGCCAGGGCATATCTGTTGACCACATTTCCAGACTCGACTCCTGTATCTAGCCAGGGCACGTCTGAAGAGTTCGAAGATTCGATTCCTGTATCTAGCCAGGGCACATCTATTAACGACTATTTCCAGATTCGACTCCTGTATCCAGCCAGGGCATATCTGTTGACCACATTTCCAGACTCGATTCCTGTATCTAGCCAGGGCACGTCTGAAGAGCTTGAAGATTCGATTCCTGTATCCAGCCAGGGCATATCTATCAACTATCACCTTTCCAGATTCGATTCCTGTATCCAGCCAGGGCATGTCTGAAGAATTCCATATCAACACCTGTAACAACCCAGGAAACATCTGTGAACGACCGATTGTAGACCAACACCTGTAATAAGCCAGGAATTTATCTACATCACCACTTGGGGCATTCGAATGTCAAAAGTGTTCAAAACCCGATGCAGTTTTACACAAGCTCATCATCAGGAAGCCCTACACCGGTTCCTCTTCAAGACTTCTGAAACAAGTTTACGGATTCTTCCCAACAACGGATGTTAATCTACCGACTTGTTCAGACTCTCCTCGACCTCTGAAATTAGTTTACGGACGCTTCCCAACAACGGATGCGGCTCTATTGCTGATTCAACTTCAAGACTTCTGAAAACAGTTTATGGATTCTTCCCAAGTAACGGATGTTAATCTATCAGCTTGTTCAGATGCAACCTCTGAAATTAGTTTACGGACGCTTCCCAACAACGGATGCGGCTCTATTGCTGATTCAACTTCAAGACTTCTGAAAACAGTTTATGGATTCTTCCCAAGTAACGGATGTTAATCTATCAGCTTGTTCAGATGCAACCTCTGAAATTAGTTTACGGACGCTTCCCAACAACGGATGCGGCTCTATTGTTGATTCAACTTCAAGATTTCTGAAAATAGTTCACGGGTTCTCCAAGTAAACGGATGTTAACCTATCGCTTGTTCAGATTCTTCTCAAGCTAACCACCACGGAAGATCGCGCTCGCCAAAATTCTCCCTATCCCCAGCGGAGTTCATCAAAATCCCCAGCCAAAGAATCCTCCGGAATTCAATTTCCCTCAGAGTTTAAGCTTCAGTATCCCCAGCGGAGCCAGACTTTTTGAACCTTCTCCCCACAGAGTTTTGGGAAGACAAATCTTGAGTTCCCCAGTGAAGTCGCCAGAGTTACTTCCCATCAAGCTGAAGATTCTCAATCTGGCCTCCCCAGCATGAGTCTACTGGTTTGGAGCTCCCCAGTAGAGGTCATCAGGAATTCTCTTCCCCAGCGACAGCCAAGGATTTATTTTCCCCGGCAGCAGTCAAGATGCTTTTATCTTCAGCCATCTCGGATTCATGTATCCTCGGCAAGATTAGCTCGTCAGCTTACATGCGCATTCATTACATTCATTCATAAATATTAATGTCACAGGCATTGCGTCATGCATCATAACATTGCATACAACTAACCCTTTGCCTTTTCAGGTAAGATCAGTCGACAGACACAGATCATCTCCCGAGATTCATCCAGAAATAGTTCAGATGTGACCCAGACACGGTGACATTCTGATACTTATTCCAGATTCATTCAGACGCATCAGCAGAAACCCTACACCGGTTCCTCTTCAACTTCAAGACTTCTGAAAATAGTTTACAGATTCTTCCCAACAACGGATGTCAATCTACCAACTGATTCAGACCCTCTTCAACTTCTGAAAATAGTTTACGGATTCTTCCCTACAACGGATGTCAATCTACCGACTTGTTCAGACTCTTCACAATTTTTTTTGAAAATAGTTTACGGACATGTCCCAACAACGGATACTGCTCTATTGCTTGTTCAATCCCAGATAGTTTACAGATTCTCCGGACATGGACGTCAATCTGTTACTTGTTCAGACCCCCAGTTCAGAGATGTTCCAAAACAGGGATGCCTTTCCGACACTTGTCCACTCACCATTGACATACAGTTCAACATGTCCAGATGGCATCTACAAGCCCATCCTCCTACCAGCAGTCGCCGAATGGCATCTTTAAGCCCATCACCAAATGGCATCTTTAAGCCCATTCACCTCCACCATCACATCGACGAGCGCAAATTTTCTGGGCACTTTAGTGTCCAATCTCCTTTTACCTTCAAGTCGCGAAAGGCAAACTTGCCAATCTAACTCTTCAGGTCAAAGAAGATTGAACAGGGGCAACTGTTGTACCCCAAAATTTGCCCTCGCGTTTTTCCACAAGAAATCTCAACTTCAGACATTTCCTGACTTTTCAAACTAGCTCAAGAATCGGACAAACGGACTTTTCTTGTCAGTCAAGCGAAATTAGGGTTTTTACTGATTTTCAGAGCTCTGGATTGTTTTACAGTTGGCTTGGGGTTTGGGTGTTTTTTGGTTCAATTTTGATCAGGCGAACGCTATTTGGCATTTAATCAGGAATTAAGGGTTTTATGGGCATATTCTCAGAAAAATTTAAATTCCACAGCACTTTGCAGTTTATTCCGAGATTCGGGTCAAAATTCGCGTTATCTTGATTTAATCAGTAAAAGAGACAGTGGTTGGAATTCATGTTGTTTTCTTTGAGCCGGTCAAATACAGTATGCAGTATTGGATTCACAGTGTTTATGGCAAATCAGTGAAGAAGGAATGCGCTTGATCAGTTTATTTTGGTTGACTACTGCTTTGCTTTGAATATTGGAAGAGACAGGTTTAATTGATCAATATTGATTTTATTTAAGTTATTTATTATTCTAAAATTGAATGATTGAAATTTATTTTTCAATTGTTTTAATTCAAAGAATTTTAAATAAATAAATAAACAATAAAGAAAATTAGAACTAATTGGATAATTTAGATTTTATTGATATTTGAATTATTTGTACAAATTGTTGTTTATAATTTAAATTACAAACAATAATATACATTAATTTAAATATTAAATAAAATAAAAAGCTATCCTATTTCTAATTCTTCATTCTTCACTTCGCTCCGGTGCTCCATTTTTATCTGCAAAAAAAAAGAAGAAAAGTCAGAAAGCAGTTGAAATTAAAAGAGACAGTTAAAATTTGCTCATCATTAGAGGCCACTGACTGGGATCAGTTGACCCTCTCTGCAAATCACGGGATTTCTCCCGGTTCACAGAGAGGGAAGATTTTTATTCATAAATGCAAATGTCAAATGCATAGAATCTCAAAATGCATAAAATCCAAAATTCAAGCTGCATAGAATCTCAATTTCCAATTCAAACTAAACTGAAAAAAATCAATTCCCACTTCCTATCAAATGCCAAAGTCCACTCAAAAGATATCAAAGAAAAATCAAGGAAGTACAATTTGCTGTCACAAGTACTCAAAAGCTGTCAAAGAAGGATTTTGGAAGGATATCAATAAAAGCACAAAAGCTGGATAAAGATGCAGAGAAGTGGTATGCAAGCAACTAAAATCTTTTTCATCATTTCCCATCAGAATAGGCCCCTTCAGAAAGTACAGAATAATAATCATATTAAATTCTAAAACTGTACTATGGAAGAAAAAGAGAGATAAAGAGCATAGGCAGGTTTTAGGCTTAGGCAGAAGACAGAACAAAAGGATATAACACAAAGAACAAAGACACGGTTCAGTAGACAGTTCAAGGAGAGAAGAGAAAATATACCAACTGCAAAAACCTGTTAGGCATCCAGCCTGTTACCCAAGCCTTGAAACTTGATGAGCTCAAGGCCTGAACCAGTATAATTTCCCAACACACTTACCTACATCAAAAAGGCCAAACCTCATACCTGTCTCAAGAGCTACCAATACCCTGTCTTAACCCCAAAACTCAGAACCTGCATCAACCTGGCCTAGCTTTCAAACCTGAACAACCATCAAACACAACCTCAAACCTTGTTAAGTCCAACAACATAACATACTGAAGCAGAAACCTAACCAAAACTGTGTTAAACCAAGCCTAATCAAAACCTGCATCATCCTTACAAAATCACACAACTCTGCCTCAATACACAAACCCACAAGCCAATACAACACAGTTGAAGAGGAAGAGAAAATAGACAAAACATACAGCATATGCAAAGAGAATATACTGTAAAAACTTCAAACCTATTGTCCAGAACCTGAAGCCCTGAAGCGAGTCCAAACCAGAAGCCTAACCACATGAACTTGTCACAAAGCCAACCAAACACATACCTGCTGCTGTCAAAACCTCACCATAACCTGCAAACTAAGTTACCAAGCCAAGCTAACATAAAAACCTGCTGAAGCCTGAACCCCTGTCAAACCTGAACCAACCCTGAGCCAACCAACTCCTAAGCCTCAGAAAAATGTTCATCATTGGCCATTTCAAATTAGGAAAACTCAACAGAAGTTCAAGGCAAGCAAACATCTCAGAAAGGCATATCTCAAGCATATAGGCAAGGAGGCAACAAGCATCCAACATAAACAAGCATACAGCAACACGAGAGAAGAAGAAGAAAGAAGCAATTCAAGGGCCTCAGAAGCAAACAACATCGCAGGCAAAGCAACGATTCGAAGCAAGTTTTAGGCAATCCAGAAAGAAGCTAATCAAAACAATAAAGTTGTTTCAACCATAGCATATCCAGGGCAACACAGGTAAAAGGCTAATGTTTTCAGAACAACAACTCAAGGCAACTTAGGCCCTCAGTACAAGCATCACTGGGCATCTCAAAGCATCATATTCCAATCCACACATAGGCAACAGTATTCAAGAAGAAGAAGAAAGAATCACGGTCAATAAATCAGAAGGGCAACATAAACAAATATACAGTGGCACAGAAGAAAGGATAAAGAAGTGAATTAAAAAGAAGGTTTTCAGTACAACTCATTATCAAACCCTAAAACGGTAACAAAATACAAAAGTACCAAATTTTCCCAAGCAAGCTTCCAGCTTCATCACCGAATCTTCGCCATCAAAGCCTTCTGAGCATCCTCCTCCTCTTCCTTCCCTCCATCCAGGTAGTTTTCCCTCTTCTCTTGATTATACCATATGCCTCAAGACACAACAATGAATTGGAGTAAAATCAATAATTAAAAAAATCACAAATACGCAAAATCGTAAAAAACCCTAACGAGATTAGAAGGCTGTTGGTACCTTAGATCAAATGCCCTAAACACCGCCGTTAGAGGGAGGAAGGTAGGATGATGCTGGTGGCTCTGTGGTGGACGATTGCACTCAGGAACGGAGAAGAGGACGAACAAACACGAACGCTGCCGCTGCCTCGCCTAAACCTAATTTTTCTCCAAACTGAACTAACAAAACCTAACCCTAAATTCGTTTCAAAACCATGGGCTTGACCCGTTTTTGGCTTCCTCTAAAGCCCAACAAAACCACTAACACATTTTACAAACATTTGGATTAATACTAACTTCTTTTCTTTATATTATGTAAACTCATTTTATTTTTTATCACAAAATCATACAAACACTTTTTTTATTATTACAAAATCACATTAATACTAAATATATGAAAACTTTTTACTTAAAACACCTAATTTAAATTATAACAAAATACCTTTTTACCATATAATTAAAATTGCAAACATTTTTTTAATTAAATATATCTTTGTACATAAATTTTGAAAACATTAATTTGTACATACACATAAGATACATTTTATTTTTATATACAATATCATTAAATTTGAAAATATCTTCTTTTAATACATTTTGTACATAACACATGGAAATATACCCTTTTTCTCAAAATATCATTTTTACAATTTAATTAAAATTTGAGCATTTAATTTAAAACACTCTTTTTTCTTTTATACATATCAAAGCTATACAAATCAAAGATTCCTTAAAGCACCTATCTAGGTCAAAAACCCTAGTACGTTTCAATTTCACATTATCGCGTTTGTACATAATTACACATACCCATATACATGTATACTTACACAAATACATTCACATTGCCTTATACACATTTGTTTATCTTATATTTGTATATTCGATATTTATGTTTTGATCGCGAATTCGATTTGGTTGTAACTTATTGGGTACCATAAGTCTCATCCCCTCTTGTACATTTATACCCCCACTCCCGGACACTATTTTGTAATAGCGTAGATTTTACATTTCCGCAATTTACAGTTTTCCAATTATACCATGGTTAGACCTAGGGTTTGCATGTACATAAAATCAAACGCTAGATAACCTAATACAAGACAAATACATGTAATCAATACACAATCACACTTGCACCCTCTAGGGTAATCCCACATGTTGCCTTCCAAAATGGGCCATGCTTGTACGTCGAGTATCTTTGGCAAAACAAAATCAAATGATCATAAGTCTCAAAGTGTTGCCTAAACGGAATGATCATAGTCCCTTCAAAGCAAATTGCCAAAGACACTTGGCATCATTGCATTCATGGTCCATACGATGACCCGCGCCCGTCCCGAATAAATTTCCTAAACGCAAGATTGTCTACCAATTTCAATGGTAGAACAAAATTGTTAAAAGGGGTTAAAACATGACAAAAAACCTTTGAGTACAATAGGGTAGACAAAACTCTTAGTTACTTGAGATCAAACTTGCAAAAACACTTGCCTTCTTTTCAAAAACCACAATCCACAACACTTTCAAACAAACTCTCAAAAATATTTGAAAACATCTTTTCGAAAAGATTCACACTTTTGTAAAACACTCAATCACGAGTCAAATACATTAGTTGCCTAAAACAAGGCATCTTTTTCCAAAACATTTTCAAAAAGCACCCACACACACACCATTTTCAAAGCAATCGAAAAACAAGGCAAGTGATCTAAAAAACCAAGTAACTAAGAGCCCATGGATAACCATGGATGAAAAGGGTGCTAATACCTTCCCTTTTCATAATCTACCCCCCGAACCCACGAAATATCTCAAAAGGTTTTTGCTGTGCTTTTTTAACCTTTCCTTTAGGATAAAATAAAAAGTCGATGGCGACTCTTGCTCAACCGCACAAGTGCGAATACGAACGCAAAACACTAGTCAGTTCTCCCACCGTATCACAGAACTGGCGACTCTGCTGGGGATTGATTCTAAAAGTGGGGTTACCTTAGGGTTTAGATCACCTTTACTTTCAATTGATTGCTTTGTTTGCTTTACATTTGCGGGCTTTGTATCGGAGTTTTATAGATCCTAACCCGAATCTGGGGAAACCCTTTTAGGTAGCAACAAGGCTGTGAGGGAACTGTGCGGGGTATACCGACATGGTTGAAGCAGTCTGCTACATTGATGTGGCACTTTGGTGTGTACCGGTAACCCTTGAGTTCAGTCAAGGAGAGTACGGGGCCGCCGCGTGGTGTCGTGAAGCATCAACTGACCTTAGGAACCTTAATTGAACCATCTTGGCCTTTTTAGGGTAGTGAGATAACTGACTTTGGTGCAGTCCGAGGTTGGTTGATACTCGATACTACACTCAATTGAGGGTTGCTTTCCTGGGATATTTCGGTCGCCAGTTCAGTGGCTAAATCGAAACGATGAACAATGAAAGCAATCCAGTGACGTTGGGACCTCTAGAACCCGGTTACTTCTGGTAGGACAGGTTTTAACCAACAAACTGAAAGAGGGTAGTACCTGAACCTCATGCAAGCCTAAACCTAAGGCCTTGTGTGCTTTGTGTGAATATGTTTGCCTGTATATACACTTGCCTGCTTTTCGCATACATGGACATAACATCATGACATCATACCATAGCATTTTAGCATTTTCAATAACCATTTCAAGGATCTCGAGGGTTCTGTTGATGCAGGATTACGTTGAGCCAGACATCTACCAAAGGGCAAGAGGTTTCTCCTCTAACCGGTCCAATCAAAGTTCAAGTGCAACAACTTGAATCAGTGGCTATGACCCACTCGACATGGTGAGCTTGATTCTAGTGGAAAGACATCCACCGATACAAAGTTCTCCAAATAAAGTTCAACAACTTGAATCAGTGGCTATGACCCACTTGACATGGTGAGCTTGATTCTCGTGGAAGGACGTCCATCGGTACAGAGATCTCCAATCCAAGAGCAAAGTTTAACCTCTAACATTTTCTTGTGTTTACCCCAAGAGATTCTTGAAAGCATGCATCCACACATCATGCATTTCATTTTAATAATCTTTCCTTTTTCAGGTTTCCTTACTCTCTTGCTGTTTATTTCAGCAAGAGATGGCTCTAGAGCGGTCTGTCAAAGACATCCAAGACCAAACAGCTCAGCTACAGGAGATGTTCCTGAACTTGTCTCTGGGGCAAGAAGAGATGAAAGCTCTCCTCACCAAAGGCCTGGGGAATTCCAACAATGCCAGGAGTGATCAGATTGCGGAGCTGCAGTTTGATCTGACAACGCCGAGGACTCAAATGATGGGACAGTTGGTGGGCCAAATGGCTCTCATCCAAGACTTATCCCAAAGACAAGAGGAACTCAGAGTTCTTGTCCGCCAACTGCTTCCAAACAACCCACTGGGGAAAACATCTGAGGTCGAAGGGCAAGTCACCGCTCAGCCTCCCTCCACTCAAGAAGACAAAGGGAAAGCTCCTTTGCTTGCTTCAGGGTCACAAACCCTCAACAACCTCGCCAGCGTCAACGGGGTAATCGGCGTAAGCAAGAAAAGTCGGGAAGACAGTTTACGGAGACTGAAATACCATCATTCTTCATACTGAAGCGCCTGCTGGAGGCCGATTTGCTCACCTTAAAGGACCCTCCTCAGAAGCTCAATATCTCCTCTCCTCACTTTAATCCCGATGCATTCTGTGTTTACCACTCCTACAGCCCGGGACACAGTACCAACGACTGTTGGGCCTTGAAGAACAAGATTCAAGATCTGATTGACATTGGGGTGTGTTGTACCCCAAAATTTGCCCTCCCATATTCTCCAAGAAATTGCCAAGCCAAGTCACAAAATTCTCCAAGAGTTGCTCAGGGCAACTGTCTCCTATGCAGTCAAAACTAGGGTTTGTGTTCTGATAAAGAAATGGAAGATTTCAAAGGCCCAATCAAGTCTCATATGCCTACAAATATGGTCAAGTATCCTCATATCAAGTTTCAAGGCATTCAGCTCAAAATTGCACAGTCAAAACCCTAAATTGCACTACAGTCAACTGTAGGGGCAAAATGGTCATTTGACAGTCAAAAGTTCAAATTTTTGGTCAACATATCATTTTGAAGCCACAAATATCATTTGATCAATGCTTGATCATGATTCTCAAAATTTGGCTCAGAAATCATCAAAGATGCAAAAGTTACT
Source organism: Vicia faba (assembly GCA_948472305.1). Taxonomy (NCBI): domain Eukaryota; kingdom Viridiplantae; phylum Streptophyta; class Magnoliopsida; order Fabales; family Fabaceae; genus Vicia; species Vicia faba. The sequence goes on along the minus strand of OX451736.1, from coordinate 1,673,423,263 downwards.
ATATTTGGACAGCTGAAAAAGTCAACTAAAATTGACCAGGGCATAACTTTCACATGGATTATCAGAAAAATTCCATCCAAAGCTCATTTTGAAGAGAAAGACATTTCCTACAACTCATCTTCATACTTCAAGTCCAAGAAATGCTCTCACAAAAAGTTATCAATTTCAACATTATAGGTCATTTTCAAAAGTCAACAAAAAGGGACTTTAAGTCAAAGGCCATAACTTGAGATTGGTAAATCAAAATGACATGGGACAAAAGGAATTGGTTAGAGGACTCAAAGACCTTTCCAAAATGTCCAAGAACATGTGAAAATCTTAAAAATTGAGCAAGTTATGCCTTGTGGAAGTTGGGAAATTTTTGGGAATTTTGAAAAGTCAACAATGGTTCAAATGACCTAAAATTGCTAATGGGCCCATTTTTCTTCCAAGATTCATCATTCCAAGCCTATGCACGACCACTTGGCCCAAAGGGAAGTATTTTCTCATTTTTTATTTATTTATTTGAATTATTATTTATATTAATTCATTTAAATTATTTAAATACATGAAAAATATCAAACTTGACTTAAAAAATCTTTTCATGCATGTTTTACTCTCAACATCACGTGCACATCCTAATTAGGCAAGTTTTGGTTGGATTTGAGCTAATTGACACCAAATGCACATGAAAAGATATGGAAAAGATCTTAAGGAAATCAAATATGTAAATCATTGAATGCCATGGATTTTATTCAATTTTGTTGACCTAAAAGCTTTACTACATATTCAGAATGAAAAACCTAATTGAAAGAGACTAAAAGCTGCGCATAAGAGGCTATTACAAACTTGAAAAATTGCTTGAAAACTCAAATTCTGAAATCAACCTTAGAGGTCGATTCAAGCCTCCATTCTTGTCTCAATAGCTTCATTGTGGTTCTCTGAACGTGTGCCAATCAATATCATCCATCCAAACGCAAGGAATTGGTACCTAGAACCGCAACTGTGTCAAACAAATTGCATAATCATACATTCTATTATATGCGTTATTTGTGAATTTTGTTTATATATTCATGTTCCTGATGAAGTTTGTGAGCTAACCATCATGTTTAATTGCGTTATTACCCTGTATATCAAATTTCACCATGCGTGGCTTTTAGGGTTTTCAGCATTTTGAATTGGGGCTTTTGAAACGGAGTAAAATTAGGACTCCAGACCAGCACCATTGAATTTAACGCATCTGGACGAATGGGAAACACTACTCGCGATCAATTTATGAATCATATAGCGCTAGTCGCTATTTTTCCTAAAGCCATTTTCTGCAACGCGTGGGAAACCGTTGCCCTACGTTCATGTTTCAGAAAAAAGAAAAAAAGCACGCGAAGAGGACGATGCGTTGGCAACATATGATTAGCTGATTTGAACTTTCGCGCGTTCCCATCCACTAACTCTTTTTCCTCTTATATTATTTATTTGTTAATTATATATCAGATGCGTTAACATGGTTTAGTGGTACAAGCGTTGGTTGATGACATTAGTGACCTGGGTTCGAGTCCCAGGTCTACGTTTATTTCTATAATATTTTGCAAAACACGTTCCTATGCAATTTCAGAGATGGAGCGCATGATACACCACCATCATCAAGCCAGCCACCTGTCCAGCTCCATCAATCTAAAGGCCAAGAATCAAAGAGCATCCTACGCTCCAGTCAACGCACAAGCAGGCCAGTAAAAAAGTCAAAGAAAGCCATGATTAATTGGGCCAGCATTCTGAGGCCTACACCTCCATGTTGGGACAGAAAACCCCCTTGGTTTGCTTCTCTATACATTTTTTATTTTATTTTCAATAATGATTTTATTTTCCTTATTTGTTAAATCAATTAATTATTTCTTTTACAAATTATAAAATATACAAAAAAAATCAGAAAAGACCAAAAAATAATAAATATTTTTATTATAGTTATTTTCTTGTAAATAAATTAACATGTAAATATTTAGTTTAATTAGGTTGCAATTTTAATCCCTTTTAACAAAAATACAAAAATATAGAATTTAGGTTTAATTGTTAATTTTATTCCTTTTAATTTCTTTTTTTACAATAATAATGTTTAGTTTATTTATTTTCTATAATTAAATTTTGCATGTAAATTAACTTAGATTTAAATTAGGTTAAAACTTAATATTTTCACAATAAACTTAAAAAACATTAGAATTAGGGTTTACATTTCCAATTTCATTCTAATAAATTCTTCTTCTTTTAAATCTTAAAAAAACATAAAATACTAAAAAACATTTTCTTTTAATTTTTAATTGTAATTCCTTATTAATTTTAATTGTTTGCAAAAGGGTTCAACGCCCATGTTCGTAGTTTATTTAATTTCGCGCATTTATTTTATATCGTCTATTATAATTATGTAATTCTCCCAAAGCGTTGTAACGATTTTATTTCTCGCACTTTTATCTTATTGCTTTATTTACTTTCCGTCAAATCGGGTCCGGTTTAATTTTGGCGATGTGGACCCGCGCCATTTGTAATAGTTGTAGATTTATTTTCCCGCAAACTTTATAACTGTTAAAAAGCATGCAAGAATGAATGTCTTAATTAAAATCAAGCGTAGAACACAAATAAACATGACAAGACAAATGCAAATGAAAATGACACACGAATTCGCACACACCACCCCTAGGGTACGCCTCACTGTTGCCTTTCGAAAGGTGATCGTCGAGTAGAGGACGTCTTAGTAAGTCCTCATGATCCGGGAACCTGGCATGAGGGTAGCTTCTAAGGTGTCTTCCCATTGCTCTGGTGATCACCATGTCCCTACAAACTCGAATTGACCCGAACACCTCCAACGGTGGTGCTACCTACCTCTCAATGGTGGGATGGCACTACTTTAAAGGACATCTACACAGACGAATTCCTCAGGGTAGGTAGGTTCTCAAGGATACTTGCTCTAATTTCAAACAAACAAAAAGACTTTTCACACCAACACTTTTCAAAAGCTTTCAAAGCAAATTTTTCAAACACTCTGACGTACGAGTCGAACTGAAATTTTTCAAAGAAACTGTTTTAAACCCACATTGAAAAGCAAACAAACATTTTTGAAAACACATTGAGCAAGTATCTAAGAGCCCATGGATAACCATGGATAGAAAGGGTGCTAACACCTTCCCTTTCTATAACCTACCTCTCGAACCGAGAGCGATCTCTTTAAGGAATTTTTCTGTGCTTTTGTCCTTTCCATTTGGAGAAAATAAAAGACGGTGGCGACTCTTGCTTCCGCGACATTTCGCGAACCAGCGTTAAACAGTCAGTTCCAGATCCACCGATCACAGGGTGCTGGAATTCATGCCGGACGGCGAGATGAAAATCTTCCGTTAAAGGGTTCTCCGCTTGAAGTGACGAAGCTCAAGCTGAAAGACTTTTGCTTCTTGCTGAATTTTCAAAGTTGTAATTTCTTTTGCTGTCAAAACAATTATCTGTTGATGTTAAACTCTGTTTTCATTAATGCATTGCATATGTTTGTCTTGAATTCATCCATTCGTTTCACTACTCTTATGCTTTTCTTTATGATATTTGACTCTTGATAAAAAGCTACAAGCCTTTAGAGGGAGGATGACGAAACAATACCGTGATCTTATACAATATGCTTTTGAACAGACCTTGCTGATGATGTACAGGCATTTCTTTCAGTTCCCAAACACTGGAGTTATAAGGAAGTTAATCCCTAGTCAACCCCTTCGAGCCAAAGAAGTAGGAGTTTTCTGTTCTAAACAATCGAAACCTTTGATATAGACCTGGGGCAGGGTAGTATCTCAGTTAATTCAAAAGAAAATGCGCATTGAAGTCGCAAACTCTCAGTTCGTAACACAACGAACGACATCGAAAAAGAAAATATTCCCTTGGAATCAAAAAGACAAGGGTGGTTCCCTATCATATAGACAGTCAATCTCTCAAAAGCGAAAATCCCGCCGAGCCAAAACCTATGAAGGAGGCTTAAGAAAGCTGGGGCATCCCGCTGACAGTAATCCCGGAAAACGGTAATAGTCAGGCAAAAGTTAGGGATAACAAATCAAAATCAAAATAGTGAGGTCATTACAAAATCCTCAACAACATGAAAAGTGTTGGAAAAGAAAAAGGAGATGATGACTGTCTCCCCAAAATTCAACTGGTGAACCATCGCCCAAAAGTCATTCAAAACTCAAAACAGAGTGTGACGCACAATTAACTGAGCTTAGGTCGAAGAACATCACGAAGAGCGGGTGGGTACAAATATACTTTGAGCCTTTATCCTTTGTTTCTTAAACCGTGAACCAGGCCACGTTACAACCCTTCAAAAGTCCTAATTGAAGCATGGGTTAGTTCGAAAGCATACTGTTACAAAAGGTATCCTGACTCCTGTAGGGCTTTGCTCTAAATCTTGTGTTAACTTGTCTTATGAAAAGTTTTCTGCTAAAAACGCATTTTTCAAAACCTCAAAGACAAACATAAACTTTGCATTATTCGAATATCACTGTCTGCATTTGACCCTTTTATTTGACAGCGAAGAAATTCATACAGCGAATGTTCGGAGGAACGAAAACTCTCTCAGTAAGTCAAAATCACTTCAAGAGGATAACACTTCCATCAAATCTCCTATCAGCAAGGGGCATGACCTGTCACAATTCAATTAACCTGGGGCAGTCCAGTCAAGGTCCAACAGATCTTTCAAAGTACAGTTAACCTGGGGCAGTCCAGTCAAGATTTCAAGAAATCTCAATATGCAGAGTAATCTGATTCAAGACTCCTTCTTCACCACTTGGGGCATTCGAATGTCAAAAGTGTTCAACAAATCAACTATCACATTTCCAGACTCGACTCCTGTATCTAGCCAGGGCGCGTCTGAAGAGTTCGAAGATTCGATTCCTGTATCCAGCCAGGGCATATCTGTTGACCACATTTCCAGACTCGACTCCTGTATCTAGCCAGGGCACGTCTGAAGAGTTCGAAGATTCGACTCCTGTATCCAGCCAGGGCATATCTGTTGACCACATTTCCAGACTCGACTCCTGTATCTAGCCAGGGCACGTCTGAAGAGTTCGAAGATTCGACTCCTGTATCCAGCCAGGGCATATCTGTTGACCACATTTCCAGACTCGACTCCTGTATCTAGCCAGGGCACGTCTGAAGAGTTTGAAGATTCGATTCCTGTATCTAGCCAGGGCACATCTATTAACGACTATTTCCAGATTCGACTCCTGTATCCAGCCAGGGCATATCTGTTGACCACATTTCCAGACTCGATTCCTGTATCTAGCCAGGGCACGTCTGAAGAGCTTGAAGATTCGATTCCTGTATCCAGCCAGGGCATATCTATCAACTATCACCTTTCCAGATTCGATTCCTGTATCCAGCCAGGGCATGTCTGAAGAATTCCAGATCAACACCTGTAACAACCCAGGAAACATCTGTGAACGACCGATTGTAGACCAACACCTGTAATAAGCCAGGAATTTATCTACATCACCACTTGGGGCATTCGAATGTCAAAAGTGTTCAAAACCCGATGCAGTTTTACACAAGCTCATCATCAGGAAGCCCTACACCGGTTCCTCTTCAAGACTTCTGAAACAAGTTTACGGATTCTTCCCAACAACGGATGTTAATCTACCGACTTGTTCAGACTCTCCTCGACCTCTGAAATTAGTTTACGGACGCTTCCCAACAACAGATGCGGCTCTATTGCTGATTCAACTTCAAGACTTCTGAAAACAGTTTATGGATTCTTCCCAAGTAACGGATGTTAATCTATCAGCTTGTTCAGATGCAACCTCTGAAATTAGTTTACGGACGCTTCCCAACAACGGATGCGGCTCTATTGCTGATTCAACTTCAAGACTTCTGAAAACAGTTTATGGATTCTTCCCAAGTAATGGATGTTAATCTATCAGCTTGTTCAGATGCAACCTCTGAAATTAGTTTACGGACGCTTCCCAACAACGGATGCGGCTCTATTGTTGATTCAACTTCAAGATTTCTGAAAATAGTTCACGGGTTCTCCAAGTAAACGGATGTTAACCTATCGCTTGTTCAGATTCTTCTCAAGCTAACCACCACGGAAGATCGCGCTCGCCAAAATTCTCCCTATCCCCAGCGGAGTTCATCAAAATCCCCAGCCAAAGAATCCTCCGGAATTCAATTTCCCTCAGAGTTTAAGCTTCAGTATCCCCAGCGGAGCCAGACTTTTTGAACCTTCTCCCCACAGAGTTTTGGGAAGACAAATCTTGAGTTCCCCAGTGAAGTCGCCAGAGTTACTTCCCATCAAGCTGAAGATTCTCAATCTGGCCTCCCCAGCATGAGTCTACTGGTTTGGAGCTCCCCAGTAGAGGTCATCAGGAATTCTCTTCCCCAGCGACAGCCAAGGATTTATTTTCCCCGGCAGCAGTCAAGATGCTTTTATCTTCAGCCATCTCGGATTCATGTATCCTCGGCAAGATTAGCTCGTCAGCTTACATGCGCATTCATTACATTCATTCATAAATATTAATGTCACAGGCATTGCGTCATGCATCATAACATTGCATACAACTAACCCTTTGCCTTTTCAGGTAAGATCAGTCGACAGACACAGATCATCTCCCGAGATTCATCCAGAAATAGTTCAGATGTGACCCAGACACGGCAACATTCTGATACTTATTCCAGATTCATTCAGACGCATCAGCAGAAACCCTACACCGGTTCCTCTTCAACTTCAAGACTTCTGAAAATAGTTTACAGATTCTTCCCAACAACGGATGTCAATCTACCAACTGATTCAGACCCTCTTCAACTTCTGAAAATAGTTTACGGATTCTTCCCTACAACGGATGTCAATCTACCGACTTGTTCAGACTCTTCACAATTTTTTTTTGAAAATAGTTTACGGACATGTCCCAACAACGGATACTGCTCTATTGCTTGTTCAATCCCAGATAGTTTACAGATTCTCCGGACATGGACGTCAATCTGTTACTTGTTCAGACCCCCAGTTCAGAGATGTTCCAAAACAGGGATGCCTTTCCGACACTTGTCCACTCACCATTGACATACAGTTCAACATGTCCAGATGGCATCTACAAGCCCATCCTCCTACCAGCAGTCGCCGAATGGCATCTTTAAGCCCATCACCAAATGGCATCTTTAAGCCCATTCACCTCCACCATCACATCGACGAGCGCAAATTTTCTGGGCACTTTAGTGTCCAATCTCCTTTTACCTTCAAGTCGCGAAAGGCAAACTTGCCAATCTAACTCTTCAGGTCAAAGAAGATTAAACAGGGGAAACTGTTGTACCCCAAAATTTTCCCTCGCGTTTTTCCACAAGAAATCTCAACTTCAGACATTTCCTGACTTTTCAAACTGGCTCAAGAATCGGACAAACAGACTTTTCTTGTCAGTCAAGCGAAATTAGGGTTTTTACTGATTTTCAGAGCTCTGGATTGTTTTACAGTTGGCTTGGGGTTTGGGTGTTTTTTGGTTCAATTTTGATCAGGCGAACGCTATTTGGCATTTAATCAGGAATTAAGGGTTTTATGGGCATATTCTCAGAAAAATTTAAATTCCACAGCACTTTGCAGTTTATTCCGAGATTCGGGTCAAAATTCGCGTTATCTTGATTTAATCAGTAAAAGAGACAGTGGTTGGAATTCATGTTGTTTTCTTTGAGCCGGTCAAATACAGTATGCAGTATTGGATTCACAGTGTTTATGGCAAATCAGTGAAGAAGGAATGCGCTTGATCAGTTTATTTTGGTTGACTACTGCTTTGCTTTGAATATTGGAAGAGACGGGTTTAATTGATCAATATTGATTTTATTTAAGTTATTTATTATTCTAAAATTGAATGATTGAAATTTATTTTTCAATTGTTTTAATTCAAAGAATTTTAAATAAATAAATAAACAATAAAGAAAATTAGAACTAATTGGATAATTTAGATTTTATTGATATTTGAATTATTTGTACAAATTGTTGTTTATAATTTAAATTACAAACAATAATATACATTAATTTAAATATTAAATAAAATAAAAAGCTATCCTATTTCTAATTCTTCATTCTTCACTTCGCTCCGGTGCTCCATTTTTATCTGCAAAAAAAAAGAAGAAAAGTCAGAAAGCAGTTGAAATTAAAAGAGACAGTTAAAATTTGCTCATCATTAGAGGCCACTGACTGGGATCAGTTGACCCTCTCTGCAAATCACGGGATTTCTCCCGGTTCACAGAGAGGGAAGATTTTTATTCATAAATGCAAATGTCAAATGCATAGAATCTCAAAATGCATAAAATCCAAAATTCAAGCTGCATAGAATCTCAATTTCCAATTCAAACTAAACTGAAAAAAATCAATTCCCACTTCCTATCAAATGCCAAAGTCCACTCAAAAGATATCAAAGAAAAATCAAGGAAGTACAATTTGCTGTCACAAGTACTCAAAAGCTGTCAAAGAAGGATTTTGGAAGGATATCAATAAAAGCACAAAAGCTGGATAAAGATGCAGAGAAGTGGTATGCAAGCAACTAAAATCTTTTTCATCATTTCCCATCAGAATAGGCCCCTTCAGAAAGTACAGAATAATAATCATATTAAATTCTAAAACTGTACTATGGAAGAAAAAGAGAGATAAAGAGCATAGGCAGGTTTTAGGCTTAGGCAGAAGACAGAACAAAAGGATATAACACAAAGAACAAAGACACGGTTCAGTAGACAGTTCAAGGAGAGAAGAGAAAATATACCAACTGCAAAAACCTGTTAGGCATCCAGCCTGTTACCCAAGCCTTGAAACTTGATGAGCTCAAGGCCTGAACCAGTATAATTTCCCAACACACTTACCTACATCAAAAAGGCCAAACCTCATACCTGTCTCAAGAGCTACCAATACCCTGTCTTAACCCCAAAACTCAGAACCTGCATCAACCTGGCCTAGCTTTCAAACCTGAACAACCATCAAACACAACCTCAAACCTTGTTAAGTCCAACAACATAACATACTGAAGCAGAAACCTAACCAAAACTGTGTTAAACCAAGCCTAATCAAAACCTGCATCATCCTTACAAAATCACACAACTCTGCCTCAATACACAAACCCACAAGCCAATACAACACAGTTGAAGAGGAAGAGAAAATAGACAAAACATACAGCATATGCAAAGAGAATATACTGTAAAAAATTCAAACCTATTGTCCAGAACCTGAAGCCCTGAAGCGAGTCCAAACCAGAAGCCTAACCACATGAACTTGTCACAAAGCCAACCAAACACATACCTGCTGCTGTCAAAACCTCACCATAACCTGCAAACTAAGTTACCAAGCCAAGCTAACATAAAAACCTGCTGAAGCCTGAACCCCTGTCAAACCTGAACCAACCCTGAGCCAACCAACTCCTAAGCCTCAGAAAAATGTTCATCATTGGCCATTTCAAATTAGGCAAACTCAACAGAAGTTCAAGGCAAGCAAACATCTCAGAAAGGCATATCTCAAGCATATTGGCAAGGAGGCAACAAGCATCCAACATAAACAAGCATACAGCAACACGAGAGAAGAAAAAGAAAGAAGCAATTCAAGGGCCTCAGAAGCAAACAACATCACAGGCAAAGCAACGATTCGAAGCAAGTTTTAGGCAATCCAGAAAGAAGCTAATCAAAAAATAAAGTTGTTTCAACCATAGCATATCCAGGGCAACACAGGTAAAAGGCTAATGTTTTCAGAACAACAACTCAAGGCAACTTAGGCCCTCAGTACAAGCATCACTGGGCATCTCAAAGCATCATATTCCAATCCACACATAGGCAACAGTATTCAAGAAGAAGAAGAAAGAATCACGGTCAATAAATCAGAAGGGCAACATAAACAAATATACAGTGGCACAGAAGAAAGGATAAAGAAGTGAATTAAAAAGAAGGTTTTCAGTACAACTCATCATCAAACCCTAAAACGGTAACAAAATACAAAAGTACCAAATTTTCCCAAGCAAGCTTCCAGCTTCATCACCGAATCTTCGCCATCAAAGCCTCCTGAGCATCCTCCTCCTCTTCCTTCCCTCCATCCAGGTAGTTTTCCCTCTTCTCTTGATTATACCATATGCCTCAAGACACAACAATGAATTGGAGTAAAATCAATAATCAAAAAATCACAAATACGCAAAATCGTAAAAAACCCTAACGAGATTAGAAGGCTGTTGGTACCTTAGATCAAATGCCCTAAACACCGCCGTTAGAGGGAGGAAGGTAGGATGATGCTGGTGGCTCTGTGGTGGACGATTGCACTCAGGAACGGAGAAGAGGACGAACAAACACGAACGCTGCCGCTGCCTCGCCTAAACCTAATTTTTCTCCAAACTGAACTAACAAAACCTAACCCTAAATTCGTTTCAAAACCATGGGCTTGACCCGTTTTTGGCTTCCTCTAAAGCCCAACAAAACCACTAACACATTTTACAAACATTTGGATTAATACTAACTTCTTTTCTTTATATTATGTAAACTCATTTTATTTTTTATCACAAAATCATACAAACACTTTTTTTATTATTACAAAATCACATTAATACTAAATATATGAAAACTTTTTACTTAAAACACCTAATTTAAATTATAACAAAATACCTTTTTACCATATAATTAAAATTGCAAACATTTTTTTAATTAAATATATCTTTGTACATAAATTTTGAAAACATTAATTTGTACATACACATAAGATACATTTTATTTTTATATACAATATCATTAAATTTGAAAATATCTTCTTTTAATACATTTTGTACATAACACATGGAAATATACCCTTTTTCTCAAAATATCATTTTTACAATTTAATTAAAATTTGAGCATTTAATTTAAAACACTCTTTTTTCTTTTATACATATCAAAGCTATACAAATCAAAGATTCCTTAAAGCACCTATCTAGGTCAAAAACCCTAGTACGTTTCAATTTCACATTATCGCGTTTGTACATAATTACACATACCCATATACATGTATACTTACACAAATACATTCACATTGCCTTATACACATTTGTTTATCTTATATTTGTATATTCGATATTTATGTTTTGATCGCGAATTCGATTTGGTTGTAACTTATTGGGTACCATAAGTCTCATCCCCTCTTGTACATTTATACCCCCACTCCCGGACACTATTTTGTAATAGCGTAGATTTTACATTTCCGCAATTTACAGTTTTCCAATTATACCATGGTTAGACCTAGGGTTTGCATGTACATAAAATCAAACGCTAGATAACCTAATACAAGACAAATACATGTAATCAATACACAATCACACTTGCACCCTCTAGGGTAATCCCACATGTTGCCTTCCAAAATGGGCCATGCTTGTACGTCGAGTATCTTTGGCAAAACAAAATCAAATGATCATAAGTCTCAAAGTGTTGCCTAAACGGAATGATCATAGTCCCTTCAAAGCAAATTGCCAAAGACACTTGGCATCATTGCATTCATGGTCCATACGATGACCCGCGCCTGTCCCAAATAAACTTCCTAAACGCAAGATTGTCTACCAATTTCAATGGTAGAACAAAATTGTTAAAAGGGGTTAAAACATGACAAAAAACCTTTGAGTACAATAGGGTAGACAAAACTCTTAGTTACTTGAGATCAAACTTGCAAAAACACTTGCCTTCTTTTCAAAAACCACAATCCACAACACTTTCAAACAAACTCTCAAAAATATTTGAAAACATCTTTTCGAAAAGATTCACACTTTTGTAAAACACTCAATCACGAGTCAAATACATTAGTTGCCTAAAACAAGGCATCTTTTTCCAAAACATTTTCAAAAAGCACCCACACACACACCATTTTCAAAGCAATCGAAAAACAAGGCAAGTGATCTAAAAAACCAAGTAACTAAGAGCCCATGGATAACCGCACAAGTGCGAATACGAACGCAAAACACTAGTCAGTTCTCCCACCGTATCACACCTGCCCATTGAAGTTCAGATACCCTCTCTCCGGATCATGAAGGATGCGGGTTTAAGTGAAGACGACTGGATCCAGACCCGGCTTGATCAACTAAACCTAATCGACAAAAAGAGACTCACCGCTATTTTTCATGGTCAGACGTACCAAAAACGAATGATCAAGGCATTTAACAAGAAAGTAAGACGACAAGAGTATCAAGTCGGGGACCTGGTAATCAAGCGCATCATTCTACCTCAAGGTGATCCCAGGGGCAAATGGACCCCCACGTACGAAGGGCCATTTGTGGTTAAGAACATCTTCTCAGGAGGAGCGATGATTCTAACCACCATGGATGGTGACGACCTTCCTCACCCCGTCAATGCAGACATAGTAAAAAGATGCTACGCATAATTAAAGACCCGCTAGGTCGACTGGCCTAGACAAAAATAAGGGCTTCCCGGCGAACCAAAAGGGTTCGGGCAAAAATAAGGGATGAAAATGAAAAAAATCTGTACACCCGGCAAGTCGAAAACCTGAAAAGGCGGCTTGGGCAAAAATGGGTATCCCGGTGGACTGAAAACCCGAAAGGGCAGTCCAGGCAAAAGTTAGGGATAAGCGTAACACCATGTCTCATTGGATCACCCTGAATCCAGACTATGGTATCAACTATCAGGCTCAGACGACACCGGTCAATCAGATTCATCTTCAACTAAGCAGCAAAGTGATGAGATGCTTGAAGATATAAGGGCAATAGTAGAGTTGGAACCCATTGAGATTATTCACATAGCTGTTTTGTTTTCTTTTTACAAATTGTATAAATACTATTTGTTCGGCGACGTTCTCTTACTAGGACGTCAACCTCTTGTACAAAAACGCCTATTTTCAGGCAAACTTCAAAATCAATACAAGTTCATTTTTCAGACAAATTGCAAATTGTTTTTTCCTTTATCTGTTTTGTTTTGCAAAGAACGTCCAATGTTCATTTTTGATATATGCATTTGACATTAATTGCTGCTCATAAATATTTACATGCGAAACAAAGGACTAATTACGGGTGACATCGGAAGTAGGGGCAATAAGAATTGTCTAAGCGATCTAGTTGCTCTGTCCACCAAGGTACCAAGGTAGGCTGGAGAATATGACCAAGATATCGTCACTACCCGCAGAGTAAGACAATAATGGTAGCTCTCCCCACTGAGACTTGCAACTATGAACGAATCAGCCATACTCTCCCCCAAGCAGAGTTAGTCTACCCTCAGCCCCGAAAAGGCTCGATATTCCCAGAAGGTCTTAATATTCCCCAATGGAGTATAAAGATATTCTCCAGCAAGCGTAAAGAGCATCCCCGACAGTCTTAATATTCCTCGACAAAGTATAAGAATGTTCCCCGGCAGAATACAAGATACCCCCAGTGGAGCCATTTCCTAATGCAGTCTAAAAAAGCTTCCCCGCCAGAGTTGAATCATCTTCCCCAGTAGATTCTGGAAGCTTGTCCCCTGCAGAGTACAAATGTATCTCCCCAGCCATATTCAGAAGGTTATCCCCACAAGAGTCTAACTGGGTTATCCTCAGCAAGTTGCAACTGGAAGATCCTCCCCAGCGAAGTTCTTTCTATCCCCGGCGGAGTTCATCATCAAACTCCCCAACGGAGCTTATCAACGGAATCCCCAGCGGAGTTATCGTTAAAATCTCAGCAGAACATCTCTCCCCCACAGAGTAATTCCCCGTAGAGTAATCTCTTCACCAGTTTATTCCCCAACGGAGTCACCCTCTCCTGCAAGTTTATCACCTTCATTCATCATCCCCAGTGGAAGCAAAGAATTCAACATCATTCTCCAGCAGCTATCCGAGATTTATTTTCCCCAGCTAAAACATCACATTTTCATACATCATGATACATGCATATACGCATCATATCATACAATCTCATTTATGTTGAGAACATCATTGCTCGATCCATATCATGCATTGCATATGACTGACCTTTACCTTTCAGGAATGATGCAGTTAAATTCTCAAATTATGTCAATGGAGACGAAATCAGTTAAATCGATTCCTAAAGATTTTTCTAAGGCGAAGCCAGTCAATAGAGACAAAATCAGTTAACTCAATTCCCAAAGATTTTTCTGAGGCAAAGCCAGTCAATGGAGACAAAGTCAGTCAAATCGATTCCTAAAGATTTTGCTGAAGCCAATCCAGTCAAAGAAGACAAATCCAGTTAAATCGATTCCTAAAGATTTTTCTGATGCTCATCCTGTCAATGGAGACAAAACCAGTTAAATTGATTCCTAAAGATTTTTCTGAAGCCACGCCAGTCAAAAGAGACGAAATCAGTTAAATCGATTCCTAAAGATTTTTCTGAAGCAAAATCCAGTCAAAGAAGACAAATCCAGTTAAATCGATTCCTAAAGATTTTTTTGATGCAAACCCGTCAATGAAGACAACCCGTCAATAAACAAACCCCGTCAATAAAGACAACCCGCCAATAGAGACAACCCGTCAATAAAGATAACCCGTCAATGAAGACAACCCGTCAACGAAGACAAAACTACCTACCAATAATCTCCAGGTGGCATCTATAAGCCCATCCTCCTATCCATCATCTCTCCAAATGGCATCTGTAAGCCCATTCCCGACATCACAATGCTGATACTACACTATGCGAGTGCAAATTTCTGGGCACTCTAGTGTTCAATTATCTTCCACCTTCGGATCACGAAAGGCTCGAAAGCCAATCCATATCCTCAGGTTTAAGAAAATTGAACAGGGGAAACTGTTGTACCCCAAAATTTGCCCTCCCATATTCCTCAAGATTTGACAAGAGTGATCTTCAAATTGCACAAAATGGCTCAAGGGTTGTACAGTCAAGTCACCTCCTAAGGTAGTCAATTCAAAATTAGGGTTTTGGTTCTTTCAAGGAATTTTGGGTTTTCAATGGTTCAATCAAGTCTCATAGGCCTATATACATTCTAAATCACCTACATGCCAAGTTTCAAGACTCACAGTGCCAATTTGCACAGTCAAAAGCTCCATTTGATCTACAGTCAACTACAAGGGCAAAATGGTCATTTTGCAGTCAAAAGTCAGATTTTTTGTCAACATTCTCATTTTGAAGGATAATTCATCATTTGATCAAGGGTTGATCATGATTCATCAAGGATTGCTCAAAATTCATCAAGATTCAAAAGTTGCTAAATTAGGGTTTTTTAGGAAAAGTCAGCTCAACTTTGACCAAGCATAACTTTCTCATACTTTATGAGAAATGACCCATCCAAATCTCATTTTGAAGAGGATGCAATTTCCTACAATCCATCTTCACACTCAAAGATCAGAAAATGCACTCACAAGAAGTTAAAAATTTGGACATTATAAGTCATTTTTGAAAGTCAACAAAAACACCTTTTTTTCCAAAGCTTATAACTTGAGAATGGAAGATCAAAATTCGATGAGACCAAAAGGGTTGATTAGAAGACATATCAAGGTTTCTAAAAAGTCCAAGAACACCTCCAAAAGTTCAAAATTGAAGAAGTTATGCATTGTCGAAGTTGGGCATTTTTCCAAAATTGCCAAAAGTCAACTATCCTCAAAACTTCAATTTTTGACAAAAGGGCCCACTTTTTTCCACTTGATTCAGTCTTGTCATGCCACACACGTGTCCCATGCTTAATTTCATTACCAAACATTTATTTTTCTATTTTATTTCATTTTTATTGATTTAATTCATTATTAATGAATATTAAATCAAATAAAATCCAAAATTATTGAAAATGGATCTTTGTGATTTCTACAGCTTGCAAACATCATGTGACACCTAATAAAATTCGTGCCTCGGCTTTTTGTGCACAAAATCTCAGATTTGGCCATATTTGGAAAGTTTGTTAATGGTGATCAAAGTGCAAACCTAATTCTTGAATATACATGGATTAAAGCCCAACTCTTGACCTAGAATCATTGACTTATATGCAAGAAAGCCTCCTAAACCTAATACACGACCTAAGCTCTGTTAAAACGGCCACACCAAAACTGAAAAAAAGGTGAAAAAGAGAGAAATCGAATTCTTGGTTAGAGCTTGTTTCAATCAAGAAACTCAACGTAGAGTGCTTGACTGCCATCCCCTGAAGCGATTGGAATAAAAACCAGGCCTTTCCATCACCTACAACGCACTGTAAGTCGTCACGAATGGACCTCTGAACATGGAATCCCAACTTCCAATTCTTGCACTTTTTCTTCAAAACATTGGTATATTCATGTTTATTATTTGATTTCTAACATGACTGCAATATTCAATTTTGTTTTTATGCCCTGTATTGTGATGCCCGATTCTAGGGTTCATATGCTTGCTTTTAGGTGTTTTTGATACAGGGAAAATTGGCCACAATAATCGGTATAGGAGTGATGAGGAGGCAGAGACGAGGTCAGCCATGGCCTTAGATGGCATTTTCATAGCCTAGGGTGGATTTTAGAAATAAGCCACGGATTTTGATGCGGAATCAAATCCGCAGGAAAAAAATACAGGGTTTGGGGAAGAAGACGACCACACGTCACTCTCCCATTGGCCTATTTGAAAAGCGCGCGTTTTATTTTTTATTTACAGCATTTTGATTGTTTTCATATATAATAATTTCTTATTATTCCAATAACAAAAAGATGCAGGTGGTTGAGTGGTTGGGACGCTGGCCAATGAGCAATGGGACCTGGGTTCGAATCCCAGGTCCCCCAAAACACTTATTTGATTTTTTTCTGCAGGTGATCCCATGTACTCTCTAAGGCGTTGGTCCACCATGCACCTCAAACCTCAATACGCCAGATGGCTCTAGACCTAGATCCAGTGGTCATGGATGAAGGACCACCATACTCCCTGGTCAACATACGCGTGGATGATTTGAAAAGTCAAACGAGGCTGGAATGTTAATGGGCTTCAGAATTGCTCTTGTCACTCCCAAATCAGGCCCAACACCCCCCTGGGTTTATTTCTTCTTCTCTTTTATATTTTATTTAATTTGTTTTTATTAATTCTTAATTAACAACTAACTAAAATAATTAACATTTTCTTAATAAAATCAGAAAACAAAAAAATACAATATTTTTATTTATTAAATTTAATTAGTTTATTTTGTAAATAAATATTAACATAATTTGTTTAGTTTTAATTAGGCATAATGTTAATATTTTTTTTTACAATAAATTAAAATTGGTGTAGAATTAGGTTTTTTAATATATTTAACCATTTCATTTTTTATTTCCTGAAATATTCTAAAAAACCAAAAAAATATCTTTTTTTATTTAATTAATTAATTAGTTTAGGTTTAATTTAATTAAATGCAAGATAACAAAAAATCTCTTTCTTTAATAAAAAGGGTCAAAACCCTAAAAACTCTCTGATTCAATTTTTCTCGCGCGTATTATTTTTTGATTCGAATTCCATATAATTGTAATTGCTCCGAGGATGTAATAGCTTAAACTTAGGACTTTTTACCGCTTTCATTTACTATTCCGCATTTACTTTTCAAGGGTTTGTTTTTGGCGATGTAAATACCCGACGCCTTGTAATAGCTTAGTTTTATTTTCCGCAATCATTAACTGCTAGATGTATGAATAATAGGCTATGCATGACAAGATCTATCTTAAATTAAAATCAACCGTAGCTCACCATAACATGTACAAAGATAACATAACTAAAAATTGACACATCTGCACATGCCACTCCTAGGGTACGCCTCACTTGGTTGCCTCGAACGTGGTCATTGAGTATAGGAAGTTTTAGAGGTCGCCCTCTTGTCCAAAGATCATAAGTTGCCTCGAAACGGTTGCCTCGGATAAAAAAATGATCTAAGACATTAGGGTTACCGCTAAGGCGTCCTAACATTGCTTTAGTGACCACATGTCCCTTAATCGAATTGACCCAAAAACTCCAACGACGGTGCTACCTACTCCTCAATAATGGGATAACACTGTCTAAAGGACATTTACACAGCTTAATTCCTTTTGAGTAGGTAGAGGTTCTTAAGTACTTGCTCTTTCAAAACAAAATAAACTTCTCGCACTTACACTTTTTGAACAAAGTTTTCAAAACACTTCATACACTCTTGAGGACAGAAACAAGAGTTAAATCGAAGTTTTCAAACAAAACTCTTTTCAAAACCCACGAACACAAGAAAAGCAAAACTTTTTGAAAACACAATGAGCAAGTACCTAAGAGCCCGTGGATAACCACGGATAGAAAGGGTGCTAACACCTTCCCTTCCTATAATCTACCTCCCGAACCTGAGAAACATCTCGAAAAGGAATTTCGCTGTGCTTTTGTCCTTTCCTTGTTGGATTAAATAAAAGACGGTGGCGACTCTTGCTTACCGCGACATTTTGCGAAACGCAAACGCGAACCAGCATTCCAAAACAGTCAGTTCTATTCCCACCGATCACACTCCCGAAAAGAGATGGAGGAAATTCTAAAGATCATAAAAAGAAGCGACTACAATGTAGTCGAGAAACTGGGGCAAACTCGATCAAAAATTTCCATGCTGGCTCTATTACTATGTTCTGAGGCTCATGCAAAGGCTTTGGTAAAATTCCTCAAAACTGCCCATGTACCCCAAGAAACATCTGCCGATCAGTTCCAAGACTGCGTAGCCAGCTTGACCGCAGATAATGGTTTAGGTTTTTCGGATGCTGATTTAACGCCAAGGGGGAGGAAGCATAATTAGGCATTGCATGTCTAAGTCGAATGCAGGGGCACGACTTTGGCTCATGTATTGGTTGACACCGGTTCATCTCTGAATGTGTTGCCTAAAAAAGTTCTTGATAGGTTTTGTACCCAAAAATTTACCCTCCCATATTTCTCAACACATGGCATGTGAGGTCCCCAAATTGCTCAAAGAAGTCCTAAGGCAGCCTATCTCAAATTAGGGTTTCTATTTTCATCAAGATGTGTGAACCACAAAGGACCCAAATTCTCACCATTGTCCTAATATGTACTCAAGATCATCCATGACAAGTTTCAAGCCTTGCAGAAGAGGTTTGCTCAGTCAATTTTTCAAGTGCCTGAAAATCAGCTGAAAATCAACTGTACTAGGTCAAAAGTCAACTGTGGCCCTCATAAAGTCAAACTTCAAGATTTTTGGTAAACATCCTCATTTCGAAGTATTATTCATCATTTGATCAAAGGTTGATCATGATTCCTCAGGGATTGCTCACAATTCACCAAAACCCAAAAGTTGCTAAATTATGGTTTTGCGGGAAAAGTCAACTCAACTTTGACCAAGTATAACTTTCTCATATGTTATCAGAAATGGACCAGTCAAAGCTCATTTTGAAGAGGATGAAATTCCCTACAATTAATATTCAGCTCCCAAGTTCAGTATACGCACTCACAAAAAGATATGAATTTTGACATTATAGGTCCTTTTGAAAAGTCAACAAAAACACATTTTGGTTCAAAGCTTCATACATGAACATGGAGGACTCAATTGAGATGAGACCAAAAGGGTTTCTTATAGGACATCCTAAGATTTCTAAAAAGTCCAAGAACATATCTCTAGGGTCAAAATTGAGAGAGTTATGCATTGGCCAAGTTGACCATTTTTGCAAAATTGCCAAAAGTTAAATGTGCTCAAATTTGCATTTTTTTGCTAAATGGGCCCAACCTTTTTTGCTTGCACCTCAATGATAATGTGGTCCACGACTAAAATACTTATCCATAAATTATTTGCTTCATTTTTTAATTTATTTTGATTTTTGATTAATTAAAAAGTGAATTAAATCAAATAAATGATGAAAATTATCAAAGATATGATTTGATTTGTTTTTTGACAGGTTAGCAACCAAGATATGTTGAGCTTGCAAGATCAATTCAAATCAATGGCAATTGGTACAAAAAGAGCATGATTGGAATGAAAATAGAAAGATATCATATGGCTAAAGAATCAAATCAAATATCATCAATGCTTAAAGATTGAATCTGTTTTGCAACCCTAATTCATTAAGGGATATATAATGAACAAAAACAAAGCAAAAATAAAGGGTTAGAGGTCGTGCATAGCCAGGAAGAAAAATGAAAAATTCAAGAAAAAGTGGGAATCTATTTTCAATCTACAAGGCGTTTCAAAGCATTTCAAGATCACCAATCCCTTCCTAGACATCCCATGAAGCTGTTCCAATCATTCCCAAGGCTTGAAGCACTCAGAAACTCGTTCTACAACTCACACGGTTTGGTACATTTTTCAAATTCGATTTTTGCAATTTATGCATCATTAGCACTTTTGATTTATATATTCTTGTTCTTCATCATATTTGCAAGCTATTGGTATTACTTAATTGCACTTTCAGTGTAGGAATCATGATATGCCATTATTAGGGTTCCTTTGCTCGTTTTAGGGTTTTTCAATATAGGCAAAATTAGGCCTGGATTCTGGTACCATGATGCTCGTGAGGATGAAACGAGTTTATTGGTACCCTTACCTTTCATTTATATCGCTTGTGTAGGATTTTTGAATGTCATAGGTATGTAGTTATAGCAAGATATCCATAGGTAAAAGTGCCATGGTCTAAAACGACAGTCTGGGGAAGAAGATGAGGCACGACAATCATTGGTTGGTTGGTTTGAATTCCGTGCATTTTTTCAGTGAACCACCGTGTTTTATATATTATATATTATTATTGTTATATTAAAAAATGAAGCAGGTGGCACAAATGGTAAGTTGTGTTGGTGTTGAGTGTGAGGACCTGGGTTCGATCCCAGGTCCCAGCATTTTATCATATTCTTGACATTTAACAACAGATCCTGTACCTCACGTGTCCAAACATCCACCATGCAACTCAATGATTTGGCCATCAAACATATCTCCAGCCAAGATCCAACGTGCCATCATTGAAGGATCACCATATACCTCAAGTCAACACACGCACCAAATCAGGCATAGTCAAACAGGCTTTAGCCTTGTTGGGCCCAGAAAATTCAGCCTCCAACCCCCAGAATTACTAAATGCTATCAGGCCCACTTCTATTTTTTTTCTTTCTTATTTTTAATTCTTTTAATATTTTCTTTAATTATTTTAATTCACAAAATTAATTACTATTTTTCATAAAAATCATAAAATCAAGAATTCCCAAAAAATTAGAATTAGTTTTTTTTATTATCAAATTTAATTTAATTTAGTTTAACTTAGGGAAATTTTAATTTATTTTCACAAATAAAATCAAATAGAAATTAGGTTAAGTTCTTGATTTAATTCTTTTATTTTTTCTCAAAAAAATAAAAATACAAAAATAGGTTTTTAGAGTGAATTAATTTATTTTTCTTAATTTAAAATTAATTAGAACTTATGATTTTCTTTTTGATTTAATCGTTTCATTATTTTCTCAAATAACAAAACATGACAAAAAAAGCTTTTTTTTAATCAATCGCAAATAGGTTTAGTCAAGGGTCAAAACCCTAGTAGTTTCGTATTTAATTCACCGCACGTTTGTTAATTATTTTGCCAATATTTTTGTAACTGTTCATGGTTTGTAATAGTTTAATTTATGGTTTTATTTACTGTTTAAATTCCCAGGTATTTGGCTATGTAATTAATCCCCCTCCCCGAAGCCTTGTAATAGCGTAGATTTATTTTCTCGCATTTTTAATTCCTGCAAACATTTAACTGTCTAGATGTATGCTAATAGGATTGTATGACAAGAATGCATGACAAATTAAAATGGTTAGAAAACCTTAATGTGCAAAGATAAATAACTGAAACAAATCACTCTTAGGGTATAATCTCACTTCGGTTGCCTTCGATAAACGATCATTAAGCATAAGATGTCTTAGTGGTTACCCTCATGTCTAAAAAAAGATCAAACGTCCCATTTGAATGTTGCCTCGGAAATGTTGCCTCGAATATGATCTTAAGACTCTAGGGTTATTACTAAGGTGTCCTAATATTGCTTTGGTGATCGTACGTCCCTTTCGAATTGACCCTTACAATTCCAACGACGGTGCTACCTATTTCTCAATAGTAGGATAACACTGTCTAAAGGAAACAAGAATATAAACGATCTTTTTTCGAGTAGGTAGATGCTAGTAGGTACCTTCTCAAATCAAAACCTTTCACACTTACACTTTTCAAACAAATTTTCAAAACAACTTCGTCACACCTTTGAGGACTGATACGAGGGTTATCACGAACTCAAACTTTTCAAAAGCAAAGCATATATACACAAGCAATTTAAAAATGAGAAAGTACCTAAGAGCCCATGGAAAACCATGGATAGAAAAGGTGCTAACACCTTCCCTTTCTATAATCTACCCCCCGTGCTCAAAATCTCGAAAAAGGATTTTTTTCTGTACTTTTTTCCTTTCCGGTTGGATGAAATAAAAGTCGATGGCGACTCTTGCTTACCGCGACATTTTGCAAACACAAAACGCAAAATGAAAACCAGTGAAAAACAGTCGGTTCTGCCACCGTATCATAGAACTGGCGACTCTGCTGGGGACATATAAGTGGGGTATACCTTAGGATTTAAGTCATTTATATTGTTTCTCTTGATTGCTTTGTTTTCTTTATTTTTGAGGGTTTTGTTTGGGGTTACTATAGATCCTACACCTGGATCTGGGGAACACCTTTTAGGTAAGTAGCAATAGACTGTGAGGGAACTGTACAACGTAGACCGATACAGTTGAAGCAGTATCTACGTTGATGTGGCACTTTGGTTGGTACCGGTATCCCTTGTGGAGAAACGAGGAGAATACGGGGCCACTGCGTGGTGTCGTTAAGCATCAACTGACCTTAGAACCTTTAATTGCCCAACTTGGCCATTAGAAAGTAGTGAGATAGTTGACCTCGGTGTAGAGCTGAGAACTGGTTGATACTCGATGCTACACTCATTGAGATCATACTCTCGAAATAATTTTGGATGCAAGAAAAGATTGCGTGAGATGAAACCATGACCGATTGAGGATAATCAGTGATATTGAGATACTCTAGAACCCGATTAATTTTCTAGGACAGGTTGAACCAACTTAACTTCAAGAAGGTATTACCTTTGACCTCATGCAAGCCTTAAACCTAAGTGTTTTATGTGATTTGACTGTGTTTTCAATATTTGTGTTTGCTATACCTGTGGTTTATCATGACATCATGCATCATAACATAGCATCCATGCTTCATTACACTAACCATTTCAAAGACCAAGGGAATTTATCTTTGTTCTATTTTGCAAATCATGGCTTCCGTGCGCAGAAATACCATCCGAATCAGCTTTGTGCAGATACCAGCCCAACTTAAAGAGCTAGCATCAAGAGTTTATGAAAATTATACTTTCATTAAGAGAAACAGTCAACTTCTCAGCCTGGTTACTTTAAACCTTGATGAACAGATGATGAGCGTACTATTTCAGTTCTTCGATCCTAAGCATCACTGCTTCACCTTTCCAGATTATAAGTTGGTACCCACCTTGGAATAATTTTCTCATCTATTGGGCATATCCATTCTTGAATAGGTACCCTTCATAGGTATGGAAGAAGTTCCTAAGCCAGAAGTTATTGCCTCAGCTTTGCATTTGAAACGGGCCGATATGGTATCCAATTGGGAAACTCGAAGCGGGGTCGAAGATTTTCTATCCAAATTTCTGATAGACCAGGCTCAGTTGTTTTGGGATGATTTGGATTTTCAGGCTTTTGAGGATGTCTTGGCTCTTCTTATCTATGGTTTAGTTCTCTTCCCTAATTCAGACTCCTTTGTAGATGTGAATGCTGTCAAGATTTTCCTTTCTCGCAACCCTGTGCCTACCTTGCTTGGAGATATCTTGCATGCTCTCCATACTCGTACTATGAAGAGAAGAGGGACTCTTATGTGCTGCATGTCGTTGCTGTCGAGGTGGTTTATTTCTCACCTCCCTAAGTCTGTGCTAAATAACGAAGAAGGTTTGGGTTGGTCGCACAGAATAATGTCACTCGCTCATACGGATATTCTTTGGTGTTCTCGGGCTATGGAAGACACTACTGTTATTGACCGCTGTGGGGGGTACCCTAATGTCCCATTACTTGGTATCAGAGGGGGTATAACTTACAATCCTTGTCTAGCTTTGCGACAATTTGGTCGTGCTCGAAGAGATGGTCCCTATGAGTTACTTCTCGAGGACATTGTATTCGACTATAAAGATGATATTAAGGAGCACCACCAGAGGTTCATATGAGCTTAGGGCATGGTAAACAGATCTGACCCCAAAGAGTTGGGATCGAAGACTTCCCTTCCTATGCAGCCTTACCGCCAATGGGTCCGAGCTCGTGCCCATAAGCTTATGATGCCTTATGAGGCCGTATTACCAGTGACTATGGAGCCCACTAATGAAGAAGGCATTTCTTACACGGTTCTCTATCCTTACATGCCCACTGATCATGGGGAGTTACAGAGGTCTTGGATTCAGTTGAAGAATGAGCGGGATACTTACCGGGAGAAGTTCCATGAGCAAGAGAGGAAGGTTTTAAAGCTCACCATGCAGCTCGAGGAAGAAAGAGTGCTCAATGATTATATCAGCACAAAGAGAAAGCGTCCATGGGACTTTTACTTTTGCTTTTCTAGTTTTAGATTTGTTTTATTTACTTCTTTGTAACGCCTTAAAGGCATGTTGAACCTTCAAATTTAAGCTAATAAAGTTTTGTTTATTTTGGTTTGCAAATTTAAATTTCCCAAAGTCTTTGAAATCATTACATGCGCATCCCATTATCATACACATCATTACAGGTACCACTACAGGTTTCTCATCTTCTTCGCTGTTTATTTCAGCAGAAATGTCTTCCGATCAAGCCATCAAAGATATTCAGGCACATAACGCCCAATTCCAACAGATGTTCATAAGTCTGGCTAAAGGGCAAGAGGATTTGAAGACCCTTATTCTGAAAGAGAAGAAGAAGAAGAAGACTGGTATTCTGAATATGGGTAGAAGATTTGGAGAAAGGTTGAAGCATCAAACTGATCTAACCTCTTCATCCAAGGAAGGGGAGAATCGAGAAGGGGAAAAGGACCCTAGTCTTGCAGTTTCTAACAATGACACTGATTACAATGATGAGCAATATCCTCCTGCCGAGGATAGGTACAAGCAGCTAGAAGACCGTCTGAGTGCTATGGAAGTTCAATAGATACATGGCTTGGATTTCAGAGAATTGGGATTGGTATCGGGAGTGGTCATCCCTCATAAGTTCAAAGCTCCAGTTTTTGCCAAGTATGATGGAGTGTCCTTCCCAAAACTTCATCTCCGATCGTATGTCAGAAAAATCCAACCCCACACCGCTGATAGAAATATGCGGGTACACTTCTTTCAAGATAGTCTGTCAGGGACTCAGCTTGAATGGTTCTACCAGCTGGAGGGAGCCAGTGTCCGAAACCGGGAAGATCTTGCTGCTGCTTTCTACAAGCAGTATCAGTACAATGCCGACCTTGCTCCTACTCACACTCAACTTCAGAGTATGTCCATGGGTGAAGGTGAAGGCTTTAAGGACTATGCACAAAAATGGAGAGACTTAGCTGGAAGAGTTCAACCCCCATTGTCTGACAGGGAGTTGGTTGACATGTTTCTGGGGACGTTGTCTGGTCCGTTCTTCAATCATTTAATAGGCAACTCATCATCTGGTTTCACTGAGCTGATTTTAACTAGAGAGAGAGAGTAGAAGCTGGAATTAGAAGTGGTAAAATACAGAAGGATGTCTCCTCGAGTTTAGAGAAAAAGCCTTTCACTGGTAAGAAGGAAGCCAATGCAGTTTATAGCCTGAGGGGCCAAAGCAGATCTGAACACCATCAAAAGTAAATGTTGTAGTGATACCAAGACCCACAGTTGCCCCACAATGCAACAATCAACAAAGGGTGGAAAGACCACAACGACAGTTTACCCGCATCAACATGACATTGGTTGAAGTGCTACCTCACCTACTGAAATCCAACTTGGAGACCTTGAGAGAGGTTCCCAAGAATCCAAACACTACTTCTCCCAGATACAATCCCAACGCGCGGTGCGCCTACCATTCTGAGAGTCCTGGACATGATACAAATGATTGTTGGGCTCTGAGAAATAAAGTACAAGACTTGCTTGAAGCCAAGGAGATAGAGTTCGATGCTCAAGAAAAGCCGAATGTTATAACTGCTCCCATGCCTAAACATGGTCGTGGAGTTAATGTTGTTGACACCGATTTGTTTGTGACCTCTGTTGAAGAAATTTCTACTCCTCTTATGACTGTTAAGAAGAGTTTGTTGTTGGCCGGTTTATTTCCGGGTTATGGTGAAGGTTGCCACATGTGTTCGATTCTACCTTCTGGTTACCGTTTGTTGAAGTCAGGTGTTCAGCTCCTGATGGATAATAAAGAGATTTTGTTCGAGAACACGTGATCCCTGTTCTTCCCATTGAAGACGTCGCTATTATAACCATTTCCACCAATCCTTCCGAGGTTTCCTCGAGAAGACCTGTTAGGATTACACCTGTTCAAAGAATTTCTTCGCTGATAATCACTGTTCTTGGTCCCATCCCGTATACCTCAGACAAGGCTGTCCCATGGCATTATGGTGCTGATGTGTACTATCATGGCATTAAGCAAGATATGAAGAATGAAGAAGCTGATACTGATGTCAGTAATATTGTCGACACTAGTAAAGTTACCCGAAGTGGAAGGGTATTCTCTCCTGATATTTCCCCGAAGACTATCATCAAGCCTACTATTATTCCAATTGTTGCTCCAACCAGCACTCCTGACATTTCTCCTGTTCCTACTCCAGTTATTACACCTGCTACTATTCCTATTCTTACTCCAGTTATAACCCCTGCTCCTGAGCCATCTAGGACTCGGGGCAAGGAAATTATAGGTGAGCCTTCCCGGACGGAGGGACCTAAGAAAATCGTTGTGGAAGCCTCTAAACAAGAAATAGATGAAATACTGAAAATTATCAAGAAGAGCGATTACAATGTGGTCGAGCAGCTGGGGCAGACCCCGTCAAAGATCTCCATGTTGTCTCTGCTGTTGTGTTCTGAAGTCCATGCGAAATCCTTGATTGCATTTCTCAAGACTGCGCATGTGCCATAAGAAACTTCAGCAGATCAGTTCAAAGATTGTGTGGCCAGCCTGACTGCTGATAATGGGCTAGGTTTTTCAGATGCAGATCTGACCCCTAAGGGGAGGAATCATAATGATGCTCTGCATGTCTCGATTGAGTGCAGGGGTACCACTATGGCTCATGTGTTGGTAGATACCGGGTCTTCGCTGAATGTTCTTCCAAAGAAAGCGTTAGACCGTTTGGATTGTGAGGGTTTGACTCTAAAGCCTAGTAACATTGTGGTAAGGGCTTTTGACAGATCAAAGAGAATGGTGCACGAGGAGGTGGACATCCCTGTCAAAGTGGGTTCTCATACTTTTGGGTCCACCTTCTACGTGATGGATATTTGGCCGTCGTATTCTTGCTTGCTGGGTCGTCCTTGGATCCATGAGGCTGGGGCAGTTACTTCCACACTCCATCAAATGCTGGAATATCTAGTGAAGGGGAAGATTGTCACGGTGCAAGGTGAAGAAGAATATATGGTGAGTCACCTCAATTCCTTTCGCTACGTAGAGATGGACGGGGAATTCATAGAAACTCCTTGTCAGAATTTTGAAGAGGTCCCTCAGATCTTGGCATCAACTGAAGTTACTACCAACAAACCTCTGTTGAAGATGGCTTCTCTCAAGGACGCCAGGGCTGTAGTTGAAGAAGGTGGGTGTACCAATTGGGGTCAGCTCCCTGATTTCACTCACAAAACTGACAAATTTGGTTTGGGCTTTACTACAGGGGCTCAAAGGGCTGTTAGGCGCGCACGGATTAGAAGACCCCCTCTACACATTAGCAATCAGGGAATTAATGCAATTGAGGATAATGAAGAGGATTCAGACATTGACAGCTGGATCTACCCAACAACTAATGGTGGACCGAATAACTAGACGGCTAGGGACTTCATACCTGTTTCTTTTATTCTGCGGTAATTGACTCATTTGTTTTAAGATTTGTAATAAACAGTTTGAAACTTTATGGCCCGGTGCCTTTCCTGAGGTAACTTGGATTTGCTTGTGAGGGCTATTATTTGTCATTTCATATATCATTAATAAAGCATTGGACGTTTCTTGCATATAAATTTTGCGCTCTTTGTTTTTTCTTTTTTCTTTTTATCAAAACAACTATTCTTTTACACACACTCACGTATCATACTGTAGATCCATATCCACTCTGGATCCCATTGATAACAACTCTGCTACTGCCAGTTATGACTTCAAAAATCCAATCAACCAAGCCGAGGACGAAGGTGAGGATGATTGTGAGGTTCCTGGAGAACTTGCTAGACTATTACAGCAGGAAGAAAGGGCCATACAACCTCATGAAGAGCCAGTTGAGTCAGTGAATTTAGGTACAGAGGAAGACAAGAAAGAGGTTAAAATAGGTGAGAATCTAGAGCCCAATGTCAAACAATGATTAATACAGATGCTACACGACTATGTTGAGATCTTCGCCTGGTCCTATGAAGACATGCCTGGTTTGGACACTAATATTGTGGTACATCGCCTGTCGACTAAAGAAGACTGCCCTCCGATAAAGCAGAAGGTCCATCGTATGCGCCCTGAAAAGTCAGAGAAAATCAAGGCAGAGATCATTAAACAGTTCGACGTAGGATTCATAGCTGTCACTTCTTACCCGCAGTGGGTTGCCAACGTCTTTCCGGTACCTAAGAAGGAGTGTAAGGTAAAGATGTGTGTGGACTACAGAGATCTGAACAGGGCAAGCCTCAAGGATGACTTCCCCCTTCCTCACATTGATGTTCTAGTCGACAACACCATGCAACACAAGATCTTCTCCTTCATGGATGGTTTTTCTGGCTACAACCAGATTAAGATGGCTCCTGAAGACATGGAGAAGACAACCTTCGTTACACAGTGGGGCACCTTCTGTTACAAGGTAATGCCTTTTGGGTTGAAGAATGTTGGGGCAGCTTATCAGTGCGCCATGGTCTCTTTGTTCCATGATATGATTCACCACGAGATCGAGGTTTATGTTGACGACATGATACCCAGGTCCCAGACTCAGAAGAGCACCTTGATCATCTCCAGAAACTGTTTGAGAGGTTGAAGACGTACAAGCTGAGTTTGAATCCGAACAAGTGCACCTTCAGGGTAAGGTCTGGTAAGCTTCTGAGTTTTGTTGTCAGTGACAAAGGTATTCAGGTGGACCCTGCAAAGGTAAAAGCCATATAAGAGATGCCGGTACCCCGCATAGAGAAGGAAGTTAGAGGTTTCTTGGGACGTCTGAATTACATCGCCAGGTTCATTTCACATCTGACTGCTACTTGTGAGCCAATCTTCAAGTTGTTGAAGAAAGATCAAGTGGTAAAGTGGAATGATGAATGCCAGACCGCTTTCGAGAGAATCAAGGAATACCTTCAAGAACCACCAATTTTGATGCCTCCAGTTGAAGGAAGACCTTTGATATTATACCTGACAGTGCTAGAAAATTCAATGGGGTGTGTGCTGGGGCAGCATGACGAGTCTGGTCGAAAAGAGCACGCCATTTATTACCTTAGCAAAAAGTTTACCGACTGTGAGACCCGATACTCATTTCTCGAGAAAACTTGCTGCACTTTGGCATGGGCTGCTCGCCGACTGAGACAGTATATGCTGACTCACACTACCTTGTTGATATCAAAGATGGATCCGATCAAGTATATTTTCGAGAAGCCCGCCCTCTCCAGAAGGATAGCAAGATGGAAGATGATCTTAACCGAGTACGAAATCCAATACACGACCCAAAAGGCAATCAAGGGGAGTGTATTGGTGGATCATTTGGTGCATCAGGCTGTGGATGACTACCAGTCCATGAATTTTGAGTTCCCGGATGAGAATATCATTTTGGTAACCGACTGCGAAGAACCTGGACCGGATGAAGGACCCGAGGAGGGATCCCGATGGTCTATGTATTTTGATGGAGCCTCGAACGCATTGGGTAACAACATTGACACTGTAATCATATCTCATGAGGGCTGTCATACTCCGTTCATCACCCAATTATGTTTCAACTGCACCAACAAACTGGCGGAGTATGAAGCATGTATTATGGGTCTTCGAGCTGCTATTGACGTTAGGATTAAGTTCTTGAGTGTATTCGGAGATTCTGCTATGGTGATAAGTCAGATCAAAGGCGAGTGGGATACGAAGCACCCGAATTTTATTCCTTACAAAGAGTATGTACTGACATTACTCCTACACTTTGAGGAGATAACTTTTGAACATTTCCCACGAGAAGAAAACCAGTTGGCGGATGCGCTAGCTATCATGTCTTATATGTTCAAAGTCAGGTGGGACAATGAAGCTCCCCAGATTACCATAGAGAGGTTGGACGAACCCTCACATTGTTGTGACATTGAGAATGAAGAGGTGAAAGATAAACCCTGGTTTCACGAAGTCAAGAGGTATCTTGAGGCTCAAGAATACCCCGAGGGGGCGTCTGTTAATGATAAGAAATTTCTGAGGAGGTTCACGGTGAAGTTCTTTCTTAGCAATGGGATCCTTTATAAGCGTAATCATGATTCAACCTTACTACAGTGTGTAGACAAGAGTGAGGCAGAAAGGATCATGGCAGATTTACATGAAGGTGCCTTCGGAACTCATTCCAGTGGACATACCATGGCGAATAAAATCCTACGAGCAGGATATTACTGGTCCACTATGGAAGCCGATGGTTATCAGCATTCTCGAATCTATCATAAGTGCCAAGTCTATGATGATAAGGTGCATGTACCCCCGGTTCCCCTGAATGTTTTGACAGCTCCTTGGCCTTTTGCAAGTGGGGCATTGACATGATTGGCGAGATCAGACCTACTGCATTTAACGAGCATCGTTTCATTCTGGTGGAAATTGATTACTTTACAAAGTGGTTTGAGGGAGCTTCCTTTGCTACAGTAACCAAGAACGTCGTGGCAAGGTTTATCCTACATAATCTGATCTGTCGATATGGCGTACCAAAGAGGATTATTACTGACAATGGTACAAATCTCAATAACATAATGAAGGATGGTAAGGTCTTTCCGCAGTGGGTTGCCAACGTCTTTCCGGTACCTAAGAAGGATGGTAAGGTACGGATGTGTGTGGACTACAGAGATCTGAACAGGGCAAGCCCCAAGGATAACTTCCCCCTTCCTCACATTGATGTTCTAGTCGACAACACCGTGCAACACAAGATCTTCTCCTTCATGGATGGTTTTTCTGGATACAACCAGATCAAGATGGCTCCTGAAGACATGGAGAAGACAACCTTTATTACACAGTGGGGCACCTTCTGTTACAAGGTAATGCCTTTTGGGTTGAAGAATGCTGGGGCAACTTATCAGCGCGCCATGGTCGCTTTGTTCCATGATATGATTCACCACGAGATCGAGGTTTATGTTGACGACATGATAGCCAGATCCCAGACTCAGGAAGAGCACCTTGATCATCTCTAGAAACTATTTGACAGGTTGAAGACGTACAAGCTGAGGTTGAATCCGAACAAGTGCACCTTCGGGGTAAGGTCTGGTAAGCTTCTGGGTTTTGTTGTTAGTGACAAAGGTATTCAGGTGTACCCTGCAAAGGTAAAAGCCATACAAGAGATGCCGGTACCCCGGATAGAGAAGGAAGTTAGAGGTTTCTTGGGACGTCTGAATTACATCGCCAGGTTCATTTCACATCTGACTGCTACTTGTGAGCCAATCTTCAAGCTGTTGAAGAAAGATCAAGTGGTAAAGTGGAATGATGAATGCCAGACCGCTTTCGAGAGAATCAAGGAATACCTTTAAGAACCACCAAATTTGATGCATCCAGTTGAAGGAAGACCTTTGATATTATACCTGACAGTGCTAGAAAATTTAATGGTGTGTGTGCCGGGGCAGCATGACGAGTCTGGTCGAAAAGAGCACGCCATTTATTACCTTAGCAAAAAGTTTACCGACTGTGAGACCCGATACTCATTTCTCGAGAAAACTTGCTGCGTTTTGGCATGGGCTGCTCGCCGACTGAGACAGTATATGCTGACTCACACTACCTTGTTGATATCAAAGATGGATCCGATCAAGTATATTTTCGAGAAGCCTGCCCTCTCCGGAAGGATAGCAAGATGGCAGATGATCTTAACCGAGTACGACATCCAATACACGACCCAAAAGGCAATCAAGGGGAGTGTATTGACGAATCATTTGGCGCATCAGGCCGTGGATGACTACCTGTCCATGAATTTTGAGTTCCCAGATGAGAATATCATGTTAGTAACCGACTGCGAAGAACCTGGACCGGATGAAGGACCCGAGGAGGGATCCCGATGGTCTATGTATTTTGATGGAACCTCAAACGCATTGGGTAACGACATTGACGCTGTAATCATATCTCTTGAGGGCTGTCATACTCCATTCACCGCCCGATTATGTTTCAACTGCACCAACAACATGGCGGAGTATGAAGCATGTATTATGGGTCTTCGAGCTGCTATTGACTTGAGGATTAAGTTCTTGAGTGTATTCGGAGATTCTGCTCTGGTGATAAGTCAGATCAAAGGCGAGTGGGATATGAAGCACCCGAATCTTATTCCTTACAAAGAGTATGTACTGATATTACTCCCACACTTTGAGGAGATAACTTTTGAACATTTCCCACGAGAAGAAAACCAGTTGGCGGATGCGCTAGCTATCATGTCTTCTATGTTCAAAGTCAGGTGGGACAATGAAGCTCATCAGATTACCATTGAGAGGTTGGATGAACCCGCACATTGCTGTGACATTGAGAATGAAGAGGTGACAGATAAACCCTGGTTTCACGAAGTCAAGAGGTATCTTGAGGCTTAAGAATACCCCGAGGAGGTGTCTGTTAATGATAAGAAATTGAGGAGGTTAGCGGTGAAGTTCTTTCTTAGCAATGGGATCCTTTATATGCGTAATCATGATTCAACCTTACTGTGGTGTGTAGACAAGAGCGAGGAAAAGGATCATGGCAGATTTACATGAAGGTACCTTCAGAACTCATTCCAGTGGACATAACATGGCGAAGAAAATCCTACGAGCAGGATATTACTGGTCCACTATGGAAGCCGATTGTTATCAGCATTCTCGAACCTGTCATAAGTGCCAAGTCTATGATGATAAGGTGCATGTACCCCCGGTTCCCCTGAATGTTTTGACAGCTCCTTGGCCTTTTGCAATGTGGGGCATTAACATGATTGGCGAGATCAGACCTACTGCATCTAACGGGCATTGTTTCATTCTGGTGGCAATTGATTACTTTATAAAGTGGGTTGAGGCAGCTTCCTTTGCTACAGTAACCAAGAACGTCGTGGCACGGTTCATCCGACACAATCTAATATGTCGATATGGCGTACCAGAGAGGATTATTACTGACAATGGTACAAATCTCAATAACACAATTGTTGTACCCCAAAATTTTCCCTCCCATATTTCTCAAAATATTGCAAGAAAGATTCTCAAGTTGCTCAAGGTAGTCCAAGGGTTAACCATACAAGCTCTCTCCTGAGGCAGTCTACCCCAAACTAGGGTTTCATGTTGCATCAAGATACTTGAATCCACGTGATCTCAAGTGCTCACTAATGTCCTAATATGTTCTCAAGATCATCCATGTCAAGTTTCAATCCTTGCAGAGGAAGTTTGCTCAGTCAATTGCTCAAAGGTCCAAAAATCGATTGTGGTAGGGCAAAAGTCAACTGTGGTCCATATACAGTCAAACTTCAAGATTTTTTTAAACATCCTCATTTTGAAGTATATTTCATCATTTTATCTAGGGTTGATCATGATTCATCAAGGATTGCTCACAATTCATCAAGATTCAAAAGTTGCTAAATTAGGGTTTTGTAGGAAAAGTCAACTCAACTTTGACCAAGCATAACTTTCTCATACTTTATGAGAAATGACCCATCCAAAGATCATTTTTAAGAGGATGAAATTACATAGAATCCATCTTCAGATCCCAAGTTCAAAATATGCACTCACAAGAAGTTATGAATTTGAACATTACAGGTCATTTTGAAAAGTCAACAAAAACACCT
This sequence comes from Vicia faba, assembly GCA_948472305.1. Classification (NCBI taxonomy): domain Eukaryota; kingdom Viridiplantae; phylum Streptophyta; class Magnoliopsida; order Fabales; family Fabaceae; genus Vicia; species Vicia faba. The sequence continues at coordinate 1,673,389,285 of OX451736.1, read as the reverse complement.
TTTTTGTCAAAGCTTCATACTTGCGAATGGAATACCAAAATGAGATGAGACCAAAAGGGTTGCTTATAGGACATCTCAAGCTTTCTAAAAAGTCCAAGAACACCTCCAAAGAGTCAAAATTGAGGAAGTTATGCATTGTTGAAGTTGGCCTTTTTTGCAAAATTGCCAAAAGTCAACTATCCCCAAAACTTCAAATTTTGCCAAATGGGCCAATTCTTTTTCACTTGTTTTGAGTTGGCATCATATCCCACGTACTCTAGCCTTTGCCACTTGCCCATATCTTATTTTTATTATTTAATTTGGTTTTTATTTGAATTAATTCAATTTAAATCAAATAAAAATCCAAAACATTGATAACAAGAGATTTTGTGATGATTTTAGGTCTTAAATCATAGCTAGCCATCATCAAACTCGTATCAAGGCATATGTGTACAAAGAGATTGGATTTGGACCAATTTTGGAAAGCTTTAAAGAAGAATCAAATCAAATATCAAAATCATGGATGGTGTGATACATAAGGACTGCGTGCAGACCTAGAAGAGGGTTGGAAACAGGCGCTAGAGAGAAAACAAAAATCTGAAAATACAAAGAAAAGTGTGAGTTCGAAATCATCATTAGAGGCAATCTCAAAGCTTTCTATTGATTTCAATCGCTTCCTAGCACTCTCTAGAAGCTAAAGCAATCCAGAACCGGTCCATTCCAGTCCTTAATCGCGTTGTAAGTCATTCATAACCCCGTTCTGTTCTTGAATTCGTATCTTGGAATTTACGCATTGTTAACCTGAATTAGTGGCATAATCTTAACCTATGAAGCATTTGCAAGCTTTTGACATTACCCAATTGCATTTTAATGGTCTGTAACGAAATCCACCATTTTTAGGGTTTCAGATTTCGTTTTAGGGATTTTATTTTCAGGAATAATTGGCCTTCATAATGGGCATGGTTGTAATCAGGAGGACGAGACGAGTCTAACCATGGTGTTAGATTCCATTTATGTGGCCTGTAGCAGATTTTGGAATGGGCATGGCTTGTAGTGACAGACAACGTCTGTAGGTATAGGTCTCAAAGTTTTTAGCCACGGAGGGAGGAAGAAGACGATTAGTTGTCGTCCAACCATTGGCTTGTTTAAACGAGCGCGCATTTTTTCGTTTTTGTTTCCACTATATTTCGTTTTTTTATATTATTATTATTTTGTATCATATTAACAATCAAAACAACATAGCCCAGTGGTCACCAGGTGTATCCTTAAAGCGCTAGGAGGCTGGAGGTCAGGGGTTCAATCCCTGCCTCCAGCAATTGCTATTTTTCCATTTATTTTCAGGAGATCCAATACATGCATGAGCTTGGGATCCATCATACTCCCTCACTATCCAACGCGCCAGATGGCCAGATTTGGTGGCCACCATTGCAAGCACTTCATGGACCAAGTCAAACATGCCACACTGGATGGCAAAAGTCAGCGTGGACCTTCTCCAATTGGGCCCAAAAAACTGCTTTCTACACCCTCAAAAATCAGACCCAATCTCTATCTTTCTTCATATTTTCTTCTTTTTTTCATTTAGTTATTTTATTTTATTTTATTTAATTACTAACCAAAATTAATTTTCTTTTTTATCAAAAAAATCACAAAGATATTTTTATGTCCAAATAAATTTAGAATTTTATATTTCATCAATAAATATTAATTAAAATAATTAGGTTATTTATGTTAGATAACTTTAATTGATTTTGTAAATATTTAAAACTAATTAGAATCAATAGGTTTTAGCACTAATTTAATGATTTTATTTCTGTCCTAAAATAACAAAAAAAGCAAAAAATGACACTTAATTATTTTTCATCAATTTATTTAATAACTAATTAATGTAGCTTTTAATTTTAGGATTTAATTTCTTTTCTTAAAAAATATTAAAAATAACAAAAACAATTTCTTTTAATTAGGAGGGTCAAAACCCTAGTTTCGCATTCGATTCAAGTTTCTCGCGCGCTTTATTTTTTTTAATCCAAATTATTGTATCTGCTCCCGACTTGTAATAATTTAATTAGGATATTTACTTTTACCGCTTTTATTTTCAAAGGGTTGTTTTTGGCGACGTAAATACCCGACGCCTTGTAATAATTAGTTTAAATTCCGCACTTTAATTTATGCAAATATTCAACTGTTAGATGTTTGATAATAGGGTTTGCATGACAAGAATGAATGTTTAAATTTAAAACAGTTAGATCACCCTAAACATGTGCAAAGATAAAAATAACTGAAATCAACACATTCGCACATGCGCACTCCTAGGGTACACTCCCACTTGGTTGCCTTTGTTAAAACGGTCATTGAGTATAGGTTATTTTAGAGGTCGCCCTCTTGTCTAAAAGATCATAAGTTGCCTCGGAAAGGTTGCCTCGGATATCGTTGCCTCGGATAAATGATCTAAGACATTAGGGTTACCACTAAGACATCCTAACATTCCTTTAGTGACTGTGTGTCCCTCTTTCGAATTGACCCTCAAACTCCAACAACTGCGTTACCTACTCACTAATAGTAGGATAGCATGGTCTAAAGGAAACAAACATAGAACGATTCCTTTTTCGAGTAGGTAGATTAGTTCTTAAGTACTTGCTCTTTCAAAACAAAACTTTTTTCACACTTACACTTTTACGAACAAGTTTTCAAAAAAAAATTCATTACACTCTTGAGGATAGAAGCAAGAGTTAAATCGAAGTTAAAAACAAATTTTTTTTAAACCCACAAACACAAAGAAAACAATTTTGAAAACAAGAAGCAAGTACCTAAGATCCCGTAGATAACTACGGATAGAAAGGGTGCTAATACCTTCCCTTTCTATAATCTACCCCCCGTACTCAGAAATATCTCGAAAAAAGAAATTTTTCTGTGCTTTTTTCCTTTCCTTGTTGGATAAAATAAAAGTCGGTGGAGACTCTTGCTTACTACGACATTTTGTGAACACAAACACAAAACGTGAACCAGCATTCCAAAAAACAGTCAGTTCTCCTACCGTATCACAGAACTGGCGACTCTGCTGGGGATGATTTTTAGTGGGGTGTACCTTATGAATAGTTCATATTGTTTTCAATTGCTTGATCTGTTTGCTTTATTTTTGTGGGTTTGAATCGGAGTTACTATAGATCCTAACCCAAATTTGAGGACACCTTTTAGGTAAGTAGCAATAGACTGTGAGGGAACTGTATGGCATAGACTGATACGGTTGAAGTAGTAGCTACATTAGCGTGGCACTTTAGTTTGTACCAATATCCCTTGTGGCGGAACAAGGAGAATATGGGGCTGCTAAGGGATCATTAAGCACCAACTGACCTTAGAACCTATAATTGACCAACTTGGCCCTAGAAAAGTAGTAGTATGCTACACTCATTGAGACCAAACTCTCGCGATGATTACGGCTGCAAGAAATGGTTGCTAAACTGGAATTATGACCGATCGAGGGTGGTCAGTGATATTGAGATCCTCTAGAACCCGGTTACTATTTCTAGGACAGGTTAAACCAACTAAACTGAAAGAGGGTAATACCTAAACTCCATGCCAGCCTGAAATCTAAGGGCTACTGTGTGACTTATTTGCCCTTACCATGTTTGCTATCAGTGAATACCTGTGGTGTGTTTCTATCATGACATCATGCATTATGACATTGCATGCATATTGCATTGGACTAACCATTTCAAATACCAATGGGATTCATCTTTGTTCTGTTTTGCAGATCGTAGCATCTATGCGTAGAAACACTATTCGGATCAGCTTTGTACAGATTCCTACTCAGCTTAGAGATTTGGTTTCCAAGGTTCCTGACACTTCCTCGGTCTAGTCACTTCCAAGCTGGATGAACAGATGATGAGTGTCTTGTTCCAGTTCTTTGATCCATTATACCACTGCTTCACTTTCCCGGACTATCAGTTGGTCCCTACTTTGGAGGAATTCTCTTATCTACTCGGTATCTCTATTCTAGAGCAGACCCCATTTACAGGTTTGGAGATAGCTCCTAGGCCGAAGGATGTTGCCTCAGCCCTCTATCTTACAAGGGTTGATGTGGTGTCTAATTGGGAAACTCGTAGTGGGACAAAAGGCTTCTTGGCTAAGTTCTTGGTTGATCAGGCTAATCAGTTCTGGGACAGTTTGGAATTTTAAGCGTTCGAAGACATCCCGACTCTTCTCATTTATGGCCTGGTTCTGTTCCCTAATTCAGATTCCTTTGTTGACGTGAATGCGGTGAAGATTTTCATGTCCCGTAATCCAGTGCCCACTCTCTTGGGTGATATTCTGCACACTCTCTATGCCCGTACTACTTGAAAACGGGGAACCCTTATGTGTTGTGCACCATTGTTGGCGAGGTGGTTTATTTCTCACCTCCCCAAATCTGTTTTGAAGAACGAAGAAGGCATGGGTTGGGCCTACAGGATTATATCCCTTGCTCACATGGACATCATCTGGAGTACTAAAGACATGGAAGACATAGCTATTATTGATCGTTGTGGGGAATACCCCAATGTTCCATTGCTGGGAATTAGAGGAGGGATCACCTATAATCCTTGTTTGGCCTTACGACAGTTTAGGTGATCTAGGAGGGACGGACCTCATGAGTTGCTGGTTCTAAGCATTGTCTTTGACTTCCAGGGAGATGTTGAGGGACATCGCCACAGATTCATACGAGCCTGGGATAGGGTCAATAGGTCTGATTCGCATGAGCTAGGCATGAAGACTTCTGTCCCAATGCCACAATATCTCCGGTGGGTTCGAACCCGCGCTCAAAAGCTGGGGATGCCGTACGAAGTTGTCTTGCCGGTAATTGTTGAGAGTACTGATGAAGAAGGGGTTCCTCCTACCATCCTCCATCCATACATGCCTACTGACATTGGGGCATTAAAGAGGTCTTGGATCCAACTAAGGGAAGAACGAGATACTTACAGAGAGAAGTATCATGAGCAGGAGCGGAAGATCCTAAAGCTTACAAGGCAGCTGGAGAATGAGAAGGTCCTCAACGACTATGTCAGCACCAAAGGAAAATGATCGTGGGAGCTCTGATTGTCTTTTATTGTTTCTAGCATAGATCTTCTTTCAGTATTTCTTTTTGTAACGCCTTAAAGGCACCTGTTAAACATTGTTTCAAGTTTTTTATCTAATAAAGTTTGTTTCATTTTGGTTTACGAATTTGAATCCCTAAAGTCTTTGAAATCATATCATACGCATTCCATTCCCATGCACCTCATTACAGGTACCCTTACAGGTTTCTCATCTTCTTCTCTGTTTATTTCAACAATCATGTCTTCTGAAACATCAACTGATCAAGCCATCAAGGCCCTACAAGCTCAAAATGCTCAGTTCTAGGAAATGTTCATGAACTTGGCCAAGGGTCAGCAAGATCTGAAGACTCTTATCTTGAAGGATAAGAAGAAGAATAAGAAGAAGACGGTCCTCCTGAATAAGGGTCACCGGTTTGGAAATAGATTAAGACAAGATGTTGATTTATCTCACTCATCTGGAGGGGGAGAGAATCAATAAAAAAGTAGGGCTCCTAGCCCTATGGTTTCTAACCTTGACTCCGACTTTGATGAAGACCAGTATCCTCCGGCTGAGGATAGGTATAAGCAACTCGAATACCGATTGAGCACAATGGAAGTCCAGAAGGTACCTGGGTTGGACTTTGGATATTTAGGTCTGGCATCTGGGGTGGTGATTCCCCACAAGTTTAAGGCTCCCGCCTTTGCTAAATACGGAGGGGTTTCTTGCCCAAAGCTGCACCTCCGCTCGTATGTTAGAAAGATTCAACCATACACTGCCGATAATAACCTCTGGATTCATTTCTTTCAAGATAGTCTTTCAGGGACTCAACTTGAATGGTTCTACCAACTAGAAGGAGCTAACGTCTGTAACTGGGAGGACCTTGCCACTGCCTTCTACAAGAAGTACCAGTACAATACCGACCTTGCTCCCACGCGTACCCAACTTCAGGGTATGTCTATGGGTGCGAGTGAAGGTTTTAAGGACTACGCTCAGAAATGGAGGGACCTTGCTGGGAGAGTACAACCCCCTCTGGCTGATAGGGAGCTAGTGGATATGTTTCTTGGGACCTTGTCTGGTCCGTATTTTAATCATCTGATTGGGAGTTCATTGTCTGGTTTCACTGAGCTGATCATGACTGGGGAAAGAATTGAGGCCGATATCAAAACTGGCAAGATATAGAAGGGTGCTTCGTCAAGCACGGAGAAGAAGCCTTTTAAGAAGGAATCTAGTGAAGTTTACAGATCTAGAAACCAAAATCGACCGGAGCGCCGCCAAGCAGTTAATACGGTGGTAATATCAAAACCTGCTGTTACCCCTCAGCACAACAATCAGCCAAGAGCACAGAGGCCGCCAATACAGTTTACTCGGCTTAGTATGACCCTGTCTCAAATTCTGCCGCAGTTGTTGAAGACCAACTTGGTGACTCTAAGGGAAGCCCCGAAGAATCCCATCACCACCTCTCCGTCGTATAATCCGAACGCCCGCTGTGCTTTTCACTCCGATAGCCCGGGGCATGATACGAATAACTGATGGGCCTTAAAGAATAAGGTACAGGACCTAATTGAGGCTAAAGAGATCGAGTTTGAAGCACCGGAAAAGCCTAATGTCATAACGGCACCTATGCCCAAACATGACGCAGGAGTGAATGCTATTGGGGATGATGATGAAGAGTTTGATATTGACAGCTGGATTTACCCGACTGCCGACGGTGGATTAAGAAATTGGACAACGAAGGATTCTATGCCCGTTTCTTTATTTACCCAGTAATGAGACTTTTTGTTTTAAGTTTGTAACAGACAATTTTTAAACTTTACGGCCCAGTGTATTACCCGAGGCACCGTGGCTATGTTTGTGAGGGCTTTATATGTGTCATCTCCATATATCATTAATAAAAGCATTGGACATTTTTTGAATTACAAATTTTGCGCTCCTTGTTTTTCTTTTCTATCTTGCAAAACAACTATTTTACACACACTCACATATACAGGTCTACATCCACTCTGGATCCCACTGATAACGACCCTGCTACTGCTAGTTATGACTTCGAAAGTCCGATCAAACAAGCCGAAGACAAAGGTGAGGATGATTGTGAAGTGCCTGGTGAACTTGCTAGACTCTTACTTCAAGAAGAGAGGGCCATACAACCGCATGAAGAGCCAGTGGAATCAATTAATCTGGGTACAGAGGTAGACAAGAAAGAGGTCAAGATCGGTGCAAATCTGGTGCCTAGTGTCAAGCAACGGTTGATTCAGATGCTGCGTGACTATGTTGAGATCTTTGCCTGGTCTTATGAAGATATGCCTGGGTTGGATACCGATATTGTGGTTCACCGCCTTCCTACCAAGGAAGACTGTCCTCTAGTGAAAAAGAAAGTTCGCCGAATGCGCCCAGAGATGTCCGAGAAAATCAAGGTTGAGGTTATGAAACAGTTTGATGCCGGTTTTCTAGCAGTTACTTCTTACCCGCAGTGGGTTGCCAACGTGGTTCCAGTGCTGAAGAAGGATGGTAAGGTTAGAATGTGTGTTTACTATAGGGATCTGAACAGGGCAAGCCCCAAGGATGATTTCCCTCTGCCTCATATCGACATTCTGGTTGACAACACCGCACATCATAAGGTATTCTCATTTATGGATGGTTTCTCCGGTTACAATCAGATTAAAATGGCTCCCGAAGACATGGAGAAGACGAACTTTGTTACTCAATGGGGTACCTTATGCTACAAAGTCATGCCTTTCGGATTGAAGAATGCTAGGGCAACGTATCAGCGCGCCATGGTCGCTTTGTTCCATGACATGATCCATCATGAGATTGAGGTATACGTTGACAACATGATTGCAAGATCCCAGACTGAAGAAGAACATCTTGACCACCTTCAGAAGCTATTTGACAGGTTGAAGTTGTATAAGCTGAGGTTAAACCCGAACAAGTGCACCTTCGAGGTGAGATCAGGTAAGCTGCTGGGTTTCGTCATAAGTGATAAAGGTATTCAAGTGGATCCTGCAAAGGTGAAGGCTATACAGGAAATGCCAACTCCCCAAATAGAAAAATAAGTCAGAGGCTTTCTGGGACGTCTGAATTATATTGCCCGATTCATCTCACACCTGACTGCTACTTGTGAGCCAATCTTTAATCTACTGAAGAAAGATCAAGTGGTAAGATGGAACGATGAATGTCAGGCCGCTTTCGAAAGGATCAAAAATATCTCCAAGAGCCACCTGTTCTGATGCCACCAGTTGAAGGGAGACTGTTGGTGTGATACGGTGGGAGAACTGACTATGGTTTTGCGTTTGTTTTCGCAAATGTTTCGGTTGAGTGAGAGTCGCCACCGACTTTTTATTTTATCCTAAGGAAAGGTTTAAAAAGCACAGCAAAAACCTTTGAGATTTTTTCTTGGGTTCGGGGGGTAGATTATAGAAAGGGAAGGTATTAGCACCCTTTCTATCCATGGTTATCCATGGGCTCTTAGGTACTTGCTTAGATCAACTTGCCTTGGTTTTCAATTGTTTGAAATGGTGCTTTGTGTGTCGCTTTGAAAAGGTTTTGAAAAAGATGCCTTGTATAGGCTACCCTTGTAACAATTCTTTACTCGAATGTTTTACAAAAGGTGTTTGTCTTTTTGAAAAGATGTTTCAAGGTTTTTGAAAGTTTGTTTTGAAAGTGTTTGTGAAGTGTGGTTTGAAAATAGGCAAGTGTTTTTGTTTTGCAAGTTGACAAGTACTTAAGAGCTATCTACTCTAAAGTTCTCAAAGATTTATGCTATATTTTAACCCTTTTGACAATTTTGTTCCACCATTGCATTTGGTGGACAATCTTGTATTAGGAGGTGAAAGGGACGGGCGCGGGTCGTCGTTTAGACCATAATTGCAATAGTGCTAAGTATCTTTGGGCAATTTTTCCTTAAAAGGGACTTGATCATTTTAGGCAACTTTTCGAAAGCGTCATCGAGGGACTATGATCATTTGAATTGTGTTTGTTTTTACCCAAAGAAACCTAACATGCAATATGACCCATTTATTGAAGGCAACAAGTGGAATACCCTAGGGGTGCAAGTGTGATATGTGTTGTCCATATTCATGTTTGATTATCTTGAAATTAGGTCAAACTATTTGTTCTTTTTATTTGCATACAAACCCTAATTCTAGCATGGTATATTTAGAAAGCGTTAAAGTGCGAAAAGTAAAATTCCTACACTATTACAATACAATATGGGAAGGGGGGTACAAATGTTCAAATGGGGGGATATTTAGACAAGGAATTTAAACCTAGCTATTACATCAATTTTGGAATATTGACAAAATAATTAATTGCACAAATTAAATGGAAAATAAAATAAAAATGCAAAATGCAAAAAGGGTTTTCATATGTATGGAAAAAGGATATTTTTTATGTCCAATAAACAAAAATGAATAAAATAAAAAGTAACATTTTTGGAGTTTTTGTGTTTTAAAGGGTAAAACCCTAATTTCATTAAATAAGTATATTAACTATTTAATATGTATAATATTTAATAATTATATACAAAAAATAAAATAAAATGGAGTATATTTATAAAAAGTATTTTTTGAAGTCAAATATTAATAAAAGAAAAATATGTAGGTATTTTTGTATTTTAACCTAAATATACTCCAAAAGAAAAAATGGAGTATATATATATGTATTAATTTCTAAATATGTATTATGTATATAAAAATATAATATTTAATATTTATAAAAAAGGTATATTTTGTATAAAATATTTTCAAAAGAAAAAAATGAAATAAAAATCAGAAATAAAATATATTTACATTATTTCTAGTTTTTCTAAATAATAGTATATATATATTATTTATGTACAAATGGTTCATATAAACAAATAAATGCCTAAAAATATAAAAATGGTGTAAAAATAATTTTTTATGTTTTTAATATTATGAGAAAAAATAAATAAGTCAAAATGAAAAAAGAAAAGTAAAAAAAACATGAAAATAAACATAATGGGCTCAGGGGGTATGAAAATGAAAATAGGGTGTGAAAAGAAAAGACAAAGCAGGCCCAGCCCATGAGGCTTCTTCTTCAACCTTCAGACAAAAAATGTTCCAAAACGCGCGCCTGTTTTCCAAGTTCAAACATCTGGATTCTTTGATCTTTTGCACAAACTCACAACATAAGAAATGTTAAGCATTGAATCACGATTCTAAATATATAAAGAACTCATCCTAACTCTCAGAAACAAGAGAGAATTTTGACAATCCCAAATCCTGACCTAACTTTTCTTCCATATTCAAACCTTAAATTCTCACAGCTCAAGAAAAATAAATGAAAAGTAAAAGCATGTACAGATTCAGGGGCATGAGTAGAACACTTCTTATTCACAAACTTAGAGCTAATGATGCCTAGACTAAGAGTTAGAAGTTCAAGAAGATACCTGTTCAGTTGAAGTTCTATCTGGCAATGGGGGAGCTTTCAGAGCAAGATGATGATCTGTATAGCTTGCCTGAAGTGTGGTGATGCTATTCCAATGCTTACTTTGCTTTGAAACACCTTGAATCGAGCTATGGACCTTCAATTGTAAAACAAGAAAGTGAAAATGGTGGAACTGGTTAGAGGAATTACAAGTCGTGTTTTGTGCTTTGGTTAACTTCAAGTGATGCTAGGGAATGTGTTTGATGAGCTTTTAGCAAGGAAGCATGAAAGGAATGAGTTGTGGGATTCAATTTGCAGACTCTGCCCTGTTTTTTGCAGTTTGAGAGTGATTCTGGGAATGGGAGTGTTTGGGACCTTGTTTGCTCGTGTTCTAGCTTGTGCTTGATGATTAGAAAGTGTATACAATATTTGCTTAGGCTTCTTTTTGCTGAGATCAAAGTTGGTGATGTTATGATGTGTTTCTTCACACTTAAGCAAACAAAGGCCACTTGAGTTTCTAGGCAGGTAGAGGCCCCCTAAACATGCTGCAAAACCTCTCCTTGATAAGTGTGTTTTGTTCATAATCTTGTGCCAATTAGATTTGATCTGTACTTCTTGGATTTGCATTATGACATAAAGCTTGCTTTTGCAAAAATGGCTATTTCACTTTTTCCATTTATGGCCTAATCCAACATGTAATGCTTAAACTCATGAAAAAAGGCCTTAGCACAATGAACATGCATTAAATTATTGAGTGTTGGATTGTTTAAGGGCCTGTAATCAAGTGGCATGCTGGTTTGAGAAATTTGCACAAGTTATGATCATGGAAATTGGCCAATTCAAAAGTGAGTTTTTGCCATATTGCAAAATTCGAATCTCTCAAGTTATGAGGTTGTTTGATGAGTTCTTGGACATCTTGGAAAGCTTGGAATGTGTACTACAATCCATCTTTGAAGTGCAAATTGAAATTCCAAGTGGAAGTGTATGGAAAATGGTCTTGAAGTTAGGTAGAAAACCTTGCCAAAATAGGTCAAATTTTCACTAAGTTAAGAATGGTTTAGTACCCTTATTCCAAAAATTGTAACTTGAGATACAAGCCTCTTTTGGGAAAACTTTGTGAATCAAAGTTGTAGATTATGCAACAAGCTACAACTTTTATGTTTTGACTTTTGCTTGAATCCAAATGAATCTTGGTGAGAAGGTGGGGCAAAGTTGGGAAAAAATTAGGGTTTTTCATAACTTAGAAAAATTCTAAGTTATGAAAAATTCTCATTTCAAACCCTAATTTGCAATTTTTGATTTCTTGATGAACAAGTTTCATGATTTGGCATGTTTTGATGAAAAATGAATCTTGACTCTTGATTTTGACCAAAAAGTCAAAGTTTGATTTTTTAGTATACAGTCAAAATTGATCAATTGACTGGGAAATTCAACTGTCAATCTTGTGCATTTGGGATCTTTTGAATTTGTTGAGCATATCAAGACATTTCCAAGGGGTCCTTGAGTCCATATGTGAGCTTGGTTTGCCATTGGCTAGATCAAACAGTCAAAAATTGCCTTTGTGCAATCAAAACCCTAAAAATGACCATTTTGCCCTTTTGATGATCTGATCAAATTTCTTATGGAATTGTGATCCAAACTTGATCAAATGGTCCCTATGAGTTAATAATGTTGATGTGGGTCAATTTTCATGAGATTTGACTGTCAATTGGCTACAGTTGACTTTTTCCCCAATACAGCTGATTTCTAGGTCAACTGTCCAATTGACTGGGTAAAACTTGGAATCAAAACTTGAAACTTGATGCGGATAAACTTGGGAGTCCAATATGAAGCATGAAAGTCATCTTAGGAAATTTAGGTCAAAACATCTTTGTGCAAACACAAACCCTAATTTGGGTCAACAATGCAAGGAGAAGTCTTGAGCAGATGAAACCCTAACTGGATCTTGATCTCCAAAGGCTTTGTGATGAGAAATCAATGAGAAATGGGAGGGAAAATTTTGGGGTACAACAGTTGCCCCTGTTCAATCTTCTTGAATCTGAAGAGTTAGATTGGCAAGTTTGCCTTTCGTGACTCGAGGGTAAAAGGAGATTGGACACTATAATGCCCTTAAATTTGCACTCGTCAAAGCAAGGGATGCGGGAATGGGCTTAGAGATGCCATTTGGAGATGGGCTTAACAATGCCATCGGGAGAAATGACAGAAACTTGTCGGAGATGGGCTTAAAGATGCCATCTGGAAATGTTGAACTGTATTTCATTGGTGAGTGGACGAGTATCAGAAAGGCCTCCATGTTTCAGAACATCTCTGAACTGGGGGTCTGAATAAGCAATAGATTGACATCCGTGTCTGGAGAATTCGTGAACTATTTTCAGGAGTTGAGATTGAATAAGCAATAGATTAACCTCCGTCGTTGGGAAGAATCCGTAAACTATTTTCAAAAGTTGCATCTGAACAAGTGATAGATTAACATCCGTTGTTGGGAAGAATCCATAAACTGTTTTCAGAAGTCTTGAGAAGAATCTGAACAAGCGATAGGTTAACATCCGTTACTGGAGAACCCGTGAACTGTTTTCAGAAGTCTTGAAGTTGAATAAGCAATAGAGCAACATCCGTTGTTGGGAAGCGTCTGTAAACTGTTTTCAAAAGTTGAGAAGAGTCTGAACAAGCGATAGGTTAACATCCGTTACTGGAGAACCCGTGAACTGTTTTCAGAAGTCTTGAGAAGAATCTGAACAAGCGACAGGTTAGCATCCGTTGTTGGGAAGAAACCATAAACTGTTTTCAGAAGTCTTGAGTTGAATAAGCAATGGAGCAGCATCCGTTGTTGGGAAGCGTCCGTGAACTGTTTTCAAAAATTGAGAAGAGTCTGAACAAGTGATAGGTTAACATCCGTTACTGGAGAACCCGTGAACTGTTTTCAGAAGTCTTGAGAAGAATCTGAACAAGCGACAGGTTAGCATCCGTTGTTGGGAAGAAACCATAAACTGTTTTCAGAAGTCTTGAGTTTGGAGGAAGGACCGGTGTAGGGTTCCCTGATGATGAGCTCGTGCCAAAACTGCATTTGGATGAATCTGGAATAAGCATCAGAATGTTGCCATGTCTGGGTCACATCTGAACTATTCCTGGAAAGAATCTCGGAAGATAATGATTTTAGTCTGTCGACTGATCTTACCTGAAAAGGTAAAGAGTTAGTAATATGCAATGTCATGATGCATGATACAATGTATGTTATATGATATGAATGTAAATGGCTGCGCATGTAAGCCGGAGAGCTGTCTTACAAAGGATAGACGAATCCGAGATGGCTGAAGATAAAAGTAACTTGACTGCTTCCGGGAAGAATAATTCCTGGTTGTTGCTGGAGAATAAAGAGCTTAGGTTGTATACTAATCTTCTAGGGAATTCCTGATGACTTCTACTGGGGAGTTCCAAACTAATAGACTCATGCTGGAGATGTAAGACCGAAAATCTTCAGTTTGGTGGGAAGTATCTCTGGCGACTTCACTGGGGAACTCAAGATTTGCCCTCCCAAAATTCTGTGGGGAGAAGGTTCATTAGTCTGGCTTCGCTGAGGATTGATAACTTGAAGTTTTAGCTCGGCTGGCGATACTGAAACTTAAATTCTGAGGGGGATTGAGTTCTGGAGGATTCTCTGGCTGGGGATTGTATTGATAAGTTATGCTAGGGAACTCTGATGAACTCCGCTGGAGGTAGGAAGAATTTTGGCGAGCGCGATCTTCCGTGGCAATAAGCTGAGGATAACCCAGTTATAAGCCCTTGTGAGGAATAACTTTGAATAAAACTCGGGAGAGATGTCCGTACTCTGCAGGGGATAAGCCTCTAGAATCCACTGGGGATAAGCTTCAGGGTTTGCTGGGGATATGGATTCCAAATCTCTTGGGGGTTTCCTTTGAAAGGGTGTCAAGATATCCAACTGTACTTTCAACCTATCACTAATCCTCTTTCTGGATTCATAAGGAAATGATTATGTTCAAATGCATATGCCTATTTAACAAAACATTGGACGTTTCTCAAAATAAAACAATTAGTGCAAGAGAAAAAGAAAAAGGAAATGACACAAATTTCTGGGAAAAGTATTTGTATTAACTTTTTCTGAGTATATTTGTACAAAGGAGACAACCATCCTAGTAAGAGGATTTTTTCGTAAATATTGAAAGATTTATACAAAATAAAGATGGATATGTGAAATAATTCCATGGGATTCCATTCCGCTATAGCCTTCACAACTCTGAATATCTGTCCATCCAATACTTCGTCTGTTGATGACTGGATTGATCGGAAGCCTGGAACTGGTTGATGAAGAGATTGTCTTCGAAGTGATCCGACGAGACATAGTCATACGCTTTGATTCCCTAACTTTTGCCTGAATTGCCCTTTCGGGTTTTCGATCCACCGGGAAACCCCTTTTTGCCCAAGCCGCCCTTTCGGGTTTTCAACTTGCCGGGTGTACAGATTTTTTTCATTTTTAACCCTAATTTTTGCCTGAACCGCCCTTTCGGGTTTTCGGTTCACCGGGATGCCCATTTTTTCCCAAGCCGCCCTTTCGGGTTTTCGACTTGTCGGGTTATTTTATGCGTAGTATCTTTTGACTATGTCTGCGTTCGCAGGGTGCGGCAAATCATCACCGTCCATGGTGGTCAAAATCATTGCACCACCAGAAAATATGCTCTTGATCACAAATGGTCCTTCATATGTAGGAGTCCATTTGCCCCTGGGATCACTTTGCGGCAAGATAATCCGCTTGATTATGAGATCTCCGACTTGATACACCTGACGTCTGACTTTCTTATTGAATGCCTTGATCATCCGTTTTTGATACGCCTGACCATGGCATATAGCAGCGAGTCGCTTTTCGTCGATCAGATTGAGTTGATCAAGTCGGGTCTGCATCCAATCATCTTCATTCAAACCTGCATCCTTCATAATCCTTAGAGAAGGAATCTGAACTTCCATAGGCAGGACAGCTTCCATGCCATATACCAACGAAAATGGGGTTGCCCCGGTTGAAGTACGTGCCGTCGTACGGTATCCATGTAGAGCAAACGGTAACATCT
The DNA here is from genome assembly GCA_948472305.1 of Vicia faba. Classification (NCBI taxonomy): domain Eukaryota; kingdom Viridiplantae; phylum Streptophyta; class Magnoliopsida; order Fabales; family Fabaceae; genus Vicia; species Vicia faba. The sequence goes on along the minus strand of OX451736.1, from coordinate 1,673,373,800 downwards.
CATGCCAGTCTTTGTAAGTGACTGTCATTTTCTGAATGATCTTCTTAATGTTTTTGTTCGCAGCTTCAACATCACCGTTCATCTTCGGCCGATAGGGAGATGAATTGTGATGATAAATCTTGAACTGTTCGCACAATGCAGTGATCATCGTGTTATTCAGATTTGTACCGTTGTCTGTGATGATCCTGTCTGGAACACCATACCGACATATGAGATTTTGCTTGATGAAGCGGGCAACCACATTTTTAGTAACAGAGGTGAAGGAAGCTGCTTCGACCCATTTGGTGAAATAGTCAATGGCAACCAGGATGAAGCGATGTCCGTTGGAAGCCGTGGGCTTGATCTCTCCAATCATGTCAATGCCCCACATTGCAAATGGCCAAGGAGCAGTCAGAACGTTGAGAGGAACCGGAGGGATATGAACTTTGTCAGCATAGACTTGGCATTTGTGGCAAGTACGGGAATGTTGATGGCAGTCAGCTTCCATGGTAGACCAGTAATAGCCTGCCCTTAGGATCTTCTTAGCCATTGTATGCCCGCTCAAGTGAGTGCCAAATGTGCCGCTGTGTATATCAGTCATGATCAATTCTGCTTCCGCCTTGTCTACGCATCGGAGTAATACACAATCATGGCTTCGTTTGTAAAGGATGCCGTTGCTCAGGAAGAATTTGGCAGCAAATTTCCTTAAGAACTTCTTGTCATTTACGGAAGCTCCTTCGGGATAATCTCTAGTCTCGAGATACCTTTTGATTTCATGGAACCAGGGTTGTTCCACTACTTCTTCGGTATTAATCTCATGACAATGCGCAGAGTCATCCATTCGCTCGATGGTGATTTGGGGAGCCTCGTTATCCCAGTTGAGTTTAAACATGGAGGACATTGTGGCTAGAGCATCTGCTAGCTGATTCTCTTCTCGCGGGAAATGCTCGAAGGTAATTTGCTCGAAATGATGCAACAATGTCAGGACATGTCCTTTGTATGGGATAAGATTAGGATGCTTGGTATCCCACTCTCCTTTGATTTGACTGATAACCAAAGCCGAGTCCCCAAATACGATCAAAGATTTGATCCCCAAGTCTATAGCAGCCTTGAGACCAAAAATTCAAGCTTCATACTCAGCCATGTTGTTTGTGCAGTTGAAGCAGAGTCGGGCCGTGAAAGGTGTGTGACAGCCTTCCGGAGAAATGAGTACTGCGCCGATACCATTTCCGAGTGCATTTGAAGCACCATCAAAGTACAGGGTCCATCGGTATCCCTTTTCGGGTCCGTCATACGGTCTGTCACTTTCAATGTTGTCCAAATTCATGATGTCCTCGTCTGGGAAGTCAAATCTCATGGGTTGGTAATCTTCGATAGCTTGATGAGCCAGATGATCAGCTAGTACACTCCCTTTTTTAGCTTTTTGGGTGGTGTACTGGATGTCATACTCGGTTAGGATCATTTGCCATCTAGCTATCCTTCCAGATAAAGCGGGCTTTTCGAATATATACTTGATAGGGTCCATTTTGGAAATCAACAAGGTAGTATGAGTCAACATATACTGTCTTAGTCGGCGAGCAGCCCATACCAAAGCGCAACAAGTTTTCTCGAGCAGTGAGTAGCGAGTCTCACAGTCGGTAAACTTTTTGCTAAGGTAATAAATAGCATGCTCTTTTCGACCAGACTCGTCATGCTGGCCCAAAACACACCCCATTGAGTTATCCAAGACGGTCAAATACATGATCAATGGTCTTCCTTCGACGGGTGGCATCAGAATAAGAGGTTCTAGCAAATACTCCTTGATTTTATCAAAAGCAGCTTGGCAATCGTCGTTCCATTCAACTACCTGATCTTTCTTCAAGAGTTTGAAAATTGGCTCACAGGTAGAAGTCAGATGCGAGATGAATCTGGAAATATAGTTCAAGCGCCCCAGGAATCCTCTAACTTCCTTTTCAGTACGGGGAGCAGGCATTTCTTGTATTGCTTTTACTTTTGCTGGATCGACTTTAATGCCTCTGTTGCTTACAATGAATCCCAGGAGTTTACCAAACCTAACTCCAAAAGTGCATTTACTTGGATTCAGCCTGAGCTTGTATTCTGTCAACCTGGCAAACAGCTTTTCTAGATGTTCAAGGTGCTCCTCCTCCGTTTGTGACCGAGCTATCATATCGTCTACGTAAACTTCAATCTCATGATGAATCATATCATGAAATAAAGCTACCATGGCGCGTTGATAAGTTGCCCCTGCGTTCTTCAGCCCGAACGGCATCACCTTGTAACAGAAAGTGCCCCGTTGTGTGACAAAAGTTGTTTTCTCCATATCCTCGGGGGCCATTTTGATTTGATTGTAGCCCGAGAATCCATCCATGAAGGAAAACACTTTGTGATGAGCTGTATTGTCGATCAAAATGTCAATATGAGGTAGCGGAAAATCATCTTTGGGGCTGGCCCTGTTCAAATCCCGGTAGTCCACACACATCCTGACTTTGCCATCTTTCTTAGGTACTGGCACGATGTTAGCGACCCATTGAGGATAGGACGTAACAGCCAGAAAGCCAGCGTCGAATTGCTTCATCACTTCTGCTTTGATCTTTTCAGACATGTCAGGCCTCATTCGGCGAACGTTTTGCTTGATCGATGGACAATCCTCTCTTGTGGGGAGACGATGAACCACGATGTCTGTGTCTAAACCCGGCATGTCTTCATAAGACCAAGCGAAGATTTCAACATACTCATTCAACAACTGTATCAGGCGCTCCTTGACTCTTGGTTCCAGGTTGGCACCCACTTGCACCTCCTTCCGGTCTTCCTTGGTCCCTAAGTTGACAGTTTCCAATGACTCTTCGTGCGGTAAGATGGCCCTTTCCTCTTGCTGTAGAAGTCTGGCTAGTTCCCCTGGTACTTCACAACCTTCGTCATCTTCATACTCGGCTTGATTGACCAGATCTTCAGGGTTATTGAAGGATATAGCAGAATCGTCACCCATGGAATCCGGAGTGGATGGGTACCTGCATTTGTGAGTGTGGGTGTGTGTAAGGGATAGCCATCCTTAAACAAAAATGCAAAAGGAAAGAAAATGAACACAAGCAGTTTATCAAATGAAAAACGTCCAATGAATCATTAAACATGGCATATGGATATGAAAAAATAATCAAAGCCCTTACAAATGGACCTACATGCCCCGGGCAAGGCATGAGATGAAAAGATAGTGTACGGATTGTTTGAAAATAAATATTACAGACCGAATAGGAAATGTTTAACAGATAAATTACTGATGAATAAAAGTGATGGTGACAAAGTCTTTTGCCTCCCAGTTGCACAATCCTCCTTTGACAGTTGGGTAAATCCACTCTTCGATGTTGCTCTCTTTGTCTTCATCCTCCAAAGCGTTGATTCCGTAGGGAGAAATTTTGACTGGCGCTCTTTCAATCTTCGAACGGCGCATCGCTTTCTGGCCTGCGGTAGTGAACCCTAATCCAAATTTGTCGGTCTTATGTGGAATGTCAGGTAACTGCCCCCATGCTGAATTCTTCCCTTCCTTTATTGCGGCCCTTGCGTCCTCCAGAGATGCCATCCTGGCCATCTGCCTCGGTGTCTCAGCTGCCAACTTTGCTACTGCTATTTCAGGAAGGACTTCTTCGAAATGCTGAAAAGGCGTCTCAATGAACTCCCCTTCAACCTCCACATACCGGAAAGAATTCAAGTGGCTAATCATGTACTCCTCTTCACCATGGACAGTAATGATCTTTCCCTTGACAGGATACTTCAACATCTTATGTAAGGAGGAGGTGACTGCCCCAGCATGGTGTATCAAAGGCCTACCCAGCAAGCAAGAGTATAACGGACGGATGTCCATCACATAGAAAGTAGACTTAAACACCTCAGTGCCTATCTTGATGGGAATTTCAACCTCCCCATGGACCATTCTCTTCGAACCATCGAAAGCTCTGACAACAATATCACTCGACTTCAACTCCAACCCTTCACAATCTAGTCGGTCCAAAGCCTTCTTAGGAAATACATTCAGCGACGAGCCAGTGTCGACCAAGACATGTGCGAGAGTGGTTCCTCGACACTCGACTGAAATGTGCAAAGCATCATTGTGGTTTCTACCTTTAGGAGTTAGGTCGGCATCAGAGAAACCTAATCCATTGTCCGGAGTCAGGCTAGCCACGCAATTTTGAAATTGATCCGCAGAGGTTTCCTGGGGCACATGGGCTGCCTTCAGGAATTTTATCAGGGCTTTAGCGTGCGCTTCTGAGCAAAGTAGCAGTGCCAGCATGGAGATTTTTGAGGGGGTTTGCCCCAGCTGTTCTACCACATCGTAATCACTCCTTTTGATTATCCTCAAAATCTCATCCATTTCCTTCTTGGAGGTCTCCGGGATGACCAAGGGTTGAGCCCTCGTCCTGACGAGCTCATCTTGGATTCCCTTACCTTTGTCAGCAGTGGTAGGAAGGACAGTACTAGGAACAACATCTTCAATCAAAGGGGTTCTGGCAGAGAGTTTTATTGGTGCAGGGATGGCCTTATCAGCTGATGAGGGTCCAAAGATTGCTCTTGGAGGGGCAATCTCTGGAGAAAATATTCTCCCGCTCTGGGTGATTTTGCTCGTGCCCGCAATGTTACCAATGCTGGCTTCTTCATCATCGAACTTTCTTCAGTTATTTCGATTTGTTTAATACCATGGTAGTAGACGTCTCCGCCGTAGTTCCATGGTATCGACTTCTCAGAAACATAGGGGACAAGCCCTGGTATTGTTATCTTCAAAGGAACAGATTTCATAGCTGGTGTAACCTTAACAGGCTTTTTGACGACCTTGGAAAGATTGGCGTGAATGGTTATGATTGAGACATCTTCAGTATGAGTTGGAACATCAGAAACTTTTTCAAACAAAATTTGTCGACTATCCATAAGGCCTCGGATGCCTTTCTTCAGTAACGGACAAACAAACGAAAGAGAGTAACAACAATAGCAGTCTTCTTTACATCCCAGGAAGATCCCGGCCCTTAACAGATTCAACTTAATGGTTAACAAAGGAGTTGCCAGATCATTAACATCAGCAACATACAAATCTTCTTCAATGGCATTGACATTTCGGCCGTGCTTCGGCATGGGTGCAGAGATCACATTAGGCTTCTCCGGAGCGTCAAACTCCACCTCCTTCGCCTCTATCAGGTCTTGGATTTTATGCTTGAGTGCCCAACAATCATTGGTGTCGTGCCCAACACTGTCAGAATGGTAGGCGCATTTGGCATTAGGATGATAATGCGGAGAGGACGTATTCACATTCTTTGGTGCCTCCTTGATGGTGGCGAGATTCAACTTTAACAGATGGGGAAGCACTTGCGCTGGAGTCATATTAATGCGGGTGAACTACCGTTGTGGCCGTTCCACCCGTTGTTGATTTGGTCTGGACTGGTTATAGCGAGGCTGCTCACTTGAAGTGTTTTGAATCATTACGGCCCCCACGGTTGGCCGGTGCTCAGTCTTCCCTGCTCTTCTCTGAGAATATACCATAGCCGTTTCCTTCTTAAAAGGCTTCTTCTCAACACTTGCAGCAACACCCTTCTAAATCTTTCCTGACTTGATGCCAACTTCTATTCTTTCGCCTGTTAGGATCAAATCGGTAAACCCCGCGGAGGAGTTACCAATCAGATGATTGAAAAAAGGCCCAGATAGGGTCCCTAGAAACATATCAACGAGCTCTCGGTCGGTTAAAGGAGGCTGCACCCTGCCAGCCAAATCTCTCCATTTTTGTGCATATTCTTTGAATCCTTCGCCTGTTCCCAATGACATACCCTGAAGTTGGGTACGAGTAGGAGCAAGGTCAGAATTGTATTGATATTGTTTGTAAAAAGCGGTGGCCAAGTCTTCCCAATTGCGGACGCTGGTTCCCTCTAACTGATAAAACCACTCTAATTGAGCTCCAGAAAGGCTGTCTTGAAAGAAATGAATCCAAAGATTTTTATCTGCCGTATAGGGTTGGATCTTTCTCACGTAGGACCTGAGATGCATTTTTGGACAGGACAGCCCAACATACCTTACAAACACTGGCACCTTGAACTTTTGGGGAATCAAAATCCCGGCGACCAAACCCAAGTCTTCAAAATCCAAACCCGGTACTCTTTGTAGCTCCATGGCAGCCAACCTGTCTTCTAGCCCTTTGTATTTGTCATCAGCCGGAGGGTATTGTTGATCAGAATAATCTTCATCCTCCTCGGCCTCCTCCTCTTCCACATCGGACTCGGAAGGTACCGCAGCCCCACCTCCTTTGCTGGTTCCTTCATCAGAAGTAGGAGGAAATTCAAGCACTCTCCGAGCTTCTCCGTCAAATCTTCTCCCCAAAGTAGCCACCCCGAGTCTCTTTTTCTTCTTCTTCACTGGGTCTTTATTCCCCAATTGGGTCTTGATATCCTCCTGACCCTTAGCCAAGGTCATCAGGAGTTGCTGGAACTGTGCATTTTGAGCTTGTAGGTCTTTGACTGTTTGCTCGAGATCCATCCTACTGAAATAAACAGCAGACAGATAAGGAAACCTGGCGTGAGACCTGCTTATGCACATGATGAATGATATGCTTATGTATGCAATGCATTCAAGGATTTAGAACATTCAAAATTGTTGCAGACAAAGAAGAACGCACGTCATATTAATAAGAAGAAATTTGTTAGTACATAATGCCCCATGGGCCAAATATTACAAAATAACTTTTTAAGGCAAAAAGACATTGCGCATCCTCTTTGGTGCGATGTAGGTGTTGAGGGCCTCTTGCTCATGGAGTCGGCGTGTAAGCTCTAGAACCTTCTTCTCACTGGCGTAGAAGCTAGCTTCAAAAGTGTTCTGTTCCTCCTTGAGCTGAATCCAACTTTTCTGCATTTCCTCCCACGATGTAGGCATGTCAGGATGTAGGATGGTGTAGGGAACCTCTCCTTCCTTGACAGGCTCTATAATCACAGGGAGAACATGAGGATAAGGCATCATCAGACTTTGGGCTCGGGCTCGTACCCACTTGAGATAAGGCTCAAGAGGGATGGAGTTCTTGTGTCCCAGAGTCTTGCTATCAACCTTGTTGGGTCTTCCCCAAGCTCTGATGAATCTTTGGCGAAGTCCTTGCGCATCGTTGTCGAAGTCAAAAACTAGGTCAGGAATCAACATATCATGAGGGCCATCCCTCCGTGCATATCCAAATTGCCTCAAAGCTAGGCAAGGGTTGTAGGTGATACCTCCTCTGATTCCAAGTAAAGGAACATTAGGAAACTCTCCACAATGATCGACGATGATGACATTTTCTCTGGACCGAGAACACCAATGTACATCAGAGTGAGTAAGAGTCATCAACCGTTAGGACCACCTTGAGCCTTGGTCATTCTTCAAGACAGATTGTGGAAGGTGCGAAATAAACCACCTTGCAAGGAGAGGAGTACAACACATGAGAACACCCCTCTTTCTCATTGTTCGTGTGTAAAATGAGTGAAGAATGTCCCCAAGCAATGTTGCTATTGGATTTCTGGACAAGAAGATTTTGACGGCGTTGACATCTACAAATTGGTCAGGATTTGGGAACAAGACCAACCCATAGATAAGGAGTGCCACAATCTCTTCAAAGGCTTGTAGGTCCAATGAGTTCCAACATTCTTGTGCCTTCTCAAACAAGAATTTTGCTAAGAATCCTTTGACGCCGCTTCTGGTTTCCCAATGCCCCTTGATGTCGGATGGTTGTAGATGTAATGCTCGAGCAACATCTTCTAGCTTTGGTTCCTTTTCCGTACCGTTGAAGGGTAGTTGATTAAGGATAGGGATTCGCAGGAGTTGAGAAAACTCCTCCAAAGTGGGCACCAACTGGTAATCAGGGAAAGTGAAATAGTGGTGAAGAGGGTCAAAGAACTGGAATAGCACTTTCATCATGTCTTCTTCAATGTTGGTGTTGACTAGGCTGAGCAGTCTACCATGTCTTTCACTGAAGGATGAGCTTTCCGGAATTCTTGAGGTGAGCTCCTTGAGTTGAGGAGAAATTCTCACAAGGTTGACTTGGATGGTGTTTCTGCGAGGAATTTCCATGACCTACAAAACAGGAACAAAGATGAAGATCCAAACCCTTGAAATGGTTAGTGAATGCATATGATGTTTTATGATGTTTATGATGTATGCACAAAACATATGCACAAGCAAATCACACCAAACCCTAGTTTCAGGCTTGCATGGGATTTCATAGGTAAGTACCCTCTTGAGTGTAGTTGGCTTAAAAACCTGTCCTATAAATAGTAACCGGGTTCTAAGGAGCTCAATATCACGGGATTTTTTTCATTGTTCATTGTTTTGGTTTAGCCACTTAACTAGCGACCAAAATATTCCAAGAAAGCAACCCTCAACGAGTGTAGTATCGAGTATCTACCAACTTCGGACTGCACCAAAGCCGGTCATCTCACTACTCCTAATAAAAGGCCAAGATGGTCAAGTAAGGTTCTAGGTCATTAGTGCTTGGTGACATCACTCAGCAGCCTCGTACTCTCCTTGATTGAACTCAAGGGTTACCGGTACTCACAAATATGTCGCACTAATATAGCTATTGCTTTGACCGTGTCGGTATACCCCGCACAGTTTCCACAACGTATTGCTATCTATGAAATGTTTCCCAAAATCCAGGTGTAGGATTGCAAACCCAAACAATAGAGCCAATATATAAAGCAATCAATTCAAACAATTAGTCATGCAAGAGGGTGATCTAAGCCCTAAGGTTACTCCACTTTTAAATTTGTCCCCAGCAGAGTCGCCAGTTCTGTGATACGGTGGGAGAACTGACTTTGGTTTTGCGTTTGTTTTCGCAAATGTTTCGGTTGAGCGAGAGTCGCCACCGACTTTTTATTTTATCCTAAGGAAAAGTTTAAAAAGCACAGCAAAAACCTTTGAGATTTTTTCTTGGGTTCGAGGGGTAGATTATAGAAAGGGAAGGTATTAGCACCCTTTCTATCCATGGTTATCCATGGGCTCTTAGGTACTTGCTTAGATCAACTTGCCTTGGTTTTCAATTGTTTGAAATGGTGCTTTGTGTGTGGCTTTGAAAAGGTTTTGAAAAAGATGCCTTGTATAGGCTACCCTTGTAACAATTCTTTACTCGAATGTTTTACAAAAGGTATTTGTCTTTTTGAAAAGATGTTTCAAGGTTTTTGAAAGTTTGTTTTGAAAGTGTTTGTGAAGTGTGGTTTGAAAATAGGCAAGTGTTTTTGTTTTGCAAGTTGACAAGTACTTAAGAGCTATCTACTCTAAAGTTCTCAAAGATTTATGCTATATTTTAACCCTTTTGACAATTTTGTTCCACCATTGCATTTGGTGGACAATCTTGTATTAGGAGGTGAAAGGGACGGGCGCGGGTCGTCGTTTAGACCATAATTGCAATAGTGCTAAGTATCTTTGGGCAATTTTTCCTTAAAAGGGACTTGATCATTTTAGGCAACTTTTCGAAAGCGTCATCGAGGGACTATGATCATTTGAATTGTGTTTGTTTTTACCCAAAGAAACCTAACATGCAATATGGCCCATTTAATGAAGGCAACAAATGGAATACCCTAGGGGTGCAAGTGTGATATGTGTTGTCCATATTCATGCTTGATTATCTTGAAATTAGGTCAAACTATTTGTTCTTTTTATTTGCATACAAACCCTAATTCTAGCATGGTATATTTAGAAAGCGTTAAAGTGCGAAAAGTAAAATTCCTACACTATTACAACACAATATGGGAAGGGGGGTACAAATGTTCAAATGGGGGGATATTTAGACAAGGAATTTAAACCTAGCTATTACATCAATTTTGGAATATTTACAAAATAATTAATTGCACAAATTAAATGGAAAATAAAATAAAAATGCAAAATGCAAAAAGGGTTTTCATATGTATGGAAAAGGATATTTTTTATGTCCAATAAACAAAAATGAATAAAATAAAAAGTAACATTTTTGGAGTTTTTGTGTTTTAAAGGGTAAAACCCTAATTTCATTAAATAAGTATATTAACTATTTAATATGTATAATATTTAATAATTATATACAAAAAATAAAATAAAATGGAGTATATTTATAAAAAGTATTTTTTGAAGTCAAATATTAATAAAAGAAAAATATGTAGGTATTTTTGTATTTTAACCTAAATATACTAATAAATATATATATATATATATATATATATATATATATATATATATATATATATATATATATATATATATATATATATATATATATATATATATATATATATATATATATATATATATATATATATATATATATATATATATATATATATATATATGTATTAATTTCTAAATATGTATTATGTATATAAAAATAATAATATTTAATATTTATAAAAAAGGTATATTTTGTATAAAATATTTTCAAAAGAAAAAAATGAAATAAAAATCAGAAATAAAATATATTTACATTATTTCTAGTTTTTCTAAATAATAGTATATATATATTATTTATGTACAAATGGTTCATATAAACAAATAAATGCCTAAAAATACAAAAATGGTGTAAAAATAATTTTTTATGTTTTTAATATTATGAGAAAAAATAAATAAGTCAAAATGAAAAAAGAAAAGTCAAAAAAACATGAAAATAAACATAATGGGCTCAGGGGGTATGAAAATGAAAATAGGGTGTGAAAAGAAAAGACAAAGCAGGCCCAGCCCATGAGGCTTCTTCTTCAACCTTCAGACAAAAAATGTTCCAAAATGCGCGCCTGTTTTCCAAGTTCAAACATCTGAATTCTTTGATCTTTTGCACGAACTCACAACATAAGAAATGTTAAGCATTGAATCAAGATTCTAAATATATAAAGAACTCATCCTAACTCTCAGAAATGAGAGAGAATTTTGACATTTCCAAATCCTGACCTAACTTTTCTTCCATATTCAAACCTTAAATTCTCACAGCTCAAGCAAAATAAATGAAAAGTAAAAGCATGTACAGATTCAGGGGCATGAGTAGAACACTTCTTATTCACAAACTTAGAGCTAATGATGCCTAGACTAAGAGTTAGAAGTTCAAGAAGATACCTGTTCAGTTGAAGTTCTATCTGGCAATGGGGGAGCTTTCAGAGCAAGATGATGATCTGTATAGCTTGCCTGAAGTGTGGTGATGCTATTCCAATGCTTACTTTGCTTTGAAACACCTTGAATCGAGCTATGGACCTCCAACTGTAAAACCAGAAAGTGAAAATGGTGGAACTGGTTAGAGGAATTACAGGTCGTGTTTTGTGCTTTGGTTAGCTTCAAGTGATGCTAGGGAATGTGTTTGATGAGCTTTTAGCAAGGAAGCATGAAAGGAATGAGTTGTGGGATTCAATCTGCAGACCCTGCCCTGTTTTTGCAGTTTGAGAGTGATTCTGGGAATGGGAGTGTTTGGGACCTTGTTTGCTCGTGTTCTAGCTTGTGCTTGATGATTAGAAAGTGTATACAATATTTGCTTAGGCTTCTTTTTGCTGAGATCAAAGTTGGTGATGTTATGATGTGTTTCTTCACACTTAAGCAAACAAAGGCCACTTGAGTTTCTAGGCAGGTAGAGACCCCCTAAACATGCTGCAAAACCTCTCCTTGATCAGTGTGTTTTGTTCATAATCTTGTGCCAATTAGATTTGATCTGTACTTCTTGGATTTGCATTATGACATAAAGCTTGCTTTTGCAAAAATGGCTATTTCACTTTTTCCATTTATGGCCTAATCCAACATGTAATGCTTAAACTCATGAAACAAGGCCTTAGCACAATGAACATGCATTAAATTATTGACTGTTGGATGGTTTAAGGGCCTGTAATCAAGTGGCATGCTGGTTTGAGAAATTTGCACAAGTTATGATCATGGAAATTGGCCAATTCAAAAGTGAGTTTTTGCCATATTGCAAAATTCGAATCTCTCAAGTTATGAGGCTGTTTGATGAGTTCTTGGACATCTTGGAAATCTTGGAATGTGTACTAGAATCCATATTTGAAGTGAAAATTTAAATTCCAAGTGGAAGTGTATGGAAAATGGTCTTGAAGTTAGGTAGAAAACCTTGCCAAAATAGGTCAAATTTTCACTAAGTTAAGAATGGTTTAGTACCCTTATTCCAAAAATTGTAACTTGAGATACAAGCCTCTTTTGGGAAAACTTTGTGAATCAAAGTTGTAGATTATGCAACAAGCTACAACTTTTATGTTTTGACTTTTGCTTGAATCCAAATGAATCTTGGTGAGAAGGTGGGGCAAAGTTGGGAAAAAATTAGGGTTTTTCATAACTTAGAAAAATTCTAAGTTATGAAAAATTCTCATTTCAAACCCTAATTTGCAATTTTTGATTTCTTGATGAACAAGTTTCATGATTTGGCATGTTTTGATGAAAAATGAATCTTGACTCTTGATTTTGACCAAAAAGTCAAAGTTTGATTTTTTAGTATACAGTCAAAATTGATCAATTGACTGGGAAATTCAACTGTCAATCTTGTGCATTTGGGATCTTTTGAATTTGTTGAGCATATCAAGACATTTCCAAGGGGTCCTTGAGTCCATATGTGAGATTGGTTTGCCATTGGCTAGATCAAACAGTCAAAAATTGCCTTTGTGCAATCAAAACCCTAAAAATGACCATTTTGCCCTTTTGATGATCTGATCAAATTTCTTATGGAATTGTGATCCAAACTTGATCAAATGGTCCCTATGAGTTCATAATGTTGATGTGGGTCAATTTTCATGAGATTTGACTGTCAATTGGCTACAGTTGACTTTTTCCCCAATACAGCTGATTTCTAGGTCAACTGTCCAATTGACTGGGTAAAACTTGGAATCAAAACTTGAAACTTGATGTGGATAAACTTGGGAGTCCAATATGAAGCATGAAAGTCATCTTAGGCAATTTAGGTCAAAACATCTTTGTGCAAACACAAACCCTAATTTGGGTCAACAGTGCAAGGAGAAGTCTTGAGCAGATGAAACCCTAACTGGATCTTGATCTCCAAAGGCTTTGTGATGAGAAATCAATGAGAAATGGGAGGGCAAATTTTGGGGTACAACAGTTGGTCTTATACTTGACAGTACTCGACAACTCAATGGGGTGCGTGCTGGGGCAGCATGACGAGTCTGGCCGAAAAGAGCAAGCTATTTATTACCTTAGCAAAAAGTTTACCGACTGCGAGACCCGATACTCGTTGCTTGAGAAAACTTGCTGCGCTTTGGCATGGGCTGCTCGCTGGCTGAGACAGTATATGCTGACTCACACTACTCTATTGATATCAAATATGGATCCAATCAAGTATATTTTCGAAAAGCCTGCCTTGTCCGGAAGAATAGCGAGATGGAAGATGATCTTGACTGAGTATGACATCTAGTACACGACCCAAAAGGCAATCAAGGGAAGTGTGTTGGAAGATCATCTGGCACATCAGGAAGTGGATGATTACCAGTCTATGAACTTCGAATTCCCGGTTGAGAACATCATGTTGGTAACTGACTGTGAGACACCTGGACCAGATGAAAGACCTGAGGAGGGATCCCGATGGTCTATGTACTTCGATGGAGCTTCAAACGCTTTGGGTAATGGCATTGGCGCCGTGATCATATCTCCTGAAGGCTCTCATACTCCGTTTACCGCCCGACTATGTTTTAACTGCACCAACAACATGGCGGAGTATGAAGCGTGCATCATGGGTCTTCGAGCAGCAATTGACCTAAGGATTAAGTTTCTGAGTGTCTTCGGAGATTCCGCTCTCGTGATCAGTCAGATCAAAGGCGAGTGGGATACGAAACACCCAAATCTTATTCCTTACAAAGAGTATGTGTTGACGTTGCTTCCACATTTCGAGGAGATAACCTTTGAACACTTCCCTAGAGAGGAGAATCAGTTAGCGGACGCGCTAGCTACGATGCCTTCTATGTTCAAAGTCAATTGGGACAACGAGGCTCCCCAGATTACCATTGAAAGGTTGGATGAACCTGCACATTGCTGTGATATTGAGACTGAAGAGGTAGCAGATAAACCCTTGTTTCATGAGGTGAAGAGGTACCTTGAGGTTCAAGAGTACCCCGAGGGCGCATCTGTTAATGATAAGAAGTTTCTGAGGAGGTTCGCGGCGAAGTTCTTCATCAGTAATGACATCCTTTACAAGCGTAACCATGATTCGACCTTACTGCGATGTGTGGATAAGAACGAGGCATAAAGGATTATGGTAGAGTTACATGAAGGTACTTTCGGAACTCACTCCAGTGGACACACCATGGAAAATAAAATCCTACGGGCAGGATATTATTGGTCTACCATGGAAGCCGACTGTTATCAACATTCTCGGACCTGTCACAAGTGCCAAGTCTATGCTGATAAGGTGCATATACCTCAAGTTCCTCTGAACTTCCTGACAACACCTTGGCCTTTTGCAATGTGGGGTACCGACATGATCGGCGAGATCAGACCTACGACATCCAACGGGCATCGTTTCATCCTGGTAGCTATTGATTACTTTATGAAGTGGGTTGAAGCAACTTCCTTTGCTACTGTAACCAAGAACGTCGTGGCACGGTTCATTCGGCACAATCTGATCTGTCGATATGGTGTACCAGAGAGGATCATTATGGACAATGGTACAAATCTCAACAATAAAATGATCACTGAGCTCTGCAAGCAGTTCAAGATACAGAATCACAACTCTTCTCCCTACCGACCGAAGATGAATGAGGCTGTTGAAGAGGCTAATAAGAACATTAGGAAGATTGTGCAGAAGATGACAGTGGCGTACAAGGAATGGCACAAGATGTTACCATTTGCTCTTCATGGGTATCATACCTCAGCGCGGACGTCAACAGGGGCACCCCCTATTCCTTGGTTTATGGCATGGAGGCTGTCTTGACCATTGAAGTTTAAATACCCTCTCTTCAGATTTTGAAGGATGCAGGTTTGAGAGAAGATGACTGGATTCAGACCCGGCTTGATCAGCTGAACTTAATCGACGAAAAGAGACTTACTGCTATTTGTCATGATCAAACGTACCAAAAACGGATGATCAAGGCATTTAACAAGAAAGTTAGATGAAAAGAGTATCAAGTTGGGGATCTGGTGATCAAGCGCATCATCTGTTAGAACAAAGTTTGAATCTACTACCCTAAGTTTAAATTTTGATGATAACAAAATGCAAAGATATATTAATTGTATGATTCATGTAAGAACTATATGCTATCTAAAATTACATTCTGTTTTACAGAAACTCTGATGGGTATCAGCAGGAGAACATCCTCATCAGCATCAGATAATTGGATATCAACATCAGCATCAGAAGATGTTATATCAGATACCAGAATCAGAAGATCAACTTGCGCTTATGCTGAAGCTTGATGAACAGATATGCGCTCAACACTCTGAACTCTGATAAAGACAACAGTTCATCAGCACCTAAGCAGCGTCAGAATGAGCCAAAGCCAGAACACGCTTAAGTGGCAACGGTACTGTGCATTCAAGATGAGTTATTACCAATGACATCATTCCAGACAAGATCTGCTTAATAAGGAAAGATTGTTATTGGCATTGAAACAGAATTATTGCTCCAACATACACTAATTCCAATGCTATATAAACAAGTCAATGAAGATTGAATTGGCTAATGCTCTACAACAATCTACACGCCAAAAAGCTATTCATCATCTTCCTCACTCTCAGTTTTCTAAAAGCTCCAAAATTCCTTACTCAATTATTTTAGCAATCTAGTTCTCTTAAGCTTAAATTGTGTAGTATCACAATTGTGATAAACAGTTTTTGTAGAAAACATTCACACACCTAGATTTCAATTCTTTGTAAGAAAGTAATTCCTTGACAAACCGGTCTGTGGTTTGCATCAAGAAGGCTTTAGCAGTTGTTAAAGAAAATTGTAATATTCAGTTGAATATAGTGGATTAAGACCTCGTTGGAGAGAGGCGAAATCACCTTGACGGGTGGACTGGAGTAGTTTGAGATCAAACGAACCAGGATAAAAATACTGTGTTGATTGCAATTGATTTCAAGTTTTAACAATTCAACCCCCCTTCTTGTGTTTTTCACTTCTTCAATTGGCATCAGAGCGCCTGGTTGTGAGCTAAAACACTTAACCGTGTCAGTACAAGATCCAGCGTCAGAAAAACACAATGGCAGGAATTTATCAACACACCAACAATGACAACAATGAAGACAGAGACAGATTCAGCGGCAAACCTCCAGTCTTTGATGGAGAAAATTTTGATTACTGGAAAGACAGAATTGAAAGCTTCTTTCTGGCACATGATGCTGATCTGTGGGACATGGTGACAGATGGATACACGCACCCTGTGAATGCAAGCGGTCAGAAGATTGATAGGAAAGTAATGTCTGACCAACAAAAGCGTGACTTCAAAAATCACCACAAGGCCATAACCATCCTTCTCAGCGCCATCTCTTATGCTGAATATGAAAAGATCTCTAACAGAGACACAGTGTGATCGGTGGATCTGGAACTGAATGTTTAACGCTGGATCGCGTATGTCGCGGTAAGCAAGAGTCGCCACCGTCTTTTATTTTCTCCAACATGGAAAGGACAAAAGCACAGCAAAATTCCTTATGAGAACATTTCTCGGTTCGGGAGGTAGATTTATAGAAAGGGAAGGTGTTAGCACCCTTTCTATCCATGGTTATCCATGGGCTCTTAGATACTTGCTCATTTGTGTTTTCAAAAGTGTTTGCTTTTCAATTGTGAGTGAGTTTGAAAAAATTTTCGTTTAAAGATTTCAGATCGACTCTTGTATCAGTCCTCAAGAGTGTTTGAAAAATTGTTTTGAAAGCTTTTTGAAAGTGTTGGTGTGAAAAGAGTTTTTGATTTGTTTTTGAATAGAGAAAGTATCTATGAGTCATCTACCTACCCTAAGGAATTAGGCTGTGTAGAAGTCCTTAAGGTAGTGCCATCCCACCATTGAGAGGTAGGTAGCACCACCGTTGGAGGTGTTCAGGTCAATTCGAGTTTAGGGACAGTGTGGTCACCAGAGAAACAGTAGGATACCTTAGAAGCTACCCTTATGCCATTGATCATGGACATAAGGACTTACTAAAACGTCCTATACTCGACGACCACGTTTCGAAGGCAAGGCAACTGTGAGGCGTACCCTAGAAGTGGTGTGTGAATTTGTGTGTTGTTTTCATGTTATGTTATCTTGTACATGTATCATGGTGATCTATGCTTGTTTTTAATTTAGGCCATACATTCTTTCATGCAATTATAATTTAAAAGTGCGGAAATTTAAATGCGGAAAGTAAAATCCTACGCTATTACAAGGCGCGGGTCTATACATCGCCAAAATACAAAGACCCGTTTTAATAAAAATGCGGAAAGTAAATAAATTCCTAATTACTATTACATGGCTTGAACAGTTACATAATATTCATAAAGAAAAAACTAAGAATAAATGCGCGAAAGAATTAAAGATAGAACGTTCGAGGGCGTTGGACCCTTTTGAGATTAAATTGAAATTAAATTGAAACTAAAGTTATTTAATTAAAAGAAAAGAAATGTTTTTTAGGTTTTTGTTTTATGAGATAAAGAAATTAAAATTGAAGAGAAACCCTAATTCTAAGTTGTTTTTAATTATTAATGAAAAAAATATTAAAGTTTGACCTAATTTATTAAATAATTAATACATGTTTATTTACAAAATAAATTAGTAATTAATAATAATAATAATGATGAGAAGATTATTTATTAAAAAAAATGAAAAGGTAAAAAACCCTAATTCTACTTATTTTATTTATTAAGAAAAATGTTAAAATTGAAACTTAAATTAACTAAATTAATTGTTAAAGTTTATTTACAAAATAAATTAATAGTAAATTAAATATTAATTAAACATATTTTTGGATTTTTGATTTTCTGGTTTTATTATGAAAAATAAAATTATTTGAAGTGAATTAAATAAAAATGATTAAAAGAACTAGAAAAAGAAAAGAAAATAAAATTAAAAAATATACAAACATTGGGGGGTGTCTGGCCCATTTAGGAGGTTTTTTTGAAGCATTTTGGCCCATCAGAATACAAGGCCTTCGTTGACTTTCTAGCGCATGTGTATGTGCATTGACTGACGTACATGGTAGAACTCCCTTTGTGGCCTTCAGATTGAAGTTCATGGGCGCGTGGCAGGCCTGGATGTGAGGTTGTATGATGGTCTTTGAAGGAGGCGCTGCGTATGAACACATTAGGACAAAAATTATTAAACGTTTGGGGGGACCTGGGAATCGAACCCAGGTCTCAATGCCTGCAGGATAGCTCATCCACCAAATGAGCCATTGAGTTTCTTTGTTAACATAATGCATGGAAAATATAATATACAGAAAATGTTAGTTAGTGGTGTTAACAAAAAATTGCGCGCCAGTATTTGAATCCCCCAGTCATGTCTTGACACGCCAGCTTCGTCTTCATCTTTCTGCCTGTAATATAAACAAATAGCGGGGGTTTTAAACCCCCACTAAGTGCATCCTGCAAAAATAGCGAATAGCACATGGACAAATATAAAAAGGGCGCGAGGTCATGGTTCGTTTCGTTTGGATGTCACGATTTCAATGGCATAGGTTTGGTGGTCTAATTGTTTCATATGAGGAAAACCCCAATTTCTGAGTCCTGAAACCCTAGAACACGTTAATGGTGAATCACGATACAAGGCCTGATAATGCAATTGAATTACATCATTAGCTCCAGAAGGTTAGTATTAGTATAAATCAATCAAGAAAACTGGCTAAAAATGCATGAATTATGATATGGAATTCAAGGAATTTTGGCAAACCATGTGATCTGTATCCTTCAATTCCTTGCACGTTTTGATTGATTCTTGATTGCAAAAGCTTCCTGGATGCTTAGGCAACGTGTTGGGATGCTTTTGAAGCTTTGAATTGTCCTCTAACTAGGATTTCAGATTTCAAGTTTTTATGGAAAAAATGCAATTTGGTTCTGCCTCTCTAGCAGCTCTTTCGTGTGTAATGGAATAGGGTTAGCTTGTGTATAAGTATTTGAGTGAAATTATGTCAAAAAGCCAAGCCCATAGTCCATGAATTTATGATTCCAATCTTTGATTTTCTCCATATCTTTTCTAATCTTTTTGCCATGAAAATCATGCCAATTATGGAAGATTTGGCCTTGTTGATTGATGCACGAAATATTTAGCTCATAATGAGTGAATTTGCTGCACAAAAAGATTTGAAAAGTATTATTTAATATTTTTTCATATTTAAATCTAATTAAATGAATTAATATGAATAAAAATTCAATTAATTAATTAAAAATAAGAAAATAAATCCCTTGGAGCTTAATGGGTCGTGCATAGCCTTTGGGTAATGATTCATGGAAGAATTTGTGGACCATTAGCAATTTTGAAGCCTTTTGTGCAAAGTTGACTTTTCAAAATTCCCAAACATTTCCCAACTTCTCCAAGGCATATCTTGCTCAATTTTGAAGCTATGAACATGTTCTTGGACATTTTGGAAAGGTCTTGAAGTCCTCTAACCAATGTCTTTGGTCCCATGTCATTTTGTTTTATCAATCTCAAGTTATGGTCTTTGACTTAAAGTGCCTTTTTTTTTACTTTTGAAAATGACCTATAATGTTGAAATTGATAACTTTTTGTGAGAGCATTTCTTGGACTTGAAGTGTGAAGATGAGTTGTAGGAAATGTCATTCTCTTCAAAATGAGCTTTGGATGGGATTTTTATGATAAACCATGAAGAAGTTATGCCCTGGTCAATTTGCAGTTGACTTTTCCAACTGTCCAAAAATAGAAACTTTTGCATCTTGAGACTTTTTGAACCATGCTTTGAGAATCATGATCAAGAATTGATCAAATGATGTTTGTGGCTTCAAAATAAGATGTTGACCAAAATTTTTGACTTTTGACTGTCAAATGACCATTTTGCCCCTACAGTTGACTGTGAAGCATTTAGGGTTTTTGACTGTGCAATTTGATGCTGTGAGTCTTGAAACTTGGCATATGGATGCTTGACAATGTTTATGAGCATATGGGACTTGATTGGACCCTTGGAAACTTCAATTTCTTTGCCAGAACCAAAACCCTAATTTTGACTGTGTTAGGAGGCATTTGGACTGTGCAACCCTTGAGAGATTTTGAACCTTGATCTTGGCCATTCTTGAAGAATATGGGAGGGCAAATTTTGGGGTACAACACACAGCAAAGAACATGTTTGACTCACTCAGAATGATGCATGAGGGCAAAGTTCAGGTAAAAGAAACTAAAGCTCTTGCGCTCATTCAGAAGTATGAGGCATTCAAAATGGAAGAAAGTGAATCCATTGAAACAATGTTCTTAAGATTCCAAATTCTGGTAGCTGGTCTCAAGGTTCTGGACAAAGGATACTCTACTGCTGATCACGTCAAGAAGATCATCAGAAGCTTACCAAAGCAGTGGAGGCCAATGGTTACAGCTCTGAAGCTAGCAAAAGATCTCAACAAAATTTCTATGGAGGAACTTATCAGCTCCCTCAGAAGTCATGAGATAGAGCTAGAAGCTGATGAACCCCAGAAGTAAGGTAAGCCTTTAGCATTAAAATCTAACAAAAAATCTGAGTCTAAAGTTTTGCAGGCAGTTGAAGAAACATCTGATGGATCCTCATCAGAAGAAGACGAACTTTCTCTCCTCTCCAGAAGAGTGAACCAACTGTGGAAGCAGAGGCAAAGGAAGTTCAGGAATCCCAGAAGATCTGATCAGAACGAGTCTTCTTCCAGATACAGAAGGACAAATTCTTCCTCTGGATACAGAAGATCTGAAGGCTCCTCAGGAAGCAGAAAGCCAAACACCAAGGACATTATCTGCTATGAGTGCAATGAGCAAGGACACTACAAGAGTGACTGCCCAAAGCTTCAGAGGGAAAATCCCAAAAATAAGTTTGGAAGAGAAAAGAAGAAAAGTCTCATGGCTACATGGGATGACTCTGACTCGTCTGAAGCTGACTTAGAATCAGATGATGAGAGAGCAAACATAGCTCTCATGGCCAACATTTCAGAAGATAGTGAAGCTTCTGAATCAGACTCAGAATCAGATACTTAAGAGGTATTTCCTGACTTTGCAGTTAATTTTACCAAGGCTGAACTTGCTGAAAGCCTTAACGAAATTCTGGAAAGGTACCAGCAGATTGGAGTTAAATTCAGAAACCTGAAAAGGAATCTTGAATCTGACTCTGATAAGACTGAGAGTCTTAAATTGGAAAATTCTGAGCTGAGAAATAAAATTTCAAAATTAGAAAATGTTTTACAAAACTCTCCGAAGGAACCAATTTTTGAAACTCCCAGCAGTGCTGATGAGATCATCAAGGAGTATGATCACAGTTTCCAGAAGTTCCTTGCTAAAAGCATAGATAGAAGAAAAATGGCTTCAATGATCTATGGAGTTAGCAGAAACGACAGGAAGGGAATAGGATACCAAGGTAAGGTTCCTACACCAAAGAATGTCATGGATTTAACCATTAAACACACTCCTCTGAACTCACATTTTGTGTATGGTCACACACATGATATTAAATACACTAGCAGTAAGTATTCTGTGAAACCAAAATTCAACCAGAGTTTTGGTAAATCTAACAAATCAGGACCCAAGAAAATCTAGGTACCTAAGGATAAAATAATACATGTTGCAGATATCTTTAGCAGCAAATCAGAAACACCAGTCATGGTACCTGGACTCTGGCTGCTCGCGACACATGACAGGAAGAAGGCATATGTTCCAAAGCCTGGAACTTAAGCCTGGAGGCCACGTTGGCTTTGGAGGCAACCAGAGGGGAAAGATCATTGGCTCTGGAACTGTAGGTAATGGAAATCTTCCCTCTATAAATAATGTTCTTCTAGTAGATGGATTAATGCATAATCTGTTATCCATAAGTCAATTAAGTGATAACGGTTATGATATAATCTTTAATAAAAAATTATGTAAAGCTATTAGTCAGAAAGATGGGACTATCCTGTTTAATGGAAAGAGGAAAAACAACATCTATAAAATCAAACTTTCTGAACTGAAAAGTCAGAATGTAAAGTGTCTCCTGTCTGTTAACAACGAGCAGTGGATCTGGCACAGAAGATTGGGGCATGTTAGTATGAGAAGAATATCTCAGATTAACAAACTCAATTTGGTCAGAGGACTTCCTAATTTGAAGTTCAAATCAGATGCTCTGTGTGAAGCATGTCAGAAAGGCAAGTTTGCAAAACCTTCTTTCAAATCTAAAAATGTTGTTTCTACCTCTAAGCCATTAGAACTTCTGCACATTGACTTATTTGGACCAGTTAAAACTGCTTCAGTCAATGGCAAGAAGTATGGGTTAGTAATCGTAGATGACTATAGCAGATGGACATGGGTAAAGTTCTTAAGACACAAGGACGAGTCACACTCTGTGTTTGTTACCTTCTGTAACCAAGTTCAGAATGAAAAGGATCTTAGAATCGTTAAAGTCAGAAGTGATCATGGTGGAGAGTTTGAAAACAAAGATTTTGAGTCATTCTTTAATGACAGAGGCATTCTGCATGATTTCTCTTGTCCTAGAACTCCCCAACAAAATGGAGTTGTAGAATGAAAGAACAGAACATTGCAAGAAATGGCTAGAACCATGATCAATGAGACAAACGTTGCTAAGATCTTCTGGGCAGAGGCAATAAACACAACGTGCTACATTCAGAATAGAATCTCAATAAGACCTATTCTGGAAAAGACTCCATATGAATTGTGGAAGAATAGAAAGCCCAACATTTCATATTTTCATCCATTTGGATGTACTTGTTTTATGTTAAATACAAAAAATTATTTGAACAAGTTTGACTCTAAAGCACAGAAGTGTATTATGTTAGGATACTCTGAACGCTCTAAAGGGTACAAAGTATACAATACAGAAACACAGATTGTGGAAGAATCAATCAATGTTCATTTTGATGATAAGCTTGACTCTGAAAAGTCAAAGCAGAATGAAGTTTTTGCAGGTATGGAAATTGAATTTACAGGTTCTGAAGACAAGTCATCAGAAGCTCTCAACATATACACTCCTTCAACATCTGAAAGGAGCACTGCTAGCAATCCTACAACTGCTGCTGATCAACCTCAGAAGAGACTATCCAGAAGCAGCTTGGATCACCCAGAAGAAACTATCCTAGGAAGAAAGGAAGATCCAATCAGAACAAGAGCAAGCATCAAAAACTCTAAAGAAACCCTCATGGGACTTGTGTCTCTGATTGAACCTTCTTCTATTGATGAAGCACTTCTGGACAACGATTGGATTCTAGCAATGCAAGAAGAGCTGAATCAATTCACCAGAAATGACGTATGGGATCTTGTTCCCAGACCAAAAGGATTCAACGTCATTGGAACAAGATGGGTGTTCAGAAATAAGCTAAATGAACAAGGTGAAGTCATCAGAAACAAAGCACGACTGGTAGCACAAGGTTATAGTCAACAAGAGGGAATAGACTATATAGAAACCTTTGCTCCAGTCGCCAGGTTAGAATCTATCAGACTTTTAATTTCATTTGCTGTTAATAGAGGCATCACTCTGTATCAGATGGATGTCAAGAGTGCATTCTTAAATGGTTATATAGAAGAAGAGGTTTATGTGCACCAACCCCCTGGTTTTGAAAATACAAAACATCCAGAACATGTTTTCAAACTAAAGAAGTCACTATATGGTCTGAAACAAGCTCCCAGAGCTTGGTATGAAAGACTAAGTAACTTTCTGTTAGAAAATGAATTCACCAGAGGGAAGGTGGACACTACCTTATTCTGTAAGTCAGTTAAGAATGACATCTTAGTCTGTCAAATTTATGTTGATGATATTATTTTTGGATCTACTAATCCTTCTCTTGGAAGAAAATTTGCTAAGTGTATGCAGGCAGAATTTGAGATGAGCCTCATGGGGGAACTGAAATTCTTTCTAGGAATTCAGATCAATCAAACTCCAGGGGGAACTTACATTCATCCGAGCAAATATATCAGAGATCTTCTGAAGAAATTTGACCTCTCAGAATGTAAGCCATCAAAGATTCCAATGCATCCCACATGCATTCTGGAAAGAGAAGAGGTAAGCAAAAAGGTAGAACAGAAGGTCTACAGAGGTATGATTGTTCTCTCCTTTATCTGACAGCTTCAAGGCCTGATATCTTATTCAGCGTATTTATTTGTGCTAGATTCCAATCAGATCCTAGAGAATCTCACTTAACAGTTGTTAAGCAAATTTTCAAGTATCTGAAAGGTACTACTAATATGGGTTTATTTTATAGAAAATCTAGTGATTACAACTTAGTAGGCTACTGCGATGCTGACTTTGCTGGAGACAGAGTAGAGCGTAAAAGTACTTCTGGAAGCTGCCAGTTTCTGGGAGAAAATCTGATCTCTTGGTCCAGCAAAAGGCAATCCACAATTGCGCTATCAACAGAAGAAGCTGAGTACATAGCAGCAGCAGGATGTAGCACACAAATGCTCTGGATGAAAAGTCAGCTTGAAGACTTCCAGATTTTTGAGAGTAACATCCCTATACTCTGACAATACTTCTGCTATTTGCTTAAGTAAGAATCCCATTTTACATTCTAGGGCTAAGCATATAGAAATAAAACATCACTTCATTAGGGACTACATTCAGAAAGGAATTTTGAACTTCAAATTTATTGATACAGACCATCAATGGGCTGATATCTTCACTAAACCCCTTTCTGAAGATAGGTTCAATTTCATTCTGAAACATCTCAGCATGAAACTCTGCCCAGAGTGAAAATGTTTTAATTTTATATATTTATCTTCAGAATGTATTTGTTTTACTGTGAACTTCTGATTAATCTCTTTTCAGAAAGATAGACATGCAGATTGTATCAGATGCTATTCTTAAAGTTCTGAGCATTTTAGCTTAAGGAGAGACGTGCTGCTCACTAAATCAAACAAGTGTCATCCAATCATCAGCAAATCTCTGAAGCAGAACGCGTGCACGCTTCTGAGAAGGCAAAATGCTGATTGGGTGCATTGAGACACATGTCTGGTAACCGTTTCAAGTATCTTTCTCAAATCCCCCAAAATCAGCAAGCATTAAATGAAAGTAATCATGTTTTAAAACGTAATCATGAATTATTTCTCTTTCTTGAAACCGTTTACACTTTCAAAAATTATTTTGAAATCTATTTAAGCACATTATCATCTCACATTAATCCTTTACCGTTTCTTACAATCTTACAAAATATTTTCTGCATTTTCCTTGTGCGTTCATCTCTCTCAAAAGAAACCCATTTTTCAGTTTTCTCAGAAAAACCCTAAGTGTGAACATGGTAACCTCCAACAATGTTTCTGCAGGTTCTCAGAAGGAAGCTTCTTCTGAACAATACCAAGTTCCTTTCAGAACACTCCTTACACCAGTGAAGAATTTGGAAGTGTTGTCTGAACTGATTGTTGACTTCTCCAGTCTGAAAGAAAATGGATTTGACTTGATAGAAGAAGTTAGGGCACAGGGATGGGAGAAATATTTTGATAGGTTGGTTGGACCAACGTTCCCAGTCTTGGTCAAGGAGTTCTGGATTCATGCGTACTCATCAAGGCATCAAGTCACCTCCTGCATAATGGGAAAGAAGATTGTGATCACTGAGGATCACATAGCAAGATTGATTGGATACAGTGGCGGTGGTATTCGCTGCATCGATATGGCTGAAAGATGCTCTGACTATGCTGTCATTGCAAGGCAGATTTTCACCCATGGGGTCCCCAACAGCAAAATCAGAGACTTAAAGGATCAAGACAAAATATGGGCGAAGATTATTCTGGGGTGCTTTAATCACAGGAAGCCAACAAGCTCCCCTGATTATATAAATATAGATCAGCAGTTTCTGATCTATTTTATTAATCAGAAGGTAAAGATCAATTTGGCTCATCTTCTGTTTAATCACCTCAGGACCAGCGTCAAGGAGACAAGGGAAGAAGAAAGGACAAAGAGGGATTGGATACCCTTTGGCAGGTTAATATCAGATATTCTGACTGAGAATAGGCTGATAGAGCACCTACAGAAGATCAGGAATTAAGTTCTATTGAACCAACTGTTGGCAAGCCTCTGAACGCCAAGAATCTGAAGAAAATGAAACTGATAGAGAATATCAGAAAGGAGCCCAGCGTTACTCCTCTTGCTGACATCACCAGCAGAAGAGTTCCACTGAACGACTTTCCATTATTTTCTGAGATAAAATCAAAACCAGTTGTGGTTCGCAGATACTTGGACGCTTACAAGGCTGATGGTACAGATCCCAAACTGAATATCAAAGATCTGCACCAACAACAACCAGAAGTTACACTGAAGAAGACGAAGAAAAGAAAGGCAACTTCAGAAGGACCATCCCAGCAGACACCTAAGAAAAGAAGTAATTTATCTGCTGCTTCTGTTTTAAATTCTTCTGCTATTCCAACATCAATCCCAACCCCAGCTTCACATGAACTTCCAATCCCCATACCAACTATTGATGAAACTGAACCAGAAGATGACCCTTCTGAGTCACTGACTCTCAGGAGACCCCGCACCAAATCCCAAACTCCAAAACCCACAACATCAACAGCATCAGAACTTGACAAAGATCTGTCTGAAATTGATGAACGTGTTTCCGCTCACCTCTCAACAAATCCAAACACTGAACCAGAAATTGCCCACTCTCCTCAACCAGAACATCCTCTCTCACCCATACCAGAAGAACCACAAATTCCACAAGAACCACAAATTCCACCTCCCTCTCCACAACCAGCAATTCCTCCTCCCTCTCCTCAACCAGAAATTCATCAACCATCACCTCCACAACCTGAGTTTCATCACTCTGAAACTCCATCACCTGAACCTCATTCTCCTCAATCCTCTGAGCCACAACCCTTGGCAATTCAGCTGCCATGTGGAACAACTGTAACCATGGCCCAACTGCCATCCTCGCCAGAAACTACCCCTCCAAATACTCCAAAAACTCCAAACAGTCCAATTATTATTTCTGACTCTCCCACTCCATCTCCCAAACAAACTACTGAAGACCACATCATGACCTTCATCGATTTAACAATCCTTGACCGTCTTGCTGATCTCAAACACAAAATAGCCATTCCCAAACCAAAATAGCCAGATGTTGGCTCTGGCATTGTGAATTTTGAAACAGGTTTGTAGAAATGGATTGCTTCTCTAAAGTAAGTTTGTCCTGGAATGATTGATCCTGCTGCCTCAGACCAACTCTGGACACGATTCAGATTATGGGTACGTGCTGAAGCCCTCAAATTGCAAGACATCAATTATGAGCAAGCACAACAGAACTTCAGCAAGCTGTTGAAGGAAGTTGAAAGTCAGCTGCCACAGGACGAAGTGCTCTTTCTGGATAGTGAGCCATGGTCTGAGAAGCGTCCAGCTTCAAAAGTTCAGCAAGCAGAAGATCAGACTATTCAAGCTGAAGAGGTCAGTCAAGCTGAAGATGTTGCAGAAAGCTCTCAGAAGCTTCCTGCTTCTGATGTTTCTCAAGCTGCCTTGGACAGGCAGACTCTGGAAGAGCTGAAGCTGAATGATATTCGTCTGCAGCAAAGAATGGATGAAAATGATCAGAAGATGAAGGAAAGGATGGATGTGCAAGACAACAAGATAGATACAGTAGTCAGCATGGTGCACAAGCAGACTGAAACTGCTGATCAGATTAAGGCAATGCTGGAGACTCTATTCACACGCTTCCCACCCCAACCTTAGTTTTTCATTCATGATATTTTCAATGTTTTCTTTGCATATCATCTGTACTGTTTTGTCTGGCTCTGAAGTTTAATATAACAAGTTTTTCTGCTCTGATCGTTTTAGCACATCACTTACACTTACACTTTTTGATTGCTGACAAAAAGGGGGAGAACAAGAATGATATTTTTCAATAACGGATTATTGAGACACAAAGTCTCAAACATTCTAACTCTGATATACTTGAATGTTTTCTGTCTTTGCATAAGTCTACAGGTACAAGAAGCTAATCACCTCTGATACACTGAAGCTCAAAGCTCTGATATTCTGATCTGAAGCTCTGATATTTTGATGTTCAAAGAAAGTCAATAAGGATCTGATCCTAAAGAACTCTTGGAATTAAAAAGGGAAGTAATAAATTCAGGGGGAGTATCTCCAATCTAAACTCTGATATCTCTTATCCCTTATCCTTGATAACTTCCTACTTAATTCTGATACTCCTTATTATTCAGTTATCTCTGATACTTTTCGTTTATTTTCAATTAAAAAATATCTAGTTTTTGTCATCATCAAAAATGGGGAGATTGTTAGAACAAAGTTTGAATCTACTACCCTAAGTTTAAATTTTGATGATAACAAAATGCGAAGATATATTAATTGTATGATTCATGTAAGAACTATATGCTATCTAAAATTACATTCTGTTTTACAGAAACTCTGATAGGTATCAGCAGGAGAACATCTTCATCAGCATCAGATAATTGGATATCAACATCAGCATCAGAAGATGTTATATCAGATACCAGAATCAGAAGATCAAATTGCGCTTATGCTGAAGCTTGATGAACAGATCTGCGCTCAACACTCTGAACTCTGATAAAGACAACAGTTCATCAGCACCTAAGCAGCGTCAGAATGAGCCAAAGCCAGAACACGCTTAAGTGGCAACAGTACTGTGTATTCAAGATGAGTTATTACCAACGGCATCATTCCAGATAAGATCTGCTTAATAAGGAAAGATTGTTATTGGCATTGAAACAGAATTATTGCTCCAACGTACACTAATTCCAATGCTATATAAACAAGTCAATGAAGATTGAATTGGCTAATGCTCTACAACAATCTACACGCCAAAAAGCTATTCATCATCTTCCTCACTCTCAGTTTGCTAAAAGCTCCAAAATCCCTTACTCAATTATTTTAGCAATCTAGTTCTCTTAAGCTTAAATTGTGTAGTATCACAGTTGTGATAAACAGTTTTTGTAGAAAACATTCACACACCTAGATTTCAATTCTTTGTAGGAAAGTAATTCCTTGACAAACCGGTCTGTGGTTTGCATCAAGAAGGCTTTAGCAGTTGTTAAAGCAGATTGTAATACTCAGTTGAATATAGTGGATTAAGACCTCGTTGGAGAGAGGCGAAATCACCTTGACGGGTGGACTGGAGTAGTTTGAGATCAAACGAACCAGGATAAAAATATTGTGTTGATTGCAATTGATTTCAAGTTTTAACAATTCAATCCCCCTTCTTGTGTTTTTCACTTCTTCATCATCCTACCACAAGGTGATCCCAGGGGCAAATGGACCCCTACGTACGAAGGGCCATTTGTGGTTAAGAACATTTTCTCAGGAGGAGCTATGATTCTAACCACCATGGATGGTGACGACCTTCCTCGCCCCGTCAATGCAAACATAGTGAAAAGATACTACGCATAATCAAAGACCCGCTAGGTCGACTGGCCTAGGCAAAAACAAGGGCTTCCCGGTGAACCAAAAGGGTTCGGGCAAAAATAAGGGATGAAAATGAAAAAACTGTACACCCGACAACTCAAAAACCTGAAAAGGCGGCTTGGGCAAAAAAGGGTATCCCGGTGGACTGAAAACCCGAAAGGGAGGTCCAGGAAAAAATTAGGGATCAAAGCGTAACACTGTCTCATTGGATCACCTTGCAACCAGACTTCAGTATCGACTATCAAGCTCGGACGACACTAATCAATCTGATCTACCTTCAACCAAGTAGCAAAGTGATGAGATGCTCGAGGACATAAGGATAATAACAGAGTTGGAACCCAGTGGGATTGTTCACATAGCTGTTTTGTTTTTTCATAAATTGTATAAATTCTATTTGTTCGACGGCGGTCTCTTACTAGGACGCCAACCTCTTGTACAAAAACGACTATTTACAGGCCAAACTTCAAAGTCAATAAAATTCATTTTCAAAGAAATTTCAAACTGTTTTTCCTTTTTCTGTTTTGTTTTGCAAAGAATGTCCAATGTTCATTTTTGATATATGCATTTGACATTAATTTCTGCTCATGAATATTTACATGCGAAACAAAAGACGATTACTCGTAATATCAGGAACAGGGGCAATAAGATTTGTCCAAGATTTACAGTTGCTCTATCCACCAGGTACAAAGGTAGATTTAGTTGAAGAATATGGCTAAGGTACATTCACTCCCCGCAAAGTAAGAAAAAGACAGTAATGTTAACTCTTCCCAACTGAGACTCACAACCGCGAACGAGTCGACAATATTCTCCCCAAGCAGAGTTTATCTACTATCAGCACTGAAAAGTCTTATCATCCCTAGCGGAGTATAAAAAATATCCCCAGTGGAGTTTGGAGAATCACCCCCAGTAGACTCTGGAAAATTGTCCCCAGTAGAGTCTAAAAGGTTATCCCTGGTGAAATCGCAACTGAAAGATCATCCCCAGCGGAGTTCATTCCTTTCACAAACGGAAACTTGATCCCCAACAGGATTCAGTATCACCAGCAACGGTAATTCATCCCCAGCTGAGTTTACCAACAGAATCCTCAACAGAATATGTCCTCCCCACAAAGCCATTTCCTCATTAGTTTATTCCCCAGCGAAGTTATCCTCTCCTGCAGGTTTATTCTCACAATCATCTTCATTCGCTATCCCTAGAGGAAACGAGGAATTCAACTCTTTTCTCCAGCAGCGACCCGAGATTTATTTTCCCCAGCTAAAAACATCACATTTCCATACATCATGACATGCATACGCATCATACAGCACAATCTCATTTATTTTGAGAACATCATTTCCTGATACATATCATGCATTACATGCGGCTAACCTTTACCTTTCAGGAAAAGATACAATCAAATTCTCACAAAAGCAAGCTATGAAGCCCAGACTCGACTGGACAATAGTCTAAATCCTTAGCAAGCTGTGGATCCTGGATTTCGACCAGATAACATTAAGGGATACTGTGCAGCTTGGATTACGACCAAACAACAGTTCACCCGGCCAGATACTATGAAGCTCGGATTACGACCGGATGTTAGTTGGCCCAAAGCCAAAGGGAATCCCGGATTACGACCGGATAGCCATTGGATCTCTTCTAAAGACTGGATTACGACCAGACAAGGAGTGAAGTATTGTGAAGACTGGATTTCGACCAGATAACAGTAAGGGATAATGTGCAGCTTGGATTATGACCAAACATCAGTTCACCCAGCCAGATACTATGAAGCTCGGATTACGACAGGATGTTAGTTGGCCCAAAGCCAAAGGGAATCCCGGATTACGACCGGATAGCCATTGGATCTCTTCTAAAGACTGGATTATGACTAGACAAGGAGTGAAGTATTGTGAAGACTGGATTTCGACTAGATAACAGTAAGGGATACTGTGAGCTTGGATTACGACCAAACAACAGTTCACCCAACCAGATACTATGAAGCTCGGATTACAACCAGATGTTAGTTGGCCCAAAGCCAAAGGGAATCCCGGATTACGACCGGATAGCCATTGGATCTCTTCTAAAGACTGGAGTTCAACCAGACAAGGAATGAAGTATTGTGAAGACTGGATTTCGACCAGATAACAGTAAGGGATACTGTGCAGCTTGGATTACGACCAAAAAGCAGTTCACCCGACCAGATACCGTGAAGCTCGGATTATGATCAGATGTTAGTTGGCCCAAAGCCAAAGCGAATCCCAGATTACGACCGGATAGCCATTTGATCTCTTCTAAAGACTAGATTACCACCAGACAAGGAGTGAAGTATTGTGAAGACTGGATTTCGACTAGATAATAGTAAGGGATACTGTGCAGCTTGGATTACGACCAAACAGCAGTTCACCCGACCAGATACCATGAAGCTCGGATTACAACCAGATGTTAGTTGGCTCAAAGCCAAAGGGAATCCCGGATTACGACCGGATAGCCATTGGATCTCTTCTAAAGACTGGATTACGACCAGACCAGAAGTAAAGTATTGTGAAGACTGGATTTCGACCAGATAACAGTAAGGGATACTGTGCAGCTTGGATTACGACCAAACAGCAGTTCACCCGGCCAGATACCATGAAGCTCAGATTACGACCGGATGTTAGTTGGCCCAAAACCAAAGGGAATCCCAGATTACGACCGGATAGCCATTTGATCTCTTCTAAAGACTAGATTACGACCAGATAAGAAGTAAAGCATTCTGAAGACTGGATTACAGCCAGATAAGGAGTAAAGTATTGTGAAGCCCGGGTTACGACCAAACAACAATACAGAATACCATAAAGCCTGGATTACGACCAGATAACGATAAAAGGACTAAAACTTGGATTGTGACCAGATAGCAGTACAAGACCTCGCGAAGTTTGGATTTCGACCAAATAGTAGTTTACCTGGACAGTTACTAAGAAGCCTGGTGTCAACTAGATATTAGTGTGCCATAAATTCAAGTTAAAGCCCGGAGGCGACCGAATAACATTTGAATTCCTTCTGAAACCTGGATTACAACCAGATAAGAATTGAGAAGTTGCAAAACCTAGATTACGACCGGATAGCAAGTTTAATCTCATCCCCCCAGTAAGTCACTGTAAGGCCTGGATTACGACTAGGTAGCAGTCGGTCTTATTACTATGAAGCCTGGACCACGACCAGATCATAGTTCATTTTCACCTCCTCAACTAAGAAATGATTCCTCAGTTGAGTACGGACGACCAGGGTTCCTAAATATCAACAGAGACGACTCACCAGCAGAATAACGGATGCCGAAGCTCCTAAACAAAAATCAGCCTTCCCCAGCGGCATTTTCCTCAAACAACAGGTATACAAGCTCTCGCTAAGGAATCTCTTATGCGATCGACATTCCTTCGGATGGCATATTTAAGCCCATCTCCCATCAACAATTTCTAAATGGCATCTGTAAGCCCATTCCTGACATCACAAGACAATTACCACTTCATGCGAGTGCAAATTTCTGGGCACTCTAGTGTTCAATCATCTTCCACCTTCGGATTACGAAAGGCACGAACGCCAATCTACATCCTCAGGTTTAAGAAGATTGAACAGGGGCAGCTGTTGTACCCTAAAATTTTCCCTCACATATTTCTCAAAATATTGCAAGAAAGATCCTCAAGTTGCTCAAGGTAGTCCAAGGGTTGACCAGACAAGCTCCCTCTTGAGGCAGTCTACCCCAAACTAGGGTTTCATGTTGCATCAAGATACTTGAATCCAAGTGATCTAAAGTGATCACCAATGTCCTAATATGTTATCAAGATCATCCATGTCAAGTTTCAAGCCTTGCAGAGGAAGTTTGCTCAATCAATTGCTCAAAGGTCCAAAAATCGACTGTGCTAGGGCAAAAGTCAACTGTGGTCCATATACAGTCAAACTTCAAGATTTTTTGTCAACATCCTCATTTTGAAGTATTTCATCATTTTATCAAGGGTTTATCATGATTCATCAAGGATTGCTCACAATTCATCAAGATTCAAAAGTTGCTAAATTAGGGTTTTGCAGGAAAAGTCAACTCAACTTTGACCAAGCATAACTTTCTCATACTTTATGAGAAATGACCCATCCAAAGCTAATTTTGAAGAGGATGCAATTCACTACAATCCATCCTCATCTCACAAGTTCAAAATATGCACTCACAAGAAGTTATGAATTTGGACATTATAGGTCATTTTGAAAAGTCAACAAAAACACCTTTTTTTTCAAAGTTTCATACTTGAGCATGGAATATCAAAATGAGATGAGACCAAAAGGGTTGCTTATAGAACATCTCAAGCTTTCTAAAAAGTCTAAGAACACCTATAAAGAGTCATAATTGAGGAAGTTATGCATTGTTGAAGTTGACCTTTTTTGCAAAATTGTCAAAAGTCAACTATCCCCAAAACTTCAAATTTTGCCAAATGGGCCCATTCTTTTTCACTTGTTTTGAGTTGGCATCATAGCCCACGTGCTATAGCCTTTTCCACTTGTCCATATCTTATTTTTGTTATTTAAATCAAATAAAAATCCAAAACATTGATAACAAGAGATTTTGTGATGATTTCAGGTCTTAAATCACAGCTAGCCATCATCAAACTCGTATCAAGGCATATGTGTACAAAGAGACTGGATTTGGACCAATTTTGGAAAGCTTTAAAGAAGAATCAAATCAAATATCAAAATCATGGATGGAGAGGGATTTGGACACAAGAATTAACCCTAATGCATGGTGTAATACATAAGGACTGCGTGCAGACCTAGAAGAGGGTTGGAAACAGGCGCTAGAGAGAAAACAAAATTCTGAAAATACAAAGAAAAGTGTGAGTTCGAAATCATCATTAGAGGCAATCTCAAAGCTTTCTATTTATTTCAATCGCTTCCTAGCACTCTCTAGAAGCTAAAGCAATGCAGAACCGGTCCATTCCAGTCCTTAATCGCGCTGTAAGTCATTCATAACCCCGCTCTGTTCTTGAATTCGTATCTTGGAATTTACGCATTGTTAACCTGAATTAGTGGCATATTCTTAACCTATGAAGCATTTGCAAGCTTTTGACATTACCCAATTGCATTTTAATGGTTTGTAACAAAATCCACCATTGTTAGCGTTTCAGATTTGGTTTTAGGGATTTTATTTTCAGGAACAATTGGCCTTCATGATGGGCATGGTTGTAATCAGGAGGACGAGACGAGTCTAACCATGGTTTTAGATTCCATTTATGGGGCCTGTAGCCGATTTTGGAACAGGCATGGCTTGTAGTGACGAACAATGTCTGTGGGTATAGGTCTCAAAGTTTTTAGCCACGGAGGGAGGAAGAAGACGATTAGATGTCGTCCAACCATTGGCTTGTTTAAACGAGCGTGCATTTTTTTGTTTTTGTTTCCACTATATTTCGTTTTTTTATATTATTATTATTTTGTATCATATTAACAATCAAAACAACATAGCCCAGTGGTCACCAGGTGTATGCTTAAAGCGCTAGGAGGCTGGAGGTCAGGGGTTCGATCCCTGCCTCCAGCAATTGCTATTTTTCCATTTATTTTAAGGAGATCCAATACATTCATGAGCTTGGGATCCATCATACTCCCTCACTTTCCAACGCACTAGATGACCAGATGGCCAGATCCGGTGGCCACCATTGCAAGCACATCATGGTTCAAGTCAAACATGCCACACTGGATGGCAAAAGTCAGCGTGGACCTTCTCCAATTGAGCCCAAAAAACTGCTTTCTACACCTTCAAAAATCAGGCCCAATCTCTATCCTTCTTCATATTTTCTTCTTTTTTTCATTTAGTTATTTAATTTAATTTAATTTAATTACTAACCAAAATTAATTTTCTTTTTTATCAAAAAAATTACTAAAATATGTCCAAATAAATTTAGAATTTTATTTTTCATCAATAAATATTAATTAAAATAATTAGGTTATTTATGTTAGATAACTTTAATTGATTTTGTAAATATTTAAAACTAATTAGAATCAATAGGTTTTAACACTAACTTAATGATTTTATTTCTTTCCTAAAATAACAAAAAAACCAAAAAATGACACTTAATTATTTTTCATCAATTTATTTAATAACTAATTAATGTAGATTTTAATTTTAGGATTTAATTTCTTCTTAAAAAAAATTAAAAACAACAAAAACATTTTCTTTTAATTAGGAGGGTCAAAATCCTAGTTTCGCATTCGATTCAAGTTTCTCGCGCGCTTTATTTTTTTAAATCTAAATTATTGTATCTGCTCCCGACTTGTAATAATTTAATTAGGATATTTACTTTTACCGCTTTTATTTTCAAAGGATTGTTTTTGGCGATGTAAATACCCGACGCCTTGTAATAATTAGTTTAAATTCCGCACTTTAATTTATGCAAATATTCAATTGTTAGATGTTTGATAATAGGGTTTGCATGACAAGAATGAATGTTTAAATTTAAAACAGTTAGATCACCCGAAACATGTGCAAAGATAAAAATAACTGAAATCAACACATTCGCACATGTGCACTCCTAGGGTACACTCCCACTTGGTTGCCTTTGTTAAAATAATCATTGAGTATAGGTTGTTTTAGAGGTCGCCCTCTTGTCTAAAAGATCATAAGTTGACTCAGAAAGGTTGCCTCGGATATCGTTGCCTCGGATAAATGATCTAAGACATTAGGGTTACCACTAAGACATCCTAACATTCCTTTAGTGACTGAGTGTCCCTCTTTCGAATTGACCCTCAAACTCCAACGACTGCGCTACCTACTCACTAATAGTAGGATAGCATGGTCTAAAGGAAACAAACATAGAACGATTCCTTTTTCGAGTAGGTAGATTAGTTCTTAAGTACTTGCTCTTTCAAAACAAAACTTTTTTCACACTTACACTTTTACGAACAAGTTTTCAAAAAACACTTCATTACACTCTTGAGGACAGAAGCAAGAGTTAAATCGAAGTTAAAAACAAAAACTTTTTCAAACCCACAAACACAAAGAAAACAATTTTGAAAACAATAAGCAAGTACCTAAGAGGCCGTAGATAACTACGAATAGAAAGGGTGCTAATACCTTCCCTTTCTATAATCTACCCCCCGTACTCAGAAATATCTCGAAAAAAGGAATTTTTCTATGCTTTTTTCCTTTCCTTGTTGGATAAAATAAAAGTCGGTGGCGACTCTTGCTTACCGCGACATTTTGCAAACACAAATGCAAAAAGCGAACCAGCATTCCAAAAAACAGTCAGTTCTCCCACCGTATCACAACAATGAAGGATGGTAAGGTCTTTCCGCAGTGGGTTGCCAATGTCTTTTCGGTACCTAAGAAGGATGGTAAGGTACAAATGTGTGTGGACTACAAAGATCTAAACAGGGCAAGCCCCAAGGATGACTTCCCCCTTCCTCACATTGATGTTCTAGTCGACAACACCGTGCAACACAAGATCTTCTCCTTCATGGATGGTTTTTCTGTCTACGACCAGATCAAGATGGCTCATGAAGACATGGAGAAGACAACCTTCATTACACAATGGGGCACCTTCTGTTACAAGGTAATGCCTTTTGGGTTGAATAATGCTGGGGAAACTTATCAGCATGCCATGGTCGCTTTGTTCCACGATATGATTCACCACGAGATCGAGGTTTATGTTGACG
The DNA here is from genome assembly GCA_948472305.1 of Vicia faba. NCBI lineage: Eukaryota > Viridiplantae > Streptophyta > Magnoliopsida > Fabales > Fabaceae > Vicia > Vicia faba. Next base: position 1,673,336,750 of record OX451736.1, on the reverse strand, counting down.
ACATGATAGCCAGGTTCCAGACTTAGGAAGAGCACCTTGATCATCTCCAGAAACTGTTTGACTGGTTGAAGACGTACAAGCTGAGATTGAATCTGAACAAGTGCACCTTCGGGGTAAGGTCTGGTAAGCTTCTGGGTTTTGTTGTCAGTGACAAAGGTATTCAGGTGGACACTGCAAAGGTAAAAGCCATACAAGAGATGCCGGTACCCTGCACAAAGAAGGAAGTTAGAGGTTTCTTGGGACGTCTGAATTACATCGCCAGGTTCATTTCACATCTGACTGCTACTTGTGAGCCAATCTTCAAGCTGTTGAAGAAAGATCAAGTGGTAAAGTGGAATGATGAATGCCAGACCACTTTCGACAGAATCAAGGAATACCTTCAAGAACCACCAATTTTGATGCCTCCAGTTGAAGGAAGACCTTTGATGTTATACCTGACAGTGCTAGAAAATTCAATGGGGTGTATGCTGGGGCAGCATGACGAGTCTGGTTGAAAAGAGCACGCAATTTATTACCTTAGCAAAAATTTTACCGACTGTGAGACCCGATACTCATTGCTCGAGAAAACTTATTGCGCTTTGGCATGGGCTGCTCGCCGACTGAGATAATATATGCTGACTCACACTACCTTATCTATATCAAAGATGGATCTGATCAAGTATATTTTCGAGAAGCCCGCCCTCTCCAGAAGGATAACAAGATGGCATTAGATCTTAACCGAGTACGACATCCAATACACGACCCAAAAGGCAATCAAGGGGAGTGTATTGGCAGATCATTTGGCGCATCAGGCCGTGGATGACTACCAGTCCATGAATTTTGAGTTCCCGGATGAGAATATCATGTTGGTAACCGACTGCGAAGAACCTATACCAGATGAAGGACCCGAGGAGGGATCCCGATGGTCTATGTATTTTGATGGAGCCTCGAACGCATTGGGTAACGACATTGGCGCTGTAATCGTATCTCCTGAGGTCTGTCATACTCCGTTCACCGCCCGATTATGTTTCAACTACACCAACAACATGGCGGAGTATGAAGCATGTATTATGGGTCTTCGAGCTGCTATTGACTTGAGGATTAAGTTCTTGAGTATATTAGGAGATTCCGCTCTAGTGATAAGTCAGATCGAAGGCGAGTGGGATACGAAACACTCAAATCTTATTCCTTACAAAGAGTATGTACTAACATTACTCCCACACTTTGAGGAGATAACTTTTGAACATTTCCCACGAGAATAAAACCAGTTGGCGAATGCGCTAGCTATCATGTCTTTTATGTTCAAAGACAGGTGGGACAATGAAGCTCCCCAAATTACCATTGAGAGGTTGGACGAACCCACACATTGTTGTTACATTGAGAATGAAGAGGTGACAGATAAACCCTGGTTTCACGAAGTCAAGAGGTATCTTGAGGCTCAAGAATACCCCGAGGGGCGTTTGTTAATGATAAGAAATTTCTGAGGAGGTTCGCGGTGAAGTTATTTCTTAGCAATGGGATCCTTTATAAGCGTAATCATGATTCAACCTTACTGTGGTGTGTAGACAAGAGCGATGCAGAAAGGATCATGGCAGATTTACATGAAGGTGCCTTCAGAACTCATTCCAATGGATATACCATGGAGAAGAAAATCCTACGAGCAGGATATTACTGGTCCACTATGGAAGCCGATTGTTATCAGCATTCTCGAACCTGTCATAAGTGACAAGTTTGTGATGATAAGGTGCATGTAACCCCGGTTCCCCTGAATGTTTTGACAGCTCCTTGGCCTTTTGCAATGTGGGGCATTGACAAGATTGGCGAGATCATACCTACTGCATGTAACGGGCATCGTTTCATTCTGGTGGCAATTGATTACTTTACAAAGTGGGTTGAGGCAGCTTCCTTTGCTACAGTAACCAAGAACGTCATGGCACGGTTCATCCGACACAATCTGATCTGTCGATATGGCATACCAGAGAGGATTATTACTGACAATGGTACAAACCTCAATAACACAATAAAGGACAGTAAGGTCTTTCTACAGTGGGTTGCCAACGTCTTTTCGGTACCTAAGAAGGATGGTAAGGTACGAATGTGTGTGGACTACAAAGATTTGAATAGGTAAAGCCCCAAGGATGACTTCCCCCTTCCTCACATTGATGTTCTAGTCGACAACACCATGCAACACAAGATCTTCTCCTTCATGGATGGTTTTTCTGGATACAACCAGATCAAGATGGCTCCTGAAGGCATGGAGAAGACAACCTTCGTTACACAGTGGGGCACCTTCTGTTACAAGGTAATGCCTTTTGGGTTGAAGAATGCTGGGGCAACTTATCAGCGCGCCGTGGTTGCTTTGTTCCATGATATGATTCACCACGAGATCGAGGTTTATGTTGACGACATGATAGACAGGTCCCAGACTCAGGAAGAGCACCTTGATCATCTCTAGAAACTATTTGACAGGTTGAAGACGTACAAGCTGAGGTTGAATCTGAACAAGTGCACCTTCGGGGTAAGGTCTGGTAAGCTTCTGGGTTTTGTTGTTAGTGACAAAGGTATTCAGGTGTACCCTGCAAAGGTAAAAGCCATACAAGAGATGCCGGTACCCCGCATAGAGAAGGAAGTTAGAGGTTTCTTGGGACGTCTGAATTACATCGCCAGGTTCATTTCACATCTGACTGCTACTTATGAGCCAATCTTCAAGCTATTGAATAAAGATCAAGTGGTAAAGTTGAATGATGAATGCCAGACCGCTTTCAAGAGAATCAAGGAATACCTTCAAGAACCACCAATTTTGATGCCTCCAGTTGAAGGAAGACCTTTGATATTATACCTGACAGTGCTAGAAAATTCAATGGGGTGCGTGCTTGGGCAGTATGACAAGTCTGGTCAAAAAGAGCAAACCATTTATTACCTTAGCAAAAAGTTTACCGACTGTGAGACCCGATACTCATTGCTCGAGGAAACTTGCTGCACTTTGGCATGGGCTGCTCGCCGACTGAGACAGTATATGCTGACTCACACTACCTTGTTGATATCAAAGATGGATCTGATCAAGTATATTTTTGAGAAGCCCGCCCTCCCCGGAAGGATAGTAAGATGGCATATGATCTTAACCGAGTACAACATCCAATACACGACCCAAAAGGCAATCAAGGGGAGTGTATTGGCGGATCATTTGGCGCATCAGGCCGTAGATGACTACGAGTCCATGAATTTTGAGTTCCCGGATGAGAATATCATGTTGGTAATCGACTGCGAAGAACTTGGACCGGATGAAGGACCCGAGGAGGGATCCCGATGGTCTATGTATTTTGATGGAGCCTCGAACGCATTGGGTAACGACATTGTCATTGTAATCATATCTCCTGAGGGATGTCATACTCCGTTCACCGCCCGATTATGTTTCAACTGCACCAACAACATGGCAGAGTATGAAGCATGTATTATGGGTCTTCGAGCTGCTATTGACTTGAGGATTAAGTTCTTGAGTGTATTCGGAGATTCCGCTCTGGTGATAAGTCAGATCAAAGGCGAGTGGGATACGAAGCACCCTAATCTTATTCCTTACAAAGAGTATGTACTGACATTACTCCCACACTTTGAGGAGATAACTTTTGAACATTTCCCGCGAGAAGAAAACCAGTTGGCGGATGCGCTAGCTATCATGTCTTCTATGTTCAAAGTCAGATGGGACAATGAAGCTCCCCATATTACCATTGAGAGGTTGGACGAACCCGCACATTGCTGTGACATTAAGAATGAAGAGGTGACAGATAAACCCTGGTTTCACGAAGTCAAGAGGTATCTTGAGGCTCAAGAATACCCCGAGGGGGCGTCTGCTAATGATAAGAAATTTCTGAGGAGGTTCGCGGTGAAGTTCTTTCTTAGCAATGGGATCCTTTATAAGTGTAATCATGATTCAACCTTACTGCGTTGTGTAGACAAGAGCGAGGCAGAAAGGATCATGGCAGATTTACATGAAGGTACCTTCAGAACTCATTCCAGTGGACATACCATGGCGAAGAAAATCCTACGAGCAGGATATTACTGGTCCACTATGGAAGCCGATTGTTATCAGCATTCTCGAACCTGTCATAAGTGACAAGTCTATGATGATAAGGTGCATGTGCCCCCGGTTCCCCTGAATGTTTTGACAGCTTCTTGGCCTTTTGCAATGTGGGGCATTGACATGATTGGCGAGATCAGACCTACTGCATCTAATGGGCATTGTTTAATTCTGGTGGCAATTGATTACTTTACAAAGTGGGTTGAGGCAACTTCCTTTGCTACAGTAACCAAGAACGTCGTGCCACGGTTCATCCGACACAATCTGATCTGTCGATATGGCATACCAGAGAGGATTATTACTAACAATGGTACAAATCTCAATAACACAATGATCACCGAGCTCTACAAACAGTTCAAGATTCAGCATCATAACTCTTCTCCCTACCGACCGAAGATGAATGGGGTTGTTGAAGCAGCTAACAAGAACATCAAGAAGATTATACAGAAGATGACGGTGACATATAAAGACTGGCATGAGATGTTACCATTCACTCTTCATGGGTACCGTACCTCTGCACGGACGTCGACAGAGGCAACACCCTACTCTTTGGTGTATGGCATGGAGGCAGTCCTACCCATCGAAGTCCAGATACCCTCTCTCAGGATTATGAAGGATGCGAGTTTGAACAAAGATGACTGGATCCAAACCCGACTTGATCAGCTAAATCTAATCGATGAAAAGAGACTTACTGTTATCTGTCATGGTCAGACGTATCAAAAGCGAATGATCAAGGCTTTTAACAAGAAAGTCAGACGTCAAGAATATCAAGTCGGGGATTTAGTGATCAAACGCATCATACTACCGCAAGGTGATCCCAGGGGAAAATGGACCCCCACGTACGAAGGGCCATTTGTGGTTAAGAACATTTTCTCAGGAGGAGCTATGATTCTAACTACCATGGATGGTGACGACCTTCCTCACCCCGTCAATGCAGACATAGTGAAAAAATACTACGCATAATAAAAGACACGCTAGGTTGACTGGCCTAGGAAAAAATAAGGGCTTCCCGGTGAACCAAAAGGGTTCGGGCAAAAGTAAGGGATGAAAATGAAAAAAACTGTACACCCGACAAGTCGAAAACCTGAAAAGGCAACTTGGGTAAAAAGGGTATCCCGGTGGACTGAAAACCCGAAAGGGCGGTCCAGGCAAAAATTAGGGGTCAAAGCGTAACACTATGTCTTATTGTATCATCTTGCGACCAGACTTCGGTATCAACTATCAAGCTCGGACAACGCCAATCAATCTGATCCACCTTCGACCAAGCAGCAAAGTGATGAGATGCTTGAAGATATAAAGGCAATAACAGAGTTGGGTTGTTTCACATAGCTGTTTTTCTTTCTTTTACACAAAATTATATAATTTCTGTCTTTCGGCGGCGTTCTCTTACTAGAGCGCCATCCTCTTTGTACAAATCTCCTATTACAGGCCAACTTCAAAAATCAATACAATTCATTTTCACAAGAAGTTTCACTTTGTTTTTCTTTTTCTGTTTTGTTTTGCAAGAACGTCCAATGATTCATTCTGATATATGCATTTGAAAATAATGGTTGCTCATAAATATTTACATAAGAAACAAAAGACAATTACTCGTAATTCCAGGGACAAGGAAAATAAGAAGTTCCCAAACCTTACAGTTACTCTGCCCATCAGGTACAGGGATAGAGCCAGCTTGAGAACATGAGCAGTGGTATATACACTCCCCACAGAGTAAAAAGTATCCAAAGACAGTGATGTTAGCTTCCCCGAACAGGACATAACTCTCCCCAGCCGAGGTTCACAATCGCGAGCGAGTCAGTAAATTTTTCCCCAAGCAGAGTTTATTTCTCTCACAAGCAGAAATTCAATCTCCAACAGAATTCAGTATCACCAGCAACGAAAATTCACCCCCAGCTGAGTTTATTTCTCCAAATTAGCGATCTAGCAACAAAATATTTCCTCTCTAACATAGTTATTCCCCTGCAGAGTTATCCTCAGACAAGGTCTCTTCCGGCAGAATATTCACCAGCCAAGGGGCAAATTCCCAGCATAGTCATCTTTGTTCACCATCCCCAACAGAAATAGAGGAACTATGGTTTTTCACAGCAGTCAAGAATACCATCTCTCATACTCTGCAAACAGCAGTCAAGGATTTATTTTCCCGGACTCAAAATTATTACGTCAGCATTTCATGTTCATACATCATGACATGTGCATACATTACATATAACATAATCTCATTTATTTTAAGAACCTTATCACAATGCATCTCATGCATCGCACATAACTAACCATGTATTTCTTTCAGGAAAGACAGTTATTATCAACAATTTCCAGCAGGTCCATGACAAACACTCGAAGCTAAACAGAGTAATCATCGGTGCGACAAATATAACCTTATGCAGGTTCCTTACAGAAGCCCTACTATTCAGGCTTTCATATGGAAGTAACCCTACTATCCAGGTTCCTTCTCACATCCCTACTATCTCGGCTTTCATATCGAAGTAACCCTACTATCCAGGTTCCTTCTCACAACCCTACTATCCCGGCTTTCATTTCGAAGTAACCCTACTATCCAGGTTCCTTCTCACAGCCCTACTATCCCGACTTTCATCTCGAAGTAATCCTACTATCCAGGTTCCTTCTCACAGTGCTACTATCCTGGCTTTTATATCGAAGTAACCCTACTATCCAGGTTCCTTCTCACAGCCCTACTATCCCGACTTTCATCTTGAAGTAACCCTATTATCCAGGTTCCTTCTCACAACCCTACTATCCAGGATTTTATATCAAAGTAACCCTACTATCCAGGTTCCTTCTCACAGCCCTACTATCCAGGCTTTCATATCGAAGTAACCCTACTATCCAGGTTCCTTCTCACAACCCTACTATCCAGGATTTTATATTGAAGTAACCCTACTATCCAGGTTCCTTCTCACAACCCTACTATCCAGGCTTTCATATCGAAGTAACCCTACTATCCAGGTTGCTTCTCACAACCCTACTATCCAGGCTTTCATATCGAAGTAACCCTACTATCCAGGTTCCTTCTTACAACCCTACTATCCAGGCTTTTATATCGAAGTAACCCTACTATCCGGGTTCCTTCTCACAGCCCTACTATCCAGGCTTTCATATCAAAGTAACCCTACTATCCAGGTTCCTTCTCATAACCTTACTATCCGGGTTCTTCCTCTCTTATCCCCAGACAACAGTCCATAAAACTGTAAGACCGGGACCCGATCAAACACAATTGATTTCACATTTCCCCAGAAAGTCGCGGTGCAACATATACCCCGACCAGATACACAGTTCACTGCCGCTCCCCAAACTGGAGTTATTCCCCAGTAGATTAACGGACAACTGAAGCTCCTAAAACTATATTTCTCTCAAGACAGAGACCAGCATTGCTCAGCGAAGTCCTCCTTAACAACAGATATACGGGTTCTCGCAAAGGAATCTCTCATGCGATCGACATTCCTTCGGATGGCATATTTAAGCCCATCTCCGACAATTCTCTAGCAACTACCAAATGGCGTATATAATCCCATTCCCGATATCACAAGTCAAGTATCACTTCATGCGAGTGCAAATTTCTGGGCACTCTAGTGTTCAATCATCTTCCACCTTCAGATCACGAAAGGCAGATGAGCCAATCTACATCTTCAGGTTTAAGAAGATTGAACAGGGGCAGTTGTTGTACCCCAAAATTTTCCCTCCCATATTTCTCAACACATGGCAAGAGAGGCCCCAAATTTCTCAAGGAAGGTCAAGAGTTGACCAAACAAACTCTCTCCTAAGGCAGTCTACCTCAAATTAGGGTTTCCATCTTCATCAAGATGTGTGAACCACAAAGGACCCAAATTCTCACCATTTTCCTAATATGTCCTCAAGATCATCCATGACAAGTTTTAAGCCTTGCAGAAGAGGTTTGCTCAGTCAATTGCTCAAGTGCTTGAAAATCAACTGTACTAGGTCAAAAGACAACTGTGGCCCACATACAGTCAAACTTCAAGATTTTTGGCCAACATCCTCATTTTGAATTATTATTCATCATTTGATCAAGGGTTGATCATGATTCCCTAAGGATTGCTCACAATTCACCAAAACCCAAAAGTTGCTAAATTAGGGTTTTGTAGGAAAAGTCAACTCAACTTTGACCAAGCATAACGTTCTCATATTTTATTAGAAATGGCCCATCCAAAGATCATTTTGAAGAGGATGCAATTCCCTACAATTCATCTTCATCTCCCAAGTTCAGAATATGCACTCACAAAAAGATATGAATTTTGACATTATAGGTCCTTTTGAAAAGTCAACAAAAACACTTTTTGGGTCAAAGCTTCATACATGAACATGGAAGACTCAAATGAGATGAGACTAAAAGGGTTGCTTATAAGACATCCTAAGCTTTCTAAAAAGTCCAAGAACACATCTCTAGGGTCAAAATTGAGAGAGTTATGCATTGGCCAAGTTGACCATTTTTGCAAAATTGCCAAAAGTCAAATGTGCTCAAATTTGCATTTTTTGCTAAATGGGCCCAACCTTTTATGCTTGCACCTCAATGATAATGTGGTCCATGACTCAAATAATTATCCACAAACTATTTTCTTCATTTTTCAATTTATTTTTATTTATCATTAATTAAAAAGTGAATTAAATCAAATAAATGATGAAAATTATCAAAGATATGATTTGATTTGTTTTTTTGACAGGTTAGCAACCAAGATATGCTGAGCTTGCAAGATAAATTCGAATCAATGGCAATTGGTACAAAAGAGCACGATTGGCATGAAAATAGAAAGATATCATATGGCTAAAGAATCAAATCAAATATCATCAAAGCTTAAAGATTGAATCTGTTTTGCAACCCTACTTCATTAAGGGATATATAATGAACAAAAAGCAAAGCAAAAATAAAGGGTTAGAGGTCGTGCATAGCTAGGAAGAAAACTGAAAAATTCAAGAAAAAGTGGGAATTGGTTTTCAATCTACAAGGCGTTTCAAAGCATTTCAAGATCACCAATCCTTTCCTAGACATCCCAGGAAGCTGTTCCAATCATTCCCAAGGCTTGAAGCACTCAGAAACTCGTTCTACAACTCACACAGTTTGGTACATTTTTCAAATTCGATTTTTTCAATTTACGCATCATTAGCACTTTTGATTTATATATTCTTGTTCATCATCATATTTGCAAGCTATTGGTATTACTTAATTGAATTTTCAGTGCAGGAATCATGATATGCCATTATTAGGGTTCCTTTGCTCGTTTTAGGGTTTTTCAATATAGGCAAAATTAGGCATGGATTCTGGTACCATGATGCTCGTGAGGATGAGACGAGTTGATTGGCACCCTTACCTTTAATTTAGATCGCTTGTGTAGGATTTTTGAATGTCACGGGCCAGTAGTTACAACAAGATGCCCGTAGGTAAAAGTGCCATGGTCTAAAACGACAGTCTGGGGAAGAAGATGAGGCGTGGCAATCATTGGTTGGTTGGTTTGAATTCCGTGCATTTTTTCAGTGAACCACCATGTTTTATATATTATATATTATTCTTATTATATTAACAAATGAAGCAGGTGGCACAGATAGTAAGGCGTGTTGGTGTTGAGTGTGAGGACCTGGGTTCGATCCCAGGTCCCAGCATTTTATCATTTTCTTGACATTTAACAACAGATCCTGTACCTCACGTGTCCAAACATCCACCATGCAACTCAATGATCTGGCCATCAAACGCATCTCCAGCCAAGATCCAACGTGCCATCATTGAAGGATCACCATATACCTCAAGTCAACACACGCACCAGATCAGGCGTAGTCAAACAGGCTTTAGCCTTGTTGGGCCTAGAAAATTCAGCCTCCAACTGCTATCAGGCCCACTTCTATTTTTTTTCTTTCTTATTTTTAATTCTTTTAATATTTTCTTTAATTATTTTAATTCACAAAATTAATTACTATTTTTCATAAAAATCATAAAATCAAGAATTCCCAAAAAAATTAGAATTAGTTTTTTTTATTATCAAATTTAATTTAATTTAGTTTAACTTAGGGAAATTTTAATTTATTTTCACAAATAAAATCAAATACAAATTAGGTTAAGTTCTTGATTTAACTCTTTTATTTTTTCTCAAATAAATAAAAATAAAAAAATAGGTTTTTAGAGTGAATTAATTTATTTTTCTTAATTAAAAATTAATTAGAACTTATGATTTTCTTTTTGATTTAATCGTTTCATTATTTTCTTAAATAACAAAACATGACAAAAAAAATCTTTTTTTTAATCAATCTCAAATAGGTTTAGTCAAGGGTCAAAACCCTAGTAGTTTCGTATTTAATTCACCGCACGCTTGTTAATTATTTTGCCAATATTTTTGTAACTGTTCATGGTTTGTAATAGTTTAATTTAGGGTTTTATTTACTGTTTAAATTCCCAGGTATTTGACTATGTAATTAATCCCCCTCCCCGAAGCCTTGTAATAGCGTAGATTTATTTTCTCGCATTTTTAATTCCTGCAAATATTTAACTGTCTAGATGTATGCTAATAGGATTGTATGACAAGAATGCATGACAAATTAAAACGGTTAGAAAACCTTAATGTGCAAAGATAAATAACTGAAACAAATCACTCGCACATATCACTCTTAGGGTATACTCTCACTTCGATTTCCTTCGGTAAACGATCATTAAGCATATGGTGTCTTAGTGGTTGCCCTCCTATCTAAAAAAAGATCAAACGTCCCATTCGAATGTTGCCTCGGAAATGATCTTAAGACTCTAGGATTATTACTAAGGTGTCCTAATATTGCTTTGGTGATCGTACGTCCCTTTCGAATTGACCCTTACAATTCCAACGACGGTGCTACCTATTTCTCAATAGTAGGATAGTGCTGTCTAAAGGAAACAAGAACAAAAACGATCTTTTTTCGAGTAGGTAGATGCTAGTAGGTACTTGCTAAAATCAAAACCTTTCACACTTACACTTTTCAAACAAATTTTCAAAACAACTTCATCACACCTTTGAGGACTGATACAAGGGTTATCACGAAGTCAAACTTTTCAAAAGCAAAGCATATAAACACAAGCAATTTAAAAATGAGAAAGTACCTAAGAGCCCATGGAAAACCATGGATAGAAAGGGTGCTAACACCTTCCCTTTCTATAATCTACCCCCCGTGCTCAAAATCTCGAAAAAGGATTTTTTTCTGTACTTTTTTCCTTTTCGGTTGGATGAAATAAAAGTCGGTGGAGACTCTTGCTTACCGCGACATTTTGCAAACACAAAACGCAAAATGCAAACCAGTAAAAAATAGTCGGTTCTACCACCGCATCACAGATCCCATTGATAATAACTCTGCTACTGCCAATTATGACTTCAAAAGTCCGATCAACCAAGCCGAGGACGAAGGTGAGAATTATTGTGAGGTGCCTGGAGAACTTACTAGACTATTACAGCAGGAAGAAAGGGCCATACATCCTCATGAAGAGCCAGTTGAGTCAGTGAATTTGGGTATAGAGGAAGACAAGAAATAGGTTAAAATAAGTGCGAATCGTGATCCTAGTGTCAAACAACAATTAATACAGATGCTACACGAATATGTTGAGATCTTCGCCTGGTCCTATGAAGACATGCCTGGTTTGGACACTGATATTGTGGTACATCGCCTGCCGACTAAAGAAGACTGCCCTTCAGTAAAGCATAAGGTCCGCCGTATGCGCCCTAAAATGTCAAAGAAAATCAAGGCAGAGGTCATGAAACAGTTCGACGCAGGATTTTTAGCTGTCACTTCTTATCCGCAGTGGGTTGCCAATGTCGTTCCGGTACCTAAGAAGGACGGTAAGGTACGAATGTGTGTGGAATACAGAGATCTGAACAGGGCAAGCCCCAAGGATGACTTCCCACTTCCTCACATTGATGTTCTAGTCGATAACATCGCGCAACATAAGATCTTCTCCTTCATGGATGGTTTTTCTGGCTACAACCAGATCAAGATGGATCCTGAGGAAATGGAGAAGACAACCTTTGTTACACAGTGGGGCACCTTCTGTTACAAGGTAATGCATTTTTGGTTGAAGAATGCTGGGGCAACTTATCAACGCGCCATGGTCGCTTTGTTCAAGGATATGATTATCCACGAGATCGAGGTTTATGTTGATGGCATGATAGCCAGGTCCCAGACTAAGGAAGAGCACCTTGATAATCTCCAAAAATTATTTGACAGGTTGAAGACGTACAAGCTGAGGTTGAATCCGAACAAGTGTACCTTCGGGGTAAGGTCTGGTAAGCTTTTGGGTTTTGTTGTCAGTGATAAGGGCATTCAGGTGGACCCTGAAAAAGTAAGAGTGTTGTACCCCAAAATTTTCCCTCTCATTTTATCAAGATTTCCCCTCACAAGACTCTTTGAACTCCAAACAGGATTAGGGTTTGCTCTGCTCAAGGCATCTCCTTGCACTGATGACCTAAATTAGGGTTTGAGTTTGCACAGGGATTTTTGGAATTTCAATGCTCAAAGTGAATTTCATATTTCATGTTGGACTTATAAGACTGCCTCTACCAAGTTTCAAGCTTTGAATCAATTTTTTGCCCAGTCAATTGGACAGTTGAGCTAGAAATCAGCTGTATTGGGAAAAAAGTTAACTGTGGCCAATTTACAGTCAAACCTCATAATTTTTGATCCACATTAACATTATAGACTCATATGAACCATTTGATCAAGTTTGGACCACAACTCCTCAAGAAATTTGATCAGATCATCAAAAGGGCAAAAGGGTCATTTTTAGGGTTTTGACTGTATAAATGGCAATTTCTGATTTTTCACCTAGCCAATGGCAAATTGGGTTCAAGCATGGATTCAAGGACTCAATGGAATAATCTTGACCTATTCACAAGGCTCAAAAGATCTCAAATGCATTGGATTGACAGATGAATTTTTCAGTCAACTGATCAAAATTTAACTGTACACTGAAAAGTCAAACTTTAACTTTTTGGTCAAAATCCAGTGCCAATGGTCATTTTTCATCAAGATGAGTCAAAACATGAAACTTGTTCATCAAGAAACCTAATTTTGCAAATTAGGGTTTAAGATTGAAAAATTTCATAACTTAGAATTTTTCTAAGTTATGAAATTTTCTTATTTTTTCCCAACTTTGCCCAACATTTTCACCATGATGCATTTGGATTCAAACAAAACTTCCAACATGAAAGTTATAGTCCTCTACAAAGTCTACGACTTTGATTTACAAAGTTTTCCCAAAAGAATCTTAGATCTCAAGTTATGATTTTTGGAACAAGGGTCCATGAAACTTTTAACTTAGTGAAATTTTGCCCTAGTTTAGGCAGGATTTTGACCTATCTTCATGACCATTTTTCATATAGTTAAACTTGTAATATCAAAATACATTTCAAATATGGATTGTAGAGCATGTTACAAGCTTTCCAAAATGTCCAATAACTCTCCAAAATCATTTATGGTTATGGAGAATCAAAGATGTGAATTTGGTAAAAACTCACTTTGATCCATGGCATTTTCATGTTGGCACAAGTTGCAAAATCTGTCCAAACTTGCTTTGTACTTGATTACAGGTCTCTAAACCCTTCCACACTCAAAAATTGAATGCAAAATTATTAGTTTAAGGTGTTATTCTGATCAATAGAGGTTTACACATTGAATTAATCTTAAAATGGCAAAAAGGTAGCATTTCCATTTTCATAAAGGCAACTTTATGTCAACATTGCTTCCCTTGAGCCTTGGACCTCTCTCTTTGCAGCAAACAAGTTCCATAAACTTAGGCAAAAGTTCAAAAATCTTGTGCATGCTTGGAGATAGCCTGTACAAGCCTATCTTGTATCACTTCACACTTTTCTTTCAAAACAAGTCAACTTGCCAAAATCACATAACTTGAGTATCTGATATAACCAAAGTTTGTAAGCATTTCAAACAAGTTTTGCACATTGCTTTGATCCAGAAACACGATCCGTCTATCCCTGAAACACTCTTGAACATCCAAACATATTCCTCTTGCAAAACAGGGAAGCTTCTGCACTTTGAGTTCCAAAATAAAAACCACTCGTGCGTTTTTCCCCAAACCACTTCCAATACCTTCCATATAACCCATCTGAACTATCCCAACCATTGGCCATTGACTGTAACTCCATTTGCAAGCTTCACCATTTCTGATTTCAGCTTGTGCAGGTTGACTTCTACAGGCTCATTCAAGCAAGCTCAAGGCAAATAAAGCATTGGGGAAGGTCAGAGGAAGTTCAAGCAAGCTCACAAACATCTCATGCCTCATTGAAAACCTCCATATTACCATACACGAGTTCATCTGAAACAGGTATTTGTCAACTTTCTATCTCTCTATTTAGGAATCATTAGGCTTAGGTTTGTGAATAAAAAATGTAGTACTCATAGCCCTTAAGCTGTACATATGCATATATTTCATTTAAGTTAAGTGTGCTAAGAAAATTTAACTGATGAACATTATGAAAAAGTTAGGTTAGAAATTAGGGCCAGAGAAATTCTCTCTGGTCTTTGAGAGTTAGATTAAGATCTTTATATGGTTGGAATCGTGTTGAAAAATGTTATAACTTTCATGTTGTGAGTTTTTGCTTTAGAGCACGTATACAGGAGTTGGACATTTGTACACAGGCACGCGTTTTTTCTGATTCAAAGGTTGAAGATGAAGTGGAAATGGGTTGGGCTTGCTTGTTTCTGTTTTTGACACCCCCCTCTTTGCTGTTCAAACCCCCTTGGCCCATTGTTTTATATTTTCATATTATTTTCATTTCTTTTTATTTCTGACTTTATTTTATTTTTGCCAAATATAAAAAATTACTTAAAATATTTTCCTTAAATTTCCACGTTTTTATTATTTATTTTATTTTATTTTGACACAATATTTAGTTTATTAGGTTTATTATGTTTATTTTTATTTTTGATATTTATATACTTAAATAATATTTTCTCATATATTATTATTTTCTAAACAATTGTATATATTTTTACTTATATTTATTCTCTTGTATATAAATAAATAATATAATATATTATCTTAAAACAAAAAAAACTAGGGTTTCCACCCTTATTAAAAATAACATTTTTTCTAATATATTTTTATTTTTTATTTTTGGAACACTTGTATATTTTTTTATTTTTTTATTATACATTAATAAATAATATTATAATTTTCATACATATTATTAAACCAAAATTAGGGTTTTACCCTTAACAAAAATAACTTTATTTATTTATTTATTTTTAATACATTAAATATTATATTTTTTACACATAAAAATAAACAAAAACATTTTTTTGCATATTTATAATATATTGCATATTTATTTAATTGCTTATTTAAATATTGTTTATTTATCATTTGAGCAAAGAAATTCAATTTGGTTGTAATAACTTAGGGTTTTAATTTCTTGCAAAATAATCCCCTATCCAAAATTGTATCCCCCTCCCCATATCACTGTTGTAATAGCTTAGAATAATTTTACGCACTTATGCTTTCAAATATGCCATGATAGAGATTAGGGTTTGTATGCAATATCCAAAATCAAAACAAATAGTTAGACCTAATACAAGAAAAAAATGCATGCAAATTGACAACACAATGCACACATGCACCCCTAGGGCTTCATCCACTTGTTGCCTTTAAAATGGCCATGGTATGCATGTTGAGTATCTTGGCAAAACAAAACAAAAATCAAAACAAAAAGATCATAGTCCCTCGATGAATCTATCTTGGTCAATACGATGACCCACGCCTGTCCCGTTTAACATCCAAATACAAGGTTTTTTACCAAATGCAATGGTAAAACAACACTGTCAAAAGGGTTAAAAATGTGTAGGAAAGATCTTTGAGTAAGATAGGGTAGACAACTCTTAGTTACTTGATCAAAACTTGCAAAAACATCCTTGCTATTTTCAAACACACCTCACAACACAATTTCAAAACACTTCCCAAAACAAAACTTTCAAACATTGAAACATCTTTTCAAAAGACAAACACCTTTGTATACATTCAAACAAGAATCATTACAAAGGTTGCCACAACGATGAGCTCTTTTCAAAACCTTTTCAAAACCACACACAAAGCACCATTTCAAATAATTTAAAAGCAAAAGCAAGTGATCTAAACAAGTAACTAAGAGCCCATGGAAAATCATGGATGAATAGGGTACTTGCACCTTCCCTTTTCATAATTTACCCCCCGAATCCAAGAAAACATCTCAAAGGTCTTTCCTGTGCTTTTTGACCTTTCCTTTGGATAAAATAAAAAGTCGGTGGCGACTCTTTCTAAACCGAAACATTTGCGAACACAAACGCAAAACCTCAAGTCAGTTCTCCCACCGCATCACAGAACTGGCGACTCTGTTGGGGAATAAATCTAAAAGTGGGGTTACCTTAGGGTTTAGATCACCTTTACATGTTTACCTTGTTTGCTTTGATTGCTTTACATTTGATTCTATTGTTTGGGTTTGAAATCCTCTACCCGGATTTGGGAAACATTCATAGGTAAATAGAAATACGTTGTTGAAACTGTGCGGGGTATACCGACATGGTTGAAGCAATAGCTATATTAGTGCGACATATTTGTGGGTACCGGTAGCCTTTGAGTCAATCAAAGAGAATACAGGGCCGCTGAGTGATGTCATGAAGCACTAATGGACTTTTAGAACCTTTACTTGACCATCTTGGCCTTATTAGGGGTAGTGAGATAACCGGCTTTGGTACAGTCCGAAGTTGGTAGATACTCGATACTACACTCATTGAGGGTTGTTTTCTTGGAATATTTCGATCACCAGTTAAGTGGCTAAACTGAAACAATGAACACAAAAAATAATCCAGTGATATTGAGCTCTTTAGAACCCGATTACTATTTATAGGACATGTTGAGCCAACTAAACTTCAAGAGGGTACTTACCTATGAAACCCCATGCAAGCCTGAAACTAGGAACTTGTGTGATTTGCTTGTACATATACTTGTGCATACATCATGAACATCATGAAGCATCATATGCATCCACTAACCATTTCAAGGGTTTGGATCTTCATATTTGTTCCTGTTTTGTAGGTTATGGAATCACTTCGCAGGAAAACAATCCAACTCAACCTTGTGAGAATACCTCCTCAACTCAAGGAGTTTGCTTCCAAGATACCAGAGAATTCTCCCTTCAGTAAAAGACATGGTAGACTTCTCAACTTGGTCAACTCCAACATTGAAGAAGACATGGTGAAAGTTCTCTTCCAGTTCTTTGACCCCCTACACCATTGCTTCACATTTCCTGATTACCAACTAGTGCCTACTTTGGAGGAATTTTCTCAACTCCTGAGGATTCCTATTCTCCATCAACTACCCTACAACGGTACAGAAAGAGAACCAAAGCCTGAAGATGTTGCTCAAGCCTTACACTTGCAACCATCTGATATCAAAGGTCATTGGGGAACCAAAAGTGGTGTCAAGGGTTTCTTGGAAAAGTTTCTGTTTGAGAAGGCACAAGACTGCTGGAATTCTCTAGATCTGCAAGCTTTTGAGGAGATTGTAGCACTTCTCATCTATGGGTTGATCTTGTTCCCAAACCCTGATCAGCTTATAGATGTGAATGCTGTCAAAATTTTCATATCTCAGAATCCTGTGCCTACATTGCTTGGGGATATCCTCTACTCATTTCACACACGAACAATGAGGAAAAGAGGTGTTCTCATGTGTTGTACTCCTCTTCTAGCAAGGTGGTTTATTTTTCACCTTCCCCAATCAGTCTTGAAGAATGAGCAAGGCTTGAGGTGGTCACAACGATTGATGAGTCTTACATATTATGATGTTCATTGGTGTTCTCGGTCCAGAGAAAATGTCATCATCATTGATCGTTGTGGGGAATTACCTAATGTCCCACTATTTGGCATTAGAGGGGGCATTACCTACAACCCCTGCTTGGCTCTGAGACAATTTGGGTATGCCCAAAGGGATGGACCTCATGATATGCTGATTCTAGACTTGGTTTTTGACTTCAACAACGACGCTCAAGGACTTCGACAAAGGTTTATCCGAGCTTGGAGGATGCCCAATAAAGTGGACAGTAAGACACTGGGGCACAAGAATTCCACCCCCCTTGAGCCTTACCTCAAGTGGGTATGAACCCGCGCCCAGAGTCTTATGATGCCTTACCCCTACATTCTGCCCATGATCAAAGAGCCTGTTATGGAAGGAGAGGTTCCATACACCCTCCTACATCCTGACATGCCAACATCATTGGAAGATTTGCAAAATAGTTGGATACAGCTCAAGGAAGAACGAATACTTTTGAAGCCAGCTTCTATGCCAGTGAGAAGAAGTTTTTGGAACTTACTCATCGACTCTATCAAAAGCAGACTCTCAACACCTACATTGTGCCAAAGAGGATGCGCAACGTCTTTTTACATTATAATTTTGTATTATTTTTGCTCATGGGGCATTTATGTACTAACAAATTCTATCTTATTAATATGACGTGTGTTATTTTTGTTTGCAGCAACTTTGAATTTCTGAATCCTTGAATGCATTACATGAATACATATCATTCATCATATGCATAAGCAGGATTTACACCAGGTTTCCTTATCTCTCTGTTGTTTATTTCAGCAAGATGGATATAGAGCAGACGGTCAAAGACCTTCAAGCGCAGAATTCACAGTTCCAACAACTCCTCATGACCTTGGCAAAGGGCCAAGAGGATCTTAAATCACTGTTAGAGAAAGAGAAGGAGAAAAAGAAAAAGAAAAGAGTTGGTGTGGCCACTATGGGAAGAAGATTTGAGAACCAAGCTAGAAGAGTCCTGGATTTCCCTTCAACATCCAATGAAGGGGTTGGCAAAGGAAAGGGAGCTGCAGTGCCCTCCGAGTCTGAGGCTGAAGAAGAAGAAGAAGAGGATGAAGATTACTCTAAGCAGCAATATCCTCCTGTAGACGACAAGTACAAGAATCTGGAAGAGCGTTTGGCAACCATGGAGGTACAAAGAGTACCTGGGCTGGATTTCGAGGAGCTAGGGTTGGTTGCTGGGGTTGTGATTCCCCCTAAATTCAAGGTGCCTACATTTTCTAAATATGATAGTTTGTCTTGTCTGAAGATGTACCTGCGGTCTTACGTCAGAAAGATCCAACCTCATTCTTCTGATAAAGATCATTGGGTCCACTTTTTTCAAGATAATTTGTCGGGTACACAATTGGATTGATTCTATCAGCTTGAGAGATATGATGTACACAACTGGGAGGCTTTGGCTGCTGCCTTCTACAGACAATATCAATATAATGCAGATTTAGCACCTACTCATACTCAATTACAGAGTATGGGTATGGTCTCTAATGAAGGCTTTAAGGAGTATGCCTAGAAATGGAGGGACTTGGCTGGAAGGGTGCAGCCACCATTGTCTGAGATAGATCTTAGGGATATGTTTTTGGGGACCCTATCAGGTCCATTCTTTAATCACTTGATCGGGAGCTCATCTGCAGGGTTCACCGAGCTAATTCTGACTGGTGAAAGAGTCGAAGCTGGCATTAAGAGCGGTAAAATTCAAAAGGATGCATCTGCTTCCGCTGCTATCAAGAAAACTTTTCCAGCCAAGAAAGAAGTCTCAGCTGTTTACTCCCAGGGAAATCAAGGAAGAATGGAGCACTGACCATCGGTGGGAGCTGTGATGATTCAAGATTCCGCAGCTGATCAACCTCGAAATGGTCAACCCAAAACCAACCAGGCAAGGGTAGAAAGGCCTGCACGGAAATTCACCCGGATCAATATGACACCTGCTCAGGTTCTCCCTCATCTATTGAAGTTAAACCTTACAAACTTGAAAGAGGCGCCGAAGAACCCAAATACCTCTTCTCCCTACTACCATTCAAATGTAAAGTGTGCCTATCATTCGGACAGCGTGGGGCACGACACCAATAATTGTTGGGCCCTCAAAAACAAGATCCAGGATTTAATAGATGCTAAGGAGGTGGAGTTTAACGCCCCTGAAAAACCTAATGTGATATCCGCTCCAATGCCAAAACATGGTCATAATGTCCATGCTGTTGTAGAATATCTTTATGTTACTGCTGTTGATGACTTAATGACTCCATTACCAATGATCAAGATGAATCTGTTGAAAGCCGGGATTTTCCCGGGCTGTGAAAAAGATTATTGCCTTTGTTCGACCTTGCAATCCGACTGTCCGTTATTGAAGTTAGGCATCCAACGCCTAATGGATAATCAATTTAAGAAAACTCTTGTTACTCCTGTTACTCCAATCAATGATGTTGCTATAATAACCATTTCTGACAATCTTTCCAAGGTCTCTAAAAGACCTGTTAAGATTACACCCGATCCAAAGTTTGTACCTCTGAAGATAACTATGCCGGGGCCTATCCCATACAAGTCCAACAAGACAATACCGTGGAATTATGGAGGAGAGATCTTCTACCACGGTGTTAAGCAGATTGAATCAGTTGAAGAAAGTTCCAATGAAGAGACTCCTGACGTAGGAAATATTGCGGGGACAAGTAAGATCACTCGCAGCGGAAGAATCTTCTCTCCGGAGATTGTTCCTCCAAGGGCAATCTTTGGACCCTCAAATGCTCCTGAAGTTACTCCCGTGCCAGTTAACACATCTGTACGAACTCCAGTGATTGAAGAAATCATAACTCCTGAAGCTGTACCCTCTGCTATTACTACTGATAAAGGTAAGGGGATCCAAGAAGCGCCCGTCAGGATGAGGGCTCAGCCTTTGGTCATCCCCAAGACCACTCAAAAGGAAATGGAGGAGATTTTAAAAATAATTAAGAAAAGCGACTATGATGTCGTAGAACAACTGGGGAAAACCCCTTCAAAAATCTCTATGCTGGCCCTATTGCTCTGTTCCGAAGCTCATGCCAAAGCCTTGATCAAATTCCTGAAGACGGCCCATGTGCCTCAAGAAACCTCCGCGGACCAGTTCCAAGAGTGTGTAGCCAGCTTAACCGCCGACAATGATCTTGGCTTCTCCGATTCCGATCTAACATCTAAGGGGAGAAAGCATAACGACGCGCTGCATGTCTCAGTGGAATGCAGAGGGACTACTCTTGCTCACGTTCTGGTTGATACCGGGTCGTCTTTAAATGTCTTGCCTAAGAAAGCGTTGGACAGATTGGACTGTGAAGGTTTGACCTTAAAGCCCAACAATATCATTGTAAGAGCCTTTGATGGTTCTAAGCGGATGGTCCACGGGGAGGTGGACATCCCAATTAAAGTGGGTACTGAAACTTTCCACTCCATATTTTATGTCATGGATATCCGTCCCTCCTACTCTTGCTTGTTAGGAAGACCATGGATTCATCATGCTGGGGCCGTTACGTCCACTTTGCATCAAAAGCTTAAGTACCCTGTCCAGGGGAAAATTGTGACAGTTCGTGGTGAGGAGGAGTATATGATAAGCCCTCTAAATTCATTCCGCTATGTTGAATTAGATGGTGAATTCATCGAGACCCCCTTTCAGCACTTTGAAGAGGTTTCTCCTGAAGTTGCGGTAGCCAAGACAGTGACTTCTGTACCCATCATTACCAAACCTGTGTCCCGGATGTCATCCCTTAAAGATGCGAAGGATGTGATCGAGGAAGGATGAAGCACAGTATGGGGTCAACTGCCAGATTTTCCTTACAAGACAGATAAGTTCGGCTTGGGTTTCACTGCTGCTAGTCAGAAGGCTGTGCGTCGCTCCTGGGCTGGAGGACCGCCATTGAAAATCACACATCATGGAGTTCATGCTTTAGAGGATGATGAAGAAGAAAACAATTTTGAAGACTGAATCTTTCCAACTATTGAAGGAGGACTGAACAACTGGGAGGCGAAAGACTTCGTTCCCATTACTTTCATCAATCAATAATTTATCTTTTGAACATTTTCTGTTGGTCTGTAATAATTTTTAAACAATTCGTATACTTTTTGCCTTATGCCTTACCCGGGACATATAGGTCCATTTGTAAGGGCTTGATTTTTCATCTTCATATGCCATTTTTAATGAATCATGGATGTTTTCATATATAAACTTTTGTGTTCATTTTCTTTCTTTTTTACATTTTATTTGTTTAAAGGTGGCTATCCCTTACACACACCCACGCTCACAAAATCCAGGTACCCATCCACCCCGGATTCCATGGGTAACAATTCTGCTATGGCCTTCAGTGACTCTGAAGATCTGGTCAATCATGCCGAATACGAAGGTGATGAAGACTGTGAAGTGCCTGGAGAGTTGGCCAGACTTTTGCAACAAGAAGAAAGGGCTATTCTACCTCACGAGGAGTTGTTAGAGACTATCAACTTGGGAACAGAGGAAGACAGAAAAGAGGTTAAAGTGGGTGCCAACCTAGAGCCAAGTGTCAAAGAGCGTTTAGTTCAGCTGTTGAATGAATATGTTGAGATCTTTGCCTGGTCCTACGAAGACATGCCGGGACTGGATACATATATTGTGGTTCACCGTCTCCCTACAAGATAAGACTGTCCACCAATCAAACAGAAAGTCCTCCGAATGAGGCCCGACATGTCCGAAAAGATCAAAGCTGAGGTGATGAAGCAGTTCAATGCTGGCTTTCTTGCTGTTACTTCCTATCCACAATGGGTTGCTAACATTGTGCCCGTGCCTAAGAAGGACGGAAAAGTCAGAATGTGCGTAGATTACAGAGACTTAAACAGGGCTAGCCCTAAAGATAACTTTCCACTACCGCACATTGACTTCTTGGTTGACAACACAACTCAACATAAGGTATTTTTTTTCATGGATGGATTTTCAGGGTATAACCAGATCAAAATGGCCCTCGCAGACATGGAGAAGACTACTTTTGTTACGCAGTGGGGTACCTTTTGCTATAAAGTGATGCCATTCGGACTGAAGAATGTCGGGGTAACCTATCAGCGAGCGATGGTAGCTTTGTTTCATGATATGATACATCATGAGATTGAAGTCTACGTAGACGATATGATAGCCCGTTCACAGACAGAAGAAGAACACCTCGACCATCTACAAAAGTTGTTTGTCATATTGAAAGAGTACAAGCTCAGACTGAACCCTAACAAGTGCACTTTCGGAGTCAGGTCAGGTAAACTCTTGGGATTCATCGTCAGTAACAAAGGCATCAAGGTTGACCCTGCCAAAGTCAAAGCTATACAAGAAATGCCTTCCCCTCGCACTGAGAAGGAGGTCAGAGGTTTCTTGGGACGCCTAAACTACATTGCAAGGTTCATTTCTCACCTGATATCTACCTGTGAACTAATCTTCAAGCTGTTGAAGAAAGATCAGGTGGTTGAATGAAATGATGACTGCCAAGTTGCTTTCGATAAAATCAAGGAGTATTTGCTGGAACCTCCTATCTTGATGCCTCTCGTTGAAGGAAGACCTTTAATCATGTATCTGACTATCCTGGAGAATTCAATGGGGTGCGTACTGGGCCAACATGACGAGTCTGGCCGAAAAGAGCATGCCATTTATTACCTTAGCAAAAAGTTTACCGACTGTGAGACCCAATACTCACTGCTCGAGAAAACTTGCTGCGCTTTGGTATGGGTTGCTCGCTGGCTAAGGCAGTATATGTTGACACATACCACTTTGCTGATTTCTAAAATGGATCCGATCAAGTATATCTTTGAAAAGCCTGCTTTATCTGGAAGAATTGCTAGATGGAAAATGATCCTGACTGAGTATGATATCCAGTACACAACCCAAAAATCTATAAAGGGAAGTGTACTAGCTGATCATCTAGATCATCAAGCTGTCAAAGATTACCAATCCATGAAGTTCGACTTCCCCGACGAAGACATTATGACATTGGATAACATTGAAGGTAACGAACTGTATGACGGACCTGAACAAGGATCCCGATGGACCCTGTACTTTGATGGTTCTTCAAATGTACTTGGGAACGATATCATCGCGGTACTTATCTCTCCACAAGGTTGCCATACACCTTTCACTGCTAGACTCTGCTTCAGCTGCACCAACAACATGGACGAATATGAAGCTTGTATCTTTGGTCTCAAGGCTGCTATTGACTTGGGTATCAAATCTTTGATTGTATTTAGGGACTCAACTTTGGTTATCAGTCAAATCAAAGGAGAGTGGGATACTAAACATCTGAACCTCATCCCTTACAAAGAACATGTCTTGACATTGTTACCACATTTCGAGCAGATTACCTTCGAGCACTTCCCGCGAGAAGAGAATCAGTTGGCAGATGCGCTAGCTATAATTTCATCCATGTTTAAACTTAACTGGGATAATGAGGCACCTCAAATCACCATCGAATGAATGGACTAACCTGCACATTGTCACAAGATTAATACCGAAGAAGTAGTGGACCGACCTTGGTTTCATGACGTCAAAAGGTATCTCGAAGCACAAGAATCCCCTGAAGGGGCTTCACTCAATGACAAAAAGTTCTTAAGGAGGTTTGCTGCCAAGTTCTTTCTGAGCAATGGTATCCTATACAAGCGCAATCTTGATTGTGTCCTACTCCGTTGTGTGGACAAGGTTGAAGCTGGGCAGATCATGGCTAAACTACATAATGGCACCTTTGGCACCCACTCAAGCGGTCATACGATGGCTAAAAAGATTCTACGGGCAGGCTACTACTGGTCTACCATGGAAGCTAATTGTCATCAACACTCCCGTACTTGTCACAAATGCCAAATCTATGCTGACAAGGTACATATACCTCCAGTTCCTCTCAATGTCTTAACAGCTCCTTGGCCATTCGCGATGTGGGGAATCGACATGATTGGAGAGATCAAGCCTACAACATCGAATGGACACTGTTTCATCCTGGTGGCCATTGATTACTTTACCAAGTGGGTCGAGGTAGCTTCCTTCGCCTCTGTTACAAAGAATGTGGTTACCCGCTTCATCAAGCAAAACCTCATATGCCGGTATGGTATCCCCGACAGGATCATCACTGACAACGATACAAATTTGAACAATACTATGATCACCGCTCTGTGCGAGCAGTTCAAGATTCAACATCACAATTCATCTCCCTATCGGCCTAAGATGAACAGTGTTGTCGAAGCCGCGGACAAAAATATCGAGAAGATCATTCAAAAGATGACAGTCACCTATAAAGACTGGCATGAGATGTTACCGTTTGCTCTGCACGGGTACCGTACCACGACACGCACTTCAACTGGGGCAACACCTTATTCTTTGGTATACGGAATGGAAGCTGTTTTACCTATCAAGGTTCAGATTCCCTCCTTGAGAATCATGAAAGATGGTGGTTTGAGTGAAGACGATTGGATTCAGACCCGGCTTGATCAACTTAACTTGATTTATGAAAAGCGACTTACTGTTGTTTGCCATGGTCAGGCGTATCAGAAACATATGATCAAGGCCTTCAACAAGAAAGTCAAGAGGCAAGTATATCAAGTCGGAGACTTCGTAATCAAGCGGATCATCTTGCCGCAAAGTGATCTCAGGGGCAAATGGACTCCTACTTACGAAGGACGATTTGTGATCAAAAACATCTTTTCTGGTGGGGCTATGATTCTAACCACCATGGACGACGACATGCCGCACCCTGCGAACGCAGACATAGTCAAAAGATACTACGCATAAACAACCCGACAAGTCGAAAACCCGAAAGGGCGACTTGGGCAAAAATGGGCATCCCGGTGAATCGAAAACCCGAAAGGGCGGTTCAGACAAAAATTAGGGATAAAACAAAAAAAATCTGTACACCCGGCAAGTTGAAAACCCGAAAGGGCGACTTGGGCAAAAAAGGGTTTCCCGATGGATCGAAAACCCGAAAGGGCGATCCAGGAAAAAGTTAGGGAATTAAAACGTATGACTATGTCTCATCAGATCACTTTAAGGACAATCTCTTCATGGACAAGCTCCAAGCTTCTGATCAATCCAATCATCTGCGGACGAAGCAACAAATGGACAAGATACTCAGAGTTATGAAGGCTATAGCAGAATGGGAACCCCATGGAATTGTTACATATAGCCATCTTTCTTTGTATAAAATTTTCTCAATTTTATGATAACATTCTCTTACTAGGATGTCTGTCTCCTTTGTACAAAATACTTACACAAATTTAATGCAAAGATACTTCAAAGTGCAGAAAACTATTTGCCATTTATTATTCTTTACACTTGTGTTTTATTTGAAAACGTCCAATGATTTATTAAATGAGCATATGCATTTGAATATAATCACTGCTTACAAATAAAACAAAATAAGGAAAAAATAATTACTGACAGATTGAAACTATGGGAAAACGACTTTAGGCCATTCCAGGAGAAATCCTCAGCAGAGCTAAAGCCTTGAAATACATATCCCTGGTGGAGTTAAGTTTCAAAATCCCCATCAGAACTAAGTTTCCAAACTCCCAATCCTCAGCGAAGTAAAACTTTGAACTGCAGACCCTCAGTGAAGATGGAACTTTCTTCCCCAACGAAGTCCAAAACGTCAACCCTCAAACCCCGGTGGAATACCATCTAGTTTCCTCCAATTCCCCCATAGAATTGTCTTAAAAAACAGAAGATTCCCCTGCAAGTTATCTTAGAGCCTGACAACTAACCAGACGACAGCTTCAGATGATTCCTTGGTAGATTGACACGTAACCCAAGCCCGTGAGAACTCTTCAACAAAAATAAACATTCTCCCCACAGAGTTATTTCCCAACAGATCGAAGATTCTCATTCTCATTTCTCCAGTTGAAGCCTCCCAGGTTTCAATTCCCCAGTAGAGATCGTCAGAGTTTTTCTTATTTCCTAATCTTAGTCATCGAAATTCTCTGGATTCCTCAAGTAGGTTTCCCAAGCAGACTTGAAGGATCCCTATATCCCCAGGAAAGTCATGAAGGATTCTCACATCCCCACAAGTTGTCAAAGTTCTTGTTAATCCCCACAAGTTGCCAAGGATTTTCTATCCCCAATAGTGGTCCAAGGATTTCTCATTCTCAGCAATCAAAGATTTTGAATCTCCAACAGCGGTCAAGGATTTATTTTCCCCGACAGCAGTCAAAGATTTCATTATCTCCAGCTATCAAGGATTTATTTTCCTCAGCAAGACAGCTAATCAGGTTACATGCGCATCCATTACATTCATATATCATAAACATTGATAGAACACATTTTATTGCATCATACATGTCATGCAACATAACTTTGTGTTTCAGCTAACATTTTACCCTTTTCAGGATGAGATTAAAAGCTATCGTTAACAACTATTCAAAGATTTCAGATACAGTATAGATACACCCCAGATGCGGAGGTCATTCTACTACTCATTCAGACTTCATCAATCAAATACAGACTCGATGCACTCCAGACACGGAAGCCATTCTATTTCTCATTCAGATTCAACTATCAAATTCAAGTCCAGATACACTCCAGACACAGAAGTCATTATGTCACTTATTCAGATCCCAGTTACAATACAGATACACTCTAGACACGAAAGTCATTCTGCTACTCATATAGATCTCAACTTCAGATACAGTCCAGATACGCTCCAGACACGGTCGCTATTCTGTCACTCATTTGAAATTTATCCCCAGCCCAGAGATGCTCCATACACAGATGTTTCTCTGTCGCCCATTCAGAATTCAGATACAATACAGATACACTCCAGACACGACAGTCATTCTGATATTTATTCAAGAATCAAATACGGTTACAGCTCGGATACGCTCCAGACACGGACGCCATTCCTTTGCTCATACGAATCCAATCTCCAGATACAACTCAGATACGTTCCAGATAGGATACCTTTCTGGCGTTCATTCTCCTGATTTTCAACAAACAGTCTTGGATGGCATCTTTAAGCCCATCTCCAGCAAGATTATACCATCTCCAAATGGCATCTTTAAGCCCATTCCCTCATTTACATGTTGACGAGTGCAAATTTACGGGCACTCTAGTGTCCAATCATCTTTTACCTTCGAGTCACGAAAGGCAAACTCGCCAATCTAACTCTCCAGGTTCAAGAAGATTGAACAGGGGCATTTGTTGTACCCCAAAATTTTCCCTCTCATTTTATCAAGATTTCCCCTCACAAGACTCTTTGAACTCCATACAGGATTAGGGTTTGCTCTGCTCAAGGCAGCTCCTTGCACTGATGACATAAATTAGGGTTTGAGTTTGCATAGGAATTTTTGGACTTTCAATGCTCAAAGTGACTTTCATATTTCATGTTGGACTTATAAGATTGCCTCTACCAAGTTCCAAGCTTTGAATCAATTTTTTGCCCAATCAATTGGACAGTTGACCTAGAAATCAACTGTATTGGGGAAAAAGTCAAATGTGGCCAATTTACAGTCAAACCTCATAATTTTTTATCCACATTAACATTATAGACTAATATGAACCATTTGATCAAGTTTGGACCATAACTCCTCAAGAAATTTGATCAGATCATCAAAAGGGAAAAATGGTCATTTTTAGGGTTTTGATTATATAAAGGGCAATTTCTGATTTTTCACCTAGCCAATGGCAAATTGGGTTCAAGCATGGATTCAAGGACTCAATGGTATCATCTTGACCTATTCACAAGGCTCAAAAGATCTCAAATGCATTAGATTGACAGATGAATTTTTCAGTCAACTGATCAAAATTTGACTGTACATTGAAAAGTCAAACTTTGACTTTTTGGTCAAAATCAAGTGCCAAGGGTCATTTTTCATCAAGATGAGTCAAAACATGAAACTTGGTCATCAAGAAACCTAATTTTGCAAATTAGGGTTTAAGATTGAAAAATTTCATAACTTAGAATTTTTCTAAGTTATGGAATTTTCTTATTTTTTCCCAACATTACCCAACATTTTCACCATGATGCAATTGGATTCAAACAAAACTTCCAACATGAAAGTTGTAGTCCTCCACAAATTCTACAACTTTGATTCAC
Source organism: Vicia faba (assembly GCA_948472305.1). Classification (NCBI taxonomy): domain Eukaryota; kingdom Viridiplantae; phylum Streptophyta; class Magnoliopsida; order Fabales; family Fabaceae; genus Vicia; species Vicia faba. Next base: position 1,673,307,826 of record OX451736.1, on the reverse strand, counting down.
AAAGTTTTCCCAAAAGAAGCTTGGATATCAATTTATGATTTTTGGAACAAGGGTCCATGAAACTTTTAACTTAGTGAAATTTTGCCCTAGTTTAGGCAGGATTTTGACCTATCTTCATGACCATTTTACATATAGTTCCAATTGGAATCTCAAAATGCATTTCAAATATGGATTGTATATCATGTTACAAGCTTTCCAAAATGTCCAAGAACTCTCCAAAATCATTTATGGTTAGGGAGAATCAAAGATTTGAATTTGGCAAAAACTCACTTTGATCCATGGCATTTTCATGTTGACACAAGTTGCAAAATTTGTCCAAACTTGCTTTGTACTTGATTACAGGTCTCTAAACCCTTCCAAACTCAAAAATTGAATGCAAACTCATTTGTTTAAGGTGTCATTCTGATCAATAGAGGTTTACACATTGAATTAATCTTAAAATGGCAAAAAGGTAGCATTTCCATTTTCATAAAGGCAACTTTATGTCAACATTGCTTCCCTTGAGCCTTGGACCTCTCTCTTTGCAGCAAAAAAGTTCCATAAACTTAGGCAAAAGTACAACAATCTTGTGCATGCTTGGAGTTAGCCTGTACAGGCCTATCTTGTATCACTTCACACTTTTCTTTCAAAATAAGTCAACTTGCCAAAATCACATAACTTGAGTATCTGATATAACCAAAGTTTGTAAGCATTCCAAACAAGTTTTACACATTGCTTTGAGCCAGAAACACGAGCCATCCATCCCTCAAACAATCTTGAACATCAAAACACATTCCTCTTACAAAACAGGGCAGCTTCTGCACTTTGAGTTCCAAAACAAAAACCACTCGTGCGTTTTGCCCCAAACCACTTCCAATACCTTCCATATAACCCATCTGAACTATCCCAACCATTGGCCATTGACTGTAACTCCATTTGCAAGCTTCACCATTTCTGATTTCAGCTTGTGCAGGTTGACTTCTACAGGCTCATTCAAGCTAGCTCAAGGAAAATAAAGCATTGGGGAAGGTCAGAGGAAGTTCAGGCAAGCTCACAAACATCTCAGGCCTCATTGAAAACCTCCACATTACCATACACGAGTTCATCTGAAACAAGTATTTGTCAACTTTCTATCTCTCTATTTAGGAATCATTAGGCTTAGGTTTGTGAATAAAAAATGTAGTACTCATAGCCCTTAAGCTGTACATATGCATAGATTTCATTTAAGTTAAGTGTGCTAAGAGAATTTGACTGATGAACATTCTGAAAAAGTTAGGTTAGAAATTAGGGCCAGAGAAATTCTCTATGGTCTTTGAGAGTTAGATTAAGTTCTTTATATGGTTGGAATCGTGTTGAAAAATGCTAGAAATTTCATGTTGTGAATTTTTGCTTTAGAGCAAGTATACAGGAGTTGGACATTTGTACACAGGCACGCGTTTTTTCTGATTCAAAGGTTGAAGATGAAGTGGAAATGAGTTGGGCTGGCTTGTTTCTGTTTTTGACACCCCCCCTCTTTGTTGTTCATACCCCCTTGGCCCATTGTTTTATATTTTCATATTATTTTCATTTCTTTTTATTTCTGACTTTATTTTATTTTTGCCAAATATAAAAAATTACTAAAAATAATTTCCCTAAATTTCCACATTTTTATTATTTATTTTATTTTATTTTGACACAATATTTAGTTTATTAGGTTTATTATGTTTATTTTCTCAAATAAAGACTTGTAAATAACATTAAAAATATTATATTTTTATTTTTATTTTTGATATTTATATACTTAAATAATATTTTCTCATATATTATTATTTTCTAAACAATTGTATATATTTTTACTTATATTTATTCTCTTGTATATAAATAAATAATATAATATATATTATCTTAAAACAAAAAAAAAACTAGGGTTTCCACCCTTATTAAAAATAATATTTTTTCTAATATATTTTTATTTTTTATTTTTGGAACACTTGTATATATTTTTATTTTTTTATTATACATAAATAAATAATATTATAATTTTCATACATATTCTTAAACCAAAATTAGGGTTTTACCCTTAACAAAAATAACTTTTTTATTTTCTTTTTTTTTAATACATTAAATATTATATTTTTTACAGATAAAAATAAACAAAAACATTTTTTTGCATATTTATAATATATTGCATATTTATTTAATTGCTTATTTAAATATTGTTTATTTATCATTTGAGCAAAGAAATTCAATTTGGTTGTAATAACTTAGGGTTTTAATTTCTTGCAAAATAATCCCCTATCCAAAATTGTATCCCCCTCCCCATATCAATGTTGTAATAGCTTAGATTACTTTTATGCACTTATGCTTTCAAATATGCCATGATAGAGATTAGGGTTTGTATGCAATATCTAAAATCAAAACAAATAGTTAGACCTAATACAAGACAAAAATGCATGCAAATTGACAACACAATGCACACATGCACCCCTAGGGTTTCATCCACTTGTTGCCTTTAAAATGGCCATGGTATGCATGTTGAGTATCTTGGCAAAACAAAAAAAATCAAAATAAAAAGATCATAGTCCCTCGATGACGCTATCTTGGTTGCCTATACAAAAATGATCTAGTCCCTCAAAAATTTGCTAAAGATACTTAGCACTATTGCTATCATGGTCAATACGATGAACCGCGCCTGTCCCGTTTAACATCCAAATACAAGGTTGTTTACCAAATGCAATGGTAAAACAAAACTGTCAAAAGGGTTAAAAATGTGTAGGAAAGATCTTTGAGTAAGATAGGGTAGACAACTCTTAGTTACTTGATCAAAACTTGCAAAAACATCCTTGGTATTTTCAAACACACCTCACAACACAATTTCAAAACACTTCCCAAAACAAAACTTTCAAACATTGAAACATCTTTTCAAAAGACAAACACCTTTGTATACATTCAAACAAGAATCATTACAAAGGTTGCCACAACGATGACCTCTTTTCAAAACCTTTTCAAAACCACACACAAAGCACCATTTCAAACAATTGAAAAGCAAAAGCAAGTGATCTAAACAAGTAACTAAGAGCCCATGGAAAACCATCGATGAAAAGGGTGCTTGCACCTTCCCTTTTCATAATCTACCCCCCGAACCCAAGAAAACATCTCAAAGGTCTTTCCTGTGCTGTTTGACCTTTCCTTTGGATAAAATGTAAAGTCGGTGGCGACTCTTGCTAAACCGAAACATTTGTGAACACAAACGCAAAACCTCAAGTCAGTTCTCCCATCGCATCACAAAGAGCCCTACAAGAGATGTAGGTCCCCTGCACAGAGAAGTTAGTTAGAGGTTTCTTGGGACGTCTAAATTACATCGCCAGCTTCATTTCACATCTGACTGCTACTTGTGAGCCAATCTTCAAGCTGCTGAAGAAAGATCAAGTGGTAAAGTGGAATGATGAATGCCAGACTACTTTTGAAAGAATCAAAGAATACCTTCAAGAACCACCAATTTTGATGCCTCAAGTTGAAGGAAGACCTTTGATATTATACTTGACAGTGCTAGACAATTCAATGGGGTGTGTGCTGGGGCAGCATGACGAGTCTGGTCGAAAAGAGGACGCCATTTATTACCTTAGTAAAAAGTTTACCGACTGTGAGACCCGATACTCATTACTCGAGAAAACTTGATGTGCTTTGGCATGGGCTGCTCACCGACTGAGACAATATATGCTGACTCACACTACTTTGTTGATATCAAAGATGGATCTGATCAAGTATATTTTCGAGAAGCCCGCTCTCTCCGGAAGGATAGCAAGATGGCAGATTATCTTAACCGAGTACGACATCTAATACACAACCTAAAAAGCAATCAAGGGGAGTGTATTGGCAGATCATTTGGCGCATCAAGCCGTGGATGACTACCAGTCCATGAATTTCGAGTTCCTGGATGAGAATATCATGCTGGTGACCGACTGCGAAGAACCTGGACCGGATGAAGGACCCGAAGAGGGATCCCGATGGTCTATGTATTTTGATGGAGCCTCGAACGCATTGGGTAACGACATTGGCGCTATAATCATATCTCCTGAGGGCTGTCATACTCCGTTCACCGCCCGATTATGTTTTAACTGCACCAACAACATGGCGGAGTATGAAGCGTGTATCATGGGTCTTCGAGCTGCTATTGACCTGAGGATTAAGTTCTTGAGTGTATTCGGAGATTCCGCTCTGGTAATAAGTCAGATCAAAGGCGAGTGGGATACGAAGTACCCATATCTTATTCCTTACAAAGAGTATGTACTGACATTGCTCCCACACTTTGAGGAGATAACCTTTGAACATTTCCCATGAGAGGAGAACCAGTTGGCGGACGCGCTAGCTACCATGTCTTCTATGTTCAAAGTCCGGTGGGACAATAAAGCTCCCCAGATTACCATCGAAAGGTTGGACGAACCCGCACATTGCTGTGACATTGAGACCGAAGAGGTAGCAGAAAAACCCTGGTTCCACGAGGTAAAGAGGTATCTTGAGGCTCAAGAATACCCCGAGGGGGAATCTATTAATGATAAGAAGTTTCTGAGAAGGTTCACTGCAAAGTTCTTCATCAGCAATGGGATCCTCTATAAGCGTAATCATGATTCAACCTTACTGCGGTGTGTAGACAAGAGCGAGGCAGAAAGGATTATGGAAGAGTTACATGAAGGTACCTTCGGAACTCATTCAAGTGGACATACCATGGCGAAGAAAATCCTACGGGCAGGATATTACTGGTCCACTATGGAAGCCGATTGTTATCAGCACTCTCGAACCTGTCATAAGTGAAAAGTCTATGCTGATAAGGTGCGCGTACCCCCGGTTCCCATGAATTTCTTAACGGCTCCTTTTCCCTTTGCAATGTGGGGCATCGACATGATCGGCGAGATCAGACCTACTGCGTGTAACGGACATCGCTTTATTCTGTTAGAAATTTATTACTTCACAAAGTGGGTTGAGGCAGCTTCCTTTGCTACAATAACCAAGAACATCATGGCTCAATTCATCCGACACAATATAATCTGTCGATATGGTGTCCCAGAGAGAATCATTACTAACAATGGTACAAATATTAATAACACAATGATCATCGAGCTCTATAAACAGTTCAAGATTCAGCATCATAACTCTTCTCCCTATCGGCCAAAGATGAATGAGGCTGTTGAAGCAGCTAATAAGAACATCAAGAAAATTGTGCAGAAGATAATGGTGACATACAAAGACTGGCAAGAGATGCTACCATTCACTCTTCATGGGTATCGTACCTCAGCACGAACGTCGACAAGGGAAACACCCTACTCTTTGGTGTATAGCATGGAGGCATTCCTACCCATCAAAGTCTAGTTACCCTCTCTCAAGATTATGAAGGATACCGGTTTGAACGAGGATGACTGGATCCAAACCCGACTTGATCAGCTGAATCTAATCGATGAAAAGAGACTTACTGCTATCAGGCATGGTCAGACATACCAAAAGCGAATGATCAAGGCTTTTAACAAGAAATTCAGACGTCAAGAATATCAAGTCGAGGATCTAGTGATCAAACGCATCATACTACCGCAAGGTGATCCCAGGGCCAAATGGATCCCCACATACGAAGGGCCATTTGTGGTTAAGAACATTTTCTCGGGAGGAGTTATGATTCTAACCACTATGGATGGTGACGACCTTCCTCACCCCGTCAATGCAGGCATAGTGAAAAGATAATACGCATAATCAAAGACCTGCTAGATTGACTGGCCTGGGCAAAAATAAGGGCTTCCCGGCGAACCAAAAGGGTTCGGGCAAAAGTAAGGGATGAAAATGAAAAAAATGTACACCCGGCAAATCGAAAACCTGAAAAGGCGACTTGGGAGAAAAAGGGTATCCCGGTGGAATGAAAAGCCAAAAGGGAGGTCCAGGAAAAAATTAGGGATCAAAGCATAACACTATGTCTCATTAGATCATCTCGCAACCAGACTTCGGTATCAACTATCAAGCTCGGACAACACCAATAAATCTGATCAACCTTCGGCCAAGTAGCAAGGTGATGAGACACTTGAAGATATAAAGGCAATAGCAGAGTTGGAACCCGATGGGATTGTTTCACATAGCTGTTTTTCTTTCTTTAACACAAATTGTAATTTATATCTTTCGGCAGCGTTCTCTTACTAGGACGTCAGCCTCTTTGTACAAAAATGCTTATTACGGGCCAATTGAAAAAATCAATATAATTCATTTTCACAAGAAATTTCAATTTGTTTTTCTTTTTCTGTTTTGTTTTGCAAGGACGTACAATGATTCATTTTTGATATATGCATTTGAAAATAATGGTTGCTCATAAATATTTACACAAGAAACAAAAGACAATTACTCGTAATGCCAAAAACAGGGAAAACAAGAAGTGCCCAAACCTTACAGTTACTTTTCCCATCAGGTACCAGGATAGAGCCAGCTGGAGAACATGAGTAGTGGTACATACACTCCCCACAGAGTAAAAAGCATCCAAAGACAACGATATCAACTTTCCCGAATAGGACATAACTCTCCCCAACTGAGGTTCACAATCATGAGTGAGTCAGTAAATTTGTCCCCAAGCGGAGTTTATTTCTCTCACAAGCAGAAATTCAATCTCCAACAGAATTCATTATCACCAGCAATAGAAATTCATCCCCAGTTGAGTTTATTTCTCCAAATCAGCAGATCTATCAACAAAGTATCTCCCCTCCAACAGAGTTATCCCTGCAGAGTTATCCTCAGACAAGATCTCTTTCGGCATAATATTCACCAGTCGAATGGATGTGAATCCCGAGCTAGTCACCTTTGTTCACCATCCCCAACAGAAGTAGAGGAACTATGGTTTTTTTACAACAGTCAAGGATACCATTTCTCATACTCTCCAAACAGCAGTCATGGATTTATTTTCCCGGACTCAGATTATTACATTCGCATTTCATGTTAATATATCATGACATGTGCATACATCACATATAACATAGTCTCATTTATTTTGAGAACGTCATCATACAATGCATCTCATGCATCACACATAACTAACCTTGTATTTCTTTCAGGAAAGACAGTTATTATCAACAATTTCCAGCAAGTCCATGATCAACACTTGAAGCTAAACAGAGTAATAATCGGTGCGACAAGAGAAACCTCACCCAGGTTCCCTCTGCAGTTGTACCCAAACTCATGTCGAAGTAACCCTACTATCCAGGTTCCTTCTCACAACCCTACTATCCCGACTTTCATATCTAAGTAACCCTACTATCCAGGTTCCTTCTCACAGCCCTACTATCCCGACTTTCATCTCGAAGTAACCCTACTATCCAGGTTCCTTCTCACATCCCTACTATCCCGGCTTTCATCTCGAAGTAACCCTACTATCCAGGGTCCTTCTCGCAGCCCTACTATCCAGGTTCCTTCTCACATCCCTACTATCCCGGCTTTCATCTCGAAGTAACCCTACTATCCAGGGTCCTTCTCGCAGCCCTACTATCCAGGCTTTCATCTCGAAGTAAACCTACTATCCAGGTTCCTTCTCACAACCCTACTATCCAAGCTTTCATCTCGAAGTAATCCTACTATCCGGGCTCTTCCTCTCTTATCCCCAGACAACAGTCCACAACACTGTAAGACCAGGACCCGATCAAACATAATTTATTTCACATTTCCCCAGAAAGTCGCAGCGCGGCATATACCCCGACCAGATACGCAGTTCACTTCCGCTACCCAAACTGGAGTTATTCCCTAGTATAGTAACCGACAACTGAAGCTCCTAAAACTCCATTTCTCCCAAGACAGAGACCATCATTCCCTAGCAAAGTCCTCCTCAACAACAGGTATACGGGTTCTCGCAAAGGAATCTCTTATGCGATCGACACTTCTTCGGATGGCATCTTTAAGCCCATCTCCGACAATTCTCTAGAAACTACCAAATGGCATCTATAAGGCCATTCCCGATATCACAAATCAAGTATCACTTCATGCGAGTGCAAGTTTCTGGGCATTCTAGTGTTCAATCATCTTCCACCTTTGGATCACGAAAGGCAGACAAGCCAATCTACATCCTCAGGTTTAAGAAGATTGAACAGAGGAAGCTGTTATACCCCAAAATTTTCCCTCCCATATTTCTCAACACATGGCAAGTGAGGTCCCCAAATTGCTCAAGGAAGTCCAAGAGTTGACCAGACAAACTCTCTCCTAAGGCAGCCTATCTCAAATTAGTGTTTCAATTTTCATCAAGATGTGTGAACCACAAAGGACTCAAATGCTCACCATTGTCCTAATATGTTCTCAAGATCATCCATGTCAAGTTTTAAGCCTTGTAGGAGAAGTTTGCTCAGTCAATTGCTCAAATGCCTGAAAATCAACTGTACTAGGCCAAAAGTCAATTGTGGCCCACATATAGTCAAACTTCAAGACTTTTGGTCAACATCCTCATTTTGAAGTATTATTCATCATTTGATCAAAGGTAGATCATGATTTCTCAAGGATTTCTCACAATTCATCAAAACCCAAAAGTTGCTAAATTAGGGTTTTGTAGGAAAAGTCAACTCAACTTTGACCAAGCATAACTTTCTCATACTTCATCAGAAATGACATGTGATCGGTGGATCTGGAACTGACTGTTTTTTAGCTGGTTCGCGAAATATCGCGGAAGCAAGAGTCGCCACCGTCTTTTATTTTCTCCAACAAGGAAAGGACAAAAGCACAGAAAAATTCCTTATTGAGATTAGTTCTCGGTTCGGGAGGTAGATTTATAGAAAGGGAAGGTGTTAGCACCCTTTCCATCCATGGTTATCCATGGGCTCTTAGATACTTGCTCATTTGTGTTTTCAAAATGTTTGTTTGCTTTTCAAGGTGAGTGGGTTTGAAAAAGTTTCTTTGAAAGTTTCAGATCGACTCTTGTATCGGTCCTCAAGAGTGTTTGAAAAGTTGTTTTGAAAGCTTTTTGCAAAGTGTCGGTGTGAAAAGAAGTTTTTGATTTGTTTTGAATTAGAGCAAGTATCTACGAGTCATCTACCTACCCTAAGGAATTAGTCTGTGTAAAATATCCTTGAGGTAGTGCCATCCCACCATTGAGAGGTAGGTAGTACCACCGTTGGAGGTGTTCGGGTCAATTCGAGGGTTAGGGACAGTGTGGTCACCGGGCAATAGTAAGATACCTTAGAAGCTACCCTTATGCCATTGATCTTTTTATTCCGAGGCAACCGTTTCGAGGCAACTGTTCCGAGGCAACTTGTTTCGAGGCAACTAGATCAATGGGACATAAGGACTCACTAAGACGTCCTATACTCGACGACCACGTTTCGAGGGGCAAGGCAACAGTGTGATCACCAGAGCAACAGTAGGACACCTTAGAAGCTACCCTTATGCCATGTTCATGGACATAAGGACTTACTAAGACGTCCTGTACTCGACGACCACGTTTCGAGGGGCAAGGCAACAGTGAGGCGTACCCTAAGAGTGGTGTGTGAATTGTGTGTCATTTTCAGTTATTATTTGTCTTGTCATGCATTGGGTGAGCTACGCTTTGATTTTATTTGGGCATACATTCTTTCATGTGATAGTTAGCAATTAAAAGGTGCGGAAATAAAAATGCGGAAAATAAAGGTCCTACGCTATTACAAGGCGCGGGTCTACATCGCCAAATTAAACCAAGACCCGATTTGAATAAAAGTACGGAAAGTAAATAAGTCTCTAATTATTATTACAAGGCCTTGGGGCAGTTACATAACATTCATAAAAGAAATAAAAAATAAATGCGCGAACGGAAATAAGAATCGAGTGCGAGGGCGTTGGACCCTTTAACGAAATTAAATTGGAATTATTAAATTAATTAAATTAAATAAAGGAAAGGACTTATTTTTTATGTTTTTTGTATTTACGAGAATTAAATTGGAATTAAAAGTTAAATAAACCCTAGTTCTAATTGTTTTTAATTTATTAAAGAAAATTGTTTAAGTTTAAACCTAATTGATTAATTACAAGTATTTACAAAAATAATTAATGGTTAATAATAATTATAAAAAAAAATATTTATTGAGAAAAAGAATGAAATGTTAAAAAACTAATTTTTTTGTTTTTTTTTAGTTTATTAAAGAAAAACATTAAAATTAAACCTACAATTAAACTAAATTGATTATGAAATTTATTTACAAAATATTAATGAACTAAAAAGATAAATAAAGCATATTTTTATTTTATGATTTTCTGATTTTTTTTGTATTTTATGAAAAATTAATTTTGATGAATTAACTAAAATAAAGAAAACAAATAAATAGAAAAAATGAAAAGAAAGAAAACAATATGCAAACCAATGGGGGGTGTTGACCCCAATTGAGGAGGTGGTTTGATGAATTAAGACCATTTGAATGAGGCCCTTTTTGACCCTTCAGACTTGTGTGTGGAGCGTTGACCAGTGCGCATGATGGAACTCACATGATAGCCTTTGGATTGAACTTTCCAGGCGCGTGGCAGGCCAGATAATATGGTTGTATGATGGTCCCCTGATGAAATACTGCATAGGAATATATTGCAAAAAAAATTATGGAATAAAGTAGGGGACCTGGGAATCGAACCCAGGTCCCAACGTTTGCCAAGGTAATGCTTTGCCAATTGTGCTGTGGAGCGCGCATTGTATGGAGATTGAAAATAAATAATATGAAACAAAACCAAAATTAACGTTATGAAAATAAAAAAAGGCGCTGGAATTCAAACCCTCCACTCACGCCATGCCACGCAGTCTTCTTCTCCATTCTTTCCTGAAACAAAAAAAGGATAGCGGGGGTTTTAAACCTCCCCAAAACACAGGCTTATGGATAATAGCGAATAGGCCATGTTCAATCATAAATTGAGCGCGATGGGTGATTTGGAATCGTCATGTTGCAACGATCCTGTTCATACTGATTTTAGAGTCTAATTTTACCATATACCTAAAGCCCCAATTTGAAGTTTCAGGAAACCTAGTTTTTGTCCATGGTAGATTCTGATTCAGGCGCCTATAACTCAATTGGATGGCACCAAAAGCTTCAGAGAGCCCTCATTAGTACAAATCAAACAAGAAAAATCAATGAAAGTGTATGAATCATGTTATGCATTTCTGAAAAAAAAAAGACAAACCGTATGGCTTCGTGGGACTGGTTCTTTGCACGTTTGGGCGTGGTTTTGATTGCTAGAGTTTCCTTGGGACCTCAGGAAAGTGTTTGGATGAGAATGGGGACTTAAAAAGTGCTCTAAGGAAGTTTTCAGTTTTGCAATTTTTGTGTGAAAATGCCAAGTTGGTTCTCAGGTTGCAGCGTAGCTTAGGTCTCTTTTCTCTTTGTCATAGCTTCTATACATCTTATGCAATGTGTTTGGATGAGAATTAAGGCCAATAATGCCTTGCATTGATGCTTAGGATTTTGACATAAACCTCCATTAACACACCTTTCATTTTTGAGCCAATTTTGAATTCTTGCTTCATTTGGCCTTTTGCACGAATTTGGAATATGCATAATGGTGATTCAAAGTTAATCAAAGCCAAATATCCCCCTTAATTAACCTTTTTGAGTTTTATTTGATTTTAAAGGATTTAAAATGAATTAAATCCAAAAAAATCTAATAAAAATGAAAAAAATAATTTTAAATATTGAAATAAAAGGTGGGACACGTGGGAAGCATGGCCAAGCTGATTCAAGTGGAAAAAGTGGGCCCCTTTTGTCAAAAAATGAAATTTCAAGGGTAAATGATTTTGGCCATTTCACAAAATTTTCCCAACTTCTCCAATGCATATCTTGCTCAATTTTGAAGTTATGAACATGTTCTTGGACATTTTGGAAAGGTCTTTAAGTCCTCTAACCAATGTCTTTGGTCCCATGTCATTTTGATTTACCAATCTCAAGTTATGGTCTTTGACTTAAAGTCCCTTTTTGTTGACTTTTGAAAATGACCTATAATGTTGAAATTGATAACTTTTTGTGAGAGCAATTCTTGGACTTGGAATGTGAAGATGAGTTGTAGGAAATGTCTTCCCCTTCAAGGTGAGCATTGGATGGAATTTTTCTGATGAACCATGAAAAAGTTATGCCTTGGTCAAGTTACAGTTGACTTTTCAGTTGTCCAAAAATAGAAACTTTTGCATCTTGAGACTTTTTGAGCCATACTTTTGAGAATCATGATCAAGCCTTGATCAAATGATTTTTGTGGCTTCAAAATAAGATGTTGAGCAAAAATTTTGACTTTTGACTGCCAAATAACCATTTTGCCCCTACAGTTGACTGTTGAGCAATTAGGGTTTTTGACTGTGCAACTTGACCTTGTGAGCCTTGAAACTTGACATGTAGGTGCTTGACAATGTGTATGAGCATATGTGACTTGATTGAGCCCTTGAAAACTTCAACTTCCTTGCAAGAACCAAAACCCTAGTTTGACTGGCCTAGGAGAATGGTTGACTGTGTAGCCCTTGAGTAGACTTTGGACCATTTGAGGTGATGCTTGTCAAAACTTTGAAGATTATGGGAGGGCAAATTTTGGGGTACAACAGTTGCCCCTGTTCAATCTTCTTAGACCTGAGGATGTAGATTGGCTTGTGTGCCTTTCGTGATCCGAGGGTAGAAGATGATTGAACACTAGAGTGCCCAGAAATTTGCACTCGCATGAAGTGATACTTGATTTGTGATATCGGGAATGGCCTTATAGATGCCATTTGGTAGTTTCTAGAGAATTGTCGGAGATGGGCTTAAAGATGCCATCCGAAGAAGTGTCTATCGCATAAGAGATTCCTTTGCGAGAACCCGTATACCTGTTGTTGAGGAGGACTTTGCTAGGGAATGATGGTCTCTGTCTTGGGATACAGGAATCGAGTCTGGTACTATAGTCGTCAACAGATACACCCTGGAAAGATACAGGAATCGAATCTTCGAACTCTTCAGACGTGCCCTGGCAAGATACAGGAATCGAGTCTGGTACTGTAGTCGTCAACAGATACACCCTGGCAAGATACAGGAATCGGATCTTCGAACTCTTCAGACGTGCCTTGGCAAGATACAGGAATCGAGTCTGGTACTGTAGTTGTCAACAGATACACCCTGGCAAGATATGGGAATTGGATCTGGAATCACGACAGTTGATAGCAATTATCTTTGTATTAACTTTTGTCCTGAAAAGACAAAACGTTAGTTGTATGTGATGTCATGATGTATGACATGCGAGATGTTCTCAGAATTAATGAGATTGTATGTTCATGATGCGTATATGCATGCTATAATGTATGAAGATGTGTTGTTTATGAATGTATGTTTTCGTCTTAGGAAAATAAATCCTTGACGGATGCCGGGAAGTCAAATCCTGGGCTGATGTGAATAGCATTCTCTGTTTCCACTGGGGAGTGATGACTGCAAGGATACCGGTAGGAGAAGATGACTCCGTTGGGGAATAAACTTAGAGATTACTCTGCGGGGAGAAACTAGTCTAGCGATCTTGCTGGGGAACAATACTCTGTGGGGAGAGAGGTACTTTGCTGAGATGTTTGATGATAACTTCGCTGGGGATACCGTTGATGTATTGGAAGTTTTAATAGACTCCGCTGGGGATAAGAAGACTTCGCCGAGGACGATCTTTCTGTGGCTTTTGGCTGAGGATAACCCAGTTATATCCTGGTAGGGAAATAACCTTTGAATAAAGCCAGGGGACGCGTTCGTGCTCTGCGAGGGATAAGCTTCCAGAATCTACTGGGGATAAGCTTCGTGCTGGGCAGATGGATTGAACTTTCTTGGGGAAACTTTCAAACTGGACTCTCCTGGGGAAATTTTTGAGATATACTGGGGAAGTGGCTCCACTGAATGTCTGTATACCGCCGGGGAACAATCTTAGATCAAGACTGCCGGGGATGCTTGTTAGGAATGTTCGTATATTGCGCTGAGGAATGTTGAGATTTGCTGGAGGGTACCCAACTTCCTTAAGGCTGACTGTAGCTCTGCTTGGGGAGAGTGTACTGACTTGCTGACTCACTCTCTGGGGAATTAAGATATCTTGGTTCTGTTCTTCAACTGTACTTACCTTGGTACCTTGGTGGATATAGCAATTAGATCGCTTTAGACAAATCATTATTGCCCCTGTTTCTAATGTTACCTGTAATTAATCCTTTGTTTCGTATGCAAACATTTATGAGTTAGCAATTAATGTCACATGCATATATCACAAATTGAACCTTGGACGTTCTTCGCAAAACAAAACAGAAAAAGGAAAAACAAAAGGCAATTTGTCTGAAAAGTGTATTTGTATTGATTTTTGAATTTGCCCGTAAATAGGCGTTTATACACAAGAGGCTGACGTCCTAGTAAGAGAACGCCGCCGAAAAAAAGAGTTTATACAATTTGTACAAAGGAAAATAAAACAGCTGTGTGAAAAGAACAATCCCACTGGGTTCCAACTCTGCTATTGCCTTTATATCCTCGAGCGTCTCATCACTTGATGACCTAGCTGAAGATGAAGCTGATTGATCAATGCCGTCTGAACTTGATGTTGATACCGGATTCTGGATGCAGGGTGATCCAATGAGACATAGTATTACACTTTAATCCCTAACTTTTGCCTGGACCGCCCTTTCGGGTTTTCAGTCCACCGGGATACCCATTTTTGCCCAAGCCGCCTTTTCAGGTTTTCGACTTGCCGAGTGTACAGACTTTTTCATTTCATCCCTTCATTTTGCCCGAACCCTTTTGGTTCGCCGGGAAGCCCTAATTTTTGCCTAGGTATGTCAACCTAGCGGGTCTTTATTCATGCGTAGTATCTTTTTACTATGTCTGCATTGGCGGGGTGAGGAAGGTCGTCACCATCCATGGTGGTTAGGATCATGGCTCCTCCTGAGAACACATGTTTAACCACAAATGGCCCTTCGTACGTAGGGGTCCATTTGCCCCTTGGATCACTCTGAGAAAGGATAATACGCTTGATTACCAGATCCCCAACTTGATATTCTTGTGGTCTGACCTTTTTGTTAAATGCCCTGATCATCCTTTTTTGGTACGTCTGACCATGACAAATAGCAGCGAGTCTCTTTTCGTCAATTAAATTTAATTGATCAAGTCGTGTCTGGATCCAATCATCTTCACTCAGATCTGCATCCTTCATTATCCGGAGAGAGGGTATCTGCACTTCGATCGGTAAGACTGCCTCCATACCGTAGACCAAGGAGAAAGGAGTTGCCCCGGTTGACGTCCTGGCTGAGGTACGGTACCCATGTAGAGCAAACGGTAACATCTCATGCCAATCTTTATAGGTCACTGTCATCTTCTGCACGATTTTCTTGATATTCTTATTTGCTGCTTCTACAGCCCCATTCATCTTCGGCCGGTAAGGAGAAGAGTTGTGGTGCTGTATCTTAAACTGCTCGCAGAGCTCAGTGATCATCTTGTTATTAAGATTGGTACCGTTGTCTGTAATGATTCTTTCGGGGACGCCGTATCGACAGATCAGGTTGTGCCGAATGAACCGTGCCACGACGTTCTTGGTTACAGTGGCGTAAGAAGCTGCTTCAACCCACTTCGTAAAGTAATCAATCGCTACAAGGATGAAGCGATGCCCATTAGATGCCGTAGGTCTGATCTCGCCGATCATATCTATGCCCCACATTGCAAAAGGCCAAGGTGCAGTCAGGATGTTCAGAGGAACTGGAGGAACATGCACCTTATCTGCATAAATCTGGCATTTATGACATGTCCGAGAATGTTGGTAGCAATCAGCTTCCATTGTGGACCAGAAATACCCTGCCTGAAGGATCTTCTTTGCCATAGTATGTCCACTGGAATGTGTTCCGAAGGTACCTTCATGTAACTCCGCCATGATCCTTTCTGCTTCAGTCTTATCCACACAACGCAGTAAGGTCGAATCATGGTTTCGCTTGTACAGGATGTCGTTGCTAAGGAAGAACTTCGCTGCGAACCTTCTCAGAAACTTCTTATCATTTATAGATGCACCTTCAGGATACTCTTGAGCTTCCAAGTATCTCTTTACCTCATGGTACCAGGGTTTTTCAGTCACTAACTCTGCCTCAAGATCACAACAGTATGCCAGTTCGTCCAGTTTCCAGATGATGACCCGGGGAGCCTCATTGTCCCATTTGACCTTGAACATAGAAGACATCGTAGCTAACGCGTCCGCCAACTGGTTCTCTTCTCTTGGGAAATGTTCAAAAGTTATCTCTGTGAAGTGGAGGATCAAGGTCAACACATATTCTTTGTAAGGAATAAGATTCGGATGTTTCGTATCCCACTCCCCTTTGATATGATTGATCACGAGAGTGGAATCTCCGAAGACACTCAGAAACTTGATCCTTAAGTCAATCACAGCTTGGAGACCCATGATGTATGCCTCATACTCCGCCATGTTGTTGGTGCAGTTGAAACATAGCCGGGCAGTGAGTGGAGTATGAGTGCCTTGAGGGGATATGATCACAGCGCTGATACCGTTACCCAAAGCATTGGAGGCTCCGTCAAAGTGCATAGACCATCGGGATCCTTCCTCAGGTCCTTCATCCGGTCCAGGTACTTCACAATCAGTCACTATCATGATGTTCTCGTCTGGAAACTCGAAGTTCATTGACTGATAGTCGTCTACTGCCTGATGTGCCAAGTGGTCTGCCAGTACACTTCCTTTGATGGCTTTCTGGGTCGTGTACTGAATGTCGTATTCTGTCAAGATCATTTGCCATCTTGCTATTCTCCCAGACAGAGCAGGCTTTTCAAATATGTATTTTATTGGATCCATCTTTGAGATCAACAAGGTAGTGTGAGTCAGCATATACTGTCTCAGCCGGCGAGAAGCCCATACCAAAGCGCAACATGTTTTCTCGAGTAGTGGGTATCGGGTCTCACAGTCGGTAAACTTTTTGCTAAGGTAATAAATGGCGTGCTCTTTTCGGCAAGACTCGTCATACTGCCCCAGCACACACCCTATTGAGTTGTCAAGTACTGTCAGGTATAGTATCAGAGGTCTCCCTTCAACCGGTGGCATAAGAATGGGTGGTTCTTGGAGATACTCTTTGATTCTGTCAAAAGTGGCCTGACATTCATCATTCCAACGTACTACCTGATCTTTCTTCAGCAGCTTGAAAATTGGTTCACAGGTAGCGGTTAGGTGCGAGATGAATCGAGCAATGTAATTCAGGCGTCCTAAAAAGCCTCTGACCTCCTTCTCTGTCCTGGGAACTAGCATCTCTTGAATGGCTTTAACCTTGGCAGGGTCCACTTGAATACCCTTGTCACTCACAATGAAGCCTAACAACTTTCCAGATCTTACCCCGAAGGTGCACTTGTTCGGGTTCAACCTCATCTTGTACAGTTTCAAACGGTCAAACAATTTCTGCAGATGATCAAGGTGTTCTTCCTCAGTTTGGGACCTTGCAATCATGTCGTCAACATATACTTCTATCTCATGATGGATCATGTCATGAAATAAAGAAACCATGGCACGTTGGTAGGTTGCCCCAGCATTTTTCAACCCGAATGGCATGACCTTGTAGCAGAAGGTGCCCCACTGAGTAACAAAGGTAGTCTTTTCCATGTCTTCAGGAGCCATCTTGATATGATTATACCCTGAAAAACCATCCATGAAGGAAAACACCTTATGCTGAGCAGTATTATCAACCAGAACGTCAATGTGAGGTAGGGGGAAGTCATCTTTGGGGCTGGCCCTGTTCAGATCCCTGTAGTCAACACACATTCTAACCTTACCATCTTTCTTCGGCACCGGCACCACGTTGGCAACCCACTGAGGGTAAGAAGTCACTGCAAGAAATCCGGCATCAAACTGCTTCATAACCTCAGCTTTGATCTTCTCAGACATCTCTGGACGCATACGGCGGACCTTTTGCTTAACTGGAGGGCAGTCTTCCTTGGTAGGCAAGTGATGGACCACAATGTCAGTATCTAACCCAGGCATGTCTTCGTAGGACCAGGCGAAGATCTCCACATAATCATGTAGCATCTGAGTCAACCGTTGCTTCACGCTGAGCTCTAGGTTGGCTCCAATCTTAACTTCCTTTCTGTCTGTCTCGGTACCCAGATTTATTGTTTCCACTGGCTCTTCATGTGGTTGAATTGCCCTCTCTTCCTGGAGTAACAGTCTTGCAAGCTCGCCAGGCACTTCGCAATCATCTTCACCTTCGTCTTCGGCTAAGTTGATCGGATTTTCGAAGTCATAACTGGAAGTAGCAGAGTCGTTACCAGTGAGATCCAGAGTGGATTGAAACCTGTATGAGTGAGTGTGTGTAAATACAGTTGTTTTGCAATATATATAAGGAAAGAAAAGAAAGAAAAGGGAGCGCAAGATTTGAAATGTGAAAAACGTCCAATGCTTTTATTCATGA
This sequence comes from Vicia faba, assembly GCA_948472305.1. Classification (NCBI taxonomy): domain Eukaryota; kingdom Viridiplantae; phylum Streptophyta; class Magnoliopsida; order Fabales; family Fabaceae; genus Vicia; species Vicia faba. The sequence continues at coordinate 1,673,289,510 of OX451736.1, read as the reverse complement.
TATATGAAAGTGACAAACAAAAGCCCTCACAAATAAAACCACGGTGCCCCGGGTAAGACACCAGGCCATAAAGTATCAAATTATTGTTTATTACAAATCCAAAACAAAGAAGTTCATTACTGGGTGACAACAGTAACAGGCATGCAGTCTTTGGAAGTCCAGTTGCTAGGTCCATCTTCGGTTGTTGGGTATATCCAGCTGTTGAACTCAGATTCTTCCACCTCGTCATCATCCCTGATAGCATTCACTCCATGAGCAGGCAGGGGAGCTGTCACTACATTGGGCTTCTCAGGTGCCTCAAACTGTACCTCCTTTGCATCAATAAGATCTTGCACCTTATTTCTTAGGGCCCAGCAGTCATCAGTAGAATGCCCCGGGCTATCGGAGTGATAAGCACAACGGGAATTTGGATTAAACTTGGGGGATGTAGTATTCACAACCTTCGGGGCCTCTCTAACAGTCACCAAGCTAGTTGACAGCAGTTGCGGCAGGATCTGAGAGAGAGTCATGCTGAGCCGAGTGTACTGCCGTTTGGGCCTCTCAGCTCTAGGTTGGTTGTATTGTTGTGGAGCAGCAGCAGGCTTAGAAATAACCACCACGTTGACAGCTTGGCGGCGTTCATGTTTGTCTTTCCTTCTTGGACCATACACAGCACTTGCCTCTTTCTTGAAGGGCTTCTTTTCAACATTGGAGGAGGTAACCTTCTGTATCTTCCCCGATTTTATACCAGCCTCGATCCTCTCACCAGTCAGGATCAGATCAGTAAACCCAGTAGAGGAATTACCAATGAGATGATTGAAAAATGGACCAGATAGGGTCCCCAAGAACATATCCACCAGCTCCCGGTCCGTCAATGGTGGTTGCACCCTGCCAGCCAGATCTCTCCATTTCTGTGCGTACTCCTTAAAACCTTCACCCGATCCTAACGACATACCCTGGAGTTGGGTACGCTTAGGAGCGAGGTCGAAATTATATTGATACTGCTTGTAAAAAGCAGTGGCCAGATCCTCCCAGTTACGAATGTTGGTCCCATCCAGCTGATAGAACCATTCGAGGTGAGTCCCTGAAAGACTCTCCTGGAAGAAGTGGATCCATAAGTTCCTGTCTACTGTGTAAGGCTGGATCTTCCTTACATAAGAACGGAGGTGCATCTTGGGACAGGAAGCCCCATCATACATCACAAAGGCAGGCGCCTTGAACTTGTGTGTGATCACCACCCCAGTAGATAACCCCAAGTCTTCGAAATCCATTCCAGGCACACGCTGAATTTCCATAGCATTTAATCTGTCCTCCAGCTGCTTGTACTGGTCCTCAGCAGGAGGGTACTGTTCGTCGTTGAAGTCTGTCTCAGTATCAGAGACCACAGGACTAGGGACCTCCCTTTCTTGGTGGCTACCTTCCCCCACAGACGGAGTAGTCCTCTCAGCTTCATTTTGCAAACTATTCCCGAGTCTGCGCCCAGTGTTGAATAGCACAGTCCTTTTCTTCTTCTTATTCTTCTTCAGGAGCATAGCCTTCAGCTCTTGTTGACCTTGAGCCAAACCCATGATCAGATCTTGAAATTGCGCGTTCTGCGCCTAAAGGGCCTTGATAGACAGCTCGGTAGATGATTCAGGGTTCATGATGCTGAAATAAACAGCGAAGAATGGTAAGCAAGAGAATTCTGTTCTTCCTTAAGCTGGATCCAGCTCTTCTGCATCTCTTCCCAGGACGTGGGCATGTCAGGATGTTGAATGGTGTAGGACACCTCTCCTTCCAAGTCTGGCTCTTTGATTACAGGGAGAACATGAGGATAAGGCATATCTAACTTCTGGGAGCGGGCGCGTACCCACTTGAGATAAGGTTCCAACGGGATGGAGTTCTTGTGCCCCAGTGTCTTGCTGATGAATGATATGTGTTTATGCAATGCATTCAAGGGTTCGAAAATTCAAATTTGTTGTAGACAAAAAGGAACACACGTTATCATTAAGGAAATAATTGTTTGATACATCAAAGCCTCATGGGCGAACATTACAAAGCAGATCAATCCCAAAAGACACTACACATCCTCTTCGGAGCAATATAGGTATTGAGATTCCTTTCCTCGTGCAGTAGGCGGGTGAGCTCCAGAACCTTCTTTTCACTAGCATGTAGACTGGTCTCCAGAGAATTCCGTTCTTCCTTAAGCTGGATCCAGCTCTTCTGCATCTCTTCCCAGGACGTGGGCATGTCAGGATGTTGAATGGTGTAGGATACCTCTCCTTCCAAGTCTGGCTCTTTGATTACAAGGAGAACATGAGGATAAGGCATCTCTAACTTCTGGGAGCGGGCGCGTACCCACTTGAGATAAGGTTCCAACGGGATGGAGTTCTTGTGCCCCAATGTCTTGCTGTCTATCTTACTGGGCATCCTCCAAGCTCTGATAAATCTCTAGCGAAGTCCTTGTGCATCATTGTCGAAGTCAAAAACTATGTCAGGAATTAACATGTCATGAGGGCCGTCCCTCCGAGCATAACCAAACTGTCTCTAAGCCAGGCACGGGTTGTAAGAAATTCCTCCTCTGATTCCAAGTAAAGGAACATTAGGGTACTCCCCGCAACGATCAATGATAGTGACATCCTCTCTGGACCGAGGGCACCAATGTATATCAGCATGGGTAAGGGGCATCAATCGTTGTGACCATCTCAAACCCCGCTCATTCTTCAAAACTGATTGCGGAAGGTGCGAAATAAACCACCTTCCCAGGAGAGGAGTGCATCACATAAGGACACCTCTTTTTCTCATGGTTCGAGTGTAACATGAGTGAAGGATGTCCCCAAGAAATGTAGGTATAGGATTCCTGGACATGAAGATCTGGACAACACTGATATCTATTAGCTGATCTGGATTAGGGAACAACACCAGACCATAGACAAGGAGGGCCACAACTTCTTCAAAAGCTTGTAGGTCAAGGGAGTTCCAACATTCTTGGGCCTTTTCAAACAGAAACCTGGCTAAGAACCCTTTGATACCACTTCTAGCTTCCCAATGTCCCTTGAGGTCAGATGATTGTAGGTGTAAGGCCTTAGCAATCTCTTCAAGTTTGGGTTCCTTTTCCGTACCGTTATTGGGTAGTTGATCAAGGATAAGGATCTTCGGAAGTCGGGAGAACTCTTCCAATGTAGGCACCAGTTGATAATCCAGGAAAGTGAAACAGTGATGCAGAGGGTCAAAGAACTGGAACAGGACCTTTATCATATCTTCCTCAATGTTGGTGTTGACCAAGCTGATGAGTCTTCCATGTCTCTCACTGAATGAAGAGCTCTCGGGAATCCTGGATATAAGCTCCTTAAGCTGAGGAGGGATCCTTACGAGGCTGATCTGAATTGTCTTTCTGCGAACAGTTTCCATGTCCTACAAAACAAGAACAAAGATGAAGGTTCAAACCCCTGAAATGGTTAGCCAATGCATATTGTGATCGGTGGATCTGGAACTGACTGTTTAACGCTGGTTCGCGAAATGTCGCGGAAGCAAGAGTCGCCACCGTCTTTTATTTTCTCCAAATGGAAAGGACAAAAGCACAGAAAAATTCCTTATAGAGATCGCTCTCGGTTCGGGAGGTAGATTATAGAAAGGGAAGGTGTTAGCACCCTTTCTATCCATGGTTATCCATGGGCTCTTAGATACTTGCTCACTTGTGTTTTCAAAATGGGTTTGTTTGCTTTTCAACTGTGGGTTTTAAAAAGTTTCTTTGAAAATTCCAGTTCGACTCTTGTATCGGTCCTCAAGAGTGTTTGAAAAATTGCTTTCGAAAGCTTTTTGAAAAGGTGTCGGTGTGAAAAGTATTTTTTTGATTTGTTTTGAAATTAGAGCAAGTATCTAGAGTCGTCTACCTACCATAAGGAATTCGTCTGTGTAGATATCCTTAAAAGTAGTTCCATCCCACCATTGAGAGGTAGGTAGCACCACCGTTGGAGGTGTTCGGGTCAATTCGAGGTTCGGGACATGGTGATCACCAGAGCAATAGGAAGATACCTTAGAAGCTACCCTCATGCCAGGTTCCCGGATAATGAGGACTTACTAAGACATCCTCTACTCGACGACCACCTTTCGAGAGGCAAGGCAACAGTGAAGCGTACCCTAGGGGTGGTGTGTGATTTGTGTGTCATGTTCATTTATTTTTGTCTTGTCATGTCATGGGTGATCTACGCGTTTGTTTTTATTTTATCATTCATTCTTGCATGCATTTATTAACAGTTAAAAAGATGCGGAAATTAAAAGTTCTAAACTATTACAAAGGCGCGGGTCCACATCGCCAAATTAAATCCAGGACCCGATTTGACATAAAATAAAGTGCGAGAAATAAAATGTCCGAGTTTACAAGGCTTTGGGAGAGTTACATTAATATTTAAAAGAAGGAAATAAATAAAATGCGCAAAGAGAATAAAAAATCGCAAGCGAGGGCGTTGGACCCTTTTTAATGAAATTAAAGTATGATTATTAAATTAGTTAAATTAAAGAAAAGAAGAAATTATTTTTTTGAGATTTTTGTATTTATGGTTTTTTATGTGAATTAAATGAAATTAAAGTATTAATTAATTAACCCTAATTCTACAATTTTTATTTATTAAGAAAAACATGTTAAAGTTAAACCTAAAATTAATCTAATTATTTACATGGTAATTTAATTACAAAAAATAATATTCAATAATTAATTATGGTGAAAAAGAGAAAAAAAGAATAAAAGTAATTAAAACCTAATTCTACAAATTTTAAGGTTATTAGAAAAAATATTAAGATTTAAACCTAAATTTACAAAGCTAAATTAATTAATGACATTTATTAAAAAATATTAACATAAAATATATTTTTTTTGATCTTTTATGACTTTTCTGATTTTTTTGTTATTTTTATATTTTTATGAAAATGATTAATTTAAGGAATAAAAAGGAAATAATTGAAAAGAATAAAATAAAGAAAAGAAAATAAATACAATACCTTGGGGGATTCTGTCCCCAATTGGAGGTATACTTTAGTATTGTTGGCCCAAGGTTTTAAGGCCTTATTTGACTTTTCTTGCCAGCGTACAGCTCCATTGACTAACGCCCAGGGTGTTCTTCCAACCAACGCCCTTGGATTGAGGTAATAGGCCATGTGGCACGCTGGATATTGTGGATGTATGATGCACCCTTGTTGTGAAACTGCACAGAAACGCGTTTAGAAAAATAATATGGAAAGGGATGGGGACCTGGGGCTCGAACCCAGGTCCTAGAGATTACCAATCCTTCGCTTGACCAATGGAGCTACCAACGCGCTTTGATTATTATATGGAAGAAAAATAACATAATGTAAATCAGGCGTTAGTGGACATTCTCGCGCGAAAATTCAAATGACTCAATCAGGTCTTGACACTTCATCATCTTCCTCCTCGTTTTGTTTTTTTCCCTGAAACATGAAAAGGTTAGCGGGGGTTTTAAACCCCCTCAAAACATACAGTTTTCAATAATAGCGAATAACTCGTCTTGGATCAGAAATTAGGCGCGACCATGGCAATCGATTCGTCCAAGTGTCCTGGTTTTGATCATGGTATTGGGAAGTCCCAATTTTACAGTATATAAGAATACCCAATTCGAAGCTTGAAGAACCCTAGTTGGCATCAATGGTGAAATCTCCAATAGTGCACAAAAACTCAATTAAAGTATGCAGTTAGCTTTAGAATCCATCCATTAGTATGAATCCATAAAAGAAATGCAATGAAAATGCTTGAATATTGAAATACGAATATGCATATTATATGAAAAATTCTGAGTTCTGTATACCGATTCAAGGTGCTATGCACGTGGAAAGCTATCCAGTCAGACTCAGTAATGTCTTAGGAAGGTGATGGAATGAGTTTCTTGCCTTGAAAAGCCTTGCAAATGTGTTTTCAGTTTTGGAATTTCTTGTTAAAAACTCAAACTTTGTTATGGATTTCTGGCGCAGCTGGGAGGTTCTAAACATTAGGGTTGGCATTGGTATATATGTGTGAATGATTAGGGTTGGAAATTTGGTCCAAAGAATCCTTGAATTGATGAGAAAATATTTGATTTTCCATGCCATAATTTTCCAATCTTTTCATGCATATTTGCTACCAAATCATGTCCAATTACCAAGATTTTTTCCAAATCTGATCATGCACGAAATATTGAAGTTATCCCATGCATAAAAAGATTTAAAAACTTAGGTTTGGTATTTTCCACATATTTATTTTAATTAAATGAATTATTAGCATTTAAAAATTCAAATAAATAAATAAAAATGATGAAAAACTTCCCTTTGGGCCAAATGGTCGTGCACATGCCTTGGATAATGAATTGTGGAAGAAAAAGAGGGCCATTAGCAATTTTAAGACTTTTGAAGCAATGTTGACTTTTCAAAATATCCAAAACTTTCCCAACTTCCACAAGGCATAACTTGCTCAATTTTTAAGCTTTGCTCATGTTCTTGGACATTTTGGAAAGGTCTTTGAGTCCTCTAACCAATGTATTTGGTCCCATGTCATTTTGATTTACCAATCTCAAGTTATGGCCTTTGACTTAAAGTCCCTTTTTGTTGACTTTTGAAAATGACCTATAATGTTGAAATTGATAACTTTTTGTGAGAGCATTTCTTGGACTTGAAGTGTGAAGAGGAGTTGTAGGAAATGTCTTTCTCTTCAAAATGAGCTTTGGATGGAATTTTTCTGATAAACCATGTGAAAGTTATGCCCTGGTCAAGTTACAGTTGACTTTTTTCAACTGTCCAAATATGGAAACTTTTGCATCTTGAGACTTTTTGAGCCAAGCTTTGAGAATCATGATCAAGCATTGATCAAATGATGTTTGTGGCTTCAAAATGAGATGTTGACCGAAAATTTGAACTTTTGACTATCAAATGACCATTTTGCCCCTACAGGTGACTGTAGTGCAATTAGGGTTTTTGACTGTGCAATTTTGTGCTGTAAGTCTTGACACTTGGTATGAGGAATGCTTGACCATGTTTATAGGCCTGTGGGACTTGATTTGACCCTTGGAAACTTCATTTTCTTTGTCAGAACCAAAACCCTAATTTTGACTGTTAGGAGGCCCTTGAACTGTGCAACCCTTGGGGAGATTTTGAAGCTTTGACTTTGCAATTCTTGAAGAATATGGGAGGGCAAATTTTGGGGTACAACAGTTGCCCCTGTTCAATCTTCTTAGACCTGAGGATGCAGATTGGCTGACGTGCCTTTCGTAATCCGAAGGTAGAAGATGATTGAACACTAGAGTGCCCAGAAATTTGCGCTCACATAGTAGTGTGATGGTGGAATGGGCTTATAGATGCCAGTTGGAGATTGATGGATAGGATGATGGGCTTATAGATGCCATGCTAAGAGATGATGGATAGGTGGATGGGCTTATAGATGCCATCTGGATGTTGGTCGCGTAAGAGATTCCTTAGCGAGAACTTGCGTACCTGCAAAAGAAAAATGAGTACCTGACCTGTTACAGGAGCTGGTCTTTAAATTCTTTGTATAGATGTGTCCTGACTGGTTAGAGGAGCTGGATCTGGAGCTTCAAAAGGTGATGAATGAACCAGGGATAGTTACTACCTCAACAGGAACGCTGAGAGAACTTTGGATGACTTCAACCTCAACAGTAATCATTGAGAGAATCTGGGGACGATTACTACCTCCGCAGTAACGGGGAGAGAACCATAGGTGACTTCAACCTCAACAGCAATCATTGAGAGAATCTTGGATGACTTCAACTTTAACAGTAACGCTGAGAGAATCTGGGGATGATTACTACCTCCGCAGTATCGGGGAGAGAACCATAGGCGACTACAACCTCAATAGCAATCATTGAGAGAATCTTGGATAACTTCAACCTCAACAGCAATCGTTGAGAGAATCTTGGGATGATTACTACCTCCGCAGTATCGGGGAGAGAACCATAGGCGACTACAACCTCAATAGCAATCATTGAGAGAATCTTGGATAACTTCAACCTCAACAGCAATCGTTGAGAGAATCTTGGGATGATTACTACCTCCACAGTATCGGGGAGAGAACCATAGGCGACTACAACCTCAATAGCAATCATTGAGAGAATCTTGGATAACTTCAACCTCAACAACAATCGTTGAGAGAATCTTGGGATGATTACTACCTCCGCAGTATCGGGGAGAGAACCATAGGCGACTACAACCTCAATAGCAATCATTGAGAGAATCTTGGATATCTTCTACTAAGTCTTTATCAGGAAAATCTGTTTGGGGTCGATTTAACTGGACTAGAGAAGGCCTTTGACTGGATAAGAAACAGAAAATCTTAGGGTCGATTAACTGAACCGGTCTAGGTCTTGAAATGTCTTTAACTGGATAAGAAACAGGGAGATCTTAGGGTCGATCTGACTGAACCAGAGAAGGCCTTTGACTGGATAAGAAACAGAAAAGTCTTAGGGTCGACTTAACTGAACCGGTCTAGGTCTTGAATGTCTTCAACTGGATAAGAAACAGGGAGATCTTAGGGTCGATCTGACTGAACCAGAGAAGGCCTTTGACTGGATAAGAAACAGAAAAGTCTTAGGGTCGACTTAACTGAACCGGTATAGGTCTTGAATGTATAGCTGGGAATTTAACTGGGTCTTTTTCCTGAAAGATAAAGGTCAGTTGTATGTCATGCATGATATGGATCAAGCAATGATGTTCTCAACATAAATGAGATTTGTAAGATATGATGCGTATATGCATGCTAGAATGATGTATGGAAGTGCGATGTTTATGAATATATATTTTCGTCTAGGAAAGTAAGTCTTTGACGGGTGCCGGGAAGTCATATCCTGGGCTGATATTGAAGAATAGATCTTTGCTTCCGCTGGGGATGATAGTTGCAAGAATACCGGTAGGAGAAGATAACTCCGTTGGGGAATAAACTTGGCGAATGGATTACTCTGCAGGGAGAAAAGTACTCTAGCGATCTTGCCGGGAAGCAATACTCTGTGGGGAGAGAGATACTTTGCTGAGTTGTTGATAATAACTTGCTGGGGGTACCCTTGTTGTGTTGGAAGTGTTAATAGACTTAGCTGGGGATAAAAAGACTCCGTCGAGGACGCTCTTTACGTTGCTTTTGGCTGAGGATAACCCAGTTATATCCTGGTAGGGAAATAACTCTTTGAATAAAGCCGGGGAACGCGTTCGTGCCTTGCGGGGGTAAGCTTCCAGAATCTACTGGGGATAAGCTTACTTCTTGGGGAGATGGATCCCAACTTTCCTTGGGAACTAGATTGGACACTCCTGGGGAAGTTTGAAATGTAACGGGGAAGTGACTCCATTGAATGTTTGATAGACCGCCGGGGAACAATCTTTAGGTCAGGATTGCCGGGGATGCTTGTTAAGAATGTATATATGCTGCTGGGGAATGTTGAGATCTGCGGGAGGATACCCAACTTCCTTAAGTTTGATAATAGCTTTGCTTGGGGAGAGTGAAATGATTTGTTGGCTCACTCTCTGGGGAATTAAGATATCTGGTTATGTTCTTTAGCTGAACCTACCTTGGTACCTGGGAGGACAGAACAATTAGATTGCCTAGGCAACTCTTTATTGCCCCTGTTTCTGAGGTGAGAGAGGAAGACCTGTGAGGTGCTGATAGTTGTTGAGGGTCAAACCTTCTTCAGGTAGGCAGATGACAAGATGACAGGACATAGTCGTACGCTTTAATCCCTAACTTTTGCCTGGACCGCCCTTTCGGGTTTTCAGTCCACCGGGATACCCATTTTTGCCCAAGCCGCCTTTTCAGGTTTTCGACTTGCCGGGTGTACAGATTTTTTCATTTCATCCTTCATTTTGCCTAGGTATGTCAACCTAGCAGGTCTTTGATTACGCGTAGTATTTTTTCCGACTATGTCCATGCTCTCAGGATGTAGGGAGGTGCCCCTGTTAGAAGTGTTTTGTCATGCCACCAGAAGATTTTTAACCAGGCGAGATTTATTGTTTAAATGCCCCAAGTGACTCAGGCGGAGATTTGCCCCAGGCTATTTGGCCTTTGAGAGATTCTCCGAATCTTGATTGGACTGCCCCAGATAACAGACCATGATTATATCGTGCCCCTTGATTGGAGGTGCTTTCGTTCATTAGGCATTCGTCGTGCGAACTTCTATGCTGTTCAAACAAAAGTCATATGCAAACAAAGTTATGTTAAAAATGCAAAGCCTATGTCTGTCTTGAAGATTTTGAAAATGCATTCTTTTTCATAAAACAAGTGAATGTTTGTAAAACGTGATGTCAACTCCGTATTTACCGTAGGCCTTAAGGAGTCAGGATACCTTTCGTAACAGTATGCTTTCGAACTAACCCATGCTTCAGCTAGGACTTTTAAGGGTTATAACGTGGCCTAGTTCATGGTTTAAGAAACAAAGGATAAAGGCTCAAATTATTTGTACCCACCCGCTCTTCGTGATGTTCTCCAATCCTAAACTCAGTTGATCATACGTTAGACCTTGTTTGAGTCTTTGCTCTGATTTTCCGGTGATGATTCGGATGTTGATAACTTATTTTGAATAGGCAGTCATTCCTTTTTTGTTGAGGGTTTGTAAGACCTCTTTCTTGTCTGATTTTTTGTTATCCCTTTCTTTTTTGCCTGAACTGTGCCCTTTTTTGGAATTACAGTCAGCGGGATGCCTCAGCTTCGTAAGTCTCCTTCATAGGTTTTTGACTTAATGGGCTTTTATTCTTGAGATATAATGACTGCCTGTCTTTATGATTATTCAGAACCATCACTTTCTTTCTTTGTTTTGTAAGGACCTCTTTGGTGCCATTCGTTATGCACTTGGATCAACTAAGAGACTACCCTGCCCCAGGTTATGATTAAGGGTTTTAAATTTCGAAAAGAAAAACTCCTACTTCTTTGGCTCAGAGGGGTGACGAGGGATTATCATCCTTATAACTCCAGTGTTTAGGGATTGAAACAATGCTTGTACCTCATCAGCGGGGTCTGTTCAAAAGCATACTGTAGATTATGGTATCGTTTTCGTCATCCTCCCTCAAGAGGCTTTAATTAAGAGTTGATCATCAGAAAAAATATGAAAATAATTTGCATTTAGTGAATACGAATATATTGTTTCAGAACAGACATATGCGATGCATTAATGAAATAACAATGTTTAACATGCGCAAATGTTTGAACAAAAGAAAATTGCAACTTGAACATTCGAATGAACAAAAAATTTCTCAATCCTAGCCATGTTTTGGAAAGGGAGCAGTGATCACGTTGGGGGTCTCGGCAGGCTCGAACTCGATCTCTTTAGCATCGATCATATTCTGAATCTTGTACTTCAGTGCCCAACAGTCCTCAGTATCGTGCCCCGGGCTACCAGAATGGTAAGCGCACCTTGCTTCTGGGTTGTAATTTGGAGAGGAAGTCTTTGGATTTGCAGGAGGGTTGATCACCGCAATCAGGTTCATCCTTAACATGTGCTGCAAAGCTCGTGACCATGGCATGTTGATGTAGGTGAATTGTCTCTTAGGCTCGTCCGACCTGTTCTGATCAACCCGCTGTTCTTGGCGAGGTTGTTGTTGTACCTGAGAAGTAGTAGCAACTCGGAGAGGTCTATTCATTGGACCCGACCTTTGCCCTCTTGGAAGCTGTTCCATGACCTGGTCCCTGATTTGGGCTGGTTGCTTCATGCCTTGAGGAAGCTGGCTGATCATGGCCCTCAGCTCTCCTTGCTCCTGAGCTAAACCTTGAATGAGGGCCCTTTGCCCCAGCATCTGGGTTTTCAATGTGTCTACCTCAGCTTGTAGACGTTTCAGCTGTTCGTCCTTGTCATCTTCAGGACTCTTTCTGATCAGATTCCCCATGAGGAGTGTCCTCAACTCTTCCTGCCCCTTGGATAGGCTTAGGAAGATTTCCCTGAACTGAGTCTCTTGAGTGTGAAGGTCCTGGTTATCTTGTTGTGAAGCCATTGCTGAAATAAACAGCGAGAAAGGTAAGTGACCTGCAACAAGGATACCTGTTATGCAATGATGAGTATGACATGCATGTAATGTTTTCAAGGACCTCGCGGGATAAACAAGAAAATTTGTTAGAATTTGGGTCCAGTAGCTTGATTGAGGGAATTGCCTATTATTGAGAGTCCTTCTTCAAAGGTTCAAAGGCTCACCATATGCAGTGGGTCATAGCCCCTGACTTTAGTCATCATGTCTGGTTTTGATTTCCAAACAACCTTAGTTAGGGGAACCTTCTTCAAGAGTCAGAGCTCACCATATCAAGTGGGTCATAGCCCCTGACAACTCTGTCTAGAGGAAAATAAATCCCCTTTGCCCCTTGCTGGGATAGTTGATTCACCATGACCTGCATCACAAGCCCTTGAGATCCTTGAAATGGGTTAGGATGTATGCAATGGTATGATGTTATGGTATGTGTGAGGTAATGTAAGTAACCCTGTTATGAGTCCCAATTAAGGACTGCAAACCAAAACCTGCAAGAAACTCAAGTTAAACCTGTCATGAGTCCCAATTCAGGACCATCAACAAAACCTGCAAGAAACTTAGTAAACCCTGTTATGAGTCCCAATTAAGGACTATAAACAAAACCTGCAATAAACTTAGTAAACCCTGTTATGAGTCCCAATTAAGGACTATAAACAAGACCTGCAAGAAACTCAAGTGTCAGATAACAAGCATGCAAGTAGTCAAATTGGAAGGCACACAAGTCACACAAGAGAAACCCTTAGAGTTCAGGCCAGCATGGGGTCTGGGTATTACCCTCTTGAAGTTGGTGGGCTCAACCTGTCCTATCAGAAGTAACCGGGTTCTAAGGGTCCCAATATCACTGGATTGCTTTCATTGTTCATCGTTTCGATTTAGCCACTGAACTGGCGACCGAAATATTCCAGGAAAGCAACCCTCAATTGAGTGTAGTATCGAGTATCAACCAACCTCGGACTGCACCAAAGTCAGTTATCTCACTACCCTAAAGAGGCCAAGATAGTTCAATTAAGGTTCCTAAGGTATATTGATGCTTCACGACACCACGCGGAGGCCCCGTACTCTCCTTGACTGAACTCAAGGGTTACCGGTACACGCCAAAGTGCCACATCAACATAGCAGACTGTTTCAACCATGTCGGTATACCCCGCACAGTTCCCTCACAGCCTTGTTGCTACTTTCTAAGAAGGTATTCCCCAGATCCGGGTTAGGATCTATAGAACTCCCAAGCAACCCACAATTTAAAGCAAGCAAAGCAATACAATTGAAAACACAGTTATGAACTAACCCTAAGGTACACCTCACTTTAAGTTTATCCCCAGCAGAGTCGCCAGTTCTGTGATCGGTGGATCTGGAACTGACTGTTTAACGCTGGTTTGCGAAATGTCGCGGAAGCAAGAGTCGCCACCGTCTTTTATTTTCTCCAAATGGAAAGGACAAAAGCACAGAAAAATTCCTTATAGAGATCGCTCTCGGTTCGGGAGGTAGATTATAGAAAGGGAAGGTGTTAGCACCCTTTCTATCCATGGTTATCCATGGGCTCTTAGATACTTGCTCACTTGTGTTTTCAAAATGGGTTTGTTTGCTTTTCAACTGTGGGTTTTAAAAATGTTCTTTGAAAATTCCAGTTCGACTCTTGTATCAGTCCTCAAGAGTGTTTGAAAAATTGCTTTCGAAAGCTTTTTGAAAATGTGTCGGTGTGAAAAGTATTTTTTTGATTTGTTTTGAAATTAGAGCAAGTATCTAGAGTCGTCTACCTACCCTAAGGAATTGGTCTGTGTAGATATCCTTAAAAGTAGTGCCATCCCACCATTGAGAGGTAGGTAGCACCACCGTTGGAGGTGTTCGGGTCAATTCGAGGTTCGGGACATGGTGATCACCAGAGCAATAGGAAGATACCTTAGAAGCTACCCTCATGCCAGGTTCCCGGATCATGAGGACTTACTAAGACATCCTCTACTCGACGACCACCTTTCGAGAGGCAAGGCAACAGTGAAGCGTACCCTAGGGGTGGTGTGTGATTTGTGTGTCATGTTCATTTATTTTTGTCTTGTCATGTCATGGGTGATCTACGCGTTTATTTTTATTTTATCATTCATTCTTGCATGCATTTATTAACAGTTAAAAAGATGCGGAAATTAAAAGTTCTAAACTATTACAAAGGCGCGGGTCCACATCGCCAAATTAAATCCAGGACCCGATTTGACATAAAATAAAGTGCGAGAAATAAAATGTCCGAGTTTACAAGGCTTTGGGAGAGTTACATTAATATTTAAAAGAAGGAAATAAATAAAATGCGCAAAGAGAATAAAAAATCGCAAGCGAGGGCGTTGGACCCTTTTTAATGAAATTAAAGTATGATTATTAAATTAGTTAAATTAAAGAAAAGAAGAAATTATTTTTTTGAGATTTTTGTATTTATGGTTTTTTATGTGAATTAAATGAAATTAAAGTATTAATTAATTAACCCTAATTCTACAATTTTTATTTATTAAGAAAAACATGTTAAAGTTAAACCTAAAATTAATCTAATAATTTACATGGTAATTTAATTACAAAAAATAATATTCAATAATTAATTATGGTGAAAAAGAGAAAAAAAGAATAAAAGTAATTAAAACCTAATTCTACAAATTTTAAGGTTATTAGAAAAAATATTAAGATTTAAACCTAAATTTACAAAGCTAAATTAATTAATGACATTTATTAAAAAATATTAACATAAAATATATTTTTTTGATCTTTTATGACTTTTCTGATTTTTTTGTTATTTTTATATTTTTATGAAAATGATTAATTTAAGGAATAAAAAGGAAATAATTGAAAAGAATAAAATAAAGAAAAGAAAATAAATACAATACCTTGGGGGATTCTGTCCCCAATTGGAGGTATACTTTAGTATTGTTGGCCCAAGGTTTTAAGGCCTTATTTGACTTTTCTTGCCAGCGTACAGCTCCATTGACTAACGCCCAGGGTGTTCTTCCAACCAACGCCCTTGGATTGAGGTAATAGGCCATGTGGCACGCTGGATATTGTGGATGTATGATGCACCCTTGTAGTGAAACTGCACAAAAACGCGTTTAGAAAAATAATATGGAAAGGGATGGGGACCTGGGGCTCGAACCCAGGTCCTATAGATTACCAACCCTTCGCTTGACCAATGGAGCTACCAACGCGCTTTGATTATTATATGGAAGACAAATAACATAATGTAAATCAAGCGTTAGTGGACATTCTCGCGCGAAAATTCAAATGACTCAATCAGGTCTTGACACTTCATCATCTTCCTCCTCGTTTTGTTTTTTTCTCTGAAACATGAAAAGGTTAGCGGGGGTTTTAAACCCCCTTAAAACTTACAGTTTTCAATAATAGCGAATAGCTCGTCTTGGATCAGAAATTAGGCGCGACCATGGCAATCGATTCGTCCAAGTGTCCTGGTTTTGATCATGGTATTGGGAAGTCCCAATTTTACAGTATATAAGAATACCCAATTCGAAGCTTGAAGAACCCTAGTTGGCATCAATGGTGAAATCTCCAATAGTGCACAAAAACTCAATTAAAGTATGCAGTTAGCTTTAGAATCCATCCATTAGTATGAATCCATAAAAGAAATGCAATGAAAATGCTTGAATATTGAAATACGAATATGCATATTATATGAAAAATTCTGAGTTCTGTATACCGATTCAAGGTGCTATGCACGTGGAAAGCTATCAAGTCAGACTCAGTAATGTCTTAGGAAGGTGATGGAATGAGTTTCTTGCCTTGAAAAGCCTTGCAAATGTGTTTTCAGTTTTGGAATTTCTTGTTAAAAACTCAAACTTTGTTATGGATTTCTGGCGCAGCTGGGAGGTTCTAAACATTAGGGTTGGCATTGGTATATATGTGTGAATGATTAGGGTTGGAAATTTGGTCCAAAGAATCCTTGAATTGATGAGAAAATATTTGATTTTCCATGCCATAATTTTCCAATCTTTTCATGCATATTTGCTACCAAATCATGTCCAATTACCAAGATTTTTTCCAAATCTGATCATGCACGGAATATTGAAGTTATCCCATGCATAAAAAGATTTAAAAACTTAGGTTTGGTATTTTCCACATATTTATTTTAATTAAATGAATTATTAGCATTTAAAATTCAAATAAATAAATAAAAATGATGAAAAACTTCCCTTTGGGCCAAATGGTCGTGCACATGCCTTGGATAATGAATTGTGGAAGAAAAAGAGGCCCATTAGCAATTTTAAGACTTTTGAAGCAATGTTGACATTTCAAAATATCCAAACATTTCCCAACTTCCACAAGGCATAACTTGCTCAATTTTTAAGCTTTGCTCATGTTCTTGGACATTTTGGAAAGGTCTTTGAGTCCTCTAACCAATGTCTTTGATCCCATGTCATTTTGATTTACCAATCTCAAGTTATGGCCTTTGACTTAAAGTCCCTTTTTGTTGACTTTTGAAAATGACCTATAATGTTGAAATTGATAACTTTTTGTGAGAGCATTTCTTGGACTTGAAGTGTGAAGAGGAGTTGTAGGAAATTTCTTTCTCTTCAAAATGAGCTTTGGATGGAATTTTTCTGATAAACCATGTGAAAGTTATGCCCTGGTCAAGTTACAGTTGACTTTTTTCAACTGTCCAAATATGGAAACTTTTGCATCTTGAGACTTTTTGAGCCAAGCTTTGAGAATCATGATCAAGCATTGATCAAATGATGTTTGTGGATTCAAAATGAGATGTTGACCAAAAATTTGAACTTTTGACTGTCAAATGACCATTTTGCCCCCTACAGTTGACTGTAGTGTAATTAGGGTTTTTGACTGTGCAATTTTGTGTTGTAAGTCTTGACACTTGGTATGAGGAATGCTTGACCATGTTTATAGGCATGTGGGACTTGATTTGACCCTTGGAAACTTCATTTTCTTTGTCAGAACCAAAACCCTAATTTTGACTGTTAGGAGGCCCTTGAACTGTGCAACCCTTGGGGAGATTTTGAAGCTTTGACTTTGCAATTCTTGAAGAATATGGGAGGGAAAATTTTGGGGTACAACACATATGATGCTGTATGATGTCATGATGCTATGATTAAACACACCACAAATATTTAAAAAGGCAAACATGATAAGGCACACAAGTCACACAAGACAAGCCCTTAGAGTTTAGGCCAGCATGGGGTCTGGGTATTACCCTCTTGAAGTTGGTGGGTTCAACCTGTCCTATTAGAAGTAACCGGGTTCTAAGGGTCCCAATATCACTGGATTGCTTTCATTGTTCATCGTTTCGATTTAGCCACTGAACTGGCGACCGAAATATCCCAGGAAAGCAACCCTCAATTGAGTGTAGTATCGAGTATCAACCAACCTCGGACTGCACCAAAGTCAGTTATCTCACTACCCTAAAGAGGCCAAGATAGTTCAATTAAGGTTCCTAAGGTCAGTTGATGCTTCACGACACCACATGGAGGCCCCGTACTCTCCTTGACTGAACTCAAGGGTTACCGGTACACACCAAAGTGCCACATCAACATAGCAGACTGTTTCAACCATGTCGGTATACCCCGCACAGTTCCCTCACAGCCTTGTTGCTACTTTCTAAGAAGGTATCCCCAGATCCGGGTTAGGATCTATAGAACTCCCAAGACAGTCCCACAATTTAAAGCAAACAAGTCAAAGCAATTGAAAACACAGTGATCTTAGTCCTAAGGTACACCTCACTTTAAAATATTCCCCAGCAGAGTCGCCAGTTCTGTGATCGGTGAATCTGGAACTGACTGTTTTTTAGCTGGTTCGCGAAATGTCGCGGAAGCAAGAGTCGCCACCGTCTTTTATTTTCTCCAACAAGGAAAGGACAAAAGCACAGAAAAATTCCTTATTGAGATTAGTTCTCGGTTCGGGAGGTAGATTTATAGAAAGGGAAGGTGTTAGCACCCTTTCCATCCATGGTTATCCATGGGCTCTTAGATACTTGCTCATTTGTGTTTTCAAAATGTTTGTTTGCTTTTCAAGGTGAGTGGGTTTGAAAAAGTTTCTTTGAAAGTTTCAGATCGACTCTTGTATCAGTCCTCAAGAGTGTTTGAAAAGTTGTTTTAAAAACTTTTTGCAAAGTTTAGGTGTGAAAAGAAGTTTTTGATTTGTTTTGAATTAGAGCAAGTATCTACGAGTCATCTACCTACCCTAAGGAATTAGTCTGTGTAAATATCCTTGAGGTAGTGCCATCCCACCATTGAGAGGTAGGTAGTACCACCGTTGGAGGTGTTCGGGTCAATTCGAGGGTTAGGGACAGTGTGGTCACCGGGCAATAGTAAGATACCTTAGAAGCTACCCTTATGCCATTGATCTTTTTATTCCGAGGCAATCGTTTCGAGGCAACTGTTCCGAGGCAACTTGTTTCGAGGCAACTAGATCAATGGGACATAAGGACTCACTAAGACGTCCTATACTCGACGACCACGTTTCGAGGGGCAAGGCAACAGTGTGATCACCAGAGCAACAGTAGGACACCTTAGAAGCTACCCTTATGCCATGTTCATGGACATAAGGACTTACTAAGACGTCCTATACTCGACGACAATGTTTCGAGGGGCAAGGCAACAGTGAGGCGTACCCTAAGAGTGGTGTGTGAATTGTGTGTCATTTTCAGTTATTATTTGTCTTGTCATGCATTGGGTGAGCTACGCTTTGATTTTATTTGGGCATACATTCTTTCATGTGATAGTTAGCAATTAAAAGGTGCGGAAATAAAAATGCGGAAAATAAAGGTCCTACGCTATTACAAGGCGCGGGTCTACATCGCCAAATTAAACCAAGACCCGATTTGAATAAAAGTACGGAAAGTAAATAAGTCTCTAATTATTATTACAAGGCCTTGGGGAAGTTACATAACATTCATAAAAGAAATAAAAAATAAATGCGCGAACGGAAATAAGAATCGAGTGCGAGGGCGTTGGACCCTTTAACGAAATTAAATTGGAATTATTAAATTAATTAAATTAAATAAAGGAAAGGACTTATTTTTTATGTTTTTTGTATTTACGAGAATTAAATTGGAATTAAAAGTTAAATAAACCCTAGTTCTAATTGTTTTTAATTTATTAAAGAAAATTGTTTAAGTTTAAACCTAATTGATTAATTACAAGTATTTACAAAAATAATTAATGGTTAATAATAATTATAAAAAAAAATATTTATTGAGAAAAAGAATGAAATGTTAAAAAACTAATTTTTGTGTTTTTTTTTAGTTTATTAAAGAAAAACATTAAAATTAAACCTACAATTAAACTAAATTGATTATGAAATTTATTTACAAAATATTAATGAACTAAAAAGATAAATAAAGCATATTTTTATTTTATGATTTTCTGATTTTTTTTGTATTTTATGAAAAATTAATTTAGATGAATTAACTAAAATAAATAAAACAAATAAATAGAAAAAATGAAAAGAAAGAAAACAATATGCAAACCAATGGGGGGTGTTGACCCCAATTGAGGAGGTGGTTTGATGAATTAAGCCCATTTGAATGAGGCCCTTTTTGACCCTTCAGACTTGTGTGTGGAGCGTTGACCAGTGCGCATGATTGAACTCACATGATAGCCTTTGGATTGAACTTTCCAGGCGCGTGGCAGGCCAGATAATATGGTTGTATGATGGTCCCCTGATGAAATACTGCATAGGAATATATTGCAAGAAAAATTATGGAATAAAGTAGGGGACCTGGGAATCGAACCCAGGTCCTAACGTTTGCCAAGGTAATGCTTTGCCAATTATGCTGTGGAGTGCGTGTTGTATGGAGATTGAAAATAAATAATATGAAACAAAACCAAAATTAACGTTATGAAAATAAAAAAAAGGCGCTGGAATTCAAACCCTCCACTCACGCCATGCCACGCAGTCTTCTTCTCCATTCTTTCCTGAAACAAAAAAAGGATAGCGGGGGTTTTAAACCCCCCCAAAACACAGGCTTATGGATAATAGCGAATAGGCCATGTTAAATCATAAATTGAGCGCGATGGGTGATTTGGAATCGTCATGTTGCAACGATCCTGTTCATACTGATTTTAGAGTCTAATTTTACCATATACCTAAAGCCCCAATTTGAAGTTTCAGGAAACCTAGTTTTTTTCCATGGTAGATTCTGATTCAGGCGCCTATAACTCAATTGGATGGCACCAAAAGCTTCAGAGAGCCCTCATTAGTACAAATCAAACAAGAAAAATCAATGAAAGTGTATGAATCATGTTATGCATTTCTGAAAAAAAAAGACAAACCGTATGGCTTCGTGGGACTGGTTCTTTGCACGTTTGGGCGTGGTTTTGATTGCTAGAGTTTCCTTGGGACCTCGGGAAAGTGTTTGGATGAGAATGGGGACTTAAAAAGTGCTCTAAGGAAGTTTTCAGTTTTGCAATTTTTGTGTGAAAATGCCAAGTTGGTTCTCAGGTTGCAGCGCAGCTTAGGTCTCTTTTCTCATTGTGATAGCTTCTATACATCTTATGCAATGTGTTTGGATGAGAATTAAGGCCAATAATGCCTTGCATTGATGCTTAGGATTTTGACATAAACCTCCATTAACACACCTTCCATTTTTGAGCCAATTTTGAATTCTTGCTTCATTTGGCCTTTTGCACGAATTTGGAATATGCATAATGGTGATTCAAAGTTAATCAAAGCCAAATATCCCCCTTAATTAACCTTTTTGAGTTTTATTTGATTTTAAAGGATTTAAAATGAATTAAATCCAAAAAAATCTAATAAAAATGAAAAAATTAATTTTAAATATTGAAATAATAGGTGGGACACGTGGGAAGCATGGCCAAGCTGATTCAAGTGGAAAAAGTGGGCCCCTTTTGTCAAAAAATGAAATTTCAAGGGTAAATGATTTTGGCCATTTCACAAAAATTTCCCAACTTCTCCAATGCATATCTTGCTCAATTTTGAAGTTATGAACATGTTCTTGGACATTTTGGAAAGGTCTTGAAGTCCTATAACCAATGTCTTTGGTCCCATGTCATTTTGATTTACCAATCTCAAGTTATGGTCTTTGACTTAAAGTCCCTTTTTGTTGACTTTTGAAAATGACCTATAATGTTGAAATTGATAACTTTTTGTGAGAGAAATTCTTGGACTTGGAATGTGAAGATGAGTTGTAGGAAATGTCTTCCCCTTCAAGATGAGCATTGGATGGAATTTTTCTGATGAACCATGAAAAAGTTATGCCTTGGTCAAGTTACAGTTGACTTTTCAACTGTCCAAAAATAGAAACTTTTGCATCTTGAGACTTTTTGAGCCATACTTTTGAGAATCATGATCAAGCCTTGATCAAATGATGTTTGTGGCTTCAAAATAAGATGTTGACCAAAAATTTTGACTTTTGTCTGCCAAATGACCATTTTGCCCCTACAGTTGACTGTTGAGCAATTAGGGTTTTTGACTGTGCAACTTGACCTTGTGAGCCTTGAAACTTGACATGTAGGTGCTTGACAATGTGTATGAGCATATGTGACTTGATTGAGCCCTTGAAAACTTCAACTTCCTTGCAAGAACCAAAACCCTAGTTTGACTGGCCTAGGAGAATGGTTGACTGTGTAGCCCTTGAGTAGACTTTGGACCATTTGAGGTGATGCTTGTCAAAACTTTGAAGATTATGGGAGGGCAAATTTTGGGGTACAACATGACCCATCCTAAGCTTTCTACCAAGTCCAAGAACACCTTTCTAGGGTCAAAATTGAGAGAGTTATGCATTGGCCAAGTTGACCATTCTTGCAAAATTGCCAAAAGTCAAATGTGCTCAAATTTTCATTTTTTTGCTAAATGGGCCCAACTTTTTATGCTTGCACCTCAAATATAATGTGGTCCACGACCCAAATGTTCACTCACATGTTATTTGCTTCATTATTTATTTTATTTTGATATTTTATTTATTAAAAAATTGAATTAAATCAAATAATTGGTAAATAATAGCAAAGATTTGTTTTGATTGGATTTTTGGGCAGAATCACAAGCTCATTATGCTGGTATATCAGAATCAAATCATATCAATGGCAATTGGTCCAAGAAAGGAATGATTGGCATGATTATGGAAAGATATCATGTGGCTTAAAAATAAAATATTCCATTCATGAATTCTCAAGATTGGATCCAAAATTGTTAACCTAATTGGATTCAATACATATACTGAAGTTTGTGGAACCCTAAAGACATGAATTTTCGTGCATAACCTGCCTCCAAGAACCAGAACAAAACTTGAAAATTTCCAAGAAAAGTGTGAAACGAATCTCCTTCCACAGGCCAATTCAAGGTATGTTGAGGTTCCCAATGACTTGCTAAACATCTCAGGAAGCTTCCCCAATCGATTGCACGCCTCTACACGTTTAGAATCACTCCTTATCACTCTCATAGTTTGCACAATTATCCAAATTCGATTACTGTAATTCTTGCATCTTTAGCATATTTAAGTTACATATTTGTGTTCATCATCATGTTTGCAATGTTTCTGGATAATTTGATTTAATTTACAGTGCAGGAATAAGCTTTTGCCATTGTTAGGGTTTCGTGCTCCAATTTGGGGTTTTGTGATTTAAGAAAAATTATGCCTGATAACGGGTACTGTGACACTCGTGAGACCAAGACGAGTTGATTGGTATCATCACAATTGATTTATCATGTTTGTATGGAGTTTTTGAATGACACAAGATTTCAGCAACAGACCTGTGTCTGTAGGTAAAGGTTTAGAGCCTAAAATGACGGTTCTAGGGAAGAAGACAACAGCGTGTCACAACCTGACTGGCTGGTTTAAATTTTGGCGCGTTCTTCTGGCCACTAACTTGTTTTCCAATATATTATTTGTTTTTGTTATATTAACAAGTTAACATCCAGCGCAGTTGGTCAGAGGAAGGAAGGCATAAGCTCATGTCCTAGGTTCGATCCCAGGCGTGAGATTTTGGCATTTTCTCCATTATTTTCACCAGATCCAGCACATACACTTTCAGAGGGTCATCATCTTCTGCATCCATCACCCAGAACTAGATCCAGCGCACCTCACTTTATGAGGGTCATCATCTTCTATTTCCATCAGCCAGAACTAGATCCAGAGCACATACACTTTCTGAGGGTCATCATCTTCTGGATCCATCAGCCAGAACCAGATCCAGTGCACCTCACCTTCTGAGGGTCATCATCTTCTGGATCCATCTCCAACCAGATCTGCTGACAGCAGGCCCATTCAGTTATTTCTACTATTTTTCTTTAATTTATCTTCTTTAATTATTTTGTTTTTTATCAATACATAAATTATTTTATTAAGTTAACCAATCAAAAATCACAAAAAAGATTTATTTTCTTAATAAAGGTTTTTTTAATTAATTAGTTTATTTAATTTAGGGAAATTTTAACCTTTTTTTTAATTAAAACTAATTAGCAAATTAGGTTTAGATTCTTGATTTAATTCTTTTTTTTCTCAAATAAACCAAAATGCAAAAATAGGTTTTTAGAATGAATTAATTTGTTTTTCTTAACTTAAGATTAATTAGAACTTGGGGTTTTCTTTTTTAATTCAATTATTCACTATTTTCTTAAATAACAAAAATGACAAGAAACATTTTTTTTAAACCAATCGCAAATAGGATTAGTCGAAGGTCCAAAACCCTAATCGCCTCGCATTTAATTCGCCGCGCGTTTATTATTTATTTTGCCAATATTTTGTAACTGTTCATGGTTTGTAATAGTTAATTTAGGGCTTTTACTTATCGCTTTTCCCCGATTTTTTGGCTATGTAATCAATCCCCCTCCCCGAAGCCTTGTAATAGCGTAGATTTATTTTCTCGCGTTTTAATTCCTGCAAATATTTAACTGTCTAGACGTATGCTAATAGGATTGTATGGCAAGAATGCATGACAAATTAATACAGTTAGAAAACCCTAACGTGCAAAGATAAATAACGGAAACAAATCACTCGCACATATTCACTCTTAGGGTATACTCTCACTTTGGTTGCCTTCGGTAAATGATCATTGAGCATAGGGTGTCTAAGTGGTTACCCTCCTGTCTAAAAAAGATCAAATGTCCCATTCGCATGTGGCCTCGGAAATGTTTCCTCAGAAGTGTTGCCTCGAATAAGATCTTAAGACTCTAGGGTTATTACTAAGGTGTCCTATTACTTTAGTGATCGTACGTCCCTTTCGAATTGATCCTTAGAAATTCCAACGTCGGTGCTACCTATTTCTCAATAATAGGATAGCGCTGTCTAAAGGAAACAAGAATAGAAACAATCTTTGTTTGAGTAAGTAGATGCTAGTAGGTACTTGCTCAAATCAAAACTTTTCACACTTACACCTTTTCAAACAATTTTTCAAAACAACTTCGTCACACCCTTGAGGACTGATACAAGGGTTATCAAGAAGTAAAACATTTTCAAAACAAAGCACACACAAGCAATTTAAAAATGAGCAAGTACCTAAGAGCCCATGGAAAACCATGGCTATAAAGGGTTCTAACACCTTCCCTTTCTATAATCTACCCCCCGTACTCAAAATCTCGAAAAAGGATTTTTTTTTCTGTACTTTTTCCTTTCCGGTTGGATAAAATAAAAGTCGGTGGCGACTCTTGCTTACCACGACATTTTGCAAATACAAAACGCAAAACACAAACCAGTATTAAACAGTCGGTTCTGCCACCGTATCACAATAGGCTTGACTGTGAAGGATTGACATTGAAACCAAGCAACATAGTAGTGAGAGCCTTTGACGACTCAAAAACGATGGTGCATGGGGAATTGGATATCTCCATAAAAGTTGGAACCTAAACATTTGATTCAACTTTTTATGTAATGGATATTCGCCCTTCATATTCTTGCTTACTAGGCCGACCATGGATTCACAATGCTGGAGCCGTTACCCCTACATTGCAACCAAATGCTGAAATATCCAATTCAAGGGAAAATCATCATTGTTCATGGAGAAGAAGAGTATATGGTCAGCCATCTAAATTCCTTCAGATATGTGGAATTAGATGATGAATTTATTGAAACTTCATTCCAGCACTTTGAAGAAGTCCCACAAACTATGGTGGGAACCAAGTTTGTGTCTCAAACCCCAAGATTACAAGGCCTCCGCTCAAAATGTCATCTTTGAAGGACGCCAAGGCAGTGATAGAAGAAGGTGGGTGCACTGTTTGGGGCCAACTCCCAGATATCCAATACAAATCTGAAAAATTTGGTTTGGGTTTCACCTCAGGGGCTTAGAAAGCTGTACGCCATGCTCGTGCCGGAGGACCACCCTTGAAGATCAGCAACCGTGAAGTCAACACCATGGAGGATGATGAAGACAACTATGACCTGGAGGATTGGATTTTCCCAACTGTCACTGGAGGGCTCAGCAACTGGGAAGCTAGAGATTTCATCCCAATCACTTTTATCCCACAGTAATTTGTCTTTAAATTTTGTCAGATCTGTAATATTAAAACAATTCAGACTCTTAAAATCTTGTGTCTTACCCAAGGCACAATGGTCCATTTGTAAGGATTATTATCTCATTTCCATATGACATCAATGAATCATGGACGTTTTTGCATACAAAATTTGTGCTCATTGTTTTTCTTTTTTACATTTTCATTTCTTTCAAAGATAGCTATACTCTTACACACACTCACACTCACAATGCAGGTCTACATCCATTCGGGATCCCATGTGTAACGATTATGATATGGCCTTTTGTGATTATGAAAATCTAATCTACCAAGCCGAAGACGAAGGTGAGGATGATTGTGAAGTACCAGGGGAACTCTCCAGGTTACTACAACAAGAAGAGAGGACCATTCATCCCCACAAAGAACTAGTGGACACAATTAACCTAGGTACCAAAGAAGACAAAAGAGAAGTCAAGGTGGGTGCCAACCTGGAACCCAGTTTCAAAGAGAGTCTGATTCAGTTGCTGCACGATTATGTTGAAGTCTTTGCCTGGTCGTATGAAGACATGCCAGGACTTGATGCAGATATTGTAGTACATCGTCTACCTACAAAAGAAGACTGTCCTCCGGTAAAACAAAAGGGTTGTCGCATGCGACCAGACATGTCAGATAAGATCAAGGCGGAAGTCATGAAATAATTCAACATCGGATTCTTGGCAGTCACCTCCTATCCACAATGGGTTGCCAATTTTGTTACCGTGCCTAAAAAGGACGGTAAGGTACGAATGTGCGTAGACTACAGAGATTTGAATAGGGCAAACCCTAAGGATGATTTTCCACTTCCCCACATTGATATTCTAGTTGACAATACAACACAACACAAAGTGTTTTCCTTCATGGACGGTTTCTCAGGCTATAACCAAATCAAAATGGCGCCTGAGGACATGGAGAAGACAACCTTTGTCATACAATGGGGCACATTCTGCTACAAGGTGATGCCATTTGAGTTAAAGAACGCTAGGGCAACCTATCAGCGTGCCATGGTAGCCTTATTTCACGACATAATACATCATGAAATAGAGGTCTATATGGACGACATGATACCTAAATCTCAAACAGAAGAAGAGCATCTTGATCATTTACAGAAACTATTTGAGAGGTTAAAGATCCTAGGCTTTGTTGTCAGCAATAAAGGTATCAAAGTGGATCCTGCCATGGTGAAAGCGATACAAGAGATGCCTGCTCCTCGTACCGAGAAGGAAGTCAGAGGATTCTTGGGACGTTTAAACTACATTGCCAGATTCATTTCTCACCTAACAGCTACTTGTGAGCCAATGTTCAAATTGCTGAAGAAAGATCAAGTAGTCAAATGGAATGATGAGTGCCAAACTGCCTTCGACAAGATCAAAGAGTACCTGTAAGAGCCTCCTATTTTGATGCCACCAGTCGAGGGAAGACCATTGATCATGTATCTAACCGTTTCTGAAAATTCAATGGGGTGTGTGCTGGGGCAACATGACAAGTCTGGCTGAAAAGTGCATGCTATTTATTACCTGAGCAAAAAGTTTACCGACTGTGAAACAAGATATTCACTGCTCAAGAAAACTTGTTGCGCTTTGGCATGGTCTTCTCGCCTGCTAAGACAGTATATGTTGACCCATACTACCTTATTGATATCTAAAATGGATCCAATAAAACACATCTTCGAGAAACCTGCTCTCTCTGGGAGAATAGCAAGATGGCGGATGATCCTGACAGAGTATTACATACAATATACTACCCAGAAAGCAATAAAGGGAAGTGTACTAGCTGATCACCTTGCTCACCAATCTGTGGATGACTACCAGTCCATGAAGTTCAAATTCCCAAATAAAGACATCATGATGGTGAATAACCGTGAAGAATTCATAACATATGACAGACCTGAACAAGGATCCCGATGGACCCTGGTTTTTTATGGGGCATCCAACGCACTCAGAAATGGTATTGGTGTTGTACTTATATCTCCTGAAGGATATCATACTCCCTTTACGGCAAGACTCTGCTTCAATTGTACAAATAACATGGCAGAATACGAAGCGTGCATTTTTTGTCTCAAAGCTGCCATAGATTTGGGGATCAAATCCTTAAGTGTATTTGGAGATTCAGCTTTGGTCATCAGCCAGATCAAAGGGGAATGGGACACCAAACACCCTAACCTTATCCCCTACAAAGAACATGTACTGACATTGATCCCAAATTTTGAGAAGATTACCTTCGAGCATTTCCCGCGAGAAGAAAATCAGCTAGCGGACGCACTAGCCACAATGTCATCCATGTTTAAACTTAATTGGGATAACGAGGCTCCCCAGATCACCATTGAACGAATGGATGAACCATCTCACTGTCACGAGATTAATACTGAAGAAGTAGTGGACCAGCCTTGGTTTCACGAGGTCAAGAGGTATCTCGAGGCTCAATAATATCCGGAAGTAGCTTCAGTCAATGATAAGAAGTTCTTAGGGAGATTCTCTGCTAAATTCATCCTTAGTAATGGCATTCCCTACAAACGCAACCATGAATCTATGTTACATCGGTGCGTAGACAAGGTTGAAGTGGAAAAGATCATGGCTGATCTACATGAGGGCACTTTTGCCACCCACTCCAACGGGCATATGATGGCAAAGAAGATCCTACGGGCAGGCTATTATTGGTCAACCATGGAAGCAGACTGCTATCAACACTCTCGAACCTGCCACAAGTGTCAGATTTATGCTAACAAGGTGCACGTACCTCCGGTTCCTCTGAATGTCTTGATGGCTCCTTGACCTTTTTCTATGTGGGGTATCAATATGATTGGGGAAATCAAACCAACAGCCTTTAATGGACACCGCTTTATCTTAGTGGCCATTGACTATTTTACAAAGTGGGTTGAGGCAGCCTCTTTCGCTTCCGTTACAAAGAATGTTGTCGCATGGTTCATTAAACAAAACCTCATCTATCGGTATGGTATCCCAGAGAGGATCATCACAGACAATGGTACAAATCTAAGCAATACTATGATCACCACCCTCTGCGAGAAATTGAAGATCCAGCATCACAATTCTTCCCCTTACCAGCCAAAGATGAATGGTGTTGTCGAAACCGCAAATAAGAACATCAAAAAGATCATACAGAAAGTGACAGTCACATACAAAGACTGGCATGTGATGCTACTATTCGCTCTCCACGGCTATCATACCACAACACGTACATCAACCAGGGCAACACCCTACTCTCTGGTATACGACATGGAGGTTGTCTTGCCTATTGAGGTCCAGATCCCCTCACTGAGAATTATGAAGGACGCAGGGTTGAACGAAGAAGATTGGATCCAGACTCGACTTGATCAACTAAACTTGATTGATGAGAAAAGGCTTACTGCTGTCTATCATGGTCAAATGTATCAAAAACGGATGATCAAGGCTTTCAACAAAAAGGTCAGGCGCCAAGTGTATCATGTCTGGGATTTGGTGATCAAGCGCATCATACTACCGCAGGGTGATCCCATGGGCAAATGGACTCCTACATACGAAGGACCATTTGTGATAAAAAGCATATTCTCTGGTGGAGCAATGATCTTGACCACCATGGATGGTGACGACCTGCCGCACCCTGTAAACGCGGACATAGTCAAAATATATTATGCATAAGAGACCCGCTAGGTTGACACACCTAGGAAAAAAAAGGGCATCCCGGAGAACCAAAAAGGTTCGGGCAAAAATTAGGGATAAAACGAAAAAATCTGTACACCCGGCAAGCTAAAAACCCGAAAGGGCGGCTTGGGAAAAAAGGGTATCCCGGTGGAATGAAAACCCGAAAGGGAGGTCCAGGCAAAAGTTAGGGAATTATAGCGTATGTTTATGTCCCATTGGATCACCTTACGAACAACATGCAAACTCGATGGTTCTGATCAATTCAATCAGCTTCGGACAAGGCAACAAATGGCTAAGATGCTCAGAGACACAAAGGCTATAGCAGAATGGGAACCCCATGGGATTATTTCACATAGCTATCTTTTCTTTGTATCAAATTTTCATTTTTTTACGACGGAATTTTCTTACTAGAATGATTGTCTCATTGTACAAAAATACTTACTCAAAGTCAATACAAAGATATCCCTTTGGAAAGTACAAAACTATCTGTTTTCTTTACTCTTATGTTTTGTTTACAAAAACGTCCAATGATTTATTTTTAAACATATGCATTTGAACGTAATTACCATTTACAATTGAACAAAACAAAAAGACAAGTCACTAATGGCTTTAAGAGATAGGGAAATCTCTCTAAGCTATTTCCACAAAGTCCCCCGCAGTGTGCAGTTTAATCCCCAGCGGAATAAAACTTTCAGCTATCACTCCCTGGTAGAAGTCGCCAAATTTCTCAAGATTCCCCAACAGGATTTCACAAGAAGTACACGGCGTTTCCCTTACAACAAAGTTTATTTCTCTAAGTGGAAATTCATCAACACTTCACAACATGAAGACTTACACTCCATATCCTCAGCAGCAGTCAGGGATTTCTTTTCCCTAATCCAACAAGCAGTGCAGCAGATTAGCTCACATGCACATACATTACATCCATATATCATGAACATTGATAACATAAATGCATGTATCTCATTATACCATGCATTTCATACAACATGACTTTGCTTATTAGCTAACATTTTACCCTTTTTAGGATATGGTTAACAACTACCACTAACAATGTTCAAAGCTTTCAGATACAGTTCAGATACGCTCCAGACACGGATGCCATTATGATACTCATTCAGATTCAACTTTCAGATACAGTTCAAATACGCTCCAGAAACGGATGCCATTCTAATACTCATTCAGATTCAACTTTCAAATACAGTTCAGATACGCTCTAGATACGAATTCCATTCTGATACTCATTCATATTCTACTCTCAGATACAGTTCAGATACAGTCCAGACATGGACACCATTCTGATACTCATACAGATTCAGTTTCTCAGATACAATTCAGATACGTTCCAAACATGGACGCCATTCTGATACTAATTCAGATTTAACTTTCAGATACAGTTCAGATACGCTCCAGACACGGACACCATTATAATATTCATTCAGTTTCAACTTACAGATACGGTTCAACAATCATTTCTGGATGGAATCTACAATCCTATCTCCAACAAATTTCCATCATCCCTCCAAATGGCATCTTTAAACCCATTCCCTCTACCATCACATCACCGAGTGCAAATTTTAGGGCACTCTAATGTCCAATCATCTTCCACCTTCGAGTCACGAATGGCAAAACTCGCCAATCTAACTCTTCAGGCTTAAGAATATTGAACAGGGGCAACTTTTGTGCCCTAAAATTTTCCCTCTCACTTATCAAGAGTTTTCTCACAAGATCTCCTGTGGCTCAAGACTGCACTAGGGTTGATCAGCTCAAGACACCTCCTTAAGCACTGATGACCAAAATTAGGGTTTGAGTTTGCACAAGGATTTTTGGACTTCCAATGCTTCATATGACTTTCATGGATCATTATGGACCCCAAAGATTACTCATGTCAAGTTTTAAGCTTTGGATCACACTTTTGCCCAGTCAATTAAGCAGTTGACCTAAAAATCAACTCTATTGAGGAAAAAGTCAACTGTGGCCAATTTACAGTCAAACTTCATAATTTTTTGATCCACATAAACATTTTAAACCCATATGTATCATTTGATCAAGTTTGGACCATAATTCCTCAAGAAATTTGATCAAATCATCAAAAGGGCAAAGTGGTCAAAATTAGGGTTTTGACTGGGAAATGGCAATTTCTAATTTTTGACCTAGCAAATGATCAATTGGTTTAAGAAATGATCTCAATAGTCCAATTGCATCATTTGACCTAATGACATGGCTAAAAGCATTGCAAGTCCAATGGATTGACAGATGAATTTTGCAGTTAACTGATCAAAATTCAACTGTATACTGAAAAGTCAAACTTTGACTTTTTGGTCAAAATCAAATGCCAAAGATCACAATTCATCAAAGTGTGTCAAAATATGAAACTTATTCATAAAGAAATCAAAAATTCAAAATTCCATTTTTGAAAGGTTAAAATTTCTAAACTTAGAAATTTTTCTAAGTGTTGGAAATTTCTTATTTTTCCATAACTTTGAGCAAAATTTTAACCATGATGCAAGATGATTTAGAAGAAACTTCCAACATTAAAGTTGTATATCTCCATGAAATCTACAACTTTTCTTCACACAACTTCTTCCAAAATTTCTTGGATCTCAAGTTATAATTTTAAGAACATGTGGTCATGAAACAAAACACTTAGTGAAATTTTGCCCTAATTTGGTCAAGATTTTTACCCAACTTCATGGAACTTTTTCATTTAGTTCCAAGGGGAATCTTCAAAATCAATTCAAATATAGGTTATAGATCACTTTACAAGCTTTCCAAAATGTCCAAGAACTCCTTGAGATCATTCTTGAGTAGGGAGAATCGAAGAGATGAAGTTAGGGTTTTATCACTTGAATTACAAGGCATTTTGTGATGAACAAAATTCAAATTCAAAGTTATGCTACATAAACTCTACTTTGCAGGCCTCAAACTTGTTAGGAACTCCATAATTAATGGTTTGCACAGCTGTTAGAGGTATCATTTCAAGTATTCAATGCAAGGCCATGCGTTATATCCATTTTGGGAAGAAAGTGTACATTGCCATTTTAATAAAGTTCTTTTTTACACAAAACTTGTTCTTAAGCCTTGCACTTATTCTCTTCTGATCATACAAGTCCCATAACCCATAAGAAACTTGTTAGACACTTACAATCACCCAACCCATGCTTGTACTACACATTGAAACTTTGTTTGCCCCATTTCTTGAAAATCAAGTAACATAGAAAATAGCTTGTGACTTGTACTTCTGACTTGCCAATGCACTCAAGACCTTTTGCTTATACATAGACAAACCATTTGCCACAAAATACACGAATGCTTAAGCCCTGAAAACACCTAGAACTCATAATCACCAAAAACACTTCAAAACTTGTCATTTCTGAGTTTTGAAGCCAATCTTCAAATCTACTCGTGCGTTTCTTGGCCTTTTTCTTTCAAAAGTTTCTAAACAACATACACAAACAATCCCAAACACTTGCAGCACCACTGTAACACCTCCATCATCATCCACCATTTTCAAAAACAGAGCTTTGCACTTGGACTTCTCCAGAACTCCTCAGGTACTTTCAGCTCAAGCTAAGCATCCCATTAGCTTCATGGGAACTTGAGGAAGCTAACCCAATCATTGGAACTCACTGAAAGCTGCTCAAACTCCAAACCCGATACCCTCTTGCAAGGTAAGTTTTCTAACTTTGGAACTTTTCATACATGCATCATCAATGATTTATTTGTGAATGAAGTATGTAGATATCATTGTCCTAAAGCCAACCATGTCCATAGTTTCCATTAATTTTGCTTGAGCTTAGGTAATTTTAAGATTGAAGTTTCTGAGATTTTTAGGGTTCAGATTAGGGCCAATGAAATTCATGTTTGTATTTGATCTATAGTTTTAATGCTTTACATTTCTGAAACCGTGAAGAAATTTGCTACAAGTTTCATGTTTACAGTTCATTTTTGTTGAGATTTGAACAAGTTACAGAGGTTCTGGCTGGGCGTGAGGTTGAAGATGAAGTTGATATCAGGAACGTGTTTGCCTTATGTATTTATTGTTTGATTTATATAAACGGATATATAGCCACCCCAGTGGTAGATGTGTGCGCCTGTAATCAGAGGGACCTGGGTTCGATCCCTAGTGGTACCCTTTAGGTTTTTTTCACATTTTTTTTGCATTTTCTGATTTTCTTTTTGGCAGGCGCTGGGCCTCCCTTTGGGCCCTATGTTTTTTTCTTGTTGTTAACCCCCTTGCAGGCTGTTCACACCCCCGACCCAGTTTTTTTATTTTCTTTTCTTATTTTCATTTTATTTATTTTCTTAATTATTTTTCTAATACTAAAAAATCATAAAAATATATAAAAATAATAGATTTACATTTTGACATAGTTTATTTATTTTTCTCACACAAAAAATTATTTTATTAATCATACTTTATTTATTTTACTAATTATCTTTGTAAATTTAATTAAAAATAGGTTTTAGTTATTTTATTTTACACAAATTAAAATATATTATTTCAAAATATAAAAAGACCAAAAATATTTTATAACACTATAAATTATTTTCAAGACAAAAATACCAAAAATACTTTTCTTATAAACTTAATTTCTTTTTAATCAATTAATATATTAGGGTTTTATTTAAAATAATTGTCTTAGTAAATTTAGTTTTACTTTTAATTAATTATTTTATTCTAGCTTATTAGGTTAAAATCAAAACCCCTTTTTCTCATGAAAACCAAAAAAATATCCATTTACTTTACATTTCACATTTTGTACATTATTTCATTTTGTACATTATTTATTTAAATTCTTGTACAAATTCAATATGGTTGTAATAGATTAATTAGGTTTATTTCCTTGCAATCCCCATTTAAAATTTGTATACCCCCATCCCACAAGTATTGTAATAGCATAGTAACTTTAATTTCCGCAATTTATCGCTTTATATATAACATGCTAGTAATTAGGGTTTGTATGGAAAGACTAAAACCAATACTTAGAAAACCCTAATTCAAGACAAAATCAAGCATGACAACATTACACTTGTACACAAGCACCCCTAGGGTAAATCCACTTGGTTGCCTCTTACAAAATGGCCATATTACGCATGTGAGATATCTTAGCAAAAACAAGTAAAGTATAAGATCATAATCCCTCGATGACGCTATCTAAGTTTCCTTTCAAATGATCTTAGTCCCTAAAAAAGAATGCTAAGATACCTTGCAACATTGCTAATCATGGTTATACGATGACCTACGCCCGTCCCATTTACATCCAAAGATAGGGTTATTTACCAAATCAATGGTAAGATAAAAATGTCAAAGGAAAAGAAACTGAACAAGCAAGACTTTTGAGTAGGTAGAATGCTCCTAATTACTTGCTCAATTTCAAATAAAACATCCTTGTTATTTTAAAAAAAAACACCTCCACTTTCAAACATCTTACAAAACTTGAAAACATTTTCAAAAGATCAACATCTTTGTATACATTCTTACAAACGAGAATCATTATAAAGATTGCTTAAACAATGGCCTCTTTACAAAATACTTTCAAAAACAACACAAAGCACAAATTCAAACAAAAGCAAGTGATCTAGAAAGTAACTAAGAGCCCATGGAAAACCATGGATGAAAAGGGTGCTAATACCTTCTGTTTTCATAATCTATCCCCCCGAACTCAAGAAATAATCGCAAAGGTCTTTCCTGTGCTTTTTCACATTTCCTTTTGGATAAAAGAAAAGTCGGTGGCTACTCTTGCTAATCGCAACATTTTCAATCAAACACAAAACCTTCAAGTCAGTTCTCCCACCGTATCACACTAAGTTTCAAGCTTTGGATCACACTTTTGCTCAGTCAATTGAGCAGTTAACCTAAAAATCAGATGTATTGGGAAAAAAGGCAACTATGGCCAATTTACAGTCAAACTTTATAATTTTTAATCCACATCAACATTTTAAACTCATATGTATCATTTGATCAAGTTTGGACCATAATTCCTCAAGAAATTTGATCAAATCTTCAAAAGGGAAAAATGGTCTAAATTAGGGTTTTTGACTGGGAAAGGGCAATTTTTGATTTTTGATCTAGCAAATGATCAATTGGTTTAAGGCATGATATCAAGAGTCCAATTGCATCATTTTGACCTAATGACATGGCTCAAAACATTGCTCAAGTTCAATGGATTGACAAATGAATTTTTAGTCAACTTATCAAAAGTCAATTGTATACTGAAAAGTCAAACTTTGACTTTTTGATCAAAATCGAATGCCAAAGATCACAATTCATCAAAGTATGTAAAAATATGAAACTTATTCATCAAGAAATAAAAAATTCAAAATTTCATTTTGAAAAGTTAAAATTTCCAAACTTAGAAATTTTTCTAAGTGTTGGAAATTTCTTATTTTTTCATAACTTTGAGCAAATTTTTCACCATGATGCAAGATGATTTAGAAGAAACTTCCAACATTAAAGTTTTATATCTCCATGAAATATACAACTTTTCTTCACACAACTTCTTCCAAAAGTGCTTGGATCTAAAGTTATAATTTTAAGAACATGTGGCCATGAAACAAAACACTTAGTGAAATTTTGCCCTAATTTGGTCAGGATTTTGACCTAACTTCATGGCACTTTTTCATATAGTTCCAAGGGGAATTTTTAAAAGTGATTCAAAGATGGGTTATAGATAACATTTCAAGCTTTCCAAAATGTCCAAGAAATCCTTGAGATCATTCTTTAGTAGGGAGAATCGAAGAGATGAAGTTAGGGTTTTATCACTTGAATTACAAGGAATTTTGTGATGAACAAAATTCAAATTCAAAGTTATGCTGCATAAACTCTACTTTGCAGGCCTCAAACTTGTTAGGCACTCCATAATTAATGGCTTGCACAACTATTAGAGGTCTTATTTCAAGCATCCAATGCAAGGCCATGCTTTATATCCATTTTGGGAAGAAAGTGTACATTGCCATTTTGATAAAGTGCTTTTTTACACAAAACTTGTTCTTGAGCCTTGCACTTGTTCTCTTATGATCATACACGTCCCATAACCTATAAGAAACTTGTTAGACACTTACAATCACTTAGCCCATGCTTGTACTACACATTGAAACTTGGTTTCCCACTTTTCTTGAAAATCAAGTAACATAGCAAATAACTTGTGTTTTGTACTTCTGACTCGCCAATGCATTCAAGACCTTTTGCTTATACATAGACAAACCATTTGCCACAAAGTACATGAATTCTTAAGCCCTGAAAACACCTAGAACTCAGAATTATCAAAAACACTTCAAAACTTGTCATTTATGAGTTTTTAATCCAATCTTCAAATCTACTCGTGCATTTCTTGGCCTTTTTCTTTCAAAAGCTTTTAAACAACATACACAAACAATACCAACACCTTCAGCACCACTTTAACACCTCTATCCTCATCCATCATTTTCAAAAACAACACCTTGCACCTTAACTTCTCCAGAACTCCTCAAGTACTTTCAGCTCAAGCTTAGCATTCCATTAGCTTTCTGGGAACTCGAGGAAGCTAATCCAATCATTGTAACTCACTGAAAGCTTTTCAAACTCCAAACCCGATACCCTCTTGCAAGGTAAGTTTTCTGACTTTTGAACTCTTCATACATGCATCATTAATGATTCATTTGTGAATTAAAAATGTAGATATCATTGCCCTAAAGCTAACCATGTCCATAGTTTTCATTAATTTTGCTTGAGCTTAGAGAATTTTAATATTGAAGTTTCTGAGATTTTTAGGGTTCAGATTAGGGCCATTAAAATTCATGCTTATCTTTGATCTATAATTTATTTGCTTTGCATTTCTGAAATCATGAGGAAATTTTCTACAAGTTTCCTGTTTATAGTTTTCATTTTTGTTGGGATTTGAACAAGATACAAAGGCTCTGGCTGGGCGTGAGGTTGAAGATGAAGTTCAGGCCATGGAATTGTTTACTATCATATATTTATTGTTTTAATTATATAAATGGATGTATATCCACCCTAGTGGTAGAAGCGTGCGCCTGTGACTTGAGGGACCTGGGTTCGAACCCCAGTGGTACCCTTTTGGAGTTTTCACATTTTTTGCATTCTGACTTTCTTTTTGGCAGGCGTCTGGGCCTCATCTCCTTGGGCTTATTGTTTTTTTTACTTTCTGACCCCCTTTTTCACTTACACACCATGGCCCATTTATTTTATTTTATTTTTCTTTTTTATTTATTTTTGTTTTCTTGAATATATCATCTTACACTAAAAAAATCAGAAAAAATATAAAAATGTTAGATTTGCATTTTGATAAAGTTTATTTATTATTTACATAAAAAAATTATTTTTATTTAATGATACTTTATTTATTTTAATAATTGTTTTGTAAATTTAATTAAAAACCTAGGGTTTTAGTTATTTTCCTTTACATCATTAAAATATATTATTTTAAAATGTAAAAAGACCAAAAATATTTTATAATACTATAAATTATTTTTAAGACAAAAAATACGAAAAAATGTTCTTCTTACAAATTTAATTTTCTTTTTAATCAATTAATAGATTTAGGGTTTTATTTAAAATCTTTTCCTAGTAAATTTAGGTTTTAATTTTTACTATTTTAATTAATTATTTTTTCTTTTAGTTAATTAGGTTAAACCAAAAACCCTTTTCTCTAAAAAACCAAACAAAATATTCATTTTGTTTACATTTACATTCTTATACATTTTTTCATTTTGTACATTATTTATTTCAATTCTTGTACCAAATCAATATGGTTGTAATAGATAATTAGGCTTTAAATTCTTGCAATCCCAATTTATACTTTATACACCCCCCTCCCACAAGTATTGCAATAGCGTAGTAATTTTAAATTCCGTAATTTATCGCTTTATATACAAATGCTAGTAATTAGGGTTTGCATGGAAAGACTAAAACCAATCAAGTAGAAAACCCTAATCAAAGACAAAACCAAGCATGAAAAATAATACACTTGCACACAAGCACCCCTAGGGTAAAATCCACTTAGTTACCTTACAAAATGGCCATATTACGCATGTGAGGTTTCTTAGCAAAAACAAGCAAAATATAAGATCATAGTCCCTCGATGACGCTATCTATGTTGCCTTTCTAATGATCTTAGTCCCTAAAGAAAAATTCTAAGATACCTTGTAACATTGCTAATCATGGTTATACGATGACCCACGCCCGTCCCGTTTACATCCAAAGATAGGTTTACTTACCAAATCAATAGTAATATAACAATGTCAAAGGAAAGAGGAAATGAACATGAATTACTTTTGAGTAGGTAGAATGCTCCTAATTACTTGCTCAATTTCAAAACAAAATATCCTTGCTATTTTCAAAATAAACACCTACACTTTCAAAACATCTTTCAAAACTTGAAAACATTTTCAAAAGATCAAACACTTTGTATACATTCTTACGAACGAGAATCATTACAAAGTTTGCCTAAACAATGACCTCTTTACAAAATACTTTCAAAAACCACATAAGCATAATTTCAAACAAAAGAAAGTGATCTAGCAAGTAACTAAGAGCCCGTGGGAAACCATGGATGAAAAGGGTGATAATACCTTCCCTTTTCATAATCTACCCCCCGAACTCAAGAAATAATCTCAAAGGTATTTCCTGTGCTTTTT
The DNA here is from genome assembly GCA_948472305.1 of Vicia faba. Taxonomy (NCBI): domain Eukaryota; kingdom Viridiplantae; phylum Streptophyta; class Magnoliopsida; order Fabales; family Fabaceae; genus Vicia; species Vicia faba. The sequence goes on along the minus strand of OX451736.1, from coordinate 1,673,250,853 downwards.
AACCTTTCCTTTTGGATAAAAGAAAAGTCGATGGCGACTCTTGCTAACCGCAACATTTGCAATCAAACGCAAAACACCCAAGTCAGTTCTCCCACCATATCACAAGGGTCAATGCTATTGAAGATGCTTTTTTTGTTTCCTCCATCAATGATTTAACCATTCTTTTGAAGACTGTTAAAAAGAATCTGTTGGAAGTCGGTGTATTCCCAGGCTTTCTTGAAGACATTTATCAATGTTCCACACAAATTAATGGTTTTATATGGATAAAAAAAGGTGTCCAACGCCTGATCAATAGCCATGAAATTCTATTTCATAAAACTCCATCTGTGAAAATTTTGACCAAAAGTGTATCTCAAGAGTTTGAAGACGTGTCCATCATTACCATTTCAAATACTCCTGGTAGGATCACCTCCAAAGATCCTATTAGGATTTCCGCTAAACCAAGAATAGCGCCACTAATTATCACCACACCGGGGCCAGTCCCCTACTCTTTTGATAAAGTTGTGCCCTGGAACTATGGGGCGAAAGTGTATTACCATGGTATCAAACAAGAATCGTGGATCATCGAGAATGAGAATGCTGAAGTTACAAACATTGTCGGATCAAGTAAATTTACTAGGACGGGAAGGATCTTCTCTCTAGAGATCTCACCTCCGACAACCACTAATAGACCCATTCGTATTACTGATGTTAAACTTGTTGCTGATTGTGATACGGTGGGAGAACTGACTTGGGATTTTGCGTTTGTGTTCGCACTTGTTCGGTTTAGCAAGAGTCGCCACCGACTTTTTATTTTATCCAAAGGAAAGGTCAAAAAGCACAGGAAAGACCTTTGAGATGTTTTCTTGGGTTCAGGGGGTAGATTATGAAAAGGGAAGGTGCTAGCACCCTTTTCATCCATGGTTATCCATGGGCTCTTAGTTACTTATTTTAGATCACTTGCCTTTGCTTTTCAATTGTTTGAAATGGTGCTTTGTGTGTGTGGTTTTGAAAATGTTTTGAAAAAGATGCCTTGTCTAGGCAACCTTTGTAATGATTCTTGTTTGAATATATATAAAGGTGTGTGTCTTTTTGAAAAGATAATTCAATGTTTTGAAAGTGGTTTTTGAAGTTGTGTTGTGAAGTGTGTTTGAAAAATGGCAAGGATGTTTTGCAAGATTTTTGATCAACTAACTAAGAGTTTGTCTACCCTATTTTTACTCAATGATATTTCTTATGTTTTTAACCCTTTTAATAGTGTTGTTTCACCATTGTATTTGGTGAACAACCTTGTGTTAGGATGTTAAACGGGACAGGCGCGGGTCGTCGTATACAATCATTGAAAGCAACTTCTGAGACGCTCTAGCAATGTTGTAAGGGACGAGATCATTTTATCGAAGGCAACATCGAGGGTCATCGAGGGACTACGATCTTTGTTTATCGAAGGGGCATTTGCTAGAGTGTCTCATACTCGAGGGACATGATTTCATTTTTCGAGGCAACGAGCGAGGTTACCCTAGAGGTGCAAGAGTGAATGGTGTTTGTCATGTTCATGCATTTGTCTTTGTGTTAGGTCATCTAGCGATCGATTTTAGATTTTCACATACAAACCCTAATCTCTAATCATGGCATATTAAAAAAACATAAAGTCTGAGAATTAAATCCTAAGCTATTACAAAAGAGTATCCGGGGATGGGGGTACAAATTATTTACAAATGGGGATGAGTCTTATCAGAATAATGTCCCAAATATTATGGGTTACAACCAAATCGAATCGACGCAATTCAAATATTAACAAATTATGACAAAGTATAAGATAATGAAAATCAAAGAAATATGAGATGCGTGTATTTATTTACAAATGATCAAATAAAATTTTAACCTAAAAAGACTTAAGTATTATTATTATTTTTGTGTTTTTGTCAATTATATAAACAAAGGGTTTTAAAGAAAAGAAAAAAAAATTATTTAAGTTAAAGCTTAAGATCATTTTTGCATTTTTTGTATTTAATTAAATATACAAATATTAAAGAAAATATATCAAAACAAAATTTAATTCATTATTTCTCTTTATTATTAACAAAACAAAACAAAATAATAGAAAGAAAGAAAACATTGGTTCAAAGAAAATTAATTAGTAAAAAGAAAAGTATGAATATTAAAATTTGAAAAGGGAGAGAAGATGGGCCTCTTAATTATGGCCCAAGAAGAATATCAGAAATGAAAAAGAAAGGGGGGGGGGGGGTGGCGCTAGAAAGTATTGGGCTTTATGCTTTGGTTTGGAGGGAGGCCCAAATAAAGGGTTTGAACAAATTGTTAGGGTTCGCTCATTTGTTTGGAAATTAGGGTTCACAGTTTGTACAGCGGCGCCGCTCCTCTCATCTTCATCCTCTTCGCCTCTCTCTCAGCCATGGGGTTATGATTCCTCCCTCCAAGCTCCAGGTCGCCACAGCTCCACCTTCATCCATCTCTCTCCACGACGGCACAGGGCGTGGTTTAGAAGGTATCGTATTTTTTACAGTTTGCATGTTTAATTCTTGTATGTTTTGTTGTTTGCAAAGTTTGATCTTTGATATTTTGGTGCGTGAGATACAGTGATAGTTTGAGAGGAAAGAACTATACCTTTGTTGCTTTGTTCTGTAAGACAATGAAGGGAGAGGGCTTGGAACGGCGGTGCTCTGGGTGGCCGGAGGAAGAGGTCTGTGATGACAACTCGCTTCTGGTATTTATGTATCTTTTAAACGTTTGATGATGAATGTATATTCTGAAAACCCTATATCATTTTGCTTCTGAATCTTCTCTTCTTCTTCTCTGAATGCTGACTTTGTTTTTGTTGGCTTGAGTTGATGATGAGTACTTCTGAAATGTTGTTCTGATTTGATGTTGAATATATTCTACTGATTATGTTGATGATGAATTTTTCTGAGACTATGTTGTTTGGATTTTCATGGATGTTTGATGATGGTGAAACTGAAAACCATTGCCCTTGAATGCTTGACCATGATGAATTTATTTGTTCTTTGTTTGTCTTTGTTGAGCTTTTGGGAAGGCAGGCTTGTTGTTAGCTTGCTTGTTTCTGGTATCTTGTGCGGTTGGAAACAGGCTTCAGTTGGAGGCAGTTTTTTAGTGTTTGTTAGAACAGGTTGATGCAGTTTTGGCAGATTTGTGTGTTTTGGTTGAGTTTTGGTAAGCTTTAGGCAGGCTTGTGTGATTTGTTCTTTTAACTGGTTTTGCAATCTTTGTAGTTTAAGCAGGTTTTGCTTGAGAAGCAGTTTTTTGCTTTTGAAGGCAGGTTTATGCAGTCTAATAGGTTTTCTGTGTTTGTTACTGCATTTTGAGATGCAGTTTTGTAATACAGGGCTATGAAGTTTTTGTTGTTTTGAGAAGGCAGGTTTTTGGTAAGTTTAGGCAGGCTGGCTGTTAGTTTGCTTTGCTTCTGGTATTGTTAGAAACAGGCTTCAGTTGGAGGCAGGCTTGGTTTCTTAAACTTGCAGTTTTGCAGGTTTTCGTTGGTTTTGAAAACAGGCTTGAAGGCTCTGAGTTTTGCTTGCAAGTTTGGAGGTTATGCCATCTCTCCCCTTTTATCTCCCTTGTGTTTTGACTGTTATATATTTTCTTTGGTTCCTCTTATCTGCCTTTTACAGCCTGCCAAAACTGCAAAACCTATTCACTAGGTTCTCTCTTTCCTCTCTCTCCATAAGCATTCTTAATTGCTTATTTATCCTTTTATTTCTGAAAAATTGGGCTGTCTAGAAAATGATGAAAAAGCATCTTTGACAAGTTTTTTACTTGTCAAACAAATTACTTCCTGCTGCATTGCTTTTTGTCTGCTGCATTGCTGTTTTCATGATGCATTACCATTTTTATCAAATTTGTCTTGTAACTTGGTTTTGGGCAATTTTGTACTGTAGCTGAATATGTGACTTTACTTGCTGTTGAGTTTATTCCTTTGCTTGACTTACCCTGGCAGTTTTGGCACCTGTTTGTCTCTTTGAACTTGTAATACAGTTTGGCTTGGTTAATGTAGCTTGGCACTTAGTTTATAACTCAGTTTGCTTGGTTAATGCAGCTTGGAACTTTTTGTGATTCAGTTTGCTTGGTTAATGCAGTTTGGAACTTTTTGTACTTGATCCATGTTTTTGCATTGAGTTTGACATGCGTGCATTTATATTTTATTTTTCTCTCTGTGAACCGAGAAGAGTGATCTTCTTGTGATTTGCAGAGAGAAAATAAAGTGTGATGAAAAATAGGCAATCTGATTCTAGACGACCAATTTTAATGATGATTTTTTTCTTCTTTTCATTTAAAATAATCTTGTACTGATTTTCGTTTTCTTCTTTTTTCAGGTAGGTACCAGTTGAATAATGGAAGAAACAGTAGAAGATCAAAGATTTCAAGAGATTTAGGCTTTAGATTTATTTTCTTTTCATTTATTGTAAAAAATATTATTGTAAACACTGTAAATTATAAATTTACAATATTTGAATAACATTTGTAACAATATTTGAAATAAATAAATAAAAAGTCTTTGTCAAATAAGAATTTCCTACTGTCAAATATTCCATTCTTTCCCTTGTACCGTCTATTTAATTATTTAAGTCTCTTAAATTAAAATAACTGAGAATGTATCCCAATAACTTTAATTCAGATGAAATAAATAATCAATAAACTTTGCCGTCTCGCAACCTTGCATTAATCATCATACGCCTGGCATTCCAATTAACCATGCTTTGTACAGTTAATCAAACAAGTGTTCCATATACTTTTCACTTCACTGATCAAACCAATGCCTCAAAGTTTCAAATAAAGCCTCAGCTCTTATCCCAGATATTTAGGTTCTTTGATAAACAACCAGCAATCTTGAACAAGCATGACAATAATGTAACAATCAACTGAATATCTGAGGATTCAGTTCTTTCTGAGAAATGCGAGCGAAAAACCGTAATTCTGGATTGACTGATAAAGAAAAGTCTGTTTGACCGATTCTTGAGCCAATCTCAAAAATCAGAGAAAATCCTGGGGTTGTGATTTCTTGTGAAAAAAGGGAGGGCAAATTTTGGGGTATAACACTGATACTCAAGGAAAGGAAAAAATGACTGAGCCTCCCAGGACGGAGGCGCCCACAAAAGATATTACCATTGAGGACCCATCTACCCAAGATATGGAGGAGATTCTAAAAATTATCAGAAAAAGTGATTATAAGATAGTGGAACAGTTAGGGAAAACACCCTCAAAGATTTCCATGTTGTCTTTGTTGCTATGCTCTGAGGCGCATGCCCAAGCCCTGTTAAAATTCCTGAAAAACGCACATGTCCCACAAGAAACTACGACCGACCAACTTTAAAACCGTGTAGCAAGCCTGACTGCTTACAACGGTTTGGGATTTTCAGATGCAGATTTGACCCCGGCTGGGAAGAATCACAACAAAGCTCTGCATGTTTCGATCGAGTGTAAAGGAACCACTTTAGCACATATGTTAGTGGATATTGGGTCCTCCCGAAATGTCTTACCAAAAGGTGCTCTGGGTAAGTTGGACTGTGAAGGCTTAGTGCTGAAACTTAGTGACATTGTGGTGAGAGCTTTTGATGGATCAAAGAGAATCGTCCATGGAGAAGTTGATATCCCTATCAAGGTAGGGTCTCAGGTCTTCAACTCAACATTCTATGTTATGGATATCCTCCTGGCTTATTCTTGCCTGCTTGGACGCTCATGGATACACGGGGCAGGTGTGGTTACCTCCATATTACACCAAAAGCTGAAGTACCCGGTCAAAGGGAAAATTTCCACCGTCTGTGGAGAGGAAGAGTTTATGATAAGTCATTTGAATTCATTCAAATATATTTAAATGGATGGCAAATTCATGGAGACTCATTGTCAAGATTTTGAAGTGGTCCCCCCAATGATTGTTGTTGCCAAGGCCACTCCTATCACTCCCAAAGTTGCTAAAGATACACCAAGGATGGCCTCTCTCAAAGATGCTCGTGTCGTAGTTGAAGATGGAGGTCGCACCATTTGGGGAAAACTTCCTGATATCCCATACAAGTCAGATAAGTTTGGGTTGGGCTTCACTTCTAAGGCTCAAAAAGAGGCTTGATGTGCTCGTACAGGGAAATCGTCTCTCCGTATTAGCAACAATGAATTTAATGCTCTTGGAGACTCTGATAGTGACGATGACTGGGACAAATGGATCTACCCAACTGTTGATGGAGGGCTCAAAAACTGGCAGACCAAGGACTTTATCTCGATCTACTTCGGCCAGGAGTAATTGCCATTTCCTGTTTTTATTACTTTGAGAAATTTATCTGTAATTTCCTCTAAAAAACAATGACTTTAAACCATGTGCCTTTCTGAGGGCACAATGGTCAATTTGTTAAGGGTTTGTCATTTTCATATGTCATATGCTCATTTTAATAAAAACATTGGATTATTTTTCCTTCAAATTTTACGCTCTTTGTCTTTCTTTTATTTTACTGCATTTTCAAATAGCCATGTGACCTTACATGCACAAACACACATTTGCAGATCCACATCCACCCTGGATCTCATTGACAATGATTCCGCTATTTCCATCTATGACTTTGAAAATCCAATCTATCAAGCTAAAGACGAAGGTGAAGAAGATTGTGAAATACTTGGGGAACTCGCCAGACTCCTGATACAAGAGGAAAATGCCATTTGTGATATGGTGGCAGAATTGACTGTTAATACTGGTTTCGCATTTGTGTTTGCAAATGTTGCGGTAAGCAAGAGTCGCCATTGACTTTTCTTTTATCCAACTTAAGGAAAGGGTGAAAAGAACAGAAAGACCTTTTCGAGAGTTTTCTGAGTAAGGGGGGTAGATTATGGAAAGGGAAGGTGTTAGTACTCTTTCCATCCGTAGTTTTCTACGAGCTCTTAGAGGTTTGCTCATTTTTGAAATACCTTTGTGCTTTTGAAAAGTATTTGAAAATGCCTTAGTGTGGCGATTTACTTTGTGATAACTCTTGTATTAGTTTTCAAGAGTGTTGACAAACAAAATGTTTTGAAAGTCATTTTTTAAATGTGTAAGTGTGAAAAAGTTTGTTTTGAGCAAGCATCTAACAACTATCTACTTGTACTCGAAAAGGTTTGTTCTTTTCCTCATTATCCTTTAGACAATGCTATCCTACTATTAGTGAGTAGGTAGCCCTGTCGTTGGATGTATGAGGGCCATCGAAGGGACAATACGGTCACGAAGGCAACTTGGCAAGGAATTTTAGTAAGTGTCCTAAAGTTCTAAGATCACTTTTAACTGAGGCAACGTCGAGAGGGTTATTGAGGTACTTGTGATCTTTCAAACTAGAGGACAACCACTAAAACTTCTCACGTTTCGAGAATTATGATCATTTTCCGAAGGCAACTGAAGTGGGATACCCTAGAGGTGCGTATGTGAAATTGTGTTTGATTCTGTTATTTATCTTGCGCATTTAAGTTTGTTAACATTTTCTTTTCATTCTTATCATGCAATCCTAGTTACTAGCATTTAATATGTATAGAAAAATGTAAAATGCAAAAATAAACCATACGCTATTACATGGTTTTAGGGAGGGGATATTTACAATGTACAAAATTTGGGAGTGCAGAAATTAATAGTGGAAGGTAAAGCCTAATTACTATTAGATTCCAGTATACAGTTACATCAATAACATAAAAATGTGAAAATAAAATAAAGCGCGCGAAATAAAGAAACGTCTAAGAAAACCTAAGAAATCCAAGTAAACAAGAAAAATCTTTTTGTTTCTTTTTGTTTATTTTAAGAGAATAATTAAACTACCTTAAATCTAATTATAATTTAAAAAAGATAATTGGTAAATGAATTTAAAGCCTAATTCTAATATTTTTGTATTTTTATTTGATAAAATAATTTAAACACAAATTAAACCCTTAGTTCTAGCTTATTTTAATTTTAAAAAAAATGCTAAAGTTAATTAATTAATTAATTTCAGAAATTAATTATTTAATTAAAAAACTAATCTTAAGTTTTGTTGATTTTTTATTTAATAAAAAAAAGTTGTTGATTAAGTAAAACAAACAAATTAAAAGAATAAAAAAAAAACAAAATTCAAATGGGCCAGGGTGTTATGAAGCAAAAATGGGGTTTTGTTTGAAAATTTCGTTGGGCCCAAATGTTGAAAACCAGATCGGCTTGGATCCAGTGAGGAGAGGTCTTGATGGCATATGGTAGATCTGCGCGTGGAAGCTCTTAGATCTAAAATAATCATGATCTGATGGTGGTCAATTGGGAGTGTATGGTACGCGCATGGAATGCTGTGCATTGGATCTACAACAAATTTGTTAGAAAATATAAAAACACCAAGCCTGGGGATCAAACCCAGCCCTTTTAGCTTCACAAACACACGCCTTGCCATCTGAGCCACCCATTCATTCGTTAATTCATATAACATAATAATATTATATTATAAAAACAAATAAGAAATTATTCAAACAAAAAACGCGCGCCCAGTAGGTCCCCTGTAATTTAAATGAACCAATCAGAGATACGCATCTAGCAACACAAGCCCTTATCTAAGTCAAACCACCAGAGGGACGCCGGAGTCAAACTCCAGTACACCAAAATATGAATCATGTGAATTTGTTAGTTTCAAGACTGAACCAAGACCCTATCCCACTTAAAATTTCGCCATGATCACGAATCTGGCCTTAGATTGGCCAGAAAGCTCCTGCATCTTGAGTTATGAATCAAAAATACTAACACGGTTTAATCATGTCATTTTATAATTCAAGGCCCTAGCTTCTCATGTAATACGTTAGAACTGATGCAGACATCACCAATAATATGAATATAAGCTTAAAAAGATTTATATAGCATCATTTGAAAGTTTGAGATCACGAAATTTTTACCAAAAATAGAGGTCCAGTTGAGTGCTTATGGGCGTGGCACGGCGTGGATAAAGGTAGGTATGCGCTCCTAGGAAGCTCAGGATGCTGATGGAGGACTTGAAATGGGCTGAAAGAGGCTGGAGCCTGCTTTTTTTGAATTTTCACGATTTTGATAATTTTTGCAATTTTTGGTGGTTCTTCTCAAGCAATTTTCATGTCCATTTGACTTGCAAGTGTGTTGTATATATAGTGGAGATGGAGGGGACAAGAAAGTAAGGAATGAAATGGCCATAAACATGTGTTTTCAAAGCCATGAATGATGTTTTTTAACTTTGCCAAAGTCAAGGAAACTTGTCTCTTTTTGAATTTGGATGAACTTGGACATGATAACACAAAATTAATGGGGACCTAAGCTGTCCAAAACATCAACCCACATGCCAAGGCCTACTTCTAATTATTTTATACATTTTATTTTATATTTATTTGAAATAAATTAAAATAAATATGTACAAAATAAGTAAAAAAATGCAAGGCATGGTAAAATGATTGTATAGGTCCTCTATGAGCTTAGGAGGATGCTTTAAATCCAATAAATTAAGCCCTTGACTTAAAACTTCAAATTTCCTCAATGCATAATTCTTGAAAATTCCCAAATTTTCCCAACTTGGGAAAGCCACAACTTGCTCAATTCTTATCTTATGATGATGATATTTGAGTTTTTGGAAAGCCCAATATTTCTACTTCAATACCTCTTTTGATCAATTTTGCATTTGAAGATTTTATCTTGATGCAAAAGGTCTTGGAAAAAAGTAGCTTTTGTTGACTTTTTGAAAATGACCTGTAATGTATGAACTTGTATCTTTCAAATGATGCATTTCTTGGACTTGAGGGATGAAGAGAAGTTGTAGGGAATGATATTCTAGTCAATATTAGCTTTTGTTTGGGAAAAATGGATGAAGTATGTGGAAGTTATGCCTGGTCAAAATTCAGTTGACTTTTCCTATAGAAACCCTAATTAGCAATTCTTGACTTTTGATGAATTAAGAGCATTTCTTGAGGAATCATGATCAACCCTTTATCAAATGATGGATATAGTTTAAAAATGTTTATTTTGACCAAAAATCATGAAGTTTGATTGTATTTGGGCCATAGTTGACTTTTGACGTAACATAGTTGATTTTCAAGTATTTGGGCAATTGATTGAGCAAACTTGTAGTGTAAGGCATGAAATTTGTCATGGAAAATCTTGAAGGCATATTAGGACAATGGAAAACATTTGAGACCTTTGTAGCTCACACATCTTGATGAAAAGTGAAAACCCTAATTAGAGGTTCGTTGCTTAGGAGGAGAATTTGTCTGGTCAATTCTTAGTCAACCTTGAGCAATTGCGAATCTCTAAGAGCATGCCTTGAGTAAAATGGGAGGGAAAGTTTTAGGGTACAACAGCTGCCCCTGTTCAATCTTCTTAAACTTGAGGATTTAGATTGGCTTGTCTGCCTTTCGTGATCTGGAGGTGGAAGATGATTGAACACTAGAGTGCCCAAAAATTTGCACTCGCATGAAGTAATATTGATGGTTGATGATGTCGGGAATGGGCTTACAGATTCCATTTGGAGAAGATGAGAGAGAGTCGTCAGAGATGGGCTTAAAGATTTCATCTGTTGTACCCCAAAATTTCCCCCCTCATTTTACTCAATGCATACTCCTAGAGATCCTCAATCACACTCAAGGATGCCCAATAGTTGACCACACAAACTCTCTCCTAAGGCAATGTACCTCAAATTAGGGTATCCATTTTCATCAGGGTGTGGGAACTCCAAAGGTCCCAAATTCTTTCCATGGGCCTAATATGTTCTAAAGATCATCCATGTCATGTTTCATGCCTTGCACAAGAAGTTTGCTCAGTCAATTGCTCAGATGCCTGAAAATCAACTATACTAGGTCAAAAGTCAATTATGGCCCACATACAGTCAAACTTCAAGATTTTTGATCAAAATCAACATTTTGAAGTGATATCCATCATTTTATCAAGGGTTGATCATGATTCCTCAAGGAATGCCCCAAATTCATCAAAATCCAAAAGTTGCTAAATTAGGGTTTCTTAGTAAAAGTCAACCAAACTTTGACCATGCATAACTTCCACATGCTTCATCAGAAAATTTCCATCCAGAGCTCATTTTGAAGATAATGCAATTACCTACAACTCATATTCATCCCACAAGTTCAAAATATGTACTCGTAAAAAGATATGAATTTCTATATTATGGGTCCTTTTGAAAAGTCAACAAAAACACCTTTTGGGTCAAAGCTTCTTACATGAACATGGAAAACTCAATTGAGATGAGACCAAAAGGGTGGCTTAGGGGACATCCTAAGCTTTCTAAAAAGTCCAAGAACACCTCTCTAGGGTTAACATTGGAGTAGATATGCCTTGTCAAAGTTGACCCTTTTTGCAAAATTGCCAAAACTCAAATGTGCTCAAAAATGAATTTTTTTCCAAATGGGCTTAACTTTTTATGCTTACACCTCACTTATAATATGGTGCAGGACCCAAATATTCACCCACATATTATTTGCTTCATTTTTCAATTTATTTTGATTTTTTATTAATTAAAAGTTGAATTAAATCAAATAATTGGTGAATAATAGCAAACATATGATTTGATTTGGTTTTTGGACAGGTTGGCAATCAAAATATGCTAAGTTATCAAGAACAAAATGAATCAAGCATAATTGGTACAAGAAAGGGATGATTTGGCTCAAAATAGCAAGTTTACATGTAGCATGAAAATCAAATCAAATCTCTCATAATTGCAAATATTCAATCCAATTTCACATCCCTAATTCATTCCTAGATATATATTGGACATGTACAAAGCATAAAACAAAGGTTTTGCAGTCGTAGAAGAAAAAGAACAAACTCAAAAAAATGGACAAAAAGTGTGACTCGGTATTCATTCCACATGGCCTTTAAGAGCAATTCAAAGCCAGCAATCGTATCCTGGAGCATCCCTGAAGCCAACTGGATCACTTGCAAGCCTTATCGCGCCCATAAACGCACGCAACCATTCCCACGGTTTGCCTTATTTTTTGAAAACGATTACATCAATTCCTGCATTGTTAACACAATTGATTGGCATATTTGTGATCTTTATCATGTTTACAAGCTAACTAAATAGTTTAATTGAGTTTTTGAAGCCTATATTTGTACTTGCCATTGTTAGGGTTTCCATTTGCATTTTGGGGGTTTTTGGCTACAGGAAAAATTAGATCACAAGCTGGATACTAGGATGACCGTGGCATCACGACCGGTTGAACCCTGGTCTTCAATTATATTTATATTGCATTTTGTGAATTTTTGAATTGCACAGGTTTTTAGCCATGGAAGTCTATTTGTAGGTATAGGTTATATACCTAACACGATGGTTCCATGAAGAAGAATATATATGTCAGCCAGCCATTGGAGCATTTGAAAATTCGCGTGCGTGGAATTCAGTTATTTGTTTTCTTTATATTATATTTGGTTTTTATTATACTAACAATTAAAATGCATAGTGCAGCTGGCAACGAGGCATTGGTATTAAGCATAAGGACCTGGGTTCGATCCCAGGTCCCAGCGTTCCCTTTATTTTATTTTCTCTCAACAGATCCAGCGTATCTCTCATCCTGGTGTCAACCATACTCCACCAACATCCAGCCACTTGATCCAGCATAGTATCAGATCCAACGCACAGGCAGTGAGGGACTATGATGTACCCCTAAGTCAACGCCACATGGATCCAGGCGCTGACTGGGCTTGGAGGACTTTTAGGGTTTGGGAAATTCAAATTTGCACCCTCCATTTACTCATCATACAAGCCCAGTTTGCTCTTCTTTCTATTTCTTTTTTTAATTTCTTTAATTAATTTCTTTAATTGTTTTAATTAATTAACACAAAAATTATTATTTTTTATCAAACTAAAAAAATCACAAAAATACATAATTAAATATTATTTATTCAAATTAATATGTTTGAAAATAAATTAGGTTAATTAGTTTATTTGATTATTTGTTTTAGTTAAAATTAAATAGGAATTAGGTTTTAAATTTTGTAATTAAATTATTTCTTTTCTCAAATAAAAAACCACAAAAATACATAAAAAGTTTTTTTTATAAAATACTTTATTTTCTTGAATTATTTAATTTAGTTTAAATTAGGTTAGTTTCAATTTATTTTATAATTAAAAATAGTTAGAATTAGGGTTTTAGTCGTACATAACCTAATTAATTCTTTTTCTCAAAAAGTAGTTAAAATATTTTTTTTTAATTAGATTTTTAGGGTTTTCAATTTTTCTCGCTTTTAATTTGTTTTATTACTTATGTAACTGCTCCGAGTTTGTAATAGTTTTAATTAGGGTTTTAAGCTTCCGCATTTTTATTTTCCGTCAAGATAATTATATAACTGCCAAAGCCTTGTAATAGCTAGGTTTATTTTCTAGCACTTTAAATTCCTGCAAATATTTAACTGTCTAGATGTATGCTAATAGGATTGTATGGGAAGATTACTTGAAATTAAAACGGTAGATCACCTAATGTGTAAAGATTAAATAACTGAAATAATTCATATGCACATATTCACTCCTAGGGTTTACCTCACTTCGGTTGCCTTCGGTAAAACAGTCATTAAGCATAGGAGATTTTAGTGGTTACCCTCCAGTATAAAAGATCAAAATGTCCCATTCGAATGTTGCCTCAGAAATGTTGCCTCGGAAAGATCTTAAGACTCTAGGGTTACTACTAAAGTTTTCTAACTATTGCTTTAGTGATTGTACTTGTCCCTTTCGAATGTCCCTTACAACTCCAACGACATTGCTACCTACTCCTTAATAGTGGGATAGCGCTGTCTAAAGGAAACGAGAAAAAACAATCTTTTTTCGAGTAGGTAGAATCTTAAGTACTTGCTCAATAAAAACTTTTCCCATAAACACCTTTCAAAACATTTTCAAAACAAATTTCGTCACACTCTTGAGGACTGATACAAGGGTTATCACGAAGTAAAATATTTACAAAACAAGCACACGCAAGAAATTTGAAAAAATGAGCAAGTACCTAAGAGCCCATGGAAAACCATGGATAGAAAGGGTGCTAACACCTTCCCTTTTTATAATCTACCCCCCGTACTCAGAATATCTCGAAAAAAGGTTTTTTCTGTTCTTTTTTTCCTTTTCCATGATTGGATGAAATAAAATTCGGTGGCAACTCTTGCTTACCACGACATTTTGCGAACAAAAAACACAAAACGCAAACCAGTAAAAATAGTCGGTTTTGCCACCGTATCACAGAACTTGCGACTCTGCTGGGAATTTACATAAGTGGGGTATACCTTAGGATCTAGGTCATGTTACAAAATTTCTTTTTTGTTTGTTTTCTTTATTCTTAAAGGGTTTTGTTTGGGTTATTATAGATCCTACACCCGGATCTGGGGGCATTCATTAGGTAAACAACAATAGATCGTGGAGACTGTACGGCGTAGACCGATATGGTTTAAGTGATGGCTGTGTTGGTGTGGCACTTTGGTTGGTACCGGTATATTTCATGGGGAAATGAGGATAATACGGGGCCGCTGCATGGTGTCGTGAAGCACTAACGGACCTTAGAACCTTAGTTGAACAAACTTGATGCTACACTAATTGAGATCAGACTTTCGGGATATTTCGGCTGCAAGAAAAGATTGCTTGAGCTGAGACAATGCCCGATAAAGGATGGTCAGTGATATTGAGATCCTCTAGAATCCGGTTACTTTTTATAACAGGTTTGAAACCAACTAAACTTTAAGAGGATACTACCTTTAACCTCATGCAAGCCTTAAACCTGAGGACTTTGTGTGATTTGACTGTGTTGTTATACCTGTGTTTGCTATACCTGTGGTTTATCATGACATTATGCATCATAACATAGCATCCATTCTTATTGCACTAACCATTTCAAAGACCAATGGAGTTTATATTTGTTCTGTTTTGCAGATCATGGCTTCCGTTCGCAGAAACACTATCCGAATCATCTTTTTGTAAGATACCTTCCCAACCTGGTTACTTCAAACTTTGATGAAAAGATGATGAGTGTACTCTTTCAGTTCGTTGATCCCAAGCACCACTGCTTCACCTTTCCAGACTATCAGTTGGTGCCTACCTTGAAAGAATTCTCTCACCTGTTGGATATACCCATTCTTGAGCAGTTACCCTTCATAGGTCTAGAAGAAGCTCCTAAGCCAGAAGTCATTGCCTCAGCTTTGCACCTGAAACGGGCCGACGTGGTATCCAATTGGGAAACAAGAAGCGGAGTCAAGGGTTTTCTAGCTAAGTTTCTGGTAGACAAGGCCCAGCTGTTTTTGGATGATATGGATTTTCAGGCTTTTGAGGAGGCCTTGGCTCTTCTAATCTATGGGTTAGTAATATTCCCTAATCCAGAATCATTCATAGATGTGAATGTTATCAAGATCTTCCTCTCTCGCAACCCTGTTCCAACATTGCTCGGAGATATTTTGCACACCCTCCATACTCGTACCATGAAGAGAAGAGGGATTCTTATGTGTTGCGTGCCATTACTGTCGAGGTGGTTTATTTCTCACCTCCTTAGGTCCGTACTGAAGAATGAAGAAGGTTTGGGTTGGTCGCAAAGGATAATGTCACTTGCTCATACGGATATTCTTTGGTGTTCTCGAGCTATGGAAAACACTACTATTATTGACCGCTACAGAGAGTACCCTAATGTCCTGTTGCTTGGCATCAGAGGGGGTATAACCTACAATCCTTGTTTAGCTCTACGACAATTCGGTTATGCTCAAAGAAATGGCCCCCACGATTTACTTATCGAGGGCATTGTATTCAACTATGAGGATGATGTTAAAGAGTATCGCCGGAGGTTCATACGAGCTTGGGGCATGGTAAATAGATCTGGAACCAAGGCCTTGGGGCCAAAGGCTTTCATTCCTACGGAACCTTACCTCCAATGGGTACGAGCTCGTGCTCAGAAGCTTATGATGCCCTATGTGGCCAATGTACCAGTGATTGTGGAACCCACTATTGAAGAAGGTATTCCTTACACGGTTCTCTATCCCTATATGCCCACTGATCTTGGGGAATTACATAGGTCTTGGATTCAGTTGATAAAGGAGCGGGATACTTACAGGGATCAGTTCCATGACTAGGAGAGGAAAGTTTTAGAGCTCACAAAGCAGCTCCAGCAAGAAAAAGGACTCAATGATTATCTCGGCACAAAGAGGAAGCATCCATGGGAACTTTGATGTCTTTTATAATTTTAGATTTGTTTTAATTGTAATGCCTAAAAGGAATTCAAACTTTGAATTCAGCTAATAAAATCTTTGTTTATTTTGGTTTGCAAATTTAAATTTCCCAAAGTCTTTGAAATCATTGCATGAGCATCCCATTCATAACATTTCATGTACAGGTACCATTACAGGTTTCTCATATTCTTTGTTGTTATTTCAGCAGAAATGTATTCCGAACAAAGAATCAAGGACTTGCAGGCACAGAACGCCCAGTTCTAACAAATGTCATAAATCTGGCAAAAGGGCAGGAGGATCTGAAAGCCCTCATCCTGAAAGAGAAGAAGAAAAAGAAGAAGGCTGCTGGTATTCTGAATATGGGCAGAAGGTTTGGAGAGCGGTTAAAGAGACAAGTTGATCTGACCTCTTCATCCAAGGAAGGGGAGAATCAGGAAGAAGAGAAGGATCTCAGTCCTGCAATTTCTGGAAATGATACTGACTACAATGATGAGCAATATCCCCCTGCTGAGGATAAATACAAGCATTTGGAAGATCGTCTGAGTGCCATGGAAGTTTAGAGGATACCTGGACTGGATTTCAAAGAATTGGGATTGGTGTCGGGAGTGGTCATCCCCCAGAAGTTCAAAGATCTAGTTTTTGCTAAATATGATGGGGTATCCTGCCCAAAACTCCATCTCTGTTCTTATGTTAGAAAAATCCAGCCCCACGCCGCTGATAGAAATATGTGAGTTCATTTCTTTCAAGATAGTTTGTCAGGGACTCAGCTTGAATGGTTCTACCAGCTGGAGGGAGCTAATGTCTGAAACTGGGAAGATCTGGCTGCTGCTTTCTACAAGAAGTATTAATATAACGCCGACCTTGCTCCTACTCGTACTCAACTCTAGGGTATGTCCATGGGTGCAAGTGAAGGCTTTAAAGATTATGCACAAAAATGGAGAGACTTGGATGGCAGAGTTCAACCCCCGTTGTCTGATAGGGAGTTGGTTGATATGTTTATAGGGACGCTATCTGGTCCATTTTTCAATCATTTGATCGGCAGCTCATCAGTTGGTTTCACCGAGCTGATTCTAATTGGAGAAAGAGTAGAAGTCGGGATCCGAAGCGGCAAGATACAGAAGGATTCCTCTTCGAGCTCAGTAAAGAAGCCTTTCGCTGGTAAGAAAGAAGCCAGTGCCATCTATAGCCTGAGGGGCCAAAATAGGGCTGAACATCGTCAGACAGTAAGTGTCGTGATGATACCTAGACCTACAGTTGGTCCACAATGCAACAATCAACAAAGGGTGGAAAGACCACAACGACAGTTTACACGCATCAACATGACATTGGATGAAGTGCTACCTCATCTTCCGAGATCCAATTTGGTAACCTTGAAAGAGGATCCCAAGAATCCAAATACTACATCTCCCTGATATAATCTGAATTCCTAGTGTGCCTATCATTTTGAGAGTCCTGGCCACGATACAAATAACTACTGGGCTCTGAGGAACAAATTACAAGACTTGATTGAAGCCAAGGAATCGAGTTTGATGCTCTGAAAAAGCCAAATGTCATAACTGCTCCTATGCCTAAACACGGTCGTGAAATTAATGTTGTTGATACTGATTTGTTCGTTACCTCTGTTGACGAAGTTTCTACTCCTCTCATGACTGTCAAGAAGAATTTTCTGTGGCCGGTTTATTTCTGGGTTGTGGTGAAGGTTTCCACATGTGTTCATTTCTACCTTCTGGTTGCCGTTTGCTGAAATTAGGTGTTCAACGCCTGATAGATAGCAAAGAAATTTTGTTTGAGAAAACTTTGGTTCCCGTAGTCCCATATGAAGACATTGCCACTATAACCATTTCCGCCAATCCTTCCAAGGTTTCCTCGAGAAGACCTATTAGGATTACATCTGCTCCAAGAATTGCTCCGTTGATAATCACTGTTCCTGGTCCTGTCCCGTATGTCTCGGACAAAGCTGTCCCATGGCATTATGGTGCCGATGTGTACTATCATGGCATCAAACAAGATTTGAAAGATGAAGAGGCTGATCCTGATATTGGTAACATTGTCGGAACCAGCAAAGTTACCCGAAGTGGAAGGGTCTTCTCTCCCGAGATTTCCCCTAAGACTGTCAACAAACCTATTGTCATTCCATCTGTTGTTCCTGCTAGTACATCAACTATAGTTCCTGTTTGTACTCCAGCTATTACCCCTGTCGGCGAATCGTCTGATACCCGCGGCAAAGAAATTATAGGTGAGCCTTCCTGGCCGGAGGCGCCTAAGAAAATTGTTGTGGAAGCCTCTAAGCAAGAGATAGAGGAAATACTGAAAATCATTAAGAAGAGCGACTACAATATGGTCGAGCAACTGCGGCAGACCCTATCAAATATATCCATGTTATCTCTGCGGTTTTGCTCTGAGGCCCATACGAAGGCTTTGATTCCATTCCTCAAAACTACGCATGTGCCACAAGAGACTTTAGCTGATCAGTTCAAAGATTGTGTGGCCAGCCTGACTGCTGATAATGGGTTGGGTTTTTCAGATGCAGACTTTACACCAAATGGAAAGAAGCATAATGATGCTCTGCATGTCTCGATTGAATGCAGGGGCACCACTATGACTCATGTGCTAGTAGATACTGGGTCTTTGTTGAATGTTCTACCAAAGAAGGCGTTGGACCGGTTGGATTGCGAGGGTTTAACTCTAAAGCCTAGTAACATTGTGGTAAGGGCTTTTGACGGATCAAAGAGAATGGTGCACGGGGAGGTGGACATCCCTGTCAAAGTGGGTTCTCAGAATTTTGGGTCCACCTTTTATGTGATGGATATCAGGCCGTCATATTCTTGTTTGTTGGGTCGTCCTTGGATCCACGAGGCTGGGGCAGTTACTTCCACACTCCACCAAATGCTGAAGTATCTGGTGAAAAGGAAAATTGTTACTGTGTGGGGTGAAGAGGAGTATATGGTGAGCCACCTCAATTCCTTCGGCTACGTAGAAATGGACGGGGAATTCATAGAAACTCCTTGCCTGAACTTTGAAGAGGTCCCTCAGATCTTAGCATCGACTGTAACTACTAATAGCAACAAACCTCCTCTGAAGATGGCTTCTGTCAAGGACGCCAGGGCTGTGGTTGAAGAAGGTGGGTGTGCCAATTGGGGTCAGCTCCCTGATTTCACTCATAAAACTGACAAATTTGGTTTGAGCTTTACTATAGGGGCTCAAAGGGCTGCTAGACGCGCTCGGGATGGAAGACCTCCCCTACACATCAACAATCGTGGGGTTAATGTCATTGAAGACAGCGAGGAAGACTCAGACATGGACAACTTGATCTACCCAACTACCAACGGTGGACTGAGTAACTGGACGGCTAGGGACTTTATACCTGTTTCTTTTATTCCACAGTAATTGACTTACTTGTTTTGAGATTTGTAATAAACAATTCTAAACTTTACGGCCTGGTGCCTTGCCAGAGGCACCTTGGCTTTGCTTGTGAGTGCTGTTATTTGTCATTTAGTATATCATTAATGAAGCATTGGAAGTTTTCTTGCATACAAATTTTGCGCTCTCTGTTTTTCTTTTCTGTTTTTCACTTTATCAAAACAGCTATTCTCTTACACACACTCACGTATCATAATGCAAATCCATATCCACTCTGGATCCCATTGATAACAGCTCTGCTATTGCCAGTTATGACTTCAAAAATATGATCAACCAAGCCGAGGACGAAGGTGAGGATGATTGTGAGGTGCCTGGAGAACTTGCTAGACTATTACAGCAGGAAGAAAGGGTCATACAACCCCATGAAGAGCTGGTTGAGATAGTGAACTTGGGTACTGAGGAAGACAGAAAAGAGGTTAAAATAGGCACAAATCTGGAGCTTAGCGTCAAACAGAGGCTGATACAGATGTTGCACGACTATGTCGTGATCTTCGCCTAGTCCTATGAAGACATGCCCGTTTTGGATACTGATATTGTGGTACACCGCCTGCCGACTAAAGAAGATTATTCTTCGATTAAACAGAAGGTCCGTCACATGCACCCTGAAATGTCAGAGAAGATCAAGGCAGAAGTCATGAAACAGTTCGACGCGGGATTCTTAGCTGTTACTTCGTATCCACAGTGGGTTGCCAATGTTGTTCCGGTACCTAAGAAGGACGGTAAGGTACATATGTGTGTTGATTACAGAGATACGAACAGGGAAAGCCCCAAGGATGACTTCCCACTTCCTCACATTGATGTTCTGGTCGACAACACCGTGCAACACAAAGTCTTCTCCTTCATGGATGGTTTCTCTGGCTACAACCAGATCAAAATGGCTCCTGAAGACATGGAGAAGATAACCTTCATTACACAGTGGGGCGCCTTCTGCTACAAGGTGATGCCTTTTGGGTTGAGGAACGTTGGGGCAACTTATCAGCGTGCCATGGTCGCTTTGTTCCATGATATGATTCACCACGAGATCGAAGTCTATGTTGATGACAAGATAGCCAGGTCTCAGACTGATGAAGAGCATCTTGATCATCTCCAGAAGTTGTTCGATAGGTTGAAGACATACAAGTTGAGGTTGAATCTGAACAAGTGCACCTTCGGGGTAAGGTCTGGTAAGCTTATGGGTTTCATTGTCAGTGACAAGGGTATTCAGGTAGACGCTGCGAAAGTAAAGGCCATACAAGAGATGCCGTCTCCCCACACAGAAAAAGGATTAGAGGGTTCTTGGGACGTCTGAATTATATCGCCAGATTCATTTCACATTTGACTGCCACTTGTGAGCCAATCTTCAAGCTTCTGAAGAAAGATCAAGTGGTAAAGTGGAATGATGAATGCTAGACCGCTTTCGAAAGAATCAAGGAATACCTTCAAGAACCACCAATTCTGATGCCTCCAGTTGAAGGAAGACCTTTGATATTATACTTGACAGTGCTAGAAAATTCAATGGGGTGTGTGTTGGGGCAACATGACGAGTTTGGTCAAAAAGAGCACGCAATATATTACCTTAGCAAAAAGTTTACCGACTGTGAGACACGATACTCATTGCTCGAGAAAACTTGCTTCACTTTGGTATGGGCTGCTCACCGACTGAGACAGTATATGCTGACTCACACTACCTTGTTGATATCAAAGATGGATTCGATCAAGTATATTTTCGAGAACCCCGCTCTCTCTAGAAGGATAGAAAGGTGGAAAATGATCTTAACTGAGTATGACATACAATATACAACCCAAAAAGCAATAAAGGGGAGTGTATTAGCTGATCATTTGGCTCATCAGGCCGTGGACGACTACTAGTCTATGAATTTTGAGTTTCCGGATGAGAATATCATGTTGGTGACTGACTACGAAGAACCTGGACTGGATGAAGGACCTGAGGAGGGATCCCGATGGTCTCTGTATTTTGATGGAGCCTCAAACGCACTAGGTAACGGCATTGGCGTTGTAATCATATCCCCCAAGGGCTGTCATACTCCTTTCACCGCCCGATTATGTTTCAACTGCACCAACAACATGGTAGAGTATGAAGCATGTATCATGGGTCTTCGAGCTTCTATTGACCTGAGGATCAAGTTCTTGAATGTATTCGTGGATTCCGCTCTGGTGATAAGTCAGATCAAAGGTGAGTGGGATACGAAGCACCTGAATCTCATTCCTTATAAGGAGTATGTGCTAACATTGATCCCACACTTTGAGGAGGTAACCTTTTAACATTTACCATGAGATAAGAACCAGTTAGCGGACGCGCTAGGTACCATGTCTTCTATGTTCAAGGTTAGGTGGGACAATGAAGCTCCCCAAATTACCATTGAGAGGTTGGATGAACCAGCACACTGCTATGAGATCGATACTGAAGAAGTGGCAGAGAAACCCCAGTTTCACGAAGTCAAAAGGTATCTCGAAGCTCAAGAGTATCCCGAAGGGGCATCTGTCAATGATAAGAAGTTTCTGAGAAGGTTCGCTGCAAAGTTCTTCCTCAGTAACGAAATCCTCTATAAACGCAACCATGACTCCACACTATTACGGTGTGTAGACAAGAGCGAAGCAGAGAGGATCATGACAGATCTACATGAAGGCACCTTCGGAACCCATTTTAGTGGACATACCATGGCTAAGAAGATCCTACGGGCAGGATATTATTGGTCCCCCATGGAAGACGATTGTTATCAGCACTCTAGAACTTGTCATAAGTGCAAAATCTATGCTGATAAGGTGCATGTGCCTCTAGTCCCCTTAAATTTATTGACAGTTGTTGTACCCTAAAATTTGCCCTCTCACTTATCAAGAATTTTCTCACAAGATCTCATTTGGATCAAGACTGCATTTGGGTTTATCAGCTCAAGACACCTCCTCAAGCACTGATGACTGAAAATTAGGGTTTGAGTTTGCACAAGGATTATTGAACTTCCAATGCCCCATATGACTTTCATGGATCATTATGGACCCCCAAGATTATTCATGTCAAGTTTCAAGCTTTGGATCACACTTTTGATCAGTCAATTGAACAGTTGACCTAAAAATCAATTGTATTGGGGAAAAAGTCAACCATAGCCAATTTACAGTCAAACTTCATAATTTTTTATCCACATCAAATTCTAAGCCCATATGTGTCATTTGATCAAGTTTGGACCACAACTCATCAAGAAATTTGTTCAAATCATCAAAAGGGCAAAATGGTCAAAATTAGGGTTTTGACTAGGAAAGGGGGATTTCTGGTTTTTGACCTAGAAAATGGTCAATTGAGTAAAGGAATGATCTCAAGAGTCCAATTGAATCACTTTGACCTAATTACATGGTTCAAAACACTACAAGTCCATTGGATTGACAAATGGATTTTTCAGTCAACTAATCAAAAGTCAACTGTATACTGAAAAGTCAAACTTTGAATTTTTGGTAAAATTCAAATGTCAAAGATCATAATTCATAAAAACATGTCAAAATATGAAACTTGTTCACCAAGAAATCAAGAATTCAAGATTTTATTTTGAAAAGTTGAAATTTCTTAACTTAGAAATTTTTCTAAGTATAGAAAATTTCTTATTTTTTCACAACTTTGAGCCAAATTTTCACCATGATGCAAGATGATTCAAGAGAAACTTCTAACATGAAAGTTGTAGATCCCCATGAAATCTACAACTTTTCTTCACACAATTTCTCCTAAAAATTCTTGGATCTCAAGTTATAATTTTGTGAATACATGCTCATGAACTAAAAATGACTTAGTGAAATTTTACCCTAGTTAGGCCGATTTTTGACCTAACTTCATGGAAATTTTTCACATAGTTACAAGGGGAATCTTAGAAAGAAATTCAAAGATGAGTTGTAGAGCACATTGCAAGCTTTCCAAAATATCCAAGAACTCCTTGAGATCATTCTTGAGTAGGTAGAATCGAAGAGATGAAGTTGGTGTTTTGTCACTTGGATTACAAGCCATTTTGTGAAGAACATTGGATCCAATCCTCAAGAATGTTGTACAAATCCCACTTTGAAAGCTTCTAACTTGACTTTCACTCCATAATTAAATGTTTTCACAACTGTTGGAAGCTTTAACCCAAGCATTCAATGCATTGTACAAACTTAATTCCATTTTTGGGAGAAAGGCAACATTGCCATTTTAGAAAAGTAAACTTTATGCAAAGTCAGCTTGCATTGAGCCTTGCATTTGTTCTTTCTGCACAAACACACTCCACACAATCAGAACAAGTGTTCTTAAAGGTCTCAATCCCCCTACAAGCCTTGTACTTCACCTTGAAATCATGCTTGCTAGCTTTGCTTCAAAAACAAGTAACTAAGCAAAACATGTGAGTTTTTGAAATCTGAGTTATTACAAGTCTTAGAATCTCTTACTTATAAGTAGATACACTATTGGAAAGTTGACACATGAATAATATAGCCCTGAAACTGCCTCAAACATCCAAGAACCAAAAACCTGTTCAAGAGCACCATTAACATCCAGTTCTGAACCAAAACTCATGATCTTCATTTCCACTCGTGCGTTTTGAAAACTAATCACTCAAACACCTTCTAAACATCATACCAAAGCAATCCATACCCTTGTTTCCTCACTGTAACTCCTCCATCACTATCCACCATTTTCAAAAACCAAGCTTGCAGGTTGACTTGAGTAAGGAGATTCAGGGACATTCAAGGCAAAGTAAGAGTTGGGATACACTCAAGGAGGTCCAGGAAAGCTAAACAGATCCTTAAGCCATCTCAAAAGTTGCTCAAACTCCATTCACGACTCCAACTGCAAGAGGTAAAAACTCAAACTTCTATCTCTTCATACAAGCATCATTTGATCCTGATTTGTGAAAACAAAATGTAGATATCCTGGCTCTAAAGCTAAGCATGTTCATAGTTTCCATTTATATTGACTGTGTATAGAGAATTTTGGATTTGAAATTTCTGAGAAAATTAGGTTTCAATTTAGGGCCAGAAAAATTAGTTTTTACCTTTGACATTTAGTTTACATAAGTTATATGTTTGAATTCGTGGGAAGAAACACCATAACTTTCATGTTTGGAGTTTCCATTTTTGTGGAGAAATGAGGAAGATACAGGTGGTCCGACCATGGCTCAAGGTTGAAGATGAAGTTTCCTTCAGAAAGCAATTTGCCTTATATATTTATGGTTTTACCTATATAAATGGATGTACAGCCACCCCCAATGGTAAGGCAGCGCGCGTTATTGCTAGAGGTCATGGGTTCGAGCCTCAGCGCGCTGCCTTTTGCATTTTCTCACATTTTTTCATATTTTTTGTCTCTTGCAGCGCTGGGCCTCTACTTCTTTGGGTCTTTGTTTTTTTCTAACATTTTCCTCTCTGTTTCATATTTGCACCTCCCTGGCCCATTTTTATTTTCATTCATTTATTTATTTCTTTTTCTTTTAAATATATTTTCTGAAATACCAAAAAAATCATAAAAATATAAAAGATATAGATTTATATTTTGACATAATTTAATTATTTTTCTACATAAAAATTATTTTATTTATCACACTTTATTTACTTTTATTAATTTCCTTGTAAATATTTAAATAAAACAAGGTTATTATTTATTTAAATACACTTATTTTTTAATATAAAAAAGACCAAAATATTTCATGACACCATATATTATTTACAACTGTAAAAATACAAAAATACTTTTTCTTTAAACTTATTTCCTTTTGATCAACTAAAATCGATTTAGGGTTTCATCCAAAAAATTAATCTTTTCTTAATTAAAATCTTTCTTAATTAATTTCCTTATTTAACTTAATTACTTTTTTTCTCTAGTTAGGTTAAAATCAAGACCCTTTTTCTTAAAAAACCAAACAAAAAAATCATTTCTTTGCATTTACATTTCTTGCATATTTAATTCATCTTGCATATTATTTGTTTCAATTATTTGTACAATAATTCAATTTGGTTGTAATAGATAAATTAGGTTTTTATTATTGCAATCCCCATTCATAAATTGTATACCCCCCTCCCACAAATGTTGTAATAGCGTAGTAACTTTAAATTACGCAATTTATCGCTTTTACATAACATACTAGTAATTAGGGTTTGTATGGAAAGAATAAAACCAATCAAATAGAAAATTCTAATCCAAGACAAAAACAAGCATGAAAATGACACCCTTTGTACACAAGCACCCCTAGGGTTATCCCACTTGGTTGCCTTACAAAAATGGCCATATTAAGCATGTAAGGTATCTTAGCAAAACAAACAAACAAATACAAGATCATAGTCCCTCGATGACGCTATTCAAAGTTGCCTTACAAAATGATCTTAGTCCCTCAAAAAAAGAATGCTAAGATGCCTTGCAACATTGCTAATCATGGCTATGCGATGACCCACGCCCGTCCCGTTTACATCCAAATATAGGGTTGCTTACCAAATCAATGGTAAGACAACAATATCAAAGGAAAAGAAAATGAACAAGAAAGACATTTGAGTAGGTAGATTGCTCCTAATTACTTGCTCCATCTCAAAATAAATATCCTTTCTATTTTCAAAACAATCACATACACTTTCAAAACATCTTAAAAACTTGAAAACATTTTCAAAAGATCAACATCTTTGTATACATTCTTACGAACGAGAATCATTACAAAGATTACCTAAACAATGGCCTCTTTACAAAATACTTTCAAAAAACCACACAAAGCACAATTTTAAAAAAAAGTAAGTGATCTAGCAAGTAACTAAGAGCCCATGGAAAACCATGGATAAAAAGGATGCTAATACCTTCCCTTTTTTATAATCTACCGACCGCATCACAACAGCTTTGTGGCCCTTTGCGATGTGGGGCATCGACATGATCGGAGAAATCAGGCCCGCCGCTTCCAACGGACATCGCTTCATCTTGGTAGCCATTGATTACTTCACAAAGTGGGTTGAGGCAGCCTCTTTTTCTATAGTAACCAAGAACGTCGTGGCGCAATTTACCCAACATAATCTGACTTGTCGATATGGTGTGCCAGAGAGAATTATTACTGACAATGGTATGAATCTCAACAACATAATGATCACCGAGCTCTGTAAACAGTTCAAGATACAACATTATAATTCTTCCCCTACCGGCCGAAGATGAATGGTGTTGTTGAAGCAGCTAACAAGAACATCAAGAAGATTGTACATAAGATAACGGTGACATACAAAGACTGGCATGAGATGTTACCATTCGCTCTTCATGGGTACTGTACCTCAGCACGGACGTCGACATGGGCAACACCCTACTCTCTGGTATAAGGCATGGAGGAAGTCCTACCCATCGAAGTCCATATACCCTCTCTCAGGATTATGAAGGATGCGGGTTTGAACAAAGACGACTGGATCCAAACCCGACTTTATCAGCTGAATCTAATCGATGAAAAGAGACTTACTGCTATCTGCCAAGGTCAAACGTACCAAAAGAGAATGATAAAGGCTTTCAACAAGAAAGTCAGGCGTCAAGAATATCAAGTCGGGGATCTAGTAATCAAGCGATCATACTGCTGCAAGGTGATCCCAGGGGAAAATGGACCCCCACGTACGAAGGGCCATTTGTGGTTAAGAACATTTTCTCGGGGGGAGGTATTATTCTAACCACCATGGATGGTGACGACCTTCCTCACCCTGTCAATGCAGACATAGTGAAAAAATACTACGCATAATCAAAGACCCGCTAGGTCGACTGGCCTAGGAAAAAATAAAGGCTTCCCGGCGAACCAAAAGGGTTCGGGAAAACGTAAGGGATGAAAATGAAAAAATCTGTACACCTGGAAAGTCGAAAACCCAAAAGGGAGGCTTGGGCAAAAAAGGGTATCCCGGTGGATTGAAAACCCGAAAGGGCAGTCCAGGAAAAAGTTAGGGATTGAAGCGTATCACTATGTCTCATTGGATCATTTTGCGACCATACTTCGGCATCGACTATTAAGCTCTGACGGCACCAGTCAATCTGATCCGCCTTCAGCCAAGTAGAAAAGTGATGAGACGCTTGAAGATATAAAGGCAATAGCATAGTTGGAACCCAATGGGGTTGTTTCATATAATTGTTTTTATTTCTTTTACACAAATTGTAATTTCTTCCGGCGGCGTTCTCTTACTAGGACGTCAGCCTCTTTGTACAAAAAACGCCTATTACAGGCCAACTTCGAAAATCAATACAAATCATTTTCACAAGAAACTTCAATTCGTTTTTCTTTTTCAGTTTTATTTTTTCAGAACGTCCAATGATTTATCTTTGATATATGCATTTGAAAAATGACTTCTGCTCATAAATGTTTACATAAGAAACAAAAGACAATTACTCGTAATTCCAGAAACAGGGGAAAAACAAGAAGTGTCAAACCCTACAGTTACTCTACCCAACAGGTACCGGGATAGAGTCAGCTTGGGAACATAATTATTTGTACATACACTCCCCACAGAGTAAAAACATCCAAAGGAATTGATGTCAGCTTCCCTGAAGCAGGACATAACTATCCCCAGCCGAGGTTCGTAATCGCGGGCAAGTAAGTAAATTTCATCCCCCAAGCGGTGTTTATTTCTCCAGATACAAAATTTCAATCTCTAACAGAGTTCATCATCTCTAACAACGGAATTTCATCCCCAACTGAGTTTATTCCTCCAGATCAGCAGGTATATCAACATATTATCTCTTCCCCTAATTTTGGTCCCTGCAGAGTTACTCTCCAGCATCTCTTCCCGACAAAATATTTACAAATCTCCAGCAACCGTCAGAGATTTATTTTCCCAGACGAGAGCATGCCCCAATAGCATTTCATAAACATACATCATGACATACGCATACAACATAATCTCATTTAATTTGAAAACATCATCTCACCCTGCATGTCATGCATCGCATATAACTAACCCTGATATCTTTTGCAGGAAAAGACGATTAGCTTTAACAAGTCCAGCAGTTATACAAATTACATCTATAAACGACTAATGGAAACTCAGTTCCCAAAATCAAATGGATCGACTAATCTACATTATCGCTTTGAAGTAACCCTACCATCCAGGTTCCTTCTCATAGCTCTACTATTTGGGCTTTCATACCGGAGTAACCCTACTACCCAGGTTCCTTCTCACAGCCCTACTATCCAGGCTTTCATATCGAAGTAACCTTACAACCCAAGTTCCTTCTCACAACCCTACTATCCCGGCTTTCATATTGAAGTAACCCTACGAACCAGGTTCCTTCTTACAGCCCTACTATCCCGGCTTTCATATCAAAGAAACCCTACGATCCAGGTTCCTTCTCACATCCCTACTATCCAGGCTTTCATATCGAAGTAACCCTACTATCCAGGTTCCTTCTCACAGCCCTACTATCCCGGCTTTCATATCGAAGTAACCCTACGACCCAGGTTCCTTATCACAACCCTACTATCCCGGCTTTCATATCGAAGTAACCCTACGACCAGGTTCCTTATCACAACCCTACTATCTAGGCTTTCATATTGAAGTAACCCTACCATCCAGGTTCCTTCTCACAGACCTACTATCCAGGCTTTCATATCGAAGTAACCTTACAACCCAAGTTCCTTCTCACAACCCTATTATCCCGGCTTTCATATTGAAGTAACCCTACGAACCAGGTTCCTTCTTACAGCCCTACTATCCCGGCTTTCATATCGAAGTAACCCTACGACTCAGGTTCCTTCTCACAGCCCAACTATCCAGGCTTTCATATCGAAGTAACCCTACCATCCAGGTTCCTTCTCACAGCCCTACTATCTAGGCTTTCATATCGAAGAAACCCTACGACCCAGGTTCCTTCTTACAGCCCTACTATCCAGGCTTTCATATCAAAGTAACCCTACTATCCAGGTTCCTTCTCACATTCCTACTATCCAGGTTGTCATTTCAAACTAACCCGACTATCCAGGTTCCTTCTCATAACCTTACTATCCAGGTTCCTTCTCCCTTATCTCTAGATAGCAGTCCACAACACTGTAAGACTTGGACCTGATCAAACACGATTGGTTTCACATTTCCCCAGTAAGTCATGGTGCAACCTGTATACTGACCAGATATGCAGTTCACTCCCGCTTCCTCAAGCCGGAGTTATTTCCCCAGTAGAGTAACAGACAACTGAAGCTCCTAAAATTCTATTTCTCCTAAGATAGATACCAACGTTCCTCAGCAGATTCCTCATCAACAACAGTAACAGGAACTCTCATCTAAGGAATGTCTCAGGAAATCAACATCCTCTAGATGGCATCTTTAAGCCCATCTCCGACGATATTCCGCCACATCTTGGATGGCATCTTTAAGCCCATCTTCGACAATCATCTATCATCAACCTCCAAATGGAATCTGTAAGCCCATTCCTGATGTCACAAATCAAGTATTACTTCATGCGAGTGCAAATTTTTGGGCACTCTAGTGTTAAAACATCTTCCACCTTCAGATCACGAAAGACAGGCTAGCCAATCTACATCCTCAGGTTTAAGAAGATTGAACAGGGGCAGTTGTTGTACACCAAAATTTGCCCCCCAATTTTTACTCAATGCATACTCCTATAGATCCTCAATCACACTCAAGGATGCCCAAGAGTTGACCAGACAAACTCTCTCCTAAGGCAATGTACCTCAAATTAGGGTTTCCATTTTCATCAGGGTGTGGGAACTCCAAAGGTCCCAAATGATTTTTGTGGTCCTAATATGTTCTCAAGATCATCTATGTCAAGTTTCATGCATGCGCAATAAGTTTTCTCAGTCAATTGCTCAGATGCTTAAAAATCAACTATACTAGGTCAAAAGTCAACTATGGCCCACATACACTAAAACTTAAATATTTTTGGTCAACATCAACATTTAGAAGTGATATCCATCATTTGATCGAGGGTTGATCATGATTCCTCAAGGAATTCCCCAAATTCATCAAAACCCAAAAGTTGCTAAATTAGGGTTTCTTAGTAAAAGTCAACCAAACTTTGACCAAGCATAACTTCCACATGCTTCATCTTAAATTTTCCATCCAAAGCTCATTTTGAAGAGGATGCAATTCCCTACAACTCATCTTCATCCCACAAGTTCAAAATATGCACTCATAAAAAGATATGAATTTCTACATTATGGGTCCTTTTGAAAAGTCAACAAAAACACCTTTTGGGTCAAAGCTTCTTACATGAACATGGAAGACTCAATTGAGATGAGACCAAAATGGTATCCTAGGGGACATCCTAAGATTTCTAAAAAGTCTAATAACACATCTCTAGGGCTAAAATTGAAGGATCTATGCCTTGTCAAAGTTGACCCTTTTTGCAAAATTGCCAAAAGTCAAATGTGCTCAAAATGCATTTTTTTGCCAAATGGGCCTAACTTTTTATGCTTTCACCTCACTTATAATATGGTCCACGACCCAAATATTCACCCACATATTATTTGCTTCATTTTTCAATTTATTTTGATTTTTTATTAATTAAAAGTTGAATTAAATCAAATAATTGGGGAATAATAGCAAATATATGATTTGATTTGGTTTTTGGACAGGTTGGCAATCAAAATATGCTGAGTTATCAAGACCAAAATGAATCAAGCATAATTGGTACAAGAAAGGGATGATTTGGCTCAAAATAGAAAGTTTACACGTATCATGAAAATCAAATCAAATCTCTCATAATTGCAAAGATTCAATCCAATTTCACAACCCTAATTCATTCCTAGATATATATTGGACACGTATAAAAGCATAAAACAAAAGTTTTGCAGTCATAGAAGAGAAAGAATAAACTCAAAAAAGTGGACAAAAAGTGTGACTCGGTTTTCATTCCACAGGGCCTTTCAGAGCAATTCAAAGCCAGCAATCGTATCATGGAGCATCCCTGAAGCCAACTGGATCACTTTCAAGCCCTATCGCGGCCATAAACGCACGTAACCATTCCCACGGTTTGCCTTATTTTTTGAAAACGATTACATCAATTCTTGCATTGTTAACACATTTGATTGGCATATTTGTGATCTTTATCATGTTTGCAAGCTAACTGAATAGTTTAATTGCATATTGAAGCCTATATTTGTACTTGCCATTGTTAGGGTTTCCATATGCATTTTGGGGTTTTTGGCTACAGGCAAAATTAGATCACAAGCTGGATACTCGGATGACCGTGGCGTCATGACCGGTTGAGCCATGGTCTTCAATTCCATTTATATTGTGTTTTGTGAATTTTTGAATTGTACAAGTTTTTAGCCATGGAAGTCTGTCTGTAGGTATATGTTATATACCTAACACGACGGTTCCAAGAAGAAGAAGATATGTGTCAGCCAGCCATTGGAGCATTTGAAAATTCGCGCATGTGGAATTCAGTTATTTGTTTTCTTTATATTATATTTGGTTTTCATTATACTAACAATTAAAATGCATAGCGCAGCTGGCAACGAGGCATTGGTATTAAGCATAAGGACCTGGGTTCGATCCCAGGTCCCAGTGTTCCCTTTACTTTATTTTCTCTCAACAGATCCAACGTATCTCTCATCATGGTGTCCACCATACTC
This sequence comes from Vicia faba, assembly GCA_948472305.1. NCBI lineage: Eukaryota > Viridiplantae > Streptophyta > Magnoliopsida > Fabales > Fabaceae > Vicia > Vicia faba. Next base: position 1,673,218,786 of record OX451736.1, on the reverse strand, counting down.
CACCAGCATCCAGCCACTTGATCCAGCATAGTATCAGATCCAACGCACAGGTAGTGAGGGACTATGATGCACGCCCAGGTCAACGCCACATGGAGCCAAGCGCTGACTGAGCTTGGAGGACTTTTAGGCTTGGGAAATTCAGATTTGCACCCTCCATTTACTCATCATACAAGCCCAGTTTGCTCTTCTTTCTATTTCTTTTTTTTTAATTTCTTTAATTAATTTCTTTAATTGTTTTAATTAATTAACACAAAAATTATTTTTATTATCAAACTAAAAAATCACAAAAATACAGAATTTAATATTATTTATTCAAATTAATATTTTTGAAATAAATTAGGTTAATAAGTTTATTTGATTATTTGTTTTAGTTAAAATTAAATAGGAATTAGGTTTTAAATTTTGTAATTAAATTATTTCTTTTCTCAAATAAAAAACCACAAAAATACATAAATTTTTTTTTTATAAAATACTTTATTTTCTTGAATTATTTAATTTAGTTTAAATTAGGTTAGTTTCAATTTCTTTTATAATTAAAAATAGTTAGAATTAGGGTTTTAGTCGTACATAACCTAATTAATTCTTTTTCTCAAAAAGTAGTTAAAATTTTTTTTAATTAGATTTTTAGGGTTTTCAATTTTTCTCGCATTTAATTTGTCGCGCGCATTTTAATTTGTTTTATTACTTTTGTAACTTCTCCGAGTTTGTAATAGTTTTAATTAGGGTTTTAAGCTTCCACATTTTTATTTTCTGTCAAGATAATTATGTAACTGCCAAAGCCTTCTAATAGCTAGGTTTATTTTCTCGCACTTTAAATTCCTGCAAATATTTAACTGTCTAGATGTATGCTAATAGGATTGTATGGGAAGATTACTTGAAATTAAAACGGTAGATCACCTAATGTGTAAAGATTAAATAAATGAAACAATTCATATACACATATTCACTCCTAGGGTTTACCTCACTTCGGTTGCCTTCGGTAAAACAGTCATTAAGCATAGGAGATTTTAGTGGTTTCCCTCCAATCTAAAAGATCAAAATGTCCCATTCGAATGTTGCCTCAGAAATGTTGCCTCAAAAAGATCTTAAGACTCTAGGGTTACTACTAAAGTTTTCTAACTATTTATTTAGTGATTGTACTTGTCCCTTTCGAATGTCCCTTACAACTCCAACGACATTGCTACCTACTCCTTAATAGTGGGATATCATTGTCTAAAGGAAACGAGAACAAATAATCTTTTTTCGAGTAGGTAGAATCTTAAGTACTTGCTCAATAAAAACTTTTCACACAAACACCTTTCAAAACATTTTCAAAACAAACTTGGTCACACTCTTGAGGACTGATACAACGGTTATCACGAAGTAAAACATTTTCAAAATAAGCACACACAAGCAATTACAAAAAATGAGCAAGTACCTAAGAGCCCATGGAAAACCATGGATAGAAAGGGTGCTAACACCTTCCCTTTCTATAATCTACCCCCCGTACTCAGAATATCTCGAAAAAAGGTTTTTTCTGTTCTTTTTTGCCTTTTCCATGATTGGATGAAATAAAAGTCGGCGGCGGCTCTTACTTACTGCAACATTTTGTGAACAAAAAACTCAAAACGAAAACTAGTAAAAACAATCGGTTCTGCCACCGTATCACACCATCCAAAGTAGATGTTGATTTCATAAATGGTCCCATTTGGGGGTTCCTGTTCATGCTGTCTAAGGAGGAGTCCATCGGGGAATGTGGGTTTCTGCTGTTTTCCTGCTTGAGGAAAACTCTGTGGGGAATAGAGTCTAGGAACTTCAGTTGTCCATTACTCTACTGGGGAAGCTATCTCTTGACTGGAGAGGTGAAAGTTTGCTGCTTTCTGGTTGAAACCCAGGCTTCACAGTAACTTGCTGAGGATAACAAAAGTCGACTGTTATCTGGTCGTATTCTAGGCTTCACATCAATCTACTGGGAAATATGAAATTAAACTGTTATCTGGTCATACCTCAGGCTTCACAGTAACTCAAACTGTTATCTGGTCAAAATCCAGACTTCAGTGACTCAAACTGTTATCTGGCCGTGTCCAGGCTTCAGTGATTTGAAGAGATTAAGCTGTTATCTGGTTGGATCCAGGATTCAACTTGAATTTGAGGTACATTATTATCTGGTCGAGTCCAGGCTTCATAGTAATTTAAACTGCTATCTGGTCAGAATCCAAGTTTCAGTGACTCAATTGTTATCTGGTCATGTCCAGGCTTTAGTGATTTGAAGAGATTAAGTTATTATCTGGTCAGATCCAAGCTTCAACTTGAATTTGAGGTACACTATTATCTGGCCAAGTCCAGGTTTCATAGTAATTGACAGAGTAAACTGCTATCTGGTAGGACTCCAGGCTTCGCAGAAAAATGAAATTGAACTGTGATTTGGTCGTACTCTAGGCTTCATAGTAATTGAAGAAGTAAACTACTATCTGGTCGGATTCCAGGCTTCGTAGCAAGTTAAACTGTTATCTGGTCGAAATCCAGGATTCACAGTAGCTTGCTGGGCATAATGGAATTAATCGTTACCTGAAGATGCATTATAAAGAGCATGCATGGGGCTGCTGTTCCAGGATGAGTATGTGTTAGTCTGCAATCAGAGATATATGAGAAGGAACCCGTGTAAGATTGCTCTATCGGGTCGTGTAGATAGTTTTCCCATCTGGTTTTAAGTATTAATATTGAACTTGAAAATTGTCAGTCGCTGAGATAGTTGTCCTAGCTTGTTACAGGTATTAATCTCTCACTTGAGAAAGAAAGACAATTTTCTTGGCTTGTTACAGGTATTAATCTTTAATCTCTTTATGTAGATAGTTCTCCTGGCCGGTTACAGGTGTTAATCCCCAATTGATCGTCCGCAGATAGTTCTCCTGGCTGTTTACATGTATTAACCTGGGACTTGTTTTATTTATTGGTAAACCCGTCTTGCTTCGGGAGTTCACACCACTTGGTCGTATAGATAGTTTCCCAGTCTGGTTTCGGGTATTAATCTTTGACCCGCTGTATAAGTTAATGATGTTTGTCTTTCTGCAAACTCAACCTGGAAAGGTAAAGTTAGTCTCATGCGATGTCATGATGTATGAATTGCATGAAGCTCTCAAAATAAATGAGATTGTGATATATGCATTTGTGCTGCATATGCTATGGTGTTTGTAGAAATGATGTATGAATGCAATGTATGAACGTGTCAGCTGTTCCATTGCTGCATTGCTAAACTAGGGAAAATAAATCCCTAATTGTGGTTGGGGGTGAAGAATGTAGGTCTTCAGATTTTGGTTAAAGTTGAAAGGTTGGGAGATGAACTTACATTGTTAGAGAAATAAACTCTGTTGGGGAAGGTAAACTTCGTGATTGTTTGGAGATTTTGTTGAAATCCTGCTGGGGAATCTTGAGAATCTTGGTGACTTCACTCGGGAATTTTGGAGCAACAATTGGAGATTTTTGCTCTTCTGGGAATGATGCTTTATAATTTGCTTGAGATTTAAAAAAAAAACTCTGTTGGGGATCTTCGAATTCTGCTTGAGGATATGACAGGAAGATTCCCCTGTTTCTGTACCTCATGGAATAAGAAGTATACTAGAATGAACTCGTGTCTGAATGTATCTAGAAGCTGTGCAAGGGAGTGTCAGAATGAATCTATGTTGTGATTGTATCTGAACGGAAAGATGTACTGAACGATTATCAGAATGGCATCCGTATCTAGAGCGTATCTGAACTGTATTTGAAAGTTGTATTGAGTGAGTATTAGAATGTGTAGTTGTTTAGGTATTGGCTTGCATTTTTGGTAAAACCCAAGTGTATGTGTGAATGTCATGACTGATGTCATAACATTCTAGTTTAGTTTGTACTGACTCATTAGGTACCTTTGCAGAAAAATATTGTAATTCAAGTACTGATGTTTATAAGTGTGTATCTGAGCATTTTGCAAAATGATCACATTTTGCTAAATCAGTAGACAGGTTTTCTCAGATGTCATAACAGATGTTATGACATCCTGTTCTGAACTAACAGGTTTGCAGGTTGGATAAGTCTGAGTTTTTTCAGGAAAATAACTCAGTCTTTCCAGAACAGAATCCTGCGTTTTCTGAGGGGTAACCTAGCTCAACCCTAACCTGGTTAATAAAGTCATGTGACCTGGTCTTTAGGTAAAACGGAATTAACCCTAGGTTTTTGTGGAAACCCTAACTGAAGTTGCAGCTGCTATATATTCAACAGAGTTGTTGTTTTGCAAGGTATCCCTTTTTTGTTGATCAGAAGATCATTTGTAAACTGTATAGGTTTGATTATTGTACTCCAAGCAATTATCATTGTGATAAGTGACTTGGAATAGGTTTTTAATTGTAAGGGTTGTGTAGCACTCAAAGCTTTGAAGCAAGAGTGTTTGAATGTTCCTTGACTAAAGCTGTGAAGCAGAGTCAAGTTAGATGTGTGCATCACTCAAAGCTGTGAAGCAAGAGTGATTGTGTTGCTTGATTAAAAAGCTGTGAAGCTTAATCAAGTGTTTGTTTTTGAAGAGTGTCTTCATCAATTCTTTAGTCAAATTGTTTTATGTATCACTGCTGTGATTGAGGGGGAGTGAGTAGGAACTCAGGTTTAAGTTGTACTTAGATTGGAATTGCATTGGGTAGGTCTTAAGTGAAGGAGATAAACTGGTTGGTTTATTCCTGAATTAACATCTCTTATAGTGGATTTCCTCCCTGGCTTGGTAGCCCCCAGAGTAGGTGTTGTTGCACACTGAACTGGGTAAACAATTGACTGTGTTCTTTATTGCTTTTGTATTTACTGTCATATAGTAAGTCAGATACGGTGTCATAACATTGAACGTGACATTGAGTATCTGCAGCCAGAATTTCAATTGGCATCAGAGCAGGCACCCTGCCTGTATTACTGGGTGAGATCTAGGGATATCCCTTTCTGGCACTATGGACAAAGAAGGAGTTTTTGGAAATAGACCACCCATTCTGGATGGAACTAATTATGACTACTGGAAACCTCGTATGATTGCCTTCCTAAAATCTCTGGACAAAAAGGCTTGGAGAGCTGCTGACAAAGGATGGATTCATCCCACCATAACTGAGAAAGATGGGACAATCAGTCTGAAGCCTGAGGAAGATTGGAGTAAAGAAGAAGATGAGTTAGCTCTGGGAAATTCAAAAGCTTTAAATGCCTTGTTCAATGGAATTGATAGAAACATTTTCAGACTAGTACATCAATATGAACTAGCCAAGGAAGTTTGGGACACTCTCAAAACTACTCATGAGGGCACTTCCAAAGTAAAAATGTCAAGGCTTCAGATGTTGACTACCAAGTTTGAGAATCTAAAAATGATGGAAGATGAAACCATTCATGAGTTTCACATGAACATCTTGGAGATTGCCAACACCTCAGGAGCACTGGGAGAAAAGATGTCAGAAGAAAAACTGGTAAGGAAGATTCTCAGATCCTTGCCTAAAAGATTTGCAATGAAGGTAACTGCCATAGAGGAAGCCCAGGACATCAGCAAGTTGAAAGTGGATGAACTTATTGGGTCTCTTCAGACTTTTGAGATGGGGATCACTGATAATGGTGACAAGAAGAACAAAAGCATAGCACTTATATCCAACACTGATGTTGAAAACAAGGAGGATGAAGAAGAAAATATATCAGAAGCTATTGCCATGCTTGGAAGACAGTTCAACAAGCTCATCAAAAGAATGGATCCAAAGTCAAGGTCTAATGTTCATAACATTCCCTCTGACATTGACAGTTCCAGCAGAAGACCAAGGTCAGAAGATAAGGGAAACCAAGGCAGAGGTATTCAATGCCATGGATGTGAAGGATATGGACATATTCGAGCTGAATGTCCTACCTTTCTTAAGAAACAAAAGAAAGGAATGACTGTTACTTGGTCTGACTATGATTCAGAAAGTAATTCTGAAGAAGAATCTGCCAAACTAGTTACTACTCTAACTAGTGTTTGTACTTCTGAAAGTGACACTAGTGATGAAGAAGTGACATTTGAAGAACTGGCTGATACCTACAAGAAATTGTGTATCAGAAGTGCTGAAGTCTGTGTGCAGAATGAGAAACAATCAAAACTCATTATAAAGCTGGAGGCTGAAAAAAGGGCAGATCTTGAAACTATAAGTCACCTAGAAGGGGAAGTTCAATTACTGAACTCACAACTGAACCAAATGACAAAATCTGTCAAGATGTTGACCAATGGATCAGATAAATTGGAAGAGATCCTACAAGTGGGACAAAATGTGGGAAACAAATCTGGTCTAGAATTTGTGGAAGCTAAGAAACCTGGTGCAGACAAGAAGATCAGGCATGTTAAACAATTGTCAAAGCAGATGTCTCAACACAACTCTCAACATCATAAATACATGAAGAAAAAATACCAAAGATGGAGATGTCATCATTGTGGGAGGTATGGACACATAAAGCCCTTCTGCTTCAAATTGCATGGATACCCTAATCAAAACTCAGGTGCTAAACCTAAGCCAAAAAGGGTACCACATACTCCTCATTGGAAGAAAAAGGCTACTGCCCTGATAGCCCATACTTCCCTGAGAGTGTCTGCAAAGGAAGGCTGGTACTTTGACAGTGGATGTTCCAGACACATGACTGGAATTAAAAATCTCCTCAATAATGTTATGCCTCACACCACCAGTTTTGTGACCTTTGGAGATGGTGCTAAAGGTGAAGTCAAAGGAGTTGGTAATTTGGACTGCCCTGGAGTTCCAAGTCTGAATAAAGTACTGCTGGTAAAAGGGCTGACTGCTAATCTCATTAGTATCAGTCAATTATGTGATCTAGGATTTAAGGTCAACTTCTCAAGATCTGAATGTCTAGTAATTAATGAAAAACTAGAAGTTGTAATGAGAGGAATCAGATCCAAAGATAACTGCTACTTGTGGCAGCCTGAGAACACTGATATCTCCACTATGTGTCCAATTACCAAAGAAGAAAAAGAGATGAAACTGTGGCAGCATAAGCTTGGTCCTCTTCATCTAAGAAGAATGAAAAGAGATATTTCTATGGAAGCAGTCAGAAGAACTCCAAAACTACAGGTTGATAATATCTGTGATGTGGCAAATAAACTTGAAGAAGGATGTGTTGTCAGAACCATAAGTTATCTTGACAAGGATGTTGGAAATAACAAGACTAATAAATTCTATTTCCCTGAAGAAATGAGGCTTGAAGTCTCCTCTCCTATAACTCTCCATCAAAATGGACTGGACAAACAGAAAATTATTCAAGAATCAACCAGAACTATGATTCATATCAAAAGAATGCCTTCCCAATTCTGTGCGGAAATAGTTGCTGCTAGGAAAAACTGTTCTCAAAACATCTGGTCAAAACAGATGCTCACTGAGTACAATGTCACACAAGATGTTGTGACATTGTGTTGTGACAATCTGAATACAATCAATATTTCCTTGAACCCTATTCACCATAACTGGAACAAGCACATTGACTTTGAAGAGAAGAAGTCATTTAAACTGGAACATAGTTTCTCTAAGCTTCAGCTGACTGATTCTTCTACCAAGGCTCTTGTTGGAAATAAACTTGAAAATTTGAGGGGCAGGTTGGGTATTTACCAACATGAGAAATTATAGCAATTAATTTTGCTTAAAACAAAGGTTGAAGGAATTAATTTTATTAAGTCTATCTTTAGTGGGTTAATCATATGCTTTCACAATTCTTTCAAAATCTTTAAGAAGTTGAAAAGACTCCCTTTTGCCCCCTACCTCTCTCGTCCTTGCAACCTGTTTCCTCCTCTCAATTAAAGATTTTTCTCAAATTTCTACCATTACTCAAAGTCAATCAAAATGTCCCAGACATCGTCTTCAACCATGGCGACTTCGTCATCCTCATCATCTTCATCATCTGACCAAGACTCTAGGGCAATCACCACATGCATAGAATCTGAAGTTCTTGAGGTCACTCCTCTCAGAGAGATGGCAACTGACCCAGCCAAAGTCAAAAAGCTCAGAACCAAACATGCAGGAAGAGCTCAAGCTACAGCCTCTGGTAATTCTTCTCATCCTTCTTCTTCTGTACCAAATAGAGAAGGATCAGTTCAAGTTCATCAAGCTATTGCTAGGCTTGTTACTAGTATACTGAGTGGAAACCAATCTGTACCGGGGATTTCTGTCCCTTTAAATCAATCAGAAAGTCCAAATGTGGAAGTCTCTGAGAATGTAGATGTCACTGAGAATGTTGTGACACAAAAAGACAACATTCAGAACCCTTCAGAAAAGGCTGCTGATCCACCTATCATTGATGTGGATGAGGATTACTCAGATAATGATCTGATTGCTAATGTGAACCCTAGCATAGCTAGGAGATTGATGAAAAGAAAGAGTAGTCAGAATGATAAACCTGCTGCTAAGAAATCCAAGGCTGAAGGCATGGCTGAGAAAAGTATTCAGACAAAAGGGAAGAAGGCCCAGGTGCATACTACTAGACAACCAATCTCTAAGAAGAGAAAAGAACCTGAATCTTCTGATTCTGATGAGGAATCAGAATTTGAGATTGATATTGAAGAAACTCCTATCAGAAGGAAGCTCCCCTCCAGCAAAATTGCTAGAGTGCCTGAAGTCCCAACAGACAACATCTCTTTTCATCATCCTGACAATGCAAACAGATGGAAGTATGTTTGCTTAAAGATAATAGCTTTAGAGAGAGAACTCAACAATGATGCCTTGGAGTGAAAAGACATCATGGACCTGATCAAGAATGCTGGACTAATGAAGACAGTGATAAAATTTAACAAATGTTATGAAAATCTGGTCAAGGAGTTTGTAGTGAACTTGTCTAATGATTGTGCTGATGGAAGGTCAGCTGACTTTGAAAGTGTTTTTGTTAGAGGAAGAAGGGTCAAGTTCTCTCCATCAGAAATCAACAAGTTTCTTGGAAGAACAAATGAGGACTGTCCTGATCTGGAGGCAACTGACAATGAAGTTTGTCAAACCATCACAGCCAGGCAAGTAAAGTGCTGGCCCTTGAAAGGCAAGCTGAATGCCAGTAAACTCAGCATGAAATTTGCCATCTTGCATAAAATAGGTGCAGCCAACTGGGTGCCTACAAATCATAAATCAACTATCTCCACAGGATTGGGGAGATTTATTTATGCTGTGGGAACCAAGACTGCTTTTGACTATGGCAGGTACATCTTTGAACAAACTTTAAAGCATGCTGGCAGTTATGCTGTCAAAGGACCAATTGCCTTTCCCTCCCTCCTTTGTGGAATCATCCTTGCACAATACCCTGATATCCTTGTGGCAAGAGATACAGTCTGCAAAAGAGCTCCTGCCCTTGGCTTGCACTACAAACTATTTCAGGGATCTCATGCTCCAGACATTGTCATAACATCAGCTGAGACATCATCTGTGAAGACCCAGTCCAAGACATCAGATGTCATAGCTGTTTTAAAAGAAACTTGCAAAGAGTTGGATGCTAGAAAAAGGACCCTAGAAATTCTAATTGCCAGGCTAGAAAAGGAGGAAGCTGAAGAAAATAGAAGGGAAGAAGGTGTAGAAGCTGAAGGTCATCTCAACATTGAAGAAACTAGCTCCTCTGAGTCTGATGACAGTGCTTGAAGGTTGGTTGTTGTTTGGTGGTGTTGCTGGTTGGTGCTGATATCTGGTGGAGTTTGGAAGTGTGTTCAGTTTTTTTTCTGCTGCTGCTCTTATTATTTGTTTTGGATAACTGTATAATCATTATGAACATGTTTCTTTGGCCCATTTGTGGCTAAAGAGGGGGAGAATATTTTGGTACTTAATATGTACTTGCTCAATTAGACATTCTATTTTTCTGCAGTCATTTATTTCTGCTGCTATCTATCTCTGATTGCTTAGGGTCTTTAGCCAAAAATCTGCCAAAGGGGGAGTTTGTAGTTGTTTAGGTATTGGCTTGCATTTTTGGTAAAACCCAAGTGTATGTGTGAATGTCATGACTGATGTCATAACATTCTAGTTTAGTTTGTACTGACTCATTAGGTACCTTTGCAGAAAAATATTGTAATTCAAGTACTGATGTTTATAAGTGTGTATCTGAGCATTTTGCAAAATGATCACATTTTGCTAAATCAGTAGACAGGTTTTCTCAGATGTCATAACATATGTTATGACATCCTGTTCTGAACTAACAGGTTTGCAGGTTGGATAAGTCTGAGTTTTTTCAGGAAAATAACTCAGTCTTTCCAGAACAGAATCCTGCATTTTCTGAGGGGTAACCTAGCTCAACCCTAACCTGGTTAATAAAGTCCTGTGACCTGGTCTTTAGGTCAAACGGAATTAACCCTAGGTTTTTGTGGAAACCCTAACTGAAGTTGCAGCTGCTATATATTCAACAGAGTTGTTGTTTTGCAAGGTATCCCTTTTTTGTTGATCAGAAGATCATTTGTAAACTGTATAGGTTTGATTATTATACTCCAAGCAATTATCATTGTGATAAGTGACTTGGAATAGGTTTTTAATTGTAAGGGTTGTGTAGCACTCAAAGCTTTGAAGCAAGAGTGTTTGAATGTTCCTTGACTAAAGCTGTGAAGCAGAGTCAAGTTAGATGTGTGCATCACTCAAAGCTGTGAAGCAAGAGTGATTGTGTTGCTTGATTAAAAAGCTGTGAAGCTTAATCAAGTGTTTGTTTTTGAAGAGTGTCTTCATCAATTCTTTAGTCAAATTGTTTTATGTATCACTGCTGTGATTGAGGGGGAGTGAGTAGGAACTCAGGTTTAAGTTGTACTTAGATTGGAATTGCATTGGGTAGGTCTTAAGTGAAGGAGATAAACTGGTTGGTTTATTCCTGAATTAACATCTCTTATAGTGGATTTCCTCCCTGGCTTGGTAGCCCCCAGAGTAGGTGTTGTTGCACACTGAACTGGGTAAACAATTGACTGTGTTCTTTATTGCTTTTGTATTTACTGTCATATAGTAAGTCAGATATGGTGTCATAACATTGAACGTGACATTGAGTATCTGCAGCCAGAATTTCAGAATGGCATCCGTATCGGAAGCGTATCTAAATTGTATCTGAAAGCTGAATCTGAATGAGTATCAGAATGACATCCATATCTGGAGCGTATGAACTATATTTGAAAGTTGAATGAGTATCAGAATGGCATCCGTATCTGAAGCGTATCTAAAAGCTAAATCTGAATGAGTATCAGAATGGCATCCGTATCTGGAGCATATCTGAACTGTATCTGAAAGTTATATTGAGTGAGTATCATAATGGCATCCGTATCGGGAGTGTATCTGAACTCTATCCGAAAGATATATTGGATGAGTGTCAGAATGGCACCCGTATTTGGAGCGTATCTGAACTGTATCTGGAAGCTGTATTAAATGAGTATCAGAATGGCATCCGTATCTGGAGCGTATCTGAACTGTATCTGGAAGCTGTATTGAATGACTATCAGAATGGTATCTGTATCTGGAGCGTATCTGAACTGTATCTGAAAGATGAATCTGAATGAGTATCAAAATGGCATCTGTATCTGGAGCATATCTGAAATGTATCTGAAAGATATATTGGGTGAGTGTCAGAATGAATCCGTGTCTTGATTATATCTACACTATATCTAGAAGATGATAAATTGTTTGAGGAAATTGTGGGGAATGTATGACTTTGGGAAGATTACTTTATGGATGTAATCTTATGGAATTTGCTCTGAGGGAGGTCTATGAAGACTTGATTATATCTCAACTTCTAAAACCCTTGGTAAATGCTTATCAGGGCGATAAGTATTATACTGATAGACCAGTGACGAGACATAGTCGTACGCTTTAATCCCTAACTTTTTCCTGGACCACCTTTTCATATTTTCAGTACATCGGGATACCCTTTTTTACCCAAACTGCCTTTTCAGGTTTTCGTCTTGCCGGGTGTACATTTATTTTTTGTATATATCCCTAATTTTTGCCCGAACACTTTTGGTTCATCGAGATGCCCTTATTTTTGCCTAGCTCGGTCAACCTAACGGGTCCTTTTTTATGCGTAGTATTTTTCGACTATGTCTGCATTTATAGGATGTGGAGAGTTGTCACTGTCCATGATTGCATGTGTCCTTTCATATGTGAGAGCCTGTTTTCCCCTGGGGTTAGTCTGGGGAACTTGAAGTTTTTGATGGTCTTGAACTTTCTAGGTATCTTTTCTAAGAACTGTCATGGAAGGATCCGAAGACATGATACTAACACCATCCGATACTACTGGCACATACAAGCAATTTGGTGGTACTGGAGATTTAAATTTCACAGTGATTTTTGTTGGAATCCCCGATCAATGTAACAAGCCCCAAGTGATTCAAATGGAGATCTGCCCCTGGCTATTCAGCACTTTTGAGAGATTCTTTTCCCCAGATTAACTAGACACCATGTCATTCCCCTTGATTATGAAAGGCCTGTTATTGGGAATATTTTTTCATCTGAGGTGATTTTGTCTATTGAGAGGATCTTTGTCCACTGAATATTCGTTGTGTGAATTTCTCTGTTGTCAAATAAATAGTCATGTGCAAACAAATGGAATTTAAAGGATGCAAAGCTTATGTCTGTCTTGAATTTTTTTTTTTGAAAATTCATTTTTCAGTAAAACAAAATTTGCAAGAATGTGATATCAACTCAGGATTTATAGCAAATCTCACAGGAGTCAGGATACCTTTTGCAACAGTATGCTTTCGAACTAACCCATGCTCCAGCTAAGACTTTTAAGGGTTGTAACGTGGCCTGGATCACGGTTTAAGAAACAAAGGATAAAGGCTCAAAATTTATTTGTACCCAACTCGTTCTTCATGATGTTCTTCAGTCCTATGCTCAATTAATTGTGCGTTTTGGATCTCGATCGAGTCTGGAATGGTGTCCTTAATATTCCGGTGATGGTTCAGAAATTGAATGTTTATTTGAGAAGGCAGTCATCTTTTGTAATATATTTTTTGTTGAGGATTTATAGCGACCTCCTTTTTTTATTTTTTATTTTCTATTATCCCTACCCTTTGCCTGAACTATTTCTTTTGTGATTTTAGTTAGCGGGATGCCCCAGTTTTTTTCTTAAGTCTCCTTCATAGGCTTTTGACTTAGTGGGCTTTTCTTTTTTGAGATAATAACTGCATGCTTTAATGATTATATGGAACCATCAAACGTCTTTTAATTTGGAAGAACGTCTTCAATGCCATTCATTGTGTACGAAGTGGCAGATTGCAACTGAATGCACATCTGAATCAACTGAGAAACTACCCTGCCCCAGGTTATGATTAAGGGTTTAAATTTGTGTGAAAAGTAAAACTCCTACTTCTTAGGCTCAAAGTGGTTGACTAGGGATTATCTTCCTTATAACTCCACTATTTAGGGTTTGAAACAACGCTTGTACATCATCAGCAAGATCTGTCCAGAAGCATACTATATGAGATGATGGTATCATTTTCGTCATCCTCCCTCTAAAGGTTTAATCTTGTAACCAAAAGTTGAATATCACAAAAAGGAAGTAAAAACACAGTTTGAATATAGTGAATACGAATGAATTTATTCAAGATAAACATATGCAATGCATTGATGAAATAACAAAGTTTGACATAAATGAGTGTTCGAACAATCAACAGAAATTACAAATTGAAAATTCTAAATGAACAAAAATCCTCTTTGTCTTGGGCTTGTCACTTCATATGGTTTGCCCTTGATGGATGGCAGAAGAATTCATTCTGACCATCTTGTGTAAAATCCAGCACCCCTTCGTTGATTAAGTCCCGAATCTTGTTTTTCAACGCCCAACAGTCATTTGTGTCATGTCTAGGACTATTGGAATGGTATGCACACATTGCATTAGGATTGTACTTAGAGGAAGAAGTTTAGGGGTTTGGATGAGGTCTTATCAATGTAACTAGATTCATCCTCAACATGTGTTTCAATGCTTGAGACAACGTCATGTTGATTTTAGTAAACTTCCTCCCGGGCTTGTCTTTCCCTCTGTGATACGGTTGGAGAACTGACTTGAGGTTTTGCGTTTGTGTTCGCAAATGTTTTGGTTTAGCAAGAGTCGCCACCGACTTTTATTTTATCCAAAAGGAAAGGTCAAAAAGCATAGGAAAGACCTTTGAGATTTTTTCTTGAGTTCGGGGGGTAGATTATGAAAGGGAAGGTGCTAGCACCCTTTTCATCCATGGTTTTCCATGGGCTCTTAGTTACTTGTTTAGATAATTTGCTTTGCTTTTCCAATTGTTTGAAATGGTGCTTTGTGTGGTTTTGAAAGTATTTTGAAAAGAGGCCATCGTTTTGGCAATCTTTGTAATGATTCTCGTTGGTAAGAATGTATACAAAGATGTGTGTGTTTGTTTGAAAGTAGCAAGGATGGTTTGCAAATTGATCAAGTAACTAGAAGCATCTACCTACTCAAAAGTCTTTCCTACACATTTTTATTCCTTTGATATTGTTGTTTTACCATTGCATTGGTAAACAACCCTATCTTTGGATGTTAAATGGGACGGGCGTGGGTCATCGTATGACCATGATAGAAATGGTGCCAAGTATCTTAGCAAGTTTTAGGGACTAATATCATTTGTTTTTAGGAAACCTTGTCTAGCGTCATTGAGGGACTATGATCTTTTGTTTTGTTTTGTTTTGCCAAGATACCTAGCATGCATACCATGGCCATGTTTTAAGGCAACCAAGTGGGTGAAACCCTAGAGGTGCTTGTGTGCAATGTGTTGTCATTTTCATGCATCTTTGTCTTGAATTAGGTCATGCTATTTGTTTGATTTTGTCTTATCATACAAACCCTAGTTTTTACTAAACATGCATATAATATGATAAATTGCGTAATGTAAATCTAAACTATTACAACAATATTATGGGAGGGGGGATACAAGTTTTGAATGGGGGATATTTGCACAAAATAAAACCCTAGTTTACTATTACAACCACATTGAATTTATGTACAATAAATAAATAAACAAATATTTAAATAGGCAATAAAATGTAATTATGCAAAAATGTTTTTTATAATTGTTTTAAGTATGAGAAAATAATATTATCAAAGTACTAAAAATAAGAAAAATAATGTTATCATTTTTGAAAGGGGAAACCCTAATTTTTTGATTAAAAGAAAAATATATGTTTTCTAATATTCTTGTCCATTTTTGTTTAAGAATAATAATAATAATATTATGTATAAATATTAAAAATTAAAATATGTGAAAAACTAATATTTTTATGTGTATAAAATGTAAAATAAAATATTAAGTATTTTATTATTATTTACAAGTTTATTTAAGAAAATAAATTCTATTAAACCTAATAAACTATTTTTATGCCATAAAAATAATAAAAATAATAAAATAAAAATGAAAAAAAATAAGGAAATATTTTTGGGATTTTTAATGTTCAGAAAAAAATAATAAAGTCAAAAATATAAAAATAACAAGAAAATATGAAAAAAAAACAAAATATGAATCAGGGGGTGCAAAAGCAAAATGGAGGGTGCAAAAAGCAGTAGGCCCAAGCGCCAGGCCCAAGCCAGCTTCATCCCTGTCCTCTGTACACTTCCTGCGCGTGTTTCTGAGCCAAACCTGTATCTCTTGCATACGTGCATAAAAACAAAATCTTGCAACATGAAACTTGTAGCATGTTAACTCGCGATTCTAATGATATAAAAAACATGACCTAACTCTAAAAGATCAAGGAGAATTTTAATGGCCCTAATTTCTGACCTAATTTTTTCAGCATGTTCAACATCCAAATACTCTTAGCTCAGTTAATATAAATGGGATCTATGCATATGTACAACTTAAGCATGTTAAGGACTACATTTTTGCTTCACAAACCTAAGCTTAAGGATGCCTAAATAGAGAGATAGAAACTTGACAAATACCTTGTTCAATTGAGTTTAGATATGGCAATGTGGGAACTTTGAGTGAGGCCTGAAGTTCTTGTGAGCTTCCTTGAAGTTCTCTCAAGCTTCTCCAATGCTCAGCTTGCCTTGTAGATGCCTGAATCTTGCTACACGGGTCAACCTGCAAACCTTCAAAATGAAAATGGTGAAGCTTGAAACAGGGGTTACAGTTACAAGACAAGGGCCTAGACAGTTTACGTATGAGGTATGGAATGTGTTTGAACTGATTCAAAGCAAAACGCACGAGCCAATTTTGAAATGGCTTGAGTTCTGCAGATGATGCCCTGTTTGGGCAAGAACTTGGGTTTTTTGTGTTTGAGGGTGTTTTGGAGGTTGTGAATTCATGTTTCTTGCTTGTTACAATGTTCTGAGGTTGTTTCAAATTATATAAAGTCTTTCCTTTATCATATACACAAGCTTACTTGACTTTTGCAAGTTTGCTTGCTTTTGAAGAAAAGATGCAAGTGACAATGCCAAAGCCTGTACAAGTTTGCTTGCTAGCTGCACATAGTTGGTAAACTTTTCCTGATAACTATGGATCTTGTTTGTAAAAAGAGATTAGGTCTGTGGCTCAAGAAATGCAAAGTTGTAAAAGCTAGCTTTATGAAAATGGTATTGTACACTTTATGCCATTTTTGGATTAATTCAATGTACAAAGCTTCAAAGATCAAAATAAGACCATTATCCATTGTGTTTTCATTAAATTATGGAGTGTATAAAGGATTAGGACCTGTAAAACCAAGTACAAGCATGTTTGAAACTGATTTGAAACTTGAACCATTGTGAAAATGCCTTGCACAAAAGTGATAAATTGCCATTTTCATTTCTTCGATTCTCCCTAACCATAAATGATCTTGGAGAGTTCTTAGACATTTTGGAAAGCTTGTAAAATGCTCTATAATCCATATTTGAAATGAATTTTGATATTCCCATTGGAACTAGGTGAAAAGTTTCCATGAAGTTAGGTCAAAGATCTGCCTAAACTAGGGCAAAATTTCACTAAGTTAAAAAGTTTATGGACCCCTATTCACAAAATCATAACTTGCGATCCAAGCATATTTTGGGAAAACTTTGTGAATCAAAGTTGTAGATTTCATGGAGGACTACAACGTTCATGTTGGAAGTTTTCTTTGAATCCAATTGCATCATGGTGAAAAAGTTGGTAAAAGTTGGGAAAAATAAGAAATTTTCATAACTTAGAAAAATTCTAAGTTATGAAAAATTTCAAATTAAAACCCTAATTTTCAAAATTAGGTTTCTTGGTCAACAAGTTTCACATTTTGACATGTTTTGATGAATTATGACCCTTGGCACTGGATTTTGACCAAAAAGTCAAAGTTTGACTTTTCAGTGTACAGTTGACTTTTGATCAGTTGACTGGAAAATTCATCTGTCAATCCTATGCATTTGAGATCTTTTGAACTATGTGATTAGGTCAAGATGATGCTATTGAGTCCTTGAAATCATGCTTGAACCCAATTGGCCACTAGCTAGGTTAAAAATCAGAAATTGCCCTTTCTCAGTCAAAACCCTAATTTTGACCATTTTGCCCTTTTGATTATCTGATCAAATTTCTTAAGGAGTTGTGGTCCAAACTTGATCAAATGGTACATAGGAGCCTAGAATGTTTTTGTGGATAAAAAATTATGAAGTTTGACTGTGAATTGGCCATGGTTGACTTTTTCCCCAATACAGTTGATTTTTAGGTCAACTATCCAATGACTGGTCAAAAATGTGATTCAACGCTTGAAACTTGGTATGAACAATCTTAGAGGTCCAACATGAAGTATGAAAGTCCCATGAGGCATTGGAAGTCCAAAAATCTCTGTGCAAACTCAAACCCTAATTTCAGGTCATTAGTGCAAGATGAGGTCTTGAGCTAAGCAACCCTAAATTGGTCTTGAGTCCAAGAAGTCTTATGAGGAGAATCTTGATAAAATGAGAGGGCAAATTTTTGGGTACAACAGCTGCCCATGTTCAATCTTCTTGAACCTGAAGAGTTAGATTGGCGAGTTTTGTCGTTCGTGACTCGAAGGTAAAAGATGATTGGACACTAGAGTGCCCGTAAATTTGCACTCGTCAAAATGTAGTTGAATGAATGGGCTTAAATATGCCATTTGGAGATGTGATAGAATCTTGTTATATATGGGCTTAAAGATGCCATCCAAGGATGTTTGTTGAGTTGTATGTTGTAAGTCAAAAGAATAAGTATCAGAATGGTATCCGCGTCTGGAACGTATCTGAGTTGTATCTGGAGACTGAATCCGTATGAGCGAGGGAATAACAGTCATGTCTGGAGCGTATCCGAGCTGTAATTGTATTTGATTCTTAAATGAATAACAGAATGACTTCCGTGTCTGGAGTGTATCTGTATTGTATCTGAATCTGAAATCTGAATAAGCGACAGAATGGCATCCGCGTCTGGAGCGTGTCTGAGCTGGAAAAAGTCAGAATAAGTGACAGAATGGCAACCGTGTATGGAGCGTATCTGGACTGTATCTGAAGTTGAGATCTGTATGAGTAGTAGAATGACTTCCGTGTCTGGAGTGTATCCGTACTGTATCTTGACTTTGAATTCTGAATGAATAATAGAATGACTTACATGTCTGAAGTGTATCCGTACTGTATCTGAATAAGAGATCTGAATGAGTAACAGAATGACTTCCACGTCTGGAGTGTATCCGTATTGTATCTGAATAAGAGATCTGAATGAGTAACAAAATGACTTCTGTATCTGGAGTGTATCTGTACTGTATCTGAATAAGAGATCTGAATGAGTAATAGAATGAATTCCGTGTCTGGAGTGTATCTTTATTGTATCTGAAATCTTTGAATATTGTTAATGATAGCTGTTAATCTTATCCTGAAAAGGGTAAAATGTTATCTGAAACACAAGGTTATGTTGCATGTAATGTATGATGCAATAAATGCGCCTTTATGATATATGAATGTAATGTATGCGCATGTAAGCTGATTTGTTGTATTGCCGAGGAAAATAAATTCGTGACGACTGGAGATGATAAAACCCTTGACTGCTGCCGAGGAAAAATAAATCCTTGACCGCTACTGGAGATTCAAAATCTTTGATTGCTGAGGATGAGAAATCCTTGGTGACTGTTGGGGATGGAAAATCCCTGACAACTTCTGTGGGGATGTGACAATCCTTCATGTCTTAAAGTTGGAGTATTGACAAAATCTGTTGTGAGAGTAATGTCAAACTTCTTGAGAAATCTGCTTGGGAAATCCAGAGAACTTTGAAGACTTCTACTAGGGGTTAAAATAATGGGAATCCTTACTCGGCTGGGGAATAGGGAAAATTATGATGATTTCTGAAGGGAACTAAGAATGAGAATCTTCATTCTGTTGAGGAGTAATTAAAACTTTGGTGACTTCACTGGGGAAATGAGAATGAGAATCTTCAATCT
The DNA here is from genome assembly GCA_948472305.1 of Vicia faba. Lineage (NCBI taxonomy): Eukaryota > Viridiplantae > Streptophyta > Magnoliopsida > Fabales > Fabaceae > Vicia > Vicia faba. The sequence goes on along the minus strand of OX451736.1, from coordinate 1,673,199,476 downwards.
GCTGGGGAGTGAAAAACTCTGTGGGGAAGAAGGCTTCCTGATGGAGAGTAAGTTCAGGACTCTGGGGGAAAAAGCTTATTCCCGTTTGGAAAAAGTTCAGGAGTTTTGGGTTGTATGCCACTCTACTGGGAAGTTATCCTAGGTTGGGGATAAAAGTTAACTGTTATCTGGTTGATTCTTAGACTTTTAAGACAACTTGCTGGGGAATTTGGGGAAAACTGAATGGTTTTCGCTGGGGATTGGTAGTTGGAAATTTTGACTTGACTAGGGAAGAAGGTTTCATCTCCGCTGAGGATCTGTAACTCAAAGTTTTTGCTCTGCTGGGGATTGGCAGTTTGAAAACCTAACTTTGATGGGAATTAAGGATTTGAAATTATAACTCCGCTGGGGATATGTATTTCAAGGTTTTAGCTCCGCTAGGGATCTAGATGATGTACTGCAGGGGATTTCTCTTGGAATAGTCTAAAGACGTTTTCCTATACTTTCAACCTGTCAGTAATTATTTTTTCCCATTTTGTTTATTTATAAACAGTGATTATAATCAAATGCATATGCTCATTAATAAATCATTAGACGTTTTCAAATAAAACACAAGTGTAAAAAAGAAGAAAAGGCAAATAGTTTTCTGCACTTCGAAGTATCTTTGTATTAACTTTGTGTAAGTATTTTGTACAAAGGAGACAGACATCCCAGTAAGAGAACGTTGTCATAAAAAATGAAAAAAATTTATACAAAGAAAGATGGCTATGTGTAAAAATTCCATGGGGTTCCCATTCTGTTATAGCCTTCGTAACTCTGAATATCTTGTCCATTTGTTGCTTCATCCGAAGATGATTGAGTTGATTAGAAGCCCGGGGCTTGTCTGTGAAGAGATTGTCCTTAAAGTGATCCGACGAGACATAGTCATACGCTTTAATTCCCTAACTTTTTCCTGGACCTCCCTTTCGAGTTTTCGATCCACCGGGAAACCCTTTTTTGACCAAGTCGCCCTTTCGGGTTTTCAACTTGCCGGGTGTACATATTTTTTTGTTTTATCCCTAACTTTTTCCTGAACCGCCCTTTCGGGTTTTCGATTCACCGGGATGCCCTTTTTTTGCTTAGGTGTGTCAACCTAGCAGGTCATTTATGCATAGTATCTTTTGACTATGTATGCGTTCGCAGGGTGCGACAGGTCATCGCCATCCATGGTGGTTAAGATCATTGCCCCACCAGAAAAGATGTTCTTGATCATAAAGGGTCCTTCGTAGGTAGGAATCCATTTGCCCCTGGGGTCACTTTGCGGCAAGATGATGCGCTTGATCACTAGATCTCCGACTTGATATACCTGGCGCCTGACTTTCTTATTGAATGCCTTGATCATCCGTTTTTGATACGCCTGGCCATGGCAAACAGCAGTAAGTCTCTTCTCGTCAATTAAGTTCAATTGCTCAAGTCGGGTCTGGATCCAATCTTCTTCACTCAGACCTGCATCCTTCATGATTCTCAAGGAGGGAATCTGAACCTCGATAGGTAAAACAACCTCCATGCCATATACCAAAGAATAAGGTGTTGCCCCAGTTGATGTGCGTGCCGTGGTACGATACCTGTGGAGAGCAAACGGTAACATTTCATGCCAGTCCTTGTAGGTGACTGTCATCTTTTGTATGATCTTCTTGATATTTTTGTTTGCAGCTTCGACACAACCGTTCATCTTTGGCCGATAGGGAGATGAATTGTGATGTTGAATCTGGAATTGCTCGCACAAGGCGGTGATCATAGTGTTGTTAAGGTTTGTACCGTTGTCAGTGATGATCCTTTCGGGGATGCCGTACTGGCAAATGAGGTTCTGCTTGATGAAGCGGGCAACAACATTCTTTGTGACGGATGCGAAGGAAGCTGCTTCGACCCACTTGGTAAAGTAATCAATGGCCACTAGGATGAAGCGGTGTCCATTGGAGGCTGTAGGCTTGATCTCCCCAATCATGTCGATTCCCCACATAGCAAAGGGCCAAGGAGCTGTTAAGACATTGAGAGGAACTGGAGGTATATGTACCTTGTCCGCATAAATTTGACATTTGTGGCAAGTCCTGGAATGTTGATAGCAGTCAGCTTCCATGGTAGACCAGTAATAGCCTGCCTGTAGGATCTTCTTAGCCATCGTATGCCCGCTAGAGTGAGTGCCAAAGGTACCATTGTGCAGTTCAGCCATGACCTATTCAACTTCAATCTTGTCCACACAACGGAGCAGAATGCAATCATGATTGCGCTTGTACAGGATACCATTGCTTAGGAAGAACTTGGCAGAGAATCTCCTCAAGAACTTTTTGTCGTTGACTGAAGCTCCTTCGGGATATTCTTAAGCCTCGAGATACCTTTTGACTTCATGAAACCAAGGTCGGTCCACTACTTCTTAGTTATTAATCTTGTGACAATGTGCAGGTTCGTCCATCCGCTCAATGGTGATTTAGGGAGCCTCATTATCCCAGTTAAGTTTAAACATTGATGACATTGTAGCTAGAGCATCTGCTAGCTGATTTTCTTCTCGCGGGAAGTGCTCGAAGGTAATCTGCTCGAAATGTGGTAGCAATGTCAAGACATGTTCTTTGTAAGGGATGAGGTTTGGATGCGTAGTGTCCCACTCTCCTTTGATCTGACTGATGACCAAAGCCGAGTCTCCAAAAACAACCAAAGATTTGATTCCCATGTCTATTACAGCCTTGAGTCCAAAGATGCAAGCTTCATACTCCACCATGTTGTTCGTACAGTTGAAGCTAAGTCTGGCGGTGAAAGGAGTATGGCAACCTTCTGGGGAGATGAGTACCGCGCCGATACCGTTGCCAAGTGCATTAGAGGCCCCATCAAAGTACAGAGTTCATCGGGATCCTTGTTCAGGTCTGTTATATGGTCTGAAATCTTCAATATTATCTAAGGTCATGATGTCTTCGTCAGGGAAGTCGAACTTCATGGATTGATAATCTTCGACAGCTTAATGATCCAGATGGTCAGCTAGCACACTCCCTTTTGTAGCTTTTTGGGTCGTGTACTGTATATCATATTCTGTCAGGATCATCTGCCATCTAGCTATTCTTCCAGACAAAGCAGGCTTCTCGAAGATGTATTTTATCGGATCCATCTTAGATATCATCAAAGTGGTATGAGTCAACATATACTGCCTTAGCCGGCGAGCAGCCCATACCAAAGCGCAACAAGTTTTCTCGAGCAGTGAGTATCGGGTCTCACAGTCGGTAAACTGTTTGCTAAGGTGATAAATGGCATGCTCTTTTCGTCCAGACTCGTCATGTTGGCCCAATACGCACCCCATTGAATTTTCTAGGACGGTCAGATACATGATTAGCGGTGTTCCTTCGACGGGAGGCATCAAGACAAGAGGTTCAAGCAAATACTCTTTGATTCTGTCAAAGGCAATCTGGCATTCGTCATTTCATTTAACCACCTGATCTTTCTTCAACAGCTTGAAGATTGGTTCACAGGTAGATGTTAGGTGAGAGATGAACCTAGAAATGTAGTTTAGGCATCCCAAGAAACCTCTGACCTCCTTCTCAGTGCGAGGAGCAGGCATTTCTTGTATAGCTTTGACTTTGGCAGGATCAACCTCGATGCCTTTGTTGCTGACAATGAAACCCAAGAGTTTATCGGATCGGACTCCGAACGTACACTTGTTAGGGTTTAATCTTAGCTTGTACTCCTTCAACCTGACAAACAGCTTTTGCAAATGGTCGAGGTGTTCTTCTTCCGTCTGTGATCAGGCTATCATGTCATCTACGTAGACCTCTATCTCATGATGTATCATATCATGAAATAAAGCTACCATGGCGCGTTGATAGGTTGCCCCGGCATTCTTCAGTCCGAATGGCATCACTTTGTAGCAAAACGTACCCCACTGTGTAACAAAAGTAGTTTTCTCCATGTCTTCAGGTGCCATTTTAATCTGGTTGTAACCTGAGAATCTGTCCATGAAAGAAAATACCTTGTGCTGAGCTGTGTTATCAACCAGGATGCCAATGTGCGGAAGTGGAAAATCATCTTTAGGGCTAGCCCTGTTTAAGTCTCTGTAATCCATGCACATTCTCACTTTGCCGTCCTTCTTAGGCACGGGCACAATGTTAGCAACCCATTGTGGATAGGAAGTAACAGTAAGAAATCCAGCATTGAACTGCTTCATAACTTCGGCTTTGATCTTTTCTGACATGTCAGGCCTCATGCGGCGGACTTTTTGTTTAACTGGTGGACAGTCTTCTCTTATGGGTAGACGGTGTACCATAATGTCTGTATCGAGTCCCGGCATGTCTTCGTATGACCAGGCGAAGATCTCAATGTATTCATGTAACAGCTGAATTAAGCGCTCCTTGACACTTGGCTCTAGGTTGGCACCCACTCTGACTTCTTTTCTGTCTTCCTCAGTACCCAAGTTGATTGTCTCTAATAGCTCCTCATGAGGCATAATTTCTCTTTCTTCCTGTTGTAGCAGTCTAGCCAACTCTCCCGGCACCTCACAACCTTCCTCACCCTCGTATTCGGCATGGTAGACCAGATCTTCAGAGTCACTGAAGGCCATAGAAGAATTGTTACCCATGGAATCCGGAATGGAAGGGTACCTGTATTTGTGAGTGTGGGTGTGTGTAAGGGATAGCCATCTTTAAACAAATAAAATGTAAAAAGAAATACAATGAACACAAAAGTTTATATGTGAAAACATCCATGATTCATTAAAATGGCATATGAAGATGAAAAATCAAACCTTTACAAATGGACCTATGTGCCTCGGGTAAGGCACAAGGTTAAAAGTGTACGAATTGTTTGAGAATTATTACAAACCAACAGAAATATTTGAAAGATAAATTACTGCGGTATGAAAGTAATCGGAACAAAGTCTTTTGCTTCCCAATTGCACAGTCCTCCGTCAACAGTTGGAAAAATCCAGTCTTCCAGGCTGCTCTCCTCTTCACTATCCTCCAAAGCATTGACTCCATGATGGGTGATCTTCACTGGTGGCCCTCCAGCACGGGCGCGGTGTACAGCCTTTTGAACAGAAGAAGTGAACCCTAAGCCGAATTTATCTGATTTGTAAGGAAAGTCTGGAAGCTGCCCCCAGATTATGCTACCTCCTTCTTCAATCACAGCCTTTGCATCTTTGAGAGACGACATCCGAGGCGGAGGTCTGGTAATCATGGGTACAGAAGAAACTGTCTTGGTTGCCGCAATCTCCTGAGCTACCTCTTCAAAATGCTGAAAAGGGGTTTCGATGAATTCGCCATCCAATTCTACATAGCGGAAAGAATTTAGATGGCTTATCATGTATTCCTCTTCGCCGTGAACAGTTATAATTTTCCCCTGGACAGGGTACTTGAGCATTTGATGCAGAGTAGAAGTGACGGCTCCAGCATTGTGAATCCAGGGTCTTCCCAACAAGCAAGAATAGGAAGGACGGATGTCCATCACATAGAATATGGAGTTGAAGGTTTTAGTTCCCACTTTAATCCGGGTGTCCACCTCCCTGTGGACCATCCTCTTAGAACCATCAAAGGCGCTGACAATTATATTGTTGGGTTTCAGGGTTAAGCCTTCACAATCCAGTCTATCCAAGGCTTTCTTCGGCAAGACATTTAAAGACGAACCCGTGTCTACTAGCACGTGTGCTAGGGTAGTCCCTCTGCATTCCACCGAGACATGCAAAGCGTCATTATATTTTCTCCCTTTGGATGTTAAATCGGCATCGGAGAATCCTAGACCATTGTCAGCTGTTAAGCTAGCTACACATTCTTGGAACTGATCCGCGGAGGTTTCCTGTGGCACGTGGGCCGTTTTCAAGAATCTTATCAAAGCTTTAGCATGAGCCTCTGAAAAAAGCAGCAGGGCCAACATAAAAATCTTTGAGGGGGTTTGCCCCAGTTGTTGCACAACATCATAATCGCTTTTCTTGATTATTTTCAAAATCTCTTCCATTTCTTTTTGAGAGGTCTCAGGGATGACCAATGGATGAGCCATCGTCCTGACAGGATCTTCTTGGATCCCTTTCCCTCTATCATCAGCAGCAGCAGAGGGGACAACCACAGGAGTTACAACTTCTTCAATAATTGGAGTTCTCGCAGATATGTTTATCGGTGCAGGGGTAACCTTAGGAGCAGCTGAGGGTCCAAAGATTACCTTTGGAGGGGCAATCTCTAGAGAGAAAATTCTTCCATTGCAGGTGATTTTGCTCGTTCCAGCAATATTTCCAATGTCGGAAGTCTCTTCATCGGAACGTTCTTCAGTTGATTCAATTTGTTTAATATTATGGTAGTACATTTCTCCACCATAGTTCCACGGTATTGATTTTTCAGACTTGTACGGGACGGGCCCCGGCATGGTTATCTTCAAAGGTGCAGTCTTTGGAGTGGTTGTAATCTTAACAGGTCTTTTGGACACCTAGGAAAGATTAGCGGATATGGTTATTATTGAAACATCATTGACAGGAGTCATTGTAACAGGAGTCTTTTCGAAAAGGATTTCTTGGTTATCCATTAGGCGTTGGATGCCTAACTTCAACAATGGACAGTCGGTTGGTAAGGATGAACAAAGGTAGCAATCTTCTTCACAACCTGGGAAAATCCCAGCCTTCAGCAAATTCAACTTGATTATCAGTAGCGGAGTCATCAAATCATCGACGGTAGCAACAAACAGATCCTCTTCAACAGCATGGGCATTGTGGCCATGCTTTGGCATTGGAGCAGAGATTACATTCGGCTTTTCAGGGGCATCGAATTCAACTTCTTTAGCGTCTATCAAATCCTGAATCTTATTCTTGAGGGCCCAACAATTATTGATGTCGTGCCCCGGGCTCTCTGAATGATAAGCACACTCTGCGTTCGAATGGTAGTACGGAGACGCAGTATTCGGGTTCTTCGGGGCCTCTTTCAAACTCGCAAGGTTTAACTTCAAGAGATGGGGTAGAACCTGAGCAGGAGTCATGTTTATCCGGGTGAATTGTCGTACAGGATTTTCCACCCTTGTTTGGTTGGTTCTGGGTTAATTGTTTCTGGGCTGATCAGCTGCAGACTTCTGAATCATTACGGCCTCCACCGTTTTCCGGCACTCAACTCTTCCTTGACCTCTTTGGGAGTAGACATCTGATACTTCCTTCTTTGCTGGAAAAGTATTTTTGATGGCAGCGGAAGCATATGCATCTTTTTGAATTTTCCCGCTTTTTATGCCGGCTTCAACTCTCTCACCAGTTAGAATCAACTCAATGAACCCCACAGAGGAGCTTCCAATCAGGTGATTAAAGAAAGGACCTGACAGAGTCCCCAAGAACATGTCTACTAGCTCCCTCTCAGATAGAGGTGGTTGTACTCATCCTGCCAAGTCTCTCCATTTCTGGGCATACTCTTTGAAGCCTTCATTTGAGACCATGCCCATACTCTGTAATTGAGTACGGGTTAGTGCTAAGTCTGCATTGTATTGATACTGTTTATAGAAGGCGGCTGCCAAGTCTTCCCAATTATGCACATCAGACGTCTCCAACTGGTATAACCAATCCAGCTACGTCCCCGACAAACTGTCCTGGAAAAAGTGGACCCACAGGTCTTTGTCAGAAGAATATGGTTGAATTTTCCTGACATAAGATCGTAGGTGCATCTTGGGACAATACAACCCATCGTACTTAGAAAATAGAGGCACTTTAAACTTAGGAGGGATTACAATTCCAGAAACCAAACCTAACTCCTTAAAATCCAGCCCCGGAACTCTCTGTATCTCCATGGCTGTCGTTCTTCCAAGTTTTTGTATTTGTCATCGGCCGGAGGATGTTGTTTTTCAGAGTAATCCTCTTCTTCCTCTTCTTCAGCTTTAGAATTTGAAGGCACTGCAATCTCCTTACCCTTTCTCTCCCCTTCCTCAGAGGTTGATGGAAAATCTAGGACCCTTCTGGCTTGACCTTCAAATCTTCTACCCAAGGTAGCCACACCAGCTCTCTTCTTCTTCTTTTTCTCTTTTCCTTTTCTAGTAGAGTCTTGAGCTCCTCCTGCCCCTTAGCAAAAGTCAGGAGTAGCTGTTGAAATTATGAATTTTGAGCTTGCAAGTCTTTGACCGTTTGTTCAATATCCATCTTGCTGAAATAAACAGCAGAGAGATGAGGAAACTTGGTGTGAATACCTGTTTATGCATATGATGAATGATATGTATTCATGTAATGCATTCAAGGATTCAGAAAAATTCAAATTTGTGTTAAACAAAAAGGAACAAACGTCATATTAATAAGATATAATTGTTAGCACATCAATGCCTCATGGGCAAAATAATACAAAATTCTAAGGTAAAAAGATGTTGCACATCCTCTTTGGTGTAATGTAGGTGTTGAGAGTCTGCTCTTCGTGAAGTTGACGAGTGAGTTCTAAAACCTTCTTCTCGCTGGCGTAGAATTGGGCTTCAAAAGTATCATGTTCTCCCTTGTGCTGTATCCAACTCCTTTGCAGATCTTCGAGTGATGTTGGCATGTTAGGATGTAGGAGGGTGTATGGAACCTCTCCTTCCTTAACATGCTCTAAAATCACAGGGAGAATAGAGGGGTAAGTCATCATAAGACTTTGGGCGCGGGTTCGTACCCACTTGAGGTAAGGCTCAAGGGGGATGGAATTCTTGTGTCCCAAGGTCTTACTGCCTACCTTGTTTGGCATCCTCCAAGCTCGGATGAACCTTTGTCGAAGTCCTTGATCGTCGTTGTCGAAGTCAAAAACCAAGTATGGAATCAGCATGTCATGTGGGCCATCCCTTCGGGCATAACCAAACTGTCTCAGAGACAAGTAGGGGTTGTAGGTGATGCCTCCCCTAATTCCAAGTAGAGGGACATTAGGGAATTCCCCATAACGGTCGATAATGATAACATTCTCTTTGGATCGAGAACACCAATGAATATTTGAATGTGTAAGAGTCATCAATCGTTGTGACCACCTCAAACCTTGCTCATTCTTCATGACTGCTTAGGGAAGATGAGAAATAAACCATCTTGCCAGTAGAGGAGTGCAACACATGAGAACACCTTTTTTCCTCATTGTTCGAGTGTGAAAAGAGTGTAAGATATCTCCAAGCAATGTAGGCACCGGGTTGCGAGCCATGAAGATTTTGACAGCATTGACATCTATAAGCTGATCAGGGTTTGGGAACAAGACCAACCCATAAATGAGAAGAGCTACAATCTCCTCAAAAGCTTGTAGGTCTAGATAATTCCAACAGTCTTGGGCCTTCTCAAATAGGAACTTTGCCAAGAAACCCTTGACACCACTTCTGGTTTCCCAATGACCTGTGACATCTGATGGTTGCAAGTGCAAGGCTTGAGCAACATCTTCAGGCTTTGGATCTCTTTTTGTACCGTTGAAAGGTAGTTTATGGAGAATAGGAATCCTCAAGAGTTGAGAAAATTCCTCTAAAGTAGGCACCAGCTGGTAATCAGGAAATGTGAAGCAGTGGTGTAGGGGATCAAAGAACTGGAAGAGAACTTTCACCATGTCCTCCTATGTGTTGGAGTTGACCAAGTTGAGAAGTCGACCATGTCTCTCAGTGAATGGAGAATACTCTGGAATCCTTGAAGCTAGCTCCTTGAGTTGTGGAGGAATTCTTACAAGGTTGACTTGGATAGTTTTCCTGCGAAGTGAATCCATTACCTACAAAACAGGAACAAAGATGAATTTCCAAAATCCTTGAAATGGTTAGTGGATGCATATGATGCTTCATGATGTCAATGATGTTATGCACAAGTATATATGTACAAGAAAGTCACACAAGTTCCTAGTTTAGGCTTGCATGGGGTTTCATAGGTAAGTACCCTCTTGAAGTTTAGTTGGCTCAACCTGTCCTAGAAATAGTAACCAGGTGCTAAGGAGCTCAATATCACTGGATTATTTTCTTGTGTTCATTGTTTCAGTTTAGCCACTTTACTGGCGACCGAAATATTCCAAGAAAACAACCCTCAATGAGTGTAGTATCGAGTATCTACCAACTTCGGACTGCACCAAAGCCGGTCATCTCACTACATCCTAAAAGGCCAAGATGGTCAAGTAAAGGTTCTAAAAGTTTGTTAGTGCTTCATGACATCACTCAGCGGCCCCGTAATCTCTTTGATTAACTCAAATGCTACCGGTACCCACAAATATGTCATGCTAACATAGTTATTGCTTAGACCGTGTCGGTATACCCCGCATAATTTCCACAACGTATTGCTATTTACCTATGAATGTTTCCCAAATCCGGGTACAGGATTCAAACCCAAACAATAGAACCAAAGTGTAAAGCAAACAAGTCAAGCAAGATAAGCATGTAAAGGTGATCTAAAACCCTAAGGTAACCCCACTTTTCTTACAATCCCCAGCAGAGTCGCCAGTTCTGTGATACGGTGGGAGAACTGACTTGAGGTTTTGCGTTTGTGTTCGCAAATGTTTCGGTTTAGCAAGATTCTCCACCGACTTTTATTTTATCCAAAAGGAAAGGTCAAAAAGCACAGGAAAGACCTTTGAGATGTTTTCTTGAGTTCGGGGGGTAGATTATGAAAAGGGAAGGTGCTAGCACCCTTTTCATCCATGGTTTTCCATGGTCTCTTAGTTACTTGTTTAGATCACTTTCTTTGCTTTTCCAATTGTTTGAAATGGTGCTTTGTGTGGTTTTGAAAGTATTTTGAAAAGAGACCATCGTTTTGGAAATCTTTGTAATGATTCTCGTTCGTAAGAATGTATATAAATATGTTTGTCTTTTGAAAAATGTTTCAATGTTTTGAAAGTTGTTTGAAAATGTTTTGAAATTATGTGTGTGTTTGTTTGAAAATAGCAAGGATGGTTTGCAAATTGATCAAGTAACTAGAAGCATCTACCTACTCAAAAGTCTTTCCTACACATTTTTATTCCTTTGATATTGTTGTTTTACCATTGCATTGGTAAACAACCCTATCTTTGGATGTTAAACGGGACGGGCGTGGGTCATCGTATGACCATGATAGCAATGGTGCCAAGTATCGTAGCATGTTTTAGGGACTAAGATCATTTATTTTTAGGCAACCTTGTCTAGCGTCATCGAGGAACTATGATCTTTTGTTTTGTTTTGCCAAGATACCTAGCATCCATACCATGGCCATGTTTTAAGGCAACCAAGTGGGTGAAACCCTAGAGCTGCTTGTGTGCAATGTGTTGTCATTTTCATGCATCTTTGTCTTGAATTAGGTCATGCTATTTGTTTGATTTTGTCTTATCATACAAACCCTGGTTTTTACTAAACATGCATATAATACGATAAATTGCGTAATGTAAATCTAAACTATTATAACAATATTATGGGAGGGGGGATACAAGTTTTGAATGGGGGATATTTGCACAAAATAAAACCCTAGTTTACTATTACAACCCAATTGAATTTATGTACAATAAATAAATAAATATTTAAATAGGCAATAAAATGTAATTATGCAAAAATGTTTTTTGTAATTGTTTTAAGTAAGAGAAAATAATATTATCAAAGTCCTAAAAATAAGAAAAATAATGTTATCATTTTTGAAAGGGGAAACCCTAATTTTTTGATTAAAAGAAAAATATATGTTTTCTAATATTCTTGTCCATTTTTGTTTAAGAAAAATAATAATAATATTATGTATAAATATTAAAAATTAAAATATGTGAAAAAATAATATATTTATGTGTATAAAATGTAAAATAAAATATTAAGTATTTTATTATTATTTACAAGTTTATTTAAGAAAATAAATTCTATTAAACCTAATAAACTATTTTTATGCCATAAAAATAATAAAAATAATAAAATAAAAATGCAAAAAATTAAGAAATATTTTTGGGATTTTTAATGTTCAGAAAAAAAAATAATAAAGTCAAAAATAGAAAAATAACAAGAAAATATGAAAAATAACAAAATATGAATCAGGGGGGTGCAAAAGCAAAATGGAGGGTGCAAAAAGCAGTAGGCCCAAGCGCCAGGCCCAAGCCAGCTTCATCCCTGTCCTCTGTACACTTCATGCGCGTGTTTCTGAGCCAAACTTGTATCTCTTGCATACGTGCATAAAAACAAAATCTTGCAACATGAAACTTGTAGCATGTTAACTCACGATTCTAATGATATAAAAAACATGACCTAACTCTAAAAGATCAAAGGAGAATTTTAATGGCCCTAATTTTTGACCTAATTTTTTCAGCATGTTCAACATCCAAATACTCTTAGCTCAGTTAATATAAATGGAATCTATGCATATGTACAACTTAAGCATGTTGAGGACTACATTTTTGCTTCACAAACCTAAGCTTAAGGATGCTTAAATAGAGAGATAGAAACTTGACAAATACCTTGTTTAGTTGAATTTGGATATGGCAATGTAGGAACTTTGAGTGAGGCCTGAAGTTCTTGTGAGCTTCCGTGAAGTTCTCTCAAGCTTCTCCAATGCTCAGCTTGCCTTGTAGATGCCTGAATCTTGCTACACGAGTCAACCTGCAAACCTTCAAAATTAAAATGTTGAAGCTTAAAACAGGGGTTACAGTTGCAAGACAATGGTCTGGACAGTTTAGGTAGGAGTTATGGAATGTGTTTGAACTGATTCAAAGCAAAACGCACGAGCCAATTTTGAAATGGCTTGAGTTCTGCAGATGATGCCCTGTTTGGGCAGGAACTTGGGTTTTTGTGTTTGAGGGTGTTTTGGAGGTTGTGAATTCGTTTTTCTTGCTTGTTACAATGTTACGAGGTTGTTTCAAATGATACAAAGTCTTGCCTTTATCATATACACAAGCTTACTTGACTTTTGCAAGTTTGCTTGCTTTTGAAGAAAAGTTGGAAGTGACAATGTCAAAGCCTGTACAGGCTTGCTTGCTAGCTGCACATAGTTGTTAAACTTTACCTGATAACTGTGGATCTTGTTTGCAAAAAGAGATTAGGTCCATGGCTCAAGAAATGCAAAGTTGTAAAAGCTAGCTTTATGAAAATGGTAGTGTACACTTTATGCCATTTTTGGATTAATTCAATGTATAAAGCTTCAAAGATCAAAATAAGACCATTATCCATTGTGTTTGCATTAAATTATGGAGTGTAGAAAGGATTAGGACTTGTAAAACCAAGTACAAGCATGTTTGAAACTGATTTGCAACTTGAACCATTGTGAAAATGCCTTGCACAAAAGGGATAAATTGCCATTTTCATTTCTTCGATTCTCCCTAACCATAAATGATCTTGGAGAGTTCTTTGACATTTTGGAAATCTTGTAACATGCTCTACAATACATATTTGAAATTCAGTTTGAGATTACCCTTGGAACTAGGTGAAAAGTTTCCATCAAGTTAGATCAAAAATCTGCCTAAACTAGGGTAAAATTTCACTAAGTTAAAAAGTTTATGGACCCCTATTCACAAAATCATAACTTGAGATCCAAGCATCTTTTGGGAAAACTTTGTGAATCAAAGTTGTATATTTAATGGAGGACTACAACTTTCATGTTGGAAGTTTTCTTTGAATCCAATTGCATCATGGTGAAAATTTTGGGAAAAGTTGGGAAAAAATAAGAAATTTTCATAACTTCGAAAAAATCTAAGTTATTAAAAAATTCAAATTAAAACCCTAATTTTCGAAATTAGGTTTCTTAGTCAACAAGTTTCACATTTTAACGTGTTTTGATGAATTATGACCCTTGGAACTTGATTTTGACCAAAAATTCAAAGTTTGACTTTTCAGTGTACAGTTGACTTTTGATCAGTTGACTGGAAAATTCATCTGTCAATCCTATGCATTTGAGATCTTTTGAACTATGTGATTAGGTCAATATGATGTTATTGAGTCCTTGAAATTATGCTTGAACCCAATTTGCCACTGGATAGGTTAAAAATCAGAAATTTCCCTTTCTCAGTCAAAACCATAATTTTGACCATTTTTCCCTTTTGATGATCTGATCAAATTTCTTGAGGAGTTGTGGTCCAAACTTGATCAAATGGTACATAGGAGCCTAGAATGTTGTTTTGGATCAAAAATTATGAAGTTTGACTGTGAATTGTCCATGGTTGACTTTTTCCCCAATACAGCTGATTTTTAGGTCAATTGTCCAATTGACTGGTCAAAAATGTGATTCAAAGCTTGAAACTTGGTATGAGAAATCTTAGAGGTCCAACGTGAAGTATGAAAGTCACATGAGGCATTGGAAGTCCAAAAATCTTTGTGCAAAATCAAACCCTAATTTCAGGTCATCAGTGCAAGATGAGGTCTTGAGCTGAGCAACCCTAAAGTGGTCTTGAGTCCAAGAAGTCTTGTGAGGAGAATCTTGATAAAACAAGAGGGAAAATTTTGGGGTACAACACCCTCGTTGATTACCCTGTTGCTGTTGTCGAGGTCTTTGTTGGGATCGTGATGTAGCAGCAAATTGGAAAGGTCTACTCTCCACCAAACCAACTCCTTGTCTCATCAGGGCAGATTAATGACTTGATCCCCAGCCTCAACCATTTGTTTCATACGGTTGCAACCTTCTTGATGAAGTTTAATGACGAGGACTCTTAGCTATTCTTGTCCCCGAGCTAAGCTTTGGATAAGAGCCATTTGACTGATCATCTGGATTTTCATCCTTTCCATCTCAACTTGCAATTGCTCCAACTGGTCATCCTTATTTTTGTCAGGATTTTTCTTGGTCATGAGCGAGGAGTGCCTTCAATTCTTCTTGCCCCTTGTCTAGATTGAGGAACATTTCTTTGAATTGAGTATCTTGAGCTTGGAAACCTCTGTTGATTTGTTCGAGATCCATTTTCCTTGCAAAAGTAAACAACGAGAAAATGAGAAACCTGTACTGGAAGACCCGTTATGAAATGGCATGCATGCAATTTTTTCAAGGATCTTGTGGGGTAAATACAAGAAGATATTTGAATTTTTACTGTAGCTTGGATTGAGGAACTTTCGTATTTATTGAACATCCTTCTACAAGAATCAAGCTCACCATGTCAAGTGGGTCATAGCCTCTGACTCAAGTTGTCTCTTTGGTCTTTTGACGGCATTGTCTAGAGGAAAATAAATCCCCTTGCCCCTTGCTAGACTTCTGGTTCATCATAACCTGCACCACAAGCCCTTGAGATCCTTTAAATGGTTAAGGAAATGTTATGGTATGATGTTATGATGTGTATTTTATGTACCAAAGCAAAAGTGTAAGGTGATGAATACAAGTGAACTTGCAAGAGATCTAGGTTAATGAATATAAACAAATCCTGCAAGGAAATCACGTTGTTAGATAATGAAAACAAACAAACCCTGCAAGGAGTTCAAGTGGTTAGATAATGAAATCAAACAAGTCACACAAGTTGCCTTAGGTTCAAGCTTGCATGGAGTTTGTAGGTAAGTACCCTCTTGAAATTTAGTTGGTTCAACATGTACTAGAAATAGTAATCGGGTTCTAAGGGGTCTCAATATCCCTGATATTTCCCACAAGTCTCGTTTTAATTGACAACTGACTTGCCACCAAACAAAAATTGGGAGTCAAATCTTAATGAGTGTAGTATCGAGTATCAACCGACTTCGGACTACACCAAAGATGGCTATCTCACTACTTCCTAATGGCCAAGTTTTTCAATTAAAGGTTCTAAGGTCAATTGATGCTTCATGACACCACGCAGCAGCCCCGTATTCTCCTTGACTACTCAAGGGCTACCGTTACCAACCAAAGTGTCATATCAATGTAGCTATTGCTTTAACCGTGTCGGTATACCCCGCACAGTTTCCATGATCTATTGCTACTTACCTAAAAGGTGCCCCAGATTCAGGTGTAGGATCTATAGTAACCCAAACAAAGCCCTCAAAAGTAAAGCAGACAAAGCATACAAGGTAAAGCAGTTAAATAATGAACTAACTCTAAGGTAACCCCACTTTTAAGTATATTTCCCAACAGAGTTGCCAATTCTGTGATACGGTGGCAGAACCGACTGTTAATACTGGTTTTGCGTTTGTGTTTGCAAATGTTGCGGTAAGCAAGATTCGCCACCGACTTTTCTTTTATCCAACTTAAGGAAAGGGTGAAAAGAATAGAAAAAGGTCTTTTCGAGAGTTTCCTGAGTAAGGGGGTGGATTATGGAAAGGGAAGGTGTTAGCACCCTTTCCATCCATAGTTTTCTACGGGCTCTTAGAGGTTTACTCATTTTTTAAATACCTTTGTGCTTTGTTGTGATACGGTGGGAGAACTGACTTGGGTGTTTTGTGTTTGATCGTAAATATTGCGGTCTAGCAAGAGTCGCCACCAACTTTTCTTTTATCCAAAAGGAAAGGTGAAAAAGCTCAGGAAAAACCTTTGAGATTATTTCTTGAGTTCAGGGGGTAGATTATGAAAAGGGAAGGTATTAGCACCCTTTTCATCCATGGTTTTCCATGGCTCTTAGTTACTTTCTAGATCACTTGCTTTTTGTTTAAAAGTTGTGCTTGTTGTGGTTTTTGAAAGTATTTTGTAAACAGGCCATTGTTTAGGCAATCTTTGTAATGATTCTCGTTCGTAAGAATGTATACAAAGATGTTTAATCTTTTGAAAATGTTTTCAAGTTTTGTAAGATGTTTTGAAAGTGTAAGTGTTTGTTTGGAAAATAGCAAGGATGTTTTGTTTGAAATTGAGCAAGTAATTAGGAGCATTCAACCTACTCAAAAATATTTCTCGTTCATTTCCTTTGACATTGTTATCTTACCATTGATTTGGTAAGTAACCCTATCTTTGGACGTAAACGGGACGGGCGTGGGTCATTGTATAGTTATAGAATGAAATATATGGATTTTTTAGCAATGTTTTTAGGGACTAGATCATTTATCGAAGGCAACATCGAGGGTCATCGAGGGACTATGATCTTTTATCGAGGGTCTTTGCTAAAATGCCCATGTTCGAGGGACATGACTATTTTTCCAATAGGCAACAAGTGAGATTACCCTAAGGTGTGCATATGTGCAAGGTGTGTCTGATTGCATGCATTTTAGTCTTTGATTTTTAGGTTGTCTATTTGTTGTTTTTATCTTGCCATACACACCCTAATTACTAGCAATATATGAAAGCAATAAAAAGTGCGGAAAGTAAATATCCTACGTTATTACAATCGTTAGGGGGATGGGGTGTACAGATTTACAAATGGGGATTGCAAATAAAGTTAAATCCTAAGTTACTATTACAACCATATTGAATGGATAAGAATGTACAAGAAAATGTGAAATGAACTTGTTTTGTTTCATAAAAGAGATAAGTTTTGTTTAAGAAAATATTTTTGATCTTTTTGTTTTAAGAAATAAAATAAAGCATGTAAATTGTAACATGTTTTTGGTGTTTTTGATTAGTGAAATAAGAAGTGATAGCAAAAATAGTAAGGAAAAAGAAAATAGAATCAGCGCATTGTTGACTAAAAGAGATCAGAAGTTCTGACTCTGGCGTGCTGCAAAAACAGAAATCATATTAGTAGAAATAGGTAAAGTCAGAAGTTCTAGGTCCGCTGGGAACAAAGAAGATTTCAGAAGTTCTGATACCACTGGAAGAACTTAGTCTCCCTCTCCATGCTAGTCAGAACATCTGCAACTTAGTCATTTCTCAACAGAACAGAAGATGCGCATATAACAGTTATGGCAGGTTTCATAGTGTTTCAGAAACAAGAGATATCAGAACTATAAATCAGAAGCAAGCATGAATTTTCAAATCCTAATTTCCTTAAGAAGTTCTGAACTAATTTACTCCCTACTTAGGCATACAAATACGTGAAACCTCAAAATACGTACAGCATCAGAAGCATGATGTCTACATTGTATTTTTGAACATACAAATCTGACAATGCCTAAGTAATATGATGAGAGTAAGCAGAAGCTTACCTTGCAGCTGGAAAATACTCTATGAGCTGGAGTCTGGTTCTGAACTCTGGTGATGTTCTGAATAGCTTCTTTACGTACTCAGCAGGCTGGAAGCTTTCAACTTGGGATATGAATGATTAGAGAAATTCTGGAACAACCAAGGGGGCAAAGTTCTGACTTCCTGGAGGTGAATATGGATGAAGAATGTGTTACAGTCTGAACACGGAAGTTAGGATGGTTTCTAAATGTATATCAGAAACTGTATGGATGGTTTTGGTCAAAACATACTTGAGGAAAAAAATGGAGTCTGAATGCAAGAATCAAAAGCTAACAGGTTTTTGTATTTTTGTATTTGCAGTTTTGGACTCTTGGAATTTTAGCAGGGGTTCGAGGCTTTTTTCTTTCTCAAAAATTCCACCCTTTTACAGTTGCCAATAAAGTCTAATTTATAGGCAAAGGTTTAGTAGCTTGGAGAGGTCAAGGGGAACCACCGTCATAAGCTAGGCGCTGACTTGCTCTTGAAGTCAATTCAAATAGGTATGGTGGTTAGCATTTTTAGCAGTGCCTAAGCTGGATTTGTAAGCAGGAATTAAGGAAAGGTAACCTCAAAAGCAAAAGCAACGTATGGGTCCAACACACTTTTGTACAAAAGTTTGCTTTTCCAAGACAGTAAAGGTACTCCTATGCCACACGTGGGGAAATTTTTATGGATAAAGACTCAAAAGTGGTTGTGAGCATTAAATGATGATGAGATTTATCAAACCAGAAATCCTGCAATGTGAGATTTTGCATCATTGCTTAATTATGGGTCAGAGGTTCAGCTTCAGCATAATTTAGAATAAACATCCAACTTCTGGTCTTTGTATCTCCTTGCTCCAACATGTTCTGAAGGAGCTCTCAGACTTTCCAAGAAGTTTGCAACACGCTTTGTAAACCTTTTTTGAACTACCCTTGCAAACTCTAACTGAATCTTTGTGAAAACTGGCCCAGAAGTTGTAACCAAACTCTGTCTTAGAACTTTCCAGAATTTGTTGAGTGCTTCAGTTTCATGGACGTGTCTTTGAGGCGTAATAACTTGAAATCCCAGCATTTCTAGGAGAAGTTTTGTTCTGTAATGTTTAAGATTTTGTTTGAGTCCATAACTCTTGTGTTAGAAGTTAATCCAGAATCAGCTTGCATCATGGTAATAATCTGATCAGAAGTTCTGAGCTTGTCATATTTCTTAAACACTTAGAAAAATTCTAAGTATTTAGAAATTTGACTTTTCCAAAGTAACTTTTCACTTTTGAATTTCTAGATGAAACAAACTTCATATATCAACATGTCTTGATGAAATATTATTCTTGAAACATTATTTTGATCCAAAAGTCAAAGTTTGACTCTTCAGTATGCAAATGACCATTTTGCCCTTGTGAGTGACTTTCTTGAAAAATTTGTAATTCAAAGCTTGAAATTGGATGGAAGAAAACCTGAGGGTCCAGGGTGATCCTTTGGGAAATGAGAAGGAAAATGTTGGGGTACAACATCTGCCCCTGTTCAATCTTCTTAAACCTGAAGAGTTAGATTGGCGGATCTACCATTCGTGACTTGAAGGTGGAAGATGATTGAACACTAGAGTGCCCAAAAATTTGCACTCGATGATGTTGTGGTTGATTGTATAGGGAATAGGCTTAAAGATACCATTTGGAGAAATGATGGAAAATTGTTGGAGATGGGCTTATAGATGCCATCCAGAGGTGATTGTTTCTGGACTGTATTCGAGTGACAGAATGACATTCGAATCTTGATCGTATCTTGATTGCATTTGAATGAGTGACATAATGACATCTGAATCTAGATCATATCTGAACTGTATTTGAATGAGTGAAAGAATGACATCCGAATCTGGATCGTATCTGAATTGTATCTGAAAGTTGAATCTGTATGAGTATCAGAATGGAATTTGTGTTTGGAGCGTATCTGAACTGTATCAAAAGTTGAATCTGAATGAGTATCAGAATGGAATCTGTGTTTGGAGCGTATCTGAAATCTGTCTTTGAATGAGTATCACGATGGCATCCGTATCTGAACTGTATCTGAAAGCTGTCTTTGAATGAGTATCAAGATGGCATCCGTATCTGGTGCGTATCTGAACTGTATCAAAAGTTGAGTCTGAATGAGTATCAGAATGGCATCCGTGTCTGGAGCGTATCTGAACTGTATCAAAAGTTGAAATCTGAATGAGTATCAGAATGGCATCCGTGTCTAGAGCGTATCTGAACTGTTTCTGAAAATTGAATATGAATGAGTATCAGGATGGCATCCGTATCTGGAGTGTATCTGAACTGTATCTGAAAGCTGTCTTTGAATGAGTATCAGGATGGCATCTGTATCTGGTGCGTATCTAAATTGTATCTGAAAGCTGTCTTTGAATGAGTATCAGGATGGCATCCGTATCTGGTGCGTATCTGAACTGCATCAAAAGTTGAGTCTGAATAAGTATCAGAATGGCATCTGTGTCTGGAGCGTATCTGAATTGTATCAAAAGTTGAAATCTGAATGAGTATCAGAATGGCATTCGTGTCTGGAGCGTATCTGAACTGTATCTGAAAACTTTGAACATTTTTAATGGTAGTTGTTAACCTTATCCTGAAAAGGGTAAAATGTTAGCTAAAATGCAAAGTCATGTTGTATGAAATGCATAGTATAATGGATTTGTGTTATCAATGTTTATGATATATGGATGCAATGTGTGATCGGTGGATCTGGAACTGACTGTTTAAAGCTGGATCGCGAAATTTGGCGGAAGCAAGAGTCTCCACCGTCTTTTATTTTCTCCAACATGGAAAGGACAAAAGCACGGAAAAATTCCTTATGAGATAGTTTCTCGGTTCGGGAGGTATATTTATAGAAAGGGAAGGTGTTAGCACCCTTTCTATCCATGGTTATCCATGGGCTCTTAGATACTTGCTCATTGTGTTTTCAAAAGGTTTGTTTGTTTTTCAATCGTGAGTGGGTTTGAAAAAGTTTCATTTAAAGTTCCAGATCGACTCTTGTATCAGTCCTCAAGAGTGTTTGAAAAGTTGTTTTGAAAGCTTTTTGAAAAGTGTCGGTGTGAAAAGAGTTTCTTTGATTTGATTTGTTTTGAATTAGAGCAAGTATCTACGAGTCATCTACCTACCCTAAGGAATTAGGCTGTGTAAATGTCCTTAAGGTAGTGCCATCCCACCATTGAGAGGTAGGTAGCACCACCGTTGGAGGTGTTCGGGTCAATTCGAGGGTTAGGGACAGTGTGGTCACCAGAGCAACAGTAGGACACCTTAGAAGCTACCCTTATGCCATGTTCATGGACATAAGGACTTACTAAAACGTCATATACTCGACGACCACGTTTCGAGGGGCAAGGCAACAATGAGGCGTACCCTAGAAGTGGTGTGTGAATTGTGTGTCATTTTTAATTATGTTTTTTCTTGATCATGCATTGGGTGAGCTACGCTTTGATTTTATTTGGGCCATTCATTCTTTCATGTGATTAACAGTTTAAAGGTGCAGAAATTAAAATGCGGAAAATAAAGGTCCTACGCTATTACAAGGCGCGGGTCTATACATCGCCAAATTAACAAAGACCCGTTTTTTTAATAAAATGCAGAAAATAAATAAAGTTCCTAATTACTATTACAAGGCTTTGGGGCAATTACATAAGATTTAAAAGAAATATAAGAATACGCGCGCGAAAAGAAATTGGAATCGAGTGTTCGAGGGCGTTGGACCCTTTAAAGAAATTAAATTGAATTAAAGAATTAATTAATTATTAAATAAAGAAAAAGAAGTTATTTTTTTATGTTTTTTTTTGTATTTAATGGAAATAAAGAGAATTAATTAAAAGAAACCATAATTCTAAATATTTTTATTTATTAAAGAAAAAGATTAAAGTTTTAACCTAATTTATACTAATTATTTAATTACATGAGTATTCACAAAATAAATTAATAATTAATAATAATAATAATAAGGAGAAAATTTTATTTATTAAGAAAAGAGAATAAAAATGCTAAAAACCTAATTTCTACATTTTTTAGTTATTAAGAAAAAAACATTAAAATTAAAACCTAATTTTAAACTAAATTGATTATTGGAATTTATTTACAAAAATATCAATAAACTAAATACTAAATAAACATATTTTATTTGATTGATTTCTGATTTTTTTGTATTATGAAAATTATTTTGTGAATTAAAAGAAACAATTAAAATAATTAAAATAAATAAAAGAGGAAAAAAAAGAGAGAAAGAAAATACAAACAAGGGGGTATTCAGACCCAATTTGGAGGTGTTATTGAAGCATTTTGGCCCAAGCAATTTAAGCCCTTTTTGACTTTCATGGAATTGTGTATGGAGTAGTTGACTAAGGCGTATGATAAACTGCAGGTTCTGGCCCCTGGATTGATCATGAAGCCACTTGTCAAGCCTGGGTGTTGGGATGCATGATGGTCTTTTGAGAGAGGCGCTACGCTGGAACATGTAAATGAAAAAAATGTGAAATATACAAGGGGACCTGGGAATCGAACCCAGGTCCCAGTACCTGCATGACAATGCATCTACCAACCCAACCAACGCGTTTCTTTGTTATTTTAATGGAACATGATTAATATATGTGAAAAACACTATTATGCTGTAATAATAAAAAAACGCGCCAGTATTCAAACTGACCAACCATGTCCAGACACGCCATCTTCGTCTTCCTCTTTTTTCTGCAAATATAAGTAAATAGCGGGGGTTTTAAACCCCCACTAAGCTTCAACCTGAAAAATAGCGATTAGGTGATAGCAAAAAAGAAAAAGGGCGCGAGGTGTGAGATCAATTCGTTTGGATCTCTTGATTTCAATGGTACTGGTATTATTGTCCAATTTTTCCAGATGCGTAAAGCCCTAAATTTGTAGCTCTGAAACCCTAGCGACCATCAATGGCAACTTTTGACACAGGCAGTATTAATTCAATTGGAGAACACCAATAGCTTCAGAATTCTCATGTTAGTGTAAATCAACATTAAAAACAGATGGAAGATGCATGTAAATTGAAATACGAATATGAAAAATTCTATGAACAGGGCGATGTCATTCTACCACTTCTGGATGTATGGAGACTTGGCTTTGATTGGAAAAGCTTCCTGGTAGTGTCAGGAGTGTTTTGGAATAGCTTTTAGGCTTTGAAACGAGCTCTAGCTAGGTTTTCAGTTTCAAGTTTTTTTTTTTGAAAAATGCAAGTTGGTCCTTCAGGTTTCTGCGCAGCTCTTGTGTTCTAGGCATTAGGGTTATGTTTGCATATGTATGTAGATGGAATTAGGTTAGAAAAACAAGCCCATGATCCATCGTTTCAATGCTTTTGAATATTTGATTTTGTATATCTTTTTCAATCCTTTTTGCCATGGAAACTTGCCTAATCATGGAAGATTCTTTCCTTTTAGAATGTGCACGAAATCTTGAGCTCATAATGGACATATTAGCTGCATAAAAAGATTCAAAACACATGCTTTAGTATTGTTCTCATAATTAATTTTAATTAAATGAATTAATAGGATTAAAAATTCAATTAATTAATTAGAAATAAGAAAATAACTCCCTTTTAGCTTAATGGGTCGTGCATGGCCTTTGGGTAATGATTCATGGAAGAAATTGAGGCCCATTAGCAATTTTGAGGCATTTGAAGCACAGTTGACTTTTCAAAATTCCCAGAAATTTCCCAACTTCCACAAGGCATATCTTGCTCAATGTTTAAGCTTTGATCATGTTCTTGGACATTTTGGAAAGGTCTTGAAGTCCTATAACCAATTCCTTTGGTCCCATGTCATTTTGATTTACCAATCTCAAGTTATGGTCTTTGACTTAAAGTGCCTTTTTGTTGACTTTTGAAAATGACCTATAATGTTGAGATTGATAACTTTTTGTGAGAGCATTTCTTGGACTTGAAGTGTGAAGATGAATTGTAGGAAATGTCATTCCCTTCAAAGTGAGCTTTGGATGGAATTTTTCTGATAAACCATGTGGAAGTTATGCCTTGGTCAATTTGCAGTTGACTTTTTCAGCTGTCCAAAAATAGAAACTTTTGCATCTTGAGACTTTTTGAGCCATGCTTTGAGAATCATGATCAAGAATTGATCAAATGATGTTTGTGGCTTCAAAATAAGATGTTGACCAAAATTTTTGACTTTTGACTGTCAAATGACCATTTTGCCCCTGCAGTTGACTGTGAAGCAATTAGGGTTTTTGACTGTGCAATTTGGTGCTGTGAGTCTTGAAACTTGACATATGGATGCTTGACAATGTTTATAGGCATGTGGGACTTGTTTGGACCCTTGGAAACTTCAATTTCTTTTCCAGAACCAAAACCCTAATTTTTGACTGTTAGGAGGCCATTGGATTGTGCAACTCTTGGGAGATTTTGAAGCATGATCTTAGCAAACCTTGAAGAATATGGGAGGGCAAATTTTGGGGTACAACAGTTGCCCCTGTTCAATCTTCTTAGACCTGAGGATGTAGATTGGCTGGCGTGCCTTTCGTAATCCGAAGGTGGAAGATGATTGAACACTAGAGTGCCCAGAAATTTGCGCTCACATGTTAGTAGTTGATGGTGGGAATGGGCTTATAGATGCCATTTGGAGACTGATGGATAGGAGGATGGGCTTATAGATGCCATCAGGAGGTTGTCTATCGCGTAAGAGATTCCTTAGCGAGAACTTGCGTACTTGAAAAGAAAATGATTACCTGGCCTGTTACAGGAGTTGGTCTTCAAACTCTTTGTGTAGATGCGCCCTGGCTGGATACAGGAATCGGATCTTTAAACTCTTCATACGTGCCCTGGAGAGATACAGGAATCGAGTCTGGAGAATACAGTCGTCAATAGATACACCCTGGCAAGATACAGGAATCGGATCTTCGAACTCTTCAAACACACCCTGGCAAGATACAAGAATCGGGTCTGGTAATGCTAGTCGTCAACAGATACACCCTGACAAGATACAGGAATCGGATCTTCGAACTCTTCAGACGCACCCTGGCAAGATACAAGAATCGAGTCTGGTAATGCTAGTCGTCAACAGATACACCCTGACAAGATACAGGAATCGGATCTTCGAACTGTTCAGACGCACCCTGGCAAGATACAGGAATCGGGTCTGGTAATGCTAGTCGTCAACAGATACACCCTGGTAAGATACAGGAATCGGATCCTCAAACTCTTCAGATGCACCCTGGCAAGATACAGGAATCGGGTCTGGTAATGCTAGTCGTTAACAGATACACCCTGGAAAGATACAGGAATCGGATCCTCAAACTCTTCAGACGCACCCTGGCAAGATATAGGAATCGGGTCTGGTAATGCTAGTCGTCAACAGATACACCCTGGTAAGATACAGGAATCGGATCCTCAAACTCTTCAGATGCACCCTGGCAAGATACAGGAATCGGGTCTGGAATCGATCGTCAACAGATACACCCTGGCGAGATACAGGAATCAGATCTTTAGTTGCGACCGTTAATAGCAATTATCTTTGTATTAACCTTTGTCCTGAAAAGACAAAACATAAGTTGTATGTGATGTCATGGTGTATGCCATGCGAGATGTGATAAGTGAGATTGTATGTTTATGATGCGTATATGCATGCTATAGTGTATGAAAATGCGATGTTTATGAATGTATGTTTTCGTCTTAGAAAAATAAATCCTTGACGGGTGTCGGGGAGTCACATCCTGGGCTGATGTTGGAGAATAGTGCTTTGTTGTTTCCGCTGGGGATGATGGTTGCAAGAATACCGGTAGGAGAAGATAACTCCGTTGGGGAATAAACTTGGCGAATGGATTACTCTGCAGGGAGAAAATTACTCTAGCGACCTTGCTGGGGAGCAATACTCTATGGGAAGAGAGGTACTTTGTTGAGATGTTGATGGTAACTCCACTGGGGATACCGTTGTTGTATTGGAAGTTTTAATAGACTCCGCTGGGGATGACAAGCCTTCGCCGAGGACGATCTTTCCGTGGCTTTTGGCTGAGGATAACCCAGTTATATCCTGGTAGGGAAATAACCTTTGAATAAAGCCGGGAGACGCGTTCGTGCTCTGCGAGGGGGAAGCTTCCAGAATCTACTGGGGATAAGCTTCCTGCTGGGGAGATGATACAGCTTTCCTGGGGAAACTTCAGACTAGACTGGTCTCTCCTGGGGGAATCTTTAAGATATATTGGGGAGGTGGCTCCGCTGAACGTCTGATATACTGCCGGGGAACAATCTTTGATCAAGACTGCCGGGGATGCTTGTTAAGAATGTTCGTATATTATACTGGGGAATGTTGAGATCTGCTGGAGGATAACCAACTTCCTTAAGGCTGACAGGATAATTCTGCTTGGGGAGAGTGTATTGACTTGCCGGCTCACTCTCTGGGGACTTAAGATATCTTGGTTATGTTCTTCAGCTGAACCTACCTTGGTACCTTGGTGGACAGAGCAATTAGAACGCTTAGACAACTCATTATTGCCCCTGTTTCTAATGTTACCTGTAATTGATCCTTTGTTTCGTATGCAAACATTTATGAGTTAGCAATTTTTGTCAAATGCATATATCACAAATTGAACCTTGGACGTTCTTCGCAAAACAAAACAGAAAAAGGAAAAAAAAACAATTGGCAATTTTAACTAAAAAGTGAATTTATATTGATTTTTGAATTTTCCTGTAAATACGCGTTTATGTACAAGAGGCTGACGTCCTAGTAAGAGAACGCCGCCGAACAAAAGAGTTTATACAAATTTGTACAAAGGGAAAACAAAACAGCTATGTGAAAAGAATAATCCCACTGGGTTTCAGCTCTGCTATCGCCTTTATATCTTCGAGCGTCTCATCACTTTGCTGCTTAGTTGACGATGAAGCTGATTGATCGATGCCGTTTGAACTTGATGTTGATACCGGATTCTGGATGCAAAGTGATCCAATGAGACATAGTATTACGCTTTAATCCCTAACTTTTGCCTGGACCGCCCTTTCGGGTTTTCAGTCCACCGGGATACCCATTTTTGCCCAAGCCGCCTTTTCAGGTTTTCGACTTCCCGGGTGTACAGATTTTTTCATTTCATCCCTCATTTTGCCCGAACCCTTTTGGTTCGCCGGGAAGCCCTAATTTTTGCCTAGGTATGTCAACCTAGCGGGTCTTTTATCATGCGTAGTATCTTTTTACTATGTCTGCATTAGCGGGGTGAGGAAGGTCGTCACCATCCATAGTAGTTAGAATCATGGCTCCTCCTGAGAACACATGTTTAACCACAAATGGCCCTTCGTATGTAGGGGTCCATTTTCCCCTTGGATCACTCTGAGGAAGAATGATGCGCTTGATTACCAAATCCCCAACTTGATACTCTTGTGGTCTGACTTTCTTGTTAAATGCCCTGATCATCCGTTTTTGGTACGTCTGACCATGACAAATAGCAGTGAGTCTCTTTTCGTCGATTAAATTTAATTGATCAAGTCGGGTCTGGATCCAATCATCCTCGCTCAGATTTGCATCCTTCATTATCCGGAGAGAGGGTATCTGCACTTCGATCGGTAAGACTGCCTCCATGCCGTAGACCAAGGAGAAGGGTGTTGCCCCGGTTGACGTCCTTGCTGAGGTACGGTACCCATGTAGAGCAAACGGTAACATCTCGTGCCAATCTTTATAGGTCACTGTCATCTTCTGCACAATTTTCTTGATATTCTTATTCGCTGCTTCTACAGCCCCATTCATCTTCGGCCGGTAAGGAGAAGAGTTGTGGTGCTGTATCTTAAATTGCTCGCAGAGCTCAGTGATCATCTTGTTATTAAGATTGGTACCGTTGTCCGTAATGATTCTTTCAGGGACGCCATACCGACAGATCAAGTTGTGCCGAATGAACCGTGCCACGACATTCTTGGTTACAGTGGCGTAAGAAGCTGCTTCAACCCACTTTGTAAAGTAATCGATCGCCACCAGGATGAAACGATGCCCGTTGGATGCCGTAGGCTTAATCTCACTGATCATGTCAATGCCCCACATTGCAAAAGGCCAAGGTGCAGTCAAGACATTCAGAGGGACTGGAGGAACATGCACCTTATCTGCGTAAATCTGGTATTTATGACATGTCCGAGAATGTTGGTAACAGTCGGCTTCCATTGTGGACCAGAAATATCCTGCCCGAAGGATCTTCTTTGCCATGGTATGTCCACTGGAATGCATTCTGAAGGTACCTTCATGCAACTCCGCCATGATCCTTTCTGCTTCAGTCTTATCCACACAACGCAGTAAGGTCGAATCATGGTTTCGCTTGTACAGAATGTCGTTGCCAAGGAAGAACTTCGCTGTGAACCTTCTCAGAAACTTCTTGTCATTGATAGATGCACCTTTAGGATACTCTAGAGCTTCCAAGTACCTCTTCACCTCATGGTACCAGGGTTTTTCAGTCACTACCTCAGCCTCAAGATCACAACAGTATGCTGGTTCGTCCAGTTTCCAGATAATGACCCGGGGAGCCTCATTGTCCCACTTGACTTTTGTGATACGGTGGGAGAACTGACTGTGTGTTTTGCGTTTGTTTTCGCAAATGTTTCGGTTGAGCAAGAGTCGCCACCGACTTTTTATTTTATCCTAAGGAAAGGTTAAAAAGCACAGCAAAAAACCTTTGAGATGTTTTCTTGGGTTCGGGGAGTAGATTATAGAAAGGGAAGGTATGAGCGCCCTTTCTATCCATGGTTATCCATGGGCTCTTAGTTACTTGCTTAGATCACTTGCCTTTTGTTTTCAATTGTTTGAAATGGTGCTTTGTGTGTGTGGGTTTGAAAATTGTTTTGAAAAGAGGCCAATGTGGTGGCAACCTTTGTAATGATCCATGTTGGGATGTGTACAAAGGTGTGTGTCTTTTGAAAAGGTTTTCATTTGTTTTTGAAAGTTGTTTTGAAAGTATTGTGAAATGTGTTTTTTTAGAAAATAGGCAAGTGTTTTGTTTTTGCAAGTTTGATTCAAATAACTAAGAGGTTATCTACTCCTAAATTTCTCAAAGTTTATTGCTATGTTTTAACCCTTTTGACAAGTTTGTTCCACCATTGTATTTGATGGACAATCTCATGTTAGGATGTGAAAGGGACGGGCGCGGGTCGTCGTTTAGACCATAATTGCAATGGTGTCAAGTATCTTTGGGCAATTTTCTTTAAGGGACTTGATCATTTGTTTAGGCAACATTTTGAAAGCGTCATCGAGGGACTATGATCATTTGATTTGTGTTTGTTTTTCCCAAAGAGACCTAACATGCAATATGGCCCAATTTTGAAAGGAAACAAGTGGAATACCCTAGGGGGTGCAAGTGTGATTTGTGTGTCCATTTGCATGCTTGTTTATCTTGAAATTAGGTCAAAACTATTTTCGTTGTTTTTTCGCATACAAACCCTAATTCTAACATGGTATAATTAGAAAGCAATAAAGTGCGAAAATAAATTTACTAAGCTATTACAAAACCATATATGGGAAGGGGGGTACAAATGTTCAAATGGGGATTTTGACAAGGAATTTAAACCTAAACTATTACATCAATATTGAATTATTTACAAGATAATTTAATTGCACAATTTAAATAAAATAAGAATAAATATGCAAGATGCAAAAATGGTTTTTTGTATGTATGAAAAAAAGTATTTTTATATGTCAAAATAAAAAAAAAATAAAAGTATCATTTTTTTGGAGTTTTTTCATGTTTAGGGCAAAATCCTAATATCTTAAATAGAATGGATTAATTATTTAATATGTATAATATTTCTTTATTATATACAAAAAATAAAATATAAATGAAGTATATTATGAAAAAAGGTATTTTTTATATTAAATATTAACAAAATAAAAATGTGTATGTATTTGCATTTTAACCCTAAATATATTAATAAATATATATATATATATATATATATATATATATATATATATATATATATATATATATATATATATATATATATATATATATATATATATATATATATATATATATATATATATATATATATATATATATATATATATATATATATATATATATATATATATATATATATATATATATATATATGTATTATTTACTAAATATGTATTATATGTACAAATTAATAATATTTAATATTAAATAAAAAAAAAAGTATTTTTTTATATAAAATATTTTCAGAAGGTAAAACAAAAATAAAAATGAAAATAAAAGTGTTTTTTGCATATTTCTTAGTATTCTTTAATAAAATGTATATATTTATTTATTTGTGTATAAAACTAAACTAAACAAACAAATACCTAATAAATTCAAAAATGGTGTAAAAAATTATTTTTATATTTTTTATATTATGAGGAAAAATAAATAAGTCAAACCAAAAAAAGAAAAGTCAAAAAACATTAAAAATAAACAAAATGGGCTCAGGGGGTTCAGAAGCAAATGTATGGTGCAAATAAGAAAAACATTCCAGGCCCAGCCCAGAACCAGTCATCTTCAACCTCAGAACAAACTTGTTCAAGCAAGCACGTGTTTCCTATCTCCCAATTCCTGGACTTTTAAGCAAAACTTTCAACATGAAAAGTGTAGAGCATGAGAAGACGAATCCAGGGATATAAAAAACTTGACTTAACTCTCTAAGATGAGGGAGAATTTCTTCTCCCCCAATTCCTGACCTAGTTTTTCATCAATGTTCAGACTCAAAATTCTTGCAGCACACGTAATATAAATGAAATCTAATCATATGGGCATGTTCAGGGCTATGATTGTGACATGTTTCCTTCACAAACCTAAAGCTAACTATGCCTATACTGAGAGATAGAACTTCATGAACATACCTGTTCAGTTTGAATCGTGCCTTACAATGGAGGAGTTTTTAGAGCAAGATGATGACTTGTACAGCTTCCTTGAAGTGTGAGGATGCTATTCCAAGTTCTACTTTATCCTGAAACTTCTTGAATCGTGCTAGAGAACTCCAACTGCAAAACAAGAAAATGAAAATGGTGGAACTGGTTAGAGGAGTTACAGGTCGTGTTTTAGGTTTTGGTTAGCTTGCATTGATGGTAGGGAAGGTGTGTGAAGAGCTTTTAGCAAGAAAGCATGAAAGGGATGAGAGTTGGAACTCAATCTGCAGAGGTCACTCTGTTTTGGCAGTTTGATGGTGATTTTGAGTTTGTGGAGGTATTGGAGGTCTTGGGGTCGTGCTTCAGCTTAGGATCAATGTTTGGAATGTGTTTGATAACTTTCTCTAAGGCTTGGTTGACTGATATGGAAGTTGGTACATGTTATGCTATCTTTCTTGAACTTTAAGCAAGCAATGGTCAAGTTGTATTCTAGACAGGTAGAGGACCCCTAAACATGCTGCAAAGCCTCTCCTTGATCAGTGCAATATGTCTCATAACTTGTGCCTCTGAGATTTCTTTGTACTTCAAAGATATGAGAACTTGACATAAAGCAATCTTTTCAAAAATGGCTAAAATGCTTTTTCCATTTATGGCCTAATCTTGCATACAATGCTTGGATACACAAAATAAGGCTTAGGCACAATGAGTATGCATTAAATTATTGAGTGTTGGATGGTTTAGAGACCTGTAATGTAGCATAAACCAAGCTGACTTGAAAATGCATAAGTTATGAACATGGAAATTGGTCAATTCAAAAGTGAGTTTTTGCCATATTGCAAAATTCGATTCTCTCAAGTTATGAGGTTGTTTGATGAGTTCTTGGACATTTTGGAAAGCTTGGAATGTGTACTACAATCCATATTTGAAGTTCAAATTGAAATTCCAAGTGGAAGTGTATGAAAAATGGTCTTGAAGTTAGGTAAAAAACTTGCCTAAAAAGGTCAATATTTCACTAAGTTAAGAATGGTTTGGTACCCTTGTTCCAAACATTGTAACTTGAGATACAAGCTTCTTTTGGGAAAACTTTGTGAATCAAAGTTGTAGATTATGCAATAGGCTACAACTTTCATGTTTTTACTTTTGCTTGAATCCAAATGAATCTTGGTGAGAAAGTGGGGCAAAGTTGGGAAAAAATTAGGGTTTTTCATAACTTAGAAAAATTCTCATTTCAAACCCTAATTTGCAATTTTTGATTTCTTGGTGAACAAGTTTCATGATTTGGCATGCTTTGATGAAAAATGAATCTTGACCCTTGATTTTGACCAAAAAGTCAAAGTTTGACTTTTCAGTATACAGTCAAAAGTGGTCAATTGACTGGGAAATTCAACTATCAATCTTGTGTATTTGGGATCCTTTGAACTTGTTGAGCATGTCAAGATAATTACATGGGGTCCTTGAGTCCATATGTGAGCTTGGTTTGTCATTGGTTAGGTCAAACAGTCAAAAATTGCCTTTGTGCAGTCAAAACCCTAAAAATGACCATTTTGCCCTTTTGGTGATCTGATCAAATTTCTTGTGGAATTTTGATCCAAACTTGATCAAATTGTCCATATGAGTTCATAATGTTGATGTGGGTCAATTTTCATGAGATTTGACTGTCAATTGGCCACAGTTGACTTTTTCCCCAATACAGTTGATTTCTAGGTCAACTGTCCAATTGACTGGGCAAAATTTGGAATCAAGACTTGAAACTTGGTATGGATAAACTTGGGAGTCCAACATGAAGCATGAAAGTCATCTTAGGCATTTTAGGTCAAAATATCTTTGTGCAAACACAAACCCTAATTTGGGTCAACAGTGCAAGGAGAAGTCTTGAGCAGAGGAAACCCTAATTGGATCTTGATCTTCAAGGGTCTTGTGATGAGAAAATGTTGAGGAAATGGGAGTTCAAATTTTGGGGTACAAAAGTTGCCCCTGTTCAATCTTCTTGAACCTGAAGAGTTAGATTGGCAAGTTTGCCTTTCGTGACTCGAGGGTAAAAGGAGATTGGACACTAGAGTGCCCGGAAATTTGCACTCGCATGTTAGAGTATTAGCAATGTGATGTCGGGAATGGGCTTGCAGATGCCATTTGGAGAGATGGTGGATAGGGAGATGGGCTTATAGATGCCATCTGGAGATGGGACAGAACCTTGTCGGGAATGGGCTTGCAGATGCCATTTGGAAGCGTTGATCGCATAAGAGATTCCTTAGCGAGAACTTGTGTATTTGAGAAAGACAGATGTTTTCCTGGCTTGTTACAGGTGTTTGATCTTCCATCTCCTCATGCAGATATGCCCTGGCTAGATACAGGTGTCGAATCTACAATCGGTCGCTCACAGGTGTGCCCTGGCTGGATACAGGAATCTAATCTTCGAACTCTTCAGACGTGCCCTGGCTAGATACAGGAATCGAGTCTTGAAATGTGGTCAACAGATATGCCCTGGCTGGATACAGGAGTCGAATCTGCAATCGGTGTAGTTGCTAGATATGCCCTGGCTGGATACAGGAATCGAATCTTCGAAATCTTCAGACGTGCCCTGTCTAGATACAGGAATCGAGTCTGGAAACTAATCACTCTCAGATGTGCCCTGGCTAGATACAGGTATCGAATCTGGAATTGTGACAGTTGAAGGTAGTTGTCTTTGGAATTGTCTTTTTCCCTGAAAAGGCAAAAACATAAGTTGTATGCAATGTCATGATGTATGATATGCATGATGTCATGATGTTCAACATGAGATAGTGTTGTATGCACTTTATCATGTATGTAAGCAAGATGTATGAAAATGTGAAATGTTTATGAATGTATTTTCGTCTTTAGGAAAATAGATCCTTGACGGTCGGCCGGGGAATTGCTCTGTGGAAGAGATACTTTGCTGAAGTTCGATGAGAGGCCTGCTGAGGACTTCAATGATGGATTCCGCTGGGGATAATGATGATAAACTCCGCCGGGGATACCAAAGATAAACTCCGCTGGGGAATACCAAAGATAAACTCCGTTGGGGATTGAAGGAACTTTGCCGAGGGCGATTTTCCGTGGCAAATAGCTGAGGATAACCCAGTTATAAGCCCTGGTGAGGAATAACTTTGAATAAAGCCCGGGAGGGACGTTCGTATTCTGCAGGGGATAAGCTTCCGGAATCTACTGGAGATAAGCCTTAAGACCTGCCGGGGAATGTTGTGCCTTTTCAGGATTGACGGGGAACCGACTCTGCTTGGGGAAAGCATTGCTGAATCTTGTCTTACTCTGCGGGGCGTTGAGATGATTTGGTCACATTCTTCAGTCGAATCTACCTTGGTACCTTGGCGGATAAAGCAACCAGACTGCATCAGACAACTTCACATTGCCCCTGTTTCTGATGTCACCTGTAATTAATCTTTTGTTTCATATGCAAATATTTATGAATCAGCAATTTAATGTCAAATGCATATATCAAAAATGAACATTGGACGTTCTTCGCAAGACAAAACAAAAAAAGGAAAAACAATGGCAATTTGTATGGACAAGTGAATTTGTATTGATTTGAATTTTGCCTGTGAATAGGCGTTTTTGTACAAGAGGCTGACATCCTAGTAAGAGAATGCCGCCGAATAACATAGAATTTACAATTTTGAAAAGGAAACAAAACAGCTATGTGAACAATCCCACTGGGTTCCAACTCTGCTATCGCCTTTATGTCTTCAAGCGTCTCATCACTTTGCTGCCTAGTTGAAGATGAAGATGATTGGTCGATGCCGAAATCTGAGCCAGATGCTTGACGCCGAATTCCGGATGCAAGGTGATCCAATGAGACATAGTGTTACGCTTTATCCCTAACTTTTGCCTGGACCGCCCTTTCGGGTTTTCAGTCCACCGGGATACCCATTTTTGCCCAAGCCGCCTTTTCAGGTTTTCGACTTGCCGGGTGTACAGATTTTTTCATTTTCATCCCTTATTTTTGCCCGAACCCTTTTGGTTCGCCGGGAAGCCCTTATTTTTGCCTAGGTATGTCAACCTAGCGGGTCTTTTATTCATGCGTAGTATCTTTTCACTATGTCTGCATTGGCGGGGTGAGGAAGGTCGTCACCATCCATGGTGGTTAGGATCATGGCTCCTCCTGAGAACACATGTTTAACCACAAATGGCCCTTCGTATGTAGGGGTCCATTTTCCCCGGGCATCACTTTGAGGAAGGATGATGCGTTTGATTACCAGGTCCCCAACTTGATACTCTTGTGGTCTAACTTTCTTGTTAAATGCTCTGATCATCCGTTTTTGATACGTCTGACCATGGCAGATAGCGGTGAGCCTCTTTTTGTCAATCAGGTTTAATTGATCAAGTCGAGTCTGGATCCAGTCATCTTCACTCAGATATGCATCCTTCATTATTCGGAGAGAGGGTATCTGGACTTCAATTGGCAAGACTGCCTCCATGCCATAGACCAAGGAAAAAGGAGTTGCCCCGGTTGACGTCCTTGCTGAGGTACGGTACCCATGAAGAGCAAACGGTAACATCTCGTGCCAATCTTTATAGGTCACTGTCATCTTCTGCACAATTTTCTTGATATTCTTATTAGCTGCCTCTACAGCCCCATTCATCTTCGGCCGGTAGGGAGAAGAGTTGTGGTGCTGTATTTTGAATTGTTCGCAGAGTTCAGTGATCATCTTGTTATAGAGATTGGTACCATTGTCCGTAATGATTCTTTCCGGGACACCGTACCGACAGATCAGATTATGCCGGATGAAACGTGCCACGACGCTCTTGGTTACCGTTGCGTAGGAAGCTGCCTCAACCCACTTCGTGAAGTAATCGATCGCCACCAAGATGAAGGGATGCCCATTGGATGCCGTCGGTCGGACCTCCCTGATCATATCAATTCCCCACATCGCAAAAGGCCAAGGTGCCGTCAGGACGTTCAGAGGAACCGGAGGGATGTGCACCTTGTCAGCATAGATCTGGCATTTGTGACAAGTTCGAGAGTGTTGGTAACAATCGGCTTCCATTGTGGACCAGAAATATCCTGCCCGTAGGATTTTCTTTGCCATGGTGTGTCCACTGGAATGTGTTCCGAATGTACCTTCATGCAGTTCTATCATGATCTTCTCTGCTTCAGCCTTATCCACACAACGCAGTAGAGTTGAATCGTGATTCCGTTTGTAGAGAATGCCGTTGCTGAGGAAGAATTTTTCCGCAAACCTCCTCATGAACTTCTTGTCATTGACGGATGCACCTTCAGGGTATTCCTGAGCTTCCAAGTACCTCTTCACCTCATGATACCAGGGTTTTTCAGTCACCTTTTCGGCCTCAAGATCGCAGCAGTATGCCGGTTCGTCCAACTTCCAGATAGTGATCCGGGGAGCCTCATTGTCCCATTTAACTTTGAACATTGAAGACATCGTAGCTAGTGCGTCCGCAAGCTGATTCTCCTCTCTTGGGAAGTGCTCAAAAGTTATCTCTTCAAAGTTGGGAAGCAAGGTCGACACATACTCCTTGTAAGGAATAAGATTTGGGTGTTTCGTATCCCACTCACCTTTGATCTGATTGATCACGAGAGCGGAATCTCCGAAGACACTCAGAAATTTGATCCTTAAGTCGATTGCAGCTTGTAGACCCATGATACATGCCTCATATTCTGCCATGTTGTTGGTGCAGTTGAAACACAATCGGGCGGTGAGTGGAGTATGAGTTCATTTGGGAGATATGATTACAGCGCCGACGTCGTTACCCAAAGCATTGGAGGCTCCGTCAAAATGCATAGACCATCGGGATCCTTCCTCAGGTCCTTCATCCGGTCCGGGTACTTCACAGTCAGTTACCACCATGATATCTTCGTCCGGAAAATCAAAGTTCAATGATTGGTAATCGTCCACAGGTTGGTGTGCCAAATGATCTGCCAGTACACTTCCTTTGATTGCTTTCTGAGTTGTATACTGGATATCATATTCTGTTAAGATCATTTGCCATCTTTCTATTCTCCCAGACAGAGCAGGCTTTTCAAATATGTACTTGATGGGATCCATCTTTGAAATTAACAAAGTGGTGTGAGTCAGCATATACTGTCTCAGCCGGCGAGAAGCCCATACCAGAGCGCAGCAAGTTTTCTCAAGCAGTGAGTAACGAGACTCACAGTCGGTAAACTTTTTGCTCAGGTAATAAATAGCATGCTCTTTTCGGCCAGACTCGTCATGCTTCCCCAGCACACACCCCATTGAATTGTCAAGTACTGTCAAATATAGTATCAGAGGTCTTCCTTCCACTGGTGGCATAAGAATGGGTGGCTCCTGGAGATATTCCTTTATCCTTTCAAAGGCAGCCTGACATTCATCGTTCCAGCGTACTACTTGATCTTTCTTAAGTAATTTGAAGATTGGCTCACAAGTAGCAGTCAGATGTGAGATGAATCGGGCAATGTAATTCAGTCGTCCCAGGAAACCTCTGACTTCTTTCTCTGTCTTTGGAGTCGGCATCTCTTGTATGGCTTTTACCTTGGCAGGGTCCACCTGAATACCTTTATCACTTACAATGAAACCTAGCAATTTTCCGGACCTCACCCCAAAGGTGCACTTGTTGGGATTCAACCTCAGCTTGTATAACTTGAGTCGGTCAAACAGCTTCCTCAGATGATCAAGGTGCTCCTCCTCAGTTTGGGACCTTGCAATCATGTCATCAACTAATACCTCAATCTCATGATGGATCATATCATGAAATAAAGCAACCATGGCACGTTGATAGGTTGCCCCAGCATTTTTTAACCCGAATGGCATAACCTTGTAGCAGAAGGTGCCCCACTGAGTCACAAAGGTAGTCTTTTCCATATCTTCCGGGTCCATCTTGATCTAATTATACCCTGAAAAACCATCCATGAAGGAGAACACCTTGTGTTGAGCAGTATTGTCAACAAGAACGTCGATGTGAGGTAAGGGGAAGTCATCCTTGGGGCTTGCCCTGTTTAGATCCCTGTAGTCGACACACATTCTGACTTTACCGTCCTTCTTCGGCACTGACACCACATTGGCAACCCACTGAGGGTAAGAAGTTACTGCTAGGAACCCGGCATCGAATTGCTTCATAACCTCAGCCTTGATCTTTTCGGACATCTCTGGGCGCATACGGTGGACCTTTTGCTTTACCGGAGGGCAGTCTTCCTTGGTTGGCAGGTGATGAACTACAATGTCGGCATCCAAACCAGGCATGTCTTCATAGGACCAAGCAAATATCTCCATGTAATCATGTAGCATCTGGATCAATCGTTGCTTCACGCTGAGCTCTAGATTGGCACCAATCTTGACCTCTTTCCTATCTGTCTCAGTACCCAGGTTAACTGTTTTCACCGGCTCTTCGTGCGGCTGAATGACCCTCTCTTCTTGAAGTAGCAGTCTTGCGAGTTCACCAGGCACTTCGCAATCATCTTCACCTTCGTCTTCGGCCAAGTTGATCGGATTCTCGAAGTCATAATTGGTGGTAGCAGAGCTGTTACTAGTGAGATCCAGAGTGGATTGAAACCTGTATAAGTGAGTGTGTGTAAATATAGCTATTTTGCAATATATAACACAGAAAGAAAAAGAGCACCTGATTTGAAATGCAACAAACGTCCAATGTTTTGATTGATGATATATGGAAATGTCATACAAAAAGCCCTCACAAATGGAGCTACGATGCCCCGGGTAGGACACCGAGCCAATAAAGTTTTAACATATTGTTTGTTACAAATTGAAAATCAAAAGAGTTAATTACTGCGTGACAAATGTGATAGGTGTAAAATCCTTTGCCGTCCAGTTGCTTGGTCCGTTGCTGGTGGTTGGATAGATCCAACTGTCAAACTCTACTTCCTCTACGTCCTCCTCGATAGCATTCACCCTCTGATTGGTGATAAACATCAGAGCCTTCTTAATATTTTCCTTGCGCACAGCCCTCTGAGCCTCTGCAGTGAAGCCCAGCCCAAACTTGTCATTCTTTTGAGTGAAGTCGGGAAGCTGACCCCAATTTGCACAATTGCCTTTCTCGATTACAGCCCGGGCATCCTTCAAGTTCGCCATCTTCAACGGAAAATCTTCTTCAACCACTGTTTCAGCTGATGCCAACGTTGGAGGTACCTCCTCAAAATGCTAAAAGGGGGTTTCAATAAACTCCCCGTCCATCTCGATATACCGGAATGAATTCAAGTGACTAACCATGTATTCCTCCTCACCCTGCACAGTAACAATCTTCCCTTTGACAGGGTATTTGAGCTTTTGGTGTAGAGTGGATGTTACTGCCCCAGCCTTGTGAATCCAGGGTCGACCCAACAAGCAGGAGTAAGATGGACGAATATCCATTACATAGAACATTGAGTCGAAGACTTGGGAACCCACACGAATAGGGATGTCTACTTCACCGTGCACCATCCTCTGAGAACCGTCGAAGGCTCTAACAATGATGTTACTAGGTTTCAGCTCCAGACCCTCACAATCCAAGCGGTCCAATGCCTTCTTGGGTAAAACATTCAGGGAAGAGCCGGTATCCACTAACACGTGTGCGAGAGTAGTGCCCCTGCATTCTATGGAAACATGCAGGGCATCATTGTGATTTTTCCCTTTGGCGGTAAGATCAGTATCTGAGAACCCCAAGCCATTGTCAGCCGTCAAATTAGCCACACAGTCGATGAATTGATCTGCAGAGGTCTCTTGCGGCACATGGGCCGTTTTCAAAAATGAAATCAGGGCTTTTGCATGGGCCTCTGAGCATAGCAGCAATGATAGCATAGAGATTTTGGAGGGAGTATGCCCCAACTGTTCAACAACATTAAAGTCACTCTTTTTGATGATTTTAAGGATTTCCTCCATTTCTTGTTGGGAGGCTTCCACAGCAGTCTTCTTTGATGCCTCCGTCCTGGCAGGCAAATCGGTAGCAACTCCTTTGCCCCGAGTATCAGAGGACTCGGCGGCAGTAGTAGACACAGGAACTTGATTCGGAACATGCACAGTTGCGGGTGTAATGGTGAGAGGTTTTCGGATAACTGGCGGTGCAATGTCAGGCGAGAAGAGCCTGCCACTGCGGGTAATCTTGGCGGGACCAGTGATGTTACTGATATTGGTATTGGTGTTGAACTCCTGCTTCACCCCAAGCACATACACGTCGGCCCCATAATGCCATGGGACCGCTTTATCAGACTCATAGGGGAGAGGCTCCGGAACAGTAATAGTAATGGGTGCAACAGACATAATTTGGACTGGTTTCTTCATGGGAGCTTTGGCAGGACTGTAAATTGTGACAACAGATATTTCTTCAACGGAGACAAACGGAACAGCAGTTTTCTTGAACAGAATTTCCTTGCTATCCATCAGGCTTTGGATGCCTGATTTCAGCAGCGGACAACCGGTAGGGATAACAGCACACAGGAGGCAACCCTTGCTACAACCCGGAAATAAACCGGCTAGTAGTAAGTTCCTCTTAACAGTCAAAAGAGGGGTAGCAACATCATTCACCGAAACAGCATACAAATCTTCCTCGATGGCATTTACTCTATGCTGGGGCATAGGAGCAGTTACAACATTTGGCCTCTCAGGCGCCTCAAACTGAATTTCCTTTGCGTCGATAAGATCTTGCACTTTATTTCTCAAGGCCCAGCAATCATCAGTAGTATGCCCGGGACTATCGGAATGATAAGCACAACGGGCATTTGGGTTATACTTAGGAGATGCAGTATTAACGACCTTAGGAACTTCTTTGATGGTCACCAAGTTGGTTGATAACAATTGTGGTAAAATTTGAGATAAGGTCATACTCAACCGAGTATACTGTCTCTTGGGCCTTTCACCTCTTTGTTGATTGTACTGCTGAGGAGCAGCAACAGGCTTTGAAATGACCAAAGCATTGACGGCTTGGCGACTTTCTGGCTTGACTTGTCTTCTAGGACCATAGACGGCGCTTGCTTCTTTCTTGAAAGGCCTCTTCTCAGTACTTGGGGAGGCAGCCTTTTGTATTTTCCCTGACCTGATGCCAGCTTCAATTCTCTCACCCGTCAGAATCAAATCCGTAAACCCAGCGGAGGAGTTACCAACCAAATGATTGAAAAATGGACCAGACAAAGTCACTAGAAACATATCAACCAGCTCACGATCAGTTAATGGAGGCTGCACCCTGCCAGCCAAATCCCTCCATTTTTGTGCATATTCTTTGAACCCTTCGCCCGTTCCTAGAGACATACCCTGAAGTTGGGTACGCGTAGGAGCGAGATCAGAATTGTATTGATATTGTCTGTAGAATGCGGTTGCCAAATCTTCCCAGTGTCGGATGCTAGTTCCATCTAGTTGGTAGAACCACTCAAGCTGTGACCC
This sequence comes from Vicia faba, assembly GCA_948472305.1. Lineage (NCBI taxonomy): Eukaryota > Viridiplantae > Streptophyta > Magnoliopsida > Fabales > Fabaceae > Vicia > Vicia faba. Next base: position 1,673,158,523 of record OX451736.1, on the reverse strand, counting down.
CAAAAGGCTATCTTGGAAGAAGTGAATCCAAAGGTTCTTATCTTCCGTGTAAGGTTGGATCTTCCTTACGTACGACCTTAGATGCAGCTTTGGACAGGAGGCCTCATCATACTTGGCAAAGGCAGGCACCTTAAACTTGTGTGGAATTACTACCCTAGAAGATAACCCCAAATCTCCGAAACCCAGCCCCGGAACATTCTGAATCTCCATGGCGCTCAAGCGGTCCTCCAATTGCTTGTATCTGTCAGCAGCAGGTGGGTATTGTTCGTCATTGTAGTTCGTCTCGTTGTCAGAGACTGCAGGACTAGGAGCTCCTCCCCCTTGGGGACTGTTTTTCTCAGCAGAAGAAGTAGTTGGTTCAGCTTCATTATGGAGTGTGTTCCCAAACCTGCGTCCGGTGTTGAACAACGCAGTCCTCTTTTTCTTCTTCTTCTTCAGGAGTAGGGTCTTTAACTCTTACTGACCTTGGGCCAGGCTCAGGACCATCTCTTGAAACTGGGCACTTTGGGCCTGAAGGGCCTTGATTGCTTGTTCACTGGATGAGTCTGGATTCATGATGACTGTTCAAATAAACAGCGAAGAAGATTAAGCAACCTGTGAAATAGGGTACCTGCTATGCATATGGTGCAATGAGATGCGTATGTTTTATGTTTTCAAAGACAAACAAGATTTCAACTTTGTAGACAAAAGGGAAACGCACTTCATTAGATTGAAATTTCAAATTGTTCAACAACTTGCCCTTAGGCATTACAGGAATGAAAAATACTGGAAAGGAAATAAAAGCTATAAAAGGAAATATCCAAAGCCCATCAGTGCTCCCATGGCCTCCTTTTCTCAGTGTTGATGTAGTTATTCAGAACCCGCTCCTCCTCCAATTGCTTAGTCAGCCTTTGAATCTTCCGTTCCTGCTCGTTGAACTTTTCCCGATAGAAATCCCGTTCTTCCTTTAGCTGCGCCCAAGATCTCTTCATTGTGTCAAAATCAGTAGGTATCTGAGGAGGGAGGACAGTTGGAGGAACCCCATCTTCGTCAGTAGATTCAAGAATGATAGGCCTGACAGCTTCATACGGCATACCTAACTTCTGAGCACGGATGCGGACCCATCTGCAATAGGGTTCCATTGGTAGAGAAGTCTTTGGTCCCAACTCATGTGGGTCAGCTTTGTGAATTTTGTCCCAAGCTTTAATGAATCCATGGCGTAGTTTATCACTGTCTGCCTGAAACTCAAAATGGAAGTGAGGAACCAACATTTCATGAGGCCCAACTCTTCTGGCTCTTCCAAACTGACGGAGAGCTAAGCATGGATTATAAGAGATTCCTCCTTGGATACCAATCAACGGAACATTAGGGTATTCTCCGCAACGATCAATGACAGCTACTTCATCCAAACCTCTGAGAGTCAAAGTGATGTCATTATCAGTGAGAGACATTAACCTCCGAGCCCAACCCTTTCCTTCTTCATTCTTCAGCGCGAACTTAGGAAGGTGCGAAATAAACCACCTCATTAGCAAAGGAGCACAACACCACGGAGTTCCCCGTTTTTGGGCAGTACGAGCATAGAGTTGTTGCAAGATATCACCCAAAAGGGTGGGTACAGGATTCCGAGACATGAAGATCCTTATGACATGGATACTGATAAAGGTGTCAGGATTGGGAAACAATACCAGACCATAGATCAAAAGAGCCAGAATATCCTCGTACACCTTGAAGTCCAAGTCATTCCAGAAATCATTAGCTTTGCCAACCAGAAATTTAACCAAAAAGCCCTTGACTCCACTTCTAGTTTCCCAGTTAGCCAATACCTATTCTTTGGTCAAGGAGAGAATTGCAGCAACCTCTTCAGGCCTAGGAGTCCTTTCCAAACCATTGAATGGAGTTTGATCCAAGACAGGGATCCCAAGCAAAAAAGAGAATTCTTCCAGGGTAGGAACCAGCTGGAAGTCTTGAAAGGTGAAACAATGATACAGGGGGTCATAAAACTGGGTCAGAACACTTATCAGTTGTTGGTCCCATTTTGCAGTGATCAAGCCAAGGAGAGAACCATGCCTATTGATGAAGGAAGAAGTGTTTGGAATCCTACCAACCAAATCCTTGAGTAAAGTTGGTGGTTGAACAAAGTTGAGCCGGATAGTATTCCTACGCACGGGCATCATGATGTCCTATAAAACAGAGCAAAGATGAAACTTTTTTGTCTTTGAAATGGGTTAGTCCTTTATACAGGATGCATGCAATGGTATGATGGCATGATGCTATGATGAAGCACACCACAAGTATTCACACAGGCAAACATGATAAGGCACACAAGTCACACAAGACAACCCTTAGGTTTCAGGCCAGCATGAAGTTTAGGCATTATCCTCTTTTGGTTTCGTTGGTTAAAACTTGTCCTATCAAAAGTAACCGGGTTCTAGAGGATCTCAAATCATTGACTACCCTCAATCAGTCATAACTCCAGCATCGCAATCTTTTCTTGCGGCCAGAACCATCGCGAGAGTTTAGCCTCAATGAGTGTAGCATACTGCTACTGTCCTAATGGCCAAGTTTGGTCAATTTAAGGTTCTAAGGTCGGTTGGTGTTTAATGACTCCTTAGAAGACCTATATTCTCCTCATTGCAACACAAGGGATATAGGTACAGACCAAGGTGCCACACCAACATAGCCACTGCTTCACCCATGTCGGTCTACGCCGGACAGGTCCCTCACAGATTATGCTACCTAAAAAGGGTATTCCCCAGATCCAGGTTAGGATCTATGAAACTCCGATGCAAAACCCACAAATATAAAAGCAAACAAGGCAAACAATTGAAAACAAAGGTGATCTAAGCCCTAAGGTTACTCCACTTTTATTCTTATCCCCAGCAGAGTCGCCAGTTCTGTGATACGGTGGGAGAACTGACTGTGTGTTTTGCGTTTGTTTTTGCAAATGTTTCGGTTGAGCAAGAGTCGCCACCGACTTTTTATTTTATCCTAAGGAAAGGTTAAAAAGCACAGCAAAAAACCTTTGAGATGTTTTCTTGGGTTCGGGGAGTAGATTATAGAAAGGGAAGGTATGAGCGCCCTTTCTATCCATGGTTATCCATGGGCTCTTAGTTACTTGCTTAGATCACTTGCCTTTTGTTTTCAATTGTTTGAAATGGTGCTTTGTGTGTGTGGGTTTGAAAATTGTTTTGAAAAGAGGCCAATGTGGTGGCAACCTTTGTAATGATCCATGTTGGGATGTGTACAAAGGTGTGTGTCTTTTGAAAAAGTTTTCATTTGTTTTTGAAAGTTGTTTTGAAAGTATTGTGAAATGTGTTTTTTTAGAAAATAGGCAAGTGTTTTGTTTTTGCAAGTTTGATTCAAATAACTAAGAGGTTATCTACTCCTAAATTTTTCAAAGTTTATTGCTATGTTTTAACCCTTTTGACAAGTTTGTTCCACCATTGTATTTGGTGGACAATCTCATGTTAGGATGTGAAAGGGACGGGCGCGGGTCGTCGTTTAGACCATAATTGCAATGGTGTCAAGTATCTTTGGGCAATTTTCTTTAAGGGACTTGATCATTTGTTTAGGCAACATTTTGAAAGCGTCATCGAGGGACTATGATCATTTGATTTGTGTTTGTTTTACCCAAAGAGACCTAACATGCAATATGGCCCAATTTTGAAAGGCAACAAGTGGAATACCCTAGGGGGTGCAAGTGTGATTTGTGTGTCCATTTTCATGCTTGTTTATCTTGAAATTAGGTCAAAACTATTTTCGTTGTTTTTTCGCATACAAACCCTAATTCTAACATGGTATAATTAGAAAGCAATAAAGTGCGAAAATAAATTTACTAAGCTATTACAAAACCATATATGGGAAGGGGGGTACAAATGTTCAAATGGGGATTTTGACAAGGAATTTAAACCTAAACTATTACATCAATATTGAATTATTTACAAGATAATTTAATTGCACAATTTAAATAAAATAAGAATAAATATGCAAGATGCAAAAATGGTTTTTTGTATGTATGAAAAAAAGTATTTTTATATGTCAAAATAAACAAAAATAAAAGTATCATTTTTTTGGAGTTTTTACATGTTTAGGGCAAAACCCTAATTTCTAAAATTGAATGGATTAATTATTTAATATGTATAATATTTCTTTATTATATACAAAAAATAAAATAAAAATGAAGTATATTATGAAAAAAGGTATTTTTTATATTAAATATTAACAAAATAAAAATGTGTATATATATATGTGTGTGTATTATTTACTAAATATGTATTATATGTACAAATTAATAATATTTAATATTAAATAAAAAAAAGTATTTTTTTATATAAAATATTTTCAGAAGGTAAAACAAAAATAAAAATGAAAATAAAAGTGTTTTTGCATATTTCTTAGTATTCTTTAATAAAATGTATATATTTATTTATTTGTGTATAAAACTAAACTAAACAAACAAATACCTAATAAATTCAAAAATGGTGTAAAAAATTATTTTTATATATTTTATATTATGAGGAAAAATAAATAAGTCAAACCAAAAAAAGAAAAGTCAAAAAACATTAAAAATAAACAAAATGGGCTCAGGGGGTTCAGAAGCAAATGTATGGTGCAAATAAGAAAAACATTCAAGGCCCAGCCCAGAACCAGTCATCTTCAACCTCAGAACAAACTTGTTCAAGCAAGCACGTGTTTCCTATCTCCCAATTCCTGGACTTTTAAGCAAAACTTTCAACATGAAAAGTGTAGAGCATGAGAAGACGAATCCAGGGATATAAAAAACTTGACTTAACTCTCTAAGATGAGGGAGAATTTCTTCTCCCCCAATTCCTGACCTAGTTTTTCATCAATGTTCAGACTCAAAATTCTTGCAGCACACGTAATATAAATGAAATCTAATCATATGGGCATGTTCAGGGCTATGATTGTGACATGTTTCCTTCACAAACCTAAAGCTAACTATGCCTATACTGAGAGATAGAACTTCATGAACATGCCTGTTCAGTTGGAATCGTGCCTTATAATGGAGGAGTTTTCAGAGCAAGATGATGACTTGTACAGCTTCCTTGAAGTGTGAGGATGCTATTCCAAGTTCTACTTTATCCTGAAACTTCTTGAATCGTGCTAGAGAACTCCAACTGCAAAACAAGAAAATGAAAATGGTGGAACTGGTTAGAGGAGTTACAGGTCGTGTTTTAGGTTTTGGTTAGCTTGCATTGATGGTAGGGAAGGTGTGTGAAGAGCTTTTAGCAAGAAAGCATGAAAGGGATGAGAGTTGGAACTCAATCTGCAGAGGTCACTCTGTTTTGGCAGTTTGATGGTGATTTTGAGTTTGTGGAGGTATTGTAGGTCTTGGGGTCGTGCTTCAGCTTAGGATCAATGTTTGGAATGTGTTTGATAACTTTCTCTAAGGCTTGGTTGACTGATATGGAAGTTGGTACATGTTATGCTATCTTTCTTGAACTTTAAGCAAGCAATGGTCAAGTTGTATTCTAGACAGGTAGAGGACCCCTAAACATGCTGCAAAGCCTCTCCTTGATCAGTGCAATATGTCTCATAACTTGTGCCTCTGAGATTTCTTTGTACTTCAAAGATATGAGAACTTGACATAAAGCAATCTTTTCAAAAATGGCTAAAATGCTTTTTCCATTTATGGCCTAATCTTGCATACAATGCTTGGATACACAAAATAAGGCTTAGGCACAATGAGTATGCATTAAATTATTGAGTGTTGGATGGTTTAGAGACCTGTAATGTAGCATAAACCAAGCTGACTTGAAAATGCATAAGTTATGAACATGGAAATTGGTCAATTCAAAAGTGAGTTTTTGCCATATTGCAAAATTCGATTCTCTCAAGATATGAGGTTGTTTGATGAGTTCTTGGACATTTTGGAAATCTTGGAATGTGTACTACAATCCATCTTTGAAGTGCAAATTGAAATTCCAAGTGGAAGTGTATGAAAAATGGTCTTGAAGTTAGGTAAAAAACTTGCCTAAAAAGGTCAATATTTCACTAAGTTAAGAATGGTTTGGTACCCTTGTTCCAAAAATTGTAACTTGAGATACAAGCTTCTTTTTGGAAAACTTTGTGAATAAAAGTTGTAGATTATGCAATAGGCTACAACTTTCATGTTTTGACTTTTGCTTGAATCCAAATGAATCTTGATGAGAAAGTGGGGCAAAGTTGGGAAAAAATTAGGGTTTTTCATAACTTAGAAAAATTCTAAGTTATGAAAAATTCTCATTTCAAACCCTAATTTGCAATTTTTGATTTCTTGGTGAACAAGTTTCATTATTTTGCATGCTTTGATGAAAAATGAATCTTGACCCTTGATTTTGACCAAAAAGTCAAAGTTTGACTTTTCAGTATACAGTCAAAAGTGGTCAATTGACTGGGAAATTCAACTATCAATCTTGTGTATTTGGGATCCTTTGAACTTGTTGAGCATGTCAAGATAATTCCATGGGGTCCTTGAGTCCATATGTGAGCTTGGTTTGTCATTGGCTAGGTCAAACAGTCAAAAATTGCCTTTGTGCAGTCAAAACCCTAAAAATGACCATTTTGCCCTTTTGGTGATCTGATCAAATTTCTTGTGGAATTGTGATCCAAACTTGATCAAATTGTCCATATGAGTTCATAATGTTGATGTGGGTCAATTTTCATGAGATTTGACTGTCAATTGGCCACAGTTGACTTTTTCCCCAATAAAGTTGATTTCTAGGTCAACTGTCCAATTGACTGGGCAAAATTTGGAATCAAGACTTGAAACTTGGTATGGATAAACTTGGGAGTCCAACATGAAGCATGAAAGTCATCTTAGGCATTTTAGGTCAAAATATCTTTGTGCAAACACAAACCCTAATTTGGGTCAACAGTGCAAGGAGAAGTCTTGAGCAGAGGAAACCCTAATTGGATCTTGATCTTCAAGGGTCTTGTGATGAGAAAATGTTGAGGAAATGGGAGGGCAAATTTTGGGGTACAACAACTTTGAACATGGAAGACATCGTAGCTAACGCGTCCGCCAACTGATTCTCCTCTCTTGGGAAATGTTCAAAAGTTATCTCTGTGAAATGGGGAATCAATGTCAACACACATTCTCTGTAAGGAATAAGGTTCGGATGTTTCGTATCCCACTCGCCTTTGATCTGATTGATCACGAGCGGAATCTCCGAAGACACTCATAAACTTGATCCTTAAGTCAATCGCAGCTTGAAGACCCATGATACATGCCTCATACTCCGCCATGTTGTTGGTGCAGTTGAAACATAGCCGGGCAGTGAGTGGAGTATGAATGCCTTGAGGGGATATGATCACAGCGCCAATACCGTTACCCAAAGCATTGGAGGCTCCGTCAAAGTGCATAGACCATCAGGATCCTTCCTCAGGTCCTTCATCCGGTCCAGGTACTTCACAATCAGTCACAATCATGATGCTCTCGTCCGGAAACTCAAAGTTCATTGACTGATAGTCGTCTACTGCCTGGTGTGCCAAGTGGTCTGCCAATACACTTCCTTTGATAGCTTTCTGAGTCGTGTACTGGATGTCGTATTCTGTCAAGATCATTTGCCATCTTGTTATTCTCCCAGACAGAGCAGGCTTTTCAAATATGTATTTTATTGGATCCATCTTTGAAATCAACAAGGTAGTGTGAGTCAGCATATACTGTCTCAGCCGGTGAGCAGCCCATACCAAAGCGCAGCAAGTTTTCTCGAGCAGTGAGTATCGGGTCTCACAGTCGGTAAACTTTTTTCTAAGGTAATAAATGGCATGCTCTTTTCGGCCAGACTCGTCATGCTGCCCCAGCACACACCTCATTGAGTTATCGAGTACTGTCAGGTATAGTATCAGAGGTCTCCCTTCAACCGGTGGCATAAGAATGGGTGGTTCTTGGAGATACTCTTTGATTCTGTCAAAAGCGGCCTGACATTCATCATTCCAACGTACTACCTGATCTTTCTTCAGCAGCTTGAAGATTGGCTCACAGGTAGCAGTTAGATGTGAGATGAACCGGGCAATGTAATTCAGACGTCCTAGAAAGCCTCTGACCTCTTTCTCTGTCCTGGGAACTGGCATCTCTTGAATAGCTTTAACTTTGGCAGGGTCCACTTGAATACCCTTGTCACTTACGACGAAGCCTAGCAACTTTCCAGATCTTACCCCGAAGGTGCACTTGTTCGGGTTCAACCTCAGCTTGTACAGTTTCAGACGGTAAAACAGTTCCTGCAGATGGTCAAGGTGTTCCTCCTCGGTTTGGGACCTTGCAATCATATCGTCGACATACACCTCTATCTCATGATGGATAATGTCATGAAATAGAGCAACCATGGCACGTTGGTAGGTTTCCCCATCATTTTTCAACCCGAATGGCATGACCTTGTAGCAGAAGGTGCCCCACTGAGTAACAAAGGTAGTCTTTTCCATGTCTTCAGGAGCCATCTTGATCTGATTATACCCTGAAAAACCATCCATGAAAGAGAACACCTTATGCTGAGCAGTATTATCAACCAGAACATCAATGTGAGGTAGGGGAAGTCATCCTTGGGGCTGGCCCTGTTCAGATCCCTGTAATCAACACACATTCTGACCTTACCATCCTTCTTCGGTACCGGCACCACATTGGCAACCCACTGAGGGTAAGAAGTCACTGCAAGAAACCCGGCATCGAATTGCTTCATAACCTCAGCTTTGATCTTCTCGGACATCTCTGGACGCATACGGCGGACCTTTTGCTTAATCGGAGGGCAGTCTTCCTTGGTAGGCAAATGATGGACCACAATGTCGGTATCTAACCCGGGCATGTCTTTGTAGGACCAGGCAAAGATCTCCACATAATCATGCAACATCTGAGTTAACCGTTGTTTTACGCTGAGCTCCAGATTGGCACCAATGTTGACTTCCTTCCTATCTGTCTCAGTACCCAGATTTATCGTTTCCACCGGCTCTTCATGTGGTTGAATTTCCATCTCTTCCTGGAGTAACAGTCTTGCAAGCTCACCAGGCACTTCGCAGTCATCTTCACCTTCGTCTTCGGCTAAGTTGATCGGATTTTCGAAGTCATAACTGGAAGTAGCAGAGTCGTTACCAGTGAGATCCAGAATGGATTGAAACCTGTGTAGGTGAGTGTGTGTAAATATAGTTCTTTTTGCAATATATAAAGAAAGAAAGAAAGAAAGGGAGCACAAGATTTGAAATGCGAAAAAACGTCCAAGATCTTTATTCATGATATATGGAAATGACAGTTATAAGCCCTCACAAATGAAGCCAACGGTGCCCCGGGTAAGGCACCGGGCCATAAAGTTTCAATTCATTGTTTATTACACTTAACAAAAACAAAGGAATTCATTACTGCGTAACAAAAGTAATAGGTGTATGATCTTTTGCGGTCCAATTGTTCAATCCACCGTCAGTCGTCGGGTAGATCCAGCTATCGAACTCTGATTCTTCCACTTCGTCTTCCTCCCCAATAGCATTCACTCCTGGATTGGTGATGAGCACATGAGGTCTTCCGATCCTAGCTTTGCGCACAGCCCTCTGAGCCTCTGCAGTAAAACCCAATCCAAACTTGTCAGTTTTAGGGGTGAAATCAGGGAGCCTGCCCCAGTTAGCACATTCACCTTTCTCGATTACAGCCCGAGCGTCCTTCAAGGAAGCCATCTTCAAAGGAAAGTCCTCTTCAACCACTGTTTCTGCTGCTGCCAATGTTGGAGGTACCTCTTCAAAATGCTAAAAGGGGGTTTCAATAAACTCCTCGTCCATCTCGATATACCGGAAGGAATTCAGATGACTAACCATATATTCTTCCTCCCCCTGCACAGTGACGATCTTCCCTCTGACAGGGTACTTGAGCTTCTGGTGTAGGGTGGATGTCACTGCCCCAGCTTTGTGAATCCAAGGTCGACCCAGCAAACAGGAATAAGATGGACGAATATCCATCACATAGAAAGTTGAGTCGAATACTTGAGAACCCACACGAATAGGAATGTCTACCTCACCATGAACCATCCTCTTCGATCCGTCAAAGGCTCGAACAATGATGTTGCTAGGTTTCAACTTCAGGCCCTCACAATCCAACCGGTGTAAGGCCTTTTTGGGCAACACATTCAGGGAAGAACCGGTGTCCACCAACACGTGCGCGAGAGTAGTGCCCCTGCATTCTATGGAGACATGCAGGACATCATTGTGGTTCTTTCCCTTAGCGGTAAGATCAGCATCCGAGAAACCCAAACCATTGTCAGCTGTCAAATTGGCTACGCAATCAGTAAACTGGTCTGCAGATGTCTCTTGTGGCACATGGGCCGTCTTTAGAAATGAAATCAGGGCCTTAGCATGGGCCTATGAGCACAGCAGCAATGAGAGCATAGAGATCTTGGAGGGTGTATGCCCCAGCTGTTCAACGACATTGAAGTCGCTCTTCTTGATTATCTTAAGAATTTCCTCCATCTCTTGCTGGGAGGCTTCAACATTCACAGACTTTGGTGCCTCCATCCGGGCAGGCTCATCTTCAATCCCTTTGCCCTGAGTATTAGATGACTCGGCAGCAGGGGAAGCAACTTGATCAGAAGTGGAAACAGGCGCACTTGCAGGTGTAATTATGAGAGGTCTTCGAATAGCTGGTGGCGCAATGTAAGGCGAGAAGAGCCTGCCAATGCGGGTTACTTTGGCGGGACCAGTGATATTGCTGATGCTGGTATCGGTGTTGAACTCTTGATTTATTCCAAGTACATATACATCTGCCCCATAGTGCCATGGGACAGCCTTATCAGATTCATAGGGGAGGGGCCCCGGAACAGTAATAACAATGGGTGCAACAGTCATGATTTTAACTGGCTTCCTCGGGGGAGCCTTGATTGGATTGTTGAAAATTGTAACGACGGATACTTCTTCCACGGGAACACAAGGAACATCGGTCTTCTTGAACAGAATCTCCTTGCTATCCATTAGGCTTTGGATGCCTAACTTCAGCAACGGACAACCAGTAAGGGAAACAGCACACAAAAGGCAACCCTCGCTACAACCCAGAAATAAACCGGCTAGCAACAGGTTCCTCTTAACAGTCAACAGAGGAGTAGCTACATCATTCACAGAAACGGCATACAAGTCTTCATCAACGGCATTTACTCCATGCTGGGGCATAGGAGCAGTCACAACATTTGGCCTCTCAGGCGCCTCAAATTGTATCTCCTTCGCATCAATAAGGTCTTGAACCTTATTCCTTAAGGCCCAGCAATCATCAGTGGAATGCCCCGGGCTATCGGAGTGATAAGCACAGCGGGAATTTGGATTATACTTGGGGGATGCAGTATTCACAACCTTTGGAGCCTCTCTGACAGTCACCAAGTTAGTTGATAGCAGTTGCGGAAAGATTTGTGACAAGGTCATACTCAGCCGGGTAAATTCTCTTCTGGGTCTTTCAGCCCTTGGTTGATTAAGTTGTCGAGGAGCGGCAGCAGGCTTAGCAATCACCACTGCGTTGACAGTTTGGCGGCGATCTGGTTTATCTTGCCTTCTAGGCCCATACACAGCACTGGCCTCCTTCTTAAAAGGTTTCTTCTCAAAACTTGAAGACGCACCTTTCTGAATCTTTCCTGACTTCATACCAGCCTCTATCCTTTCCCCAGTCAGAATAAGGTCTGTGAACCCTGCAGATGAATTACCGATAAGATGATTGAAGAATGGCCCGGATAGAGTCCCCAAGAACATATCTACCAATTCACGGTCAGTTAATGGTGGCTGCACCCTGCCAGCCAGGTCCCTCCACTTCTGCTCATACTCTTTAAAACCTTCGCCTGATCCTAGCGACATACCCTGGAGTTGGGTACGTGTATGAGGAAGGTCGGCATTATATTGATATTGCTTGTAAAAAGTAGTAGCCAACTCCTCCCAGTTACGAACCTTGGTTCCATCCAGCTGATAGAACCATTCGAGACGAGTCCCTGAAAGACTCTCCTGGAAGAAGTGGATCCACAAGTTCTTGTCCACTGTATACGGCTGAATCTTCCGCACATAAGATCTGAGGTGTAGCTTAGGGCAAGACGCCCCGTCATACTTGGTGAAAGATGGTGCTTTAAACTTGTGAGGGATGATCACACCAGAAGATAAACCCAAGTCTCCGAAATCCAAGCCAGGCACTTGTTGAATTTCCATGGCGTTCAGACGGTCTTCCAATTGCTTGTACCGTTCTTCAGCTGGAGGATACTGTTCCTCATTAAAATCAGTCTCGTTGTCTGAGACCACAGGACTAGGAGCCCTTCCCCCCTGGGGACTGTCTTTGCCTACAGAAGAACCAACTTCCTCATTCTGCAGAGTGTGACCAAATCTCCGGCCCGTGTTGAAAAGAACAGTTCTCTTCTTCTTCTTCTCCTTCTTCAGGAGCAAAGCCTTCAGCTCTTCTTGACCTTGAGCCAAACCCATGATCAGCTCCTGAAATTGTGCGTTCTGCGCCTGAAGGGCCTTGATAGACAGCTCGGTAGATGATTCAGGGTTCATGATGCTGAAATAAACAGCGAAGAACAGTAAGCAACCTGAAAAGAAGAGTACCTGCTATGCACATGATGAATGATATGTGTTTATGCAATGCATTCAAGGGTTCGAAAATTCAAATTTGTTATAGACAAAAAGGAACACACGTTATTATTAAGGAAATAATTGTTTGGTACATCAAAGCCTCATGGGCACACATTACAAAGCAAATCAATCCCAAAAGACACTACGCATCCTCTTCGGAGCAATGTAGGTGATGAGATTCCTTTCCTCGTGCAGTAGGCGGGTGAGCTCCAAGACCTTCTTTTCACTAGCATGTAGACTGGTCTCCAGAGAATTCCGTTCTTCCTTAAGCTGGACCCAGCTCTTCTGCATTTCTTCCCAGGATGTAGGCATATCAGTATGTTGAATGGTGTAGGACACCTCTCCTTCCAATACTGGCTCTTTGATCACAGGGAGAACATGAGGATAAGGCATTACTAACTTCTGGGAGCGGGCTCGTACCCACTTGAGATAAGGCTCCAACGGGATGGAATTCTTGTGCCCCAGGGTCTTGCTGTCTATCCTACTTGGAATCCTCCAAGCTCTGATAAATCTCTGGCGAAGTCCTTGTGCATCGTTGTCGAAGTCAAAAACTATGTCAAGAATTAACATGTCATGAGGGCCGTCCCTCCGAGCATAACCAAATTGTCTCCAAGCCAGGCACGGGTTGTAAGTAATACCTCCTCTGATTCCAAGTAAAGGAACATTAGGGTACTCCCCGCAACGATCCATGATAGTGACATCCTCTCTGGACCGAGAGCACCAATGTATATCAGCATGTGTAAGAGTCATCAATCGTTGTGACCATCTCAAACCCCGCTCATTCTTCAAGACTGATTGTGGAAGGTGCGAAATAAACCACCTTCCCAGGAGAGGAGTGCAGCACATAAGAACACCTCTTTTTCTCATGGTTCGAGTGTAACATGAGTGAAGGATGTCCCCAAGCAACGTAGGTATAGGATTCCTGGACATGAAGATCTGGACAGCACTGATATCTACAAGCTGATCTGGATTAGGGAACAACACCAAACCATAGACAAGGAGGGCCACAACTTCTTCAAAAGCTTGTAGGTCAAGGGAGTTCCAACATTCTTGGGCCTTCTCAAACAGAAACCTGGCTAAGAACCCTTTGATACCACTTCTAACTTCCCAATGTCCCTTGAGGTCAGATGGTTGTAGGTGTAGTGCTTTAGCAATCTCTTCAAGCTTGGGTTCCTTTTCCATACCGTTGTAGGGTAGTTGATCAAGGATAGGGATCTTCAGAAGCCGGGAGAACTCTTCTAATGTAGGCACCAGTTGGTAATCCAAGAAAGTAAAACAGTGGTGCAGAGGGTCAAAGAATTGGAAGAGAACCTTTATCATATCTTCCTCAATGTTGGTGTTGAACAAGTTGATGAGTCTTCCATGCCTCTCACTGAAAGAAGAACTCTCGGGAATCCTGGATACAAGCTCCTTAAGCTGAGGAGGGATCCCTACAAGGCTGATCTGAATTGTCTTTCTGCGAACAGTTTCCATGTCCTACAAAACAAGAACAAAGATGAAGATTCGAACCCCTGAAATGGTTAGTCAATGCATATGATGCTGTATGATGTCATGATGCTATGATTAAACACACCACAAATATTCACAAAGGCAAACATGATAAGGCATACAAGTCACACAAGACAAGCCCTTAGAGTTTAGGCCTGCATGGGGTCTGGGTATTACCCTCTTGAAGTTGGTGGGCTCAACCTGTCCTATCAGAAGTAACCGGGTTCTAAGGGTCCCAATATCATTGGATTGCTTTCATTGTTCATCGTTTCGATTTAGCCACTGAACTGGCGACCGAAATATTCCAAGAAAACAACCCTCAATTGAGTGTAGTATCGAGTATCAACCAACCTCGGACTGCACCAAAGTCAGTTATCTCACTACCCTAAAGAGGCCAAGATGGTTCAATTAAGGTTCCTAAGGTCAGTTGATGCTTCAAGACACCACGCGGCGGCCCCGTACTCTCCTTGACTGGACTCAAGGGTTACCGGTACACACCAAAGTGCCACATCAACGTAGCAGACTGCTTCAACCGTCTCGGTATACCCCGCACAGTTCCCTCATAGTCTTGTTGCTACTTTCTAAGAAGGTATCCCCCAGATCCGGGTTAGGATCTATAGAACTCCCAAGACAGTACCCACAATAATAAAGCAAACAATTCAGACAATTGAAAACACAAGTGATCTTAGTCCTAAGGTACACCTCACTTTAAAGAGTCCCCAGCAAAGTCGCCAGTTCTGTGATTGGTGGATCTGGAACTGACTGTTTAAAGCTGGATCGCGAAATGTCGCGGAAGCAAGAGTCGCCACCGTCTTTTATTTTCTCCAACATGGAAAGGACAAAAGCACAGAAAAATTCCTTATGAGATAGTTTCTCGGTTCGGGAGGTAGATTTATAGAAAGGGAAGGTGTTAGCACCCTTTCTATCCATGGTTATCCATGGGCTCTTAGATACTTGCTCATTGTGTTTTCAAAAGGTTTGTTTGCTTTTCAATCGTGAGTGAGTTTGAAAAAGTTTCATTTAAAGTTCCAGATCGACTCTTGTATCAGTCCTCAAGAGTGTTTGAAAAGTTGTTTTGAAAGCTTTTTGAAAAGTGTCGGTGTGAAAAGAGTTTCTTTGATTTGATTTGTTTTGAATTAGAGCAAGTATCTACGAGTCATCTACCTACCCTAAGGAATTAGGCTGTGTAAATGTCCTTAAGGTAGTGCCATCCCACCATTGAGAGGTAGGTAGCACCACCGTTGGAGGTGTTCGGGTCAATTCGAGGGTTAGGGACAGTGTGGTCACCAGAGCAACATTAGGACACCTTAGAAGCTACCCTTATGCCATGTTCATGGACATAAGGACTTACTAAAACGTCCTATACTCGACGACCACGTTTCTAAGGGCAAGGCAACAATGAGGCGTACCCTAGAAGTGGTGTGTGAATTGTGTGTCATTTTTAATTATGTTTTATCTTGATCATGCATTGGGTGAGCTACGCTTTGATTTTATTTGGGCCATTCATTCTTTCATGTGATTAACAGTTTAAAGGTACAGAAATTAAAATGCGGAAAATAAAGGTCCTACGCTATTACAAGGCGCGGGTCTATACATCGCCAAATTAACAAAGACCCGTTTTTTTAATAAAATGCAGAAAATAAATAAAGTTCCTAATTACTATTACAAGGCTTTGGGGCAATTACATAAGATTTAAAAGAAATATAAGAATACGCGCGCGAAAAGAAATTGGAATCGAGTGTTCGAGGGTGTTGGACCCTTTAAAGAAATTAAATTGAATTAAAGAATTAATTAATTATTAAATAAAGAAAAAGAAGTTATTTTTTTATGTTTTTTTTTGTATTTAATGGAAATAAAGAGAATTAATTAAAAGAAACCCTAATTCTAAATATTTTTATTTATTAAAGAAAAAGATTAAAGTTTTAACCTAATTTATACTAATTATTTAATTACATGAGTATTCACAAAATAAATTAATAATTAATAATAATAATAAGGAGAAAAAGTTATTTATTAAGAAAAGAGAATAAAAATGCTAAAAACCTAATTTCTACATTTTTTAGTTATTAAGAAAAAAACATTAAAATTAAAACCTAATTTTAAACTAAATTGATTATTGGAATTTATTTACAAAAATATCAATAAACTAAATACTAAATAAACATATTTTATTTGATTGATTTCTGATTTTTTTTGTATTATGAAAATTATTTTGTGAATTAAAAGAAACAATTAAAATAATTAAAATAAATAAAAGAGGAAAAAAAAGAGAGAAAGAAAATACAAACAAGGGGGGTATTCAGACCCAATTTGGAGGTGCTATTGAAGCATTTTGGCCCAAGCAATTTAAGCCCTTTTTGACTTTCCTGGAATTGTGTATGGAGTAGTTGACTAAGGCGTATGATAAACTGCAGGTTCTGGCCCCTGGATTGATCATGAAGCCACTTGTCAAGCCTGGGTGTTGGGATGCATGATGGTCTTTTGAGAGAGGCGCTACGCTGGAACATGTAAATGAAAAAAATGTGAAATATACAAGGGGACCTGGGAATCGAACCCAGGTCCCAGTACCTGCATGACAACGCATCTACCAACCCAACCAACGCATTTCTTTGTTATTTTAATGGAACATGATTAATATATGTGAAAAACACTATTATGCTGTAATAATAAAAAAACGCGCCAGTATTCAAACTGACCAACCATGTCCAGACACGCCATCTTCGTCTTCCTCTTTTTTCTGCAAATATAAGTAAATAGCGGGGGTTTTAAACCCCCACTAAGCTTCAACCTGAAAAATAGCGATTAGGTGATAGCAAAAAAGAAAAAGGGCGCGAGGTGTGAGATCAATTCGTTTGGATCTCCTGATTTCAATGGTACTGGTCTTATTGTCCAATTTTTCCAGATGCGTAAAGCCCTAAATTTATAGCTCTGAAACCCTAGAGACCATCAATGGCAACTTTTGACACAGGCAGTATTAATTCAATTGGAGAACACCAATAGCTTCAGAATTCTCATGTTAGTGTAAATCAACATTAAAAACAGATGGAAGATGCATGTAAATTGAAATACGAATATGAAAAATTCTATGAACAGGGCGATGTCATTCTACCACTTCTGGATGTATGGAGACTTGGCTTTGATTGGAAAAGCTTCCTGGTAGTGTCAGGAGTGTTTTGGAATAGCTTTTAGGCTTTGAAACGAGCTCTAGCTAGGTTTTCAGTTTCAAGTTTTTTTTTTGAAAAATGAAAGTTGGTCCTTCAGGTTTCTGCGCAGCTCTTGTGTTCTAGGCATTAGGGTTATGTTTGCATATGTATGTAGATGGAATTAGGTTAGAAAAACAAGCCCATGATCCATCGTTTCAATGCTTTTGAATATTTGATTTTGTATATCTTTTTCAATCCTTTTTGCCATGGAAACTTGCCTAATCATGGAAGATTCTTTCCTTTTAGAATGTGCACGAAATCTTGAGCTCATAATGGACATATTAGCTGCATAAAAAGATTCAAAACACATGCTTTAGTATTTTTCTCATATTTAATTTTAATTAAATGAATTAATATGATTAAAAATTCAATTAATTAATTAGAAATAAGAAAATAACTCCCTTTTAGCTTAATGGGTCGTGCATGGCCTTTGGGTAATGATTCATGGAAGAAATTGAGGCCCATTAGCAATTTTGAGGCATTTGAAGCACAGTTGACTTTTCAAAATTCCCAAAAACTTCCCAACTTCCACAAGGAATATCTTGCTCAATTTTTAAGCTTTGATCATGTTCTTGGACATTTTGGAAAGGTCTTGAAGTCCTCTAACCAATGCCTTTGGTCCCATGTCATTTTTATTTACCAATCTCAAGTTATGGTCTTTTACTTAAAGTGCCTTTTGTTGACTTTTGAAAATGACCTATAATGTTGAGATTGATAACTTTTTGTGAGAGCATTTCTTGGACTTGAAGTGTGAAGATGAATTGTAGGAAATGTCATTCTCTTCAAAATGAGCTTTGGATGGAATTTTTCTGATAAACCATGTGGAAGTTATGCCTTGGTCAATTTGCAGTTGACTTTTTCAACTGTCCAAAAATAGAAACTTTTGCATCTTGAGACTTTTTGAGCCATGCTTTGAGAATCATGATCAAGAATTGATCAAATGATGTTTGTGGCTTCAAAATAAGATGTTGACCAAAAATTTTGACTTTTGACTGTCAAATGACCATTTTGCCCCTGCAGTTGACTGTGAAGCAATTAGGGTTTTTGACTGTGCAATTTGGTGTTGTGAGTCTTGAAACTTGACATATGGATGCTTGACAATGTTTATAGGCATGTGGGACTTGTTTGGACCCTTGGAAACTTCAATTTCTTTGCCAGAACCAAAACCCTAATTTTTGACTGTTATGAGGCCATTGGACTGTGCAACTCTTTGGAGATTTTGAAGCATGATCTTAGCAAACCTTGAAGAATATGGGAGGGAAAATTTTGGGGTACAACACAATGTATGCGTATGTGAGCTGATTCTGCGATACTGCTATTGGATTGGGGAAAATAAATCCCTGTCCAATGCTGAGGATATGGAGTATAAGTCTTCATGTTGTGAAGTTGAAGTGCTGAAGATCTTCTCCTTAGAAAAATAAACTTTGTTATAAGGGGAATGTTGTGTACTGTTTGTAAAACCCTATTGGGGAATCCTGAGAAATTTGACAACTTCTACTGGGGATTTGATAGTTAGGAGCTTTATTCTGCTGGGGATTAAAATGCATACTGCAGGGACTTATGGAAATAGCATGGAGAGATTTCCCTACCCCTTAAAGCCAATCAGTGATTGTCTTTCTATTTTGTTTATTTGTAAACAATAATTATGTTCAAATGCATATGTTCAAAAATGAATCATTTGGACGTTTTTGTAAACAAAACACAAAAGTAAAGAAAAACATATAGTTTTGCACTTTCAAAGGGATATATTTGTATTGACTTTGAGTAAGTATTTGTACAATGAGACTAGCATTCTAGTAAGAGAATGCTGTCATAAAAAAATGAAAATTTTGATACAAAGAAAAGATAGCTATGTGCAATAATCCCATGGGGGTCCCATTCTGTTATAGCCTTTGTATCTCCGGGCATCTTGTCTATTTGTTGCCTCGTCCGAAGATGATTGAATTGATCAGAACCTCTGAGTTTGTCAGTTGAAGCCAAAGGTTTTCTGTAAGGTGATCCAACGGGACATAGTCATACACTTTAATTCCCTAACTTTTGCCTGGACCGCCCTTTCTGGTTTTCAGTCCACCGGGAAACGCTTTTTTACCCAAGTCGCCCTTTCAAGTTTTCAGCTTGCCGAGTGTACAGATTTTTTTGTTTTATCCCTAATTTTTTCCCGAACCTTTTTGGTTCGTCGGGATGCCCTTGTTTTTCCTAGGTGTGTCAACCTAGAGGGTCTCTTATGCATAGCATCTTTTGACTATGTCTGCGTTCAAAGGGTGCAGTAGGTCATCACCATCCATGGTGGTCAAGATCATTGCGCCACCAGAGAATATGTTTTTGACTACAAATGGTCCTTCGTATGTAGGAGTCAATTTTCCCCTGGGATCACCTTGCGGCAATATGATACGTTTGATCACCAGATCTCCAACTTGATACACTTGGCGTCTGACCTTTTTGTTGAAAGCCTTGATCATCCAATTTTGATACATTTGACCATGGCAGACAGCAGTAAGCCTTTTCTCATCAATCAAGTTTAGTTAATCAAGTCGAGTCTGGATCCAATCGTCTTCATTCAGCCCTGCATCCTTCATAATTCTCAGAGAGGGGATCTGGACCTCAATAGGCAAGACAGCCTCCATGTCGTATACCAGAGAATAGGGTGTTGCCCCGGTCGATGTGCGAGTTGTGATACGATATCTGTGGAGAGAGAATGGTAGTATCTCATGCCAGTCTTTGTATGTGACTGTCATTTTCTGTATGATCTTTTTGATATTCTTATTTGCAGCTTCGACAGCACCATTCATCTTTGGCCGATAAGGGGAAGAATTGTGATGCTGGATCTTGAATTGCTCGCACGGGGTGGTGATCATAGTATTGTTCAGGTTTGTACCATTGTCTGTGATGATCCTCTCCGGGATACCGTAATGACCGATGAGGTTCTACTTGATGAACCAGGCGACAACATTCTTGGTGACGGAAGCGAAAGAGGCTGCCTCCACCCATTTTGTAAAATAGTCAATGGCCACTAGGATGAAGTGGTGTCCATTAGAGGTTGTTGGCTTGATTTCCCCAATCATATTGATGCCCCACATAGCAAAGAGCCAAGGAGTCATCAAGACATTCAGAGGAACCATAGGTACGTGCACCTTGTCAGCATAGATCTGACACTTATGGCAAGTTCGAGAGTGCTGATAGCAATCTTCTTCCATGGTAGACCAGTAATAGCCTGCCCGTAGGATTTTCTTTGCCATCGTATGCCCATTGGAATGGGTGCCAAAAGTTCCTTCATGTAATTCATCCATGATCCTTTCAGCTTCAACCTTGTCTACACACCGAAGTAACGCAGAGATATGGTTGCGTTTGTAAAGAATGACATTACTAAGGAAGCTCCTTCTGGGTATTCTTGAGCCTCGAGATACCTCTTGACTTCGTGAAACCAAGGCTGGTCCATACTTCTTCAGTATTAATCTCGTGACAGTTACTATTTTTGGACAGTAGAAAAGTCAACTGTATCTTGACCAAGGCATAAATTTTTCATGGTTCATCATAAAAATCCCATCCAATGCTCATTTTGAAGGGGATGACATTTCCTACAACTCATCTTCACATTCCAAGTCCAAGAAATGCTCTCACAAAAAGTTATCAATTTCTACATTATAGGTCAATTTCAAAAGTCAACAAAAATGCACTTTAAGTCAAAGACCATAACTTGAGATTGGTAAATCCAAATGACATGAGACCAAAGGCATTGGTTAGAGGACTTCAAGACCTTTCCAAAATGTCTAAAAACATGGTCATAGGATCCAAATTGAGCAAGTTGTGCATTGGAGAAGTTGGGAAATTTTTATGAATTTGCAAAAGTCAACTATCCTTAAAACTTCAATTTTTGACAAAAGGGCCCACTTTCTTCCACTTGATTCAGCCTTGTCATGCCACACACGTGTCCCATGATTAATTTCAAGATCAAACATTTATTTTTCTATTTTATTTAATTTTTATTGATTTAATTCATTTTAAATCTATAATAATTCAAATAAAATCTAAAAATCAATGGAATAGTATCTTATGATTTGAAACAGCTTTCATACATCATGTGCCAGCTAACAAATTCATGCTAGGGCTATTTTGTGCATGAAATCTTAGATTTGTTTCAAATATGGAAAGTTTTTCAATGGTGGAAAGTGTAAACCTAATTCTCCCATACACATGGATTAAGGCCCAAACTTTGACCTAGCTTCATTCCATTATATGCACACAACCTAACCCTAATACAAACACGTGAAAACTCTGCAAGAAAGCCATATGCAATATTGGAAAAAAAATCAAGAAAACTCAAAACTGTTTTCAATCTTCCAGGCCAATTCAAAGCTTTTAATTGTTTCTAACACCTTGCAGGAACTCTCAGAAGCGTATTGGAATCAAAATCAAGTGCTAACACTCAAAAAATACGCAAGAACAGCGATACGGTTTGCTTACTATTTTGAAAATCGAAACTCATGATTCACGCATATTTCATATGATTTTTTGTTGGTTTTGTGTTGCTTGAATCCACAAGAAGCTTCTGTCTCATTTTTCTCAAAGCATTCTTTCAAGGCTCTTCAAATAGTCAAGACACTCAAGGGCTGACTAGTCAAGATGCACCTCCTAAACCAAAGGCCTATAACTAGGGTTTGGAGTTTCTAAAGTAAATTTGGTTTGAAAAGTTCTCAAGTTAATTCCATGTTTCTTCTTAGGTCCTCAACAAGCTTCATGTCAAGTTTCAAGCCCTACATCACAAATTTGCTTAGTCAATAACTCAAATGATTGAAAATCAACTATATTGGTCAAAACGTCAATTGTACTCAACATACAGTAAAACTTCAAGATTTTTGGTCAACTTCAACATTTTGAGGTGATATTCATTATTTGATCAAGGGCTGATCATGATTCCCCAAGGAAAGTCCTCAGATCATCAAAAGTCAAGAATTGCCAAATTAGGGTTTCCTTAGAAGAAGTTAACTGAACTTTGACCAGGCATAACTTTCACATGCTTCATCAACTTTTACCCAACCAAAGCCCATTTTGAAGAAAATTCAATTCTCTACAAATTGTCCTTTATTCTCAAGTCCAAAATATGCTTCATTTGAAAGATATGATCTCATACATTACAGGTCATTTTTAAAAGTCAACAAAAGACAATTTTTGTCAAGGCAACTTACATCAAGATAAAGTATTCAAAAACAAAAATTATCAACATAAAGATTGTAGAGGGCATCTTGGGATTTCCAAAAAAGTCAAAGATAATCTTCAAAAGGTGAAAATTGAGCAAGTTATGAGTTGCACAAGTTGGGGAATTTTGAAGAAATTCAAGAAGTGCAAATATAGCAAAATTGCATTTTGAACCAATGAGCCTAGTTTCTAATGTTCAAACATGTCCATAATATCTTAGAGGACCTCTAAGTCCATTTTTGCATGACCTTGATTTTTATTTGTATTTATCTTGATTTTATTTAAGTTAAAATCAAATAAATTAAATAAAAATACAAGAAATAATGGGCTAGAGCATTTGGGCTTAGCTTGACCAATTATGAAGTCCAAGAATTCGTGCAAGGTACATCACCAATGTCCAGGTTCATGCAAAATTCAAAAATGGCAAGAATCATATAATTTTCGTATTTTTCAAATTTTGATTTTTGGTTTTAAGGCCATGGTTAAGATTTGATTCTTTCCATGTTATTCTGCTCTCATCCTTCCCTCTATAAATACATGTTCAAAAACCAACTTCCAGCCCATATTCATCAAAACCAAGCCTTGCACCGTGTCCCTGAAGTTCCAAGGATCTCATTCATATCCTTATTGTAGCTTGAAGCACACCATAATACGCCCACAAAGTCGCTCCATTTGGGTAGATTTCTCAATTTCAAAACTTTTAATTCTCACGTTATAAACTATTTTTAAACACTCATATATGTTCATACTGATGCTTGGATTATTTTAGAATCATTGCCTTTGAGTTTTGACGCAGGAACCCAGTTCTACCATTGTTAGGGCTCAGGAACTTTTGAGTTTCGGATCCAACCCTACAAGCCATTTTAGACCAAACCAGTATCATGGTTGGACTCGCAGCATATGATTTATAGGGGGTAGCCTGAATCCGGGACTTTGATTTTGCTTGTTTTTGCAGGTTCGGATTTTAGGTGACCAGAGAGGATAACCGCAGTTTGACTACAGAATCCCTGTAACGCGTGGACTTTGGTCAAAGCTTGCATGGAAAAAAGCCATGTTCTAATTGGCCCATTTGAATCCACTTGGGCGCGTGTTTTTTATTTAAATAATTCTGACTGATTTTTGTATTATAATATTATCATGTTATTATATTAACGAATAAGAAGAGTGATCCAGTGGTAGCAAGCGCGCGTTTAAGGCCTTCCTCTCCTAGAGCCTGGGTTTGAATCCCAGGTTTTGCCATTTTGGAGTTTCAACATATTTTTTTGCAGATTATTGGGCGTTTGGGCCTTCTCATTGATGGGCTTGGAGATTTCAAACTCACACCCCTCTGTTTCCTGTTGCCACACCTAGACCTAGGACATTGGGCTTGAGACATTTCAAGTTCTCACACCCCCTGTTTACTCTTTTTAGCAAGGCCCATTTCGTTTTTTTATTTTATTTATTTCATTTAATTCATTTCTTTTTTTAATTAAAATTATAAAAGATCATAGAATCAAAAAACCAAAAAATAATTAGAATTAGTTTTTAATTAGATTAATTTTTAATTAGATTAATTTTTAATTAATTATTTTAATCACCTTTTTTAAATAACTACTTAGACTTAGATTTCTTAAAAATTTAATTATCTTTTCTAAATAAAAAACAACAAAAATATTTCTTTTATCACTTAGAAATTTTTCTTAGGGTTTTTCTTCATCCTTTCATTTTTATTTCTTTCTCCTATGCGCGTCCCTTTATTTATTCGCATTATATTTCATAAATATTATGTAATTACCTATGGATTGTAATAGTTTAACTAGGACCATTTACATTTCTTTTCCCCGTTTTGGTTTGTAATTCCCTCATCCCGAAGCCTTGTAATAGCGTAGATTCAAAATTCCCGCATTTTATTTATATACTTATTCAATTAACTGTTAGATGAATGCTAATAGGCTTGTATGATAAGATTAAAAGCAAACGCTAGCAAACCTAGAATTTTTTTTATTAATAACCATGTATTAAAAAAATATTTCGCAAATAACCGGGTTTCGGAAAAAATTACGCAAATAACCATGTTTCAGATGGCTCCACAAAGGAGGAGCCATCTCATTTGGCGCATGCACCTAGGGTTTTGCCCTAGGCGCCATCTCACTTGGCGCCTCCCTTGGCTTTTAGCCAAGTGAGATGGCACATGCTCCTTAAAAAGGAGAGGAGGCGCCATCTCACTTGGCGCCTAGGGCAAAACTAGGGTTTTTTGCTGTTTTATAAATAATTCGTCCGTTTCTTTGAAATTTCTCACACTTTCTCGCACTGTATTTTTATTTTGTACTCCCTTATTTACGTAATGACGTCGCCTATGATTTTTAGCAGAGATGGTTACGTTATATTCTCCTCCAAGAAACCTGCGATGAAAATGAAATTCTGGCACATTCACTCCATGGAGCGTCTGAAGCGGGAGTTGATGCGGTGGCTAGATGGAGACATCACCGAGGGGGAAAAATTCGAAGGATCCAGCGAAAACGAACAACAACCTCGCATGCGACAGGAAGACCTAATGTGTGGTTGGAGGAAGTCAAAACAGACAGTGATGTAATGCTGATGATGCATGGGTCAGATGAAATTGTGTTAACAGTTGTAATTTCCTAGATTGAATATCGTTAATCATTGTTGTACGCGAAAACCCTAATGTAATTTCCTATATTGAATTTCTTAAATTGTGTGAACAGTTTTATTAACGGAAAACCCATAATGTTTACAACACAAATATTGAAAAGATTTATTGTATTACAAAATTTATGTGGTCAAGCCAGACGCCCGATTCAGACAGTTTTTGCGATTGTGTCCGACCTGACGGCATAAACCACACTTTCTTTCCAACCTGTCAAGATCGTCCATTTCTGTTGTTATGCGCCTGCTTTTGGGACGACCCTTCTTGTTCCTTCGCATTTGGTCATTGTGCCAAACTATATCACCATTGTATTCAGGCCAATAGTCCGGTTTTGCCACCAAAGGAAAGTTGTTGTTGTAAACAGTGAGCAACGTTTCAGATTTATAAACGTTTGAGAGCAGTTGAAGCGCGTCTTGATGGGTATGAGCACAAGCGGCAATGACATGAGAGCAAGGCATACGAAAAGCTTGAAACCTGCCACAATCGCACCATTGAGAAGGTAAAATGACCTTGTATTCTTGTCTTGCCAGGCCTTCATTGTGGTCAATTGTCTCTTTCACAATGAAGTTGTGGCTATGGCGGTCAAACCGTGTAACCATGTGAGTGTTGGCTTTAGCACTTTCAGCCTTAATGTATTTCATACAGCTTTCACTCCATAGTTGTCCTGATTGCAAGACCGCATACCACATTTCACCTCTTTTGGCAAATAACGCAGCCATCCTAAAATACATGGATTTCACCAAGGCAGTGATGGGGAGGTTTCTTATGCCCTTGAATACCCCATTCATTGATTCAATAAGATTTGTTGTCATATGCCCCCATCTTTGGCCATTGTCGTATGACCTAGTCCACTTTTCGACCGGTATATTATCGATCCACGTACCGGCTTCTGGGTTAGACAAACGGATCTCGTTGCGGTAATATTTGAATGTGGGATGTGTCAGTGCGTATCCCGCATTCATCACCGCTTTCCTCAATGTTTTGTCCTTGACCTCCCTCGAGAAATTCTGGACGATATTCCTGACGCAATAGACATGCGTAGAAGGAGGGTCATGCCAACCATTTGCCGGATTATTATAGGCACTTTCAATGGAGGCATGTCTGTCTGAGATCAAACAGAGATCTGGTTGAGGAGCCACGTGTGTACGAAGATTTTTCAGGAAAAAGCTCCAAGCACCACCGGTCTCCCCCTCGACAAGGGCAAACGCAACGGGAAAATGTTATTGTTGCCATCTTGTGCAACTGCCATCAAAAGCGTGCCTTTGTACTTCCCATACAACCAAGTCCCGTCTATTTGTAGAATTGGTTTGCATGATGCAAACCCTGTGATGCATGGTTGAAATGCCCAAAAGACGCGACTGAATATTCCGTTGCCATGTAGTAGACTACCATCTTGGGCGTACGCTGGCAATGTTTCCAGAACATAAACACTACCTGGAGAATATGTCTTGAGTGCATTTAGGTAGCGGGGAAGTTCTCGGTATGACTCCTCCCAGTTTCCGTACACCCTTTCAATCGCCTTAGTCTTTGCTAACCACGCCTTACGGTAAGACGGAGTGTAGTTAAAAACTGTGGTGATGTGGGAGATGATTGTTTTCACCTTCAAAGAAGGGTCTTTGCTGACCAGGGGTAGGATTTCTTGACAGATTAGATCATGGTTGAGTTTTCGGTGGTCTTGTGATTGAGTGGAACTTACACAAGTATGGGTAGTCATGGAACCTATGACCCAGCAGTCACCCCTTAGTCTGTATGAAGCGGTCAGCTTGAACATACAGTCAGGGTGGACACACTTGATCTTGTACCTTTCCGGGTTTACACGATCCACCTTATAATCAACCGAGTTGAGCATGTGAAATTTTTTGATGGCCCTTATGCATTCCTCTCTATTACGAAACTTGTCCTTCTCTTTTAAATTTTCATCCGACTGCATATACGGTTGGAAAAACAAGTCCGTAGAAGGTTCATCTCCGCCCATGTTGAAGTTTGTCATGTGCGTAGGTGGTGTGTAGATTTTGTCGGTAGGAATACTTGGGATGCCATCATCGTCAGAATCGTCGTTCACCATTTCATCAAACTCTAACTCGTTATCTTCTTCTTCATCATCAACTGCATCCACCTCATCTTGCTCATTCTCCAAAGGATCAACCTCCTGTGTCACCGGAGGCTCTACCTCCCGTGTCACCGGAGGCTCTTGAAACAAAACGTACAACTCAATAGAGTCGTTTCCAGAATAGACATGGCTGGAAATCATGTTCTGGAAATCCTCGTCATCTTGAATTGCAACCTTATAAAAAATAACTTGGTTGTTTCCAAAACAGACTGGACTCTGATAAAATATCTGGGATACCGGGCCTCGTTCAAGTTTGGCCTCCAATCTTTTCTTAAAGTACGAGAAATTTGCTTTCCCGTTTAAGAGAAATCGAACATTGTCGGTGTTTCTAAACAAAAACCAAACTGTGGGACACATGTATGTCTCACTGTTGAAATGTGCTTTGACAACAAATTGTGGTGAAGAGGCCATTGTGTAGAATTGTTTTAGGTATGAAGGTGGGAATGTTTTGGGTTTATTGATTGAATGAAGGTATGAATGCTGGAATGTTTGAAGGTTAGATGACTGATTCAAAGGTTGGAAAATTTTACAGTTTATGTGAATGAATGTTATGTTCAACGTAAGGCAAAAAATTTCAATTAAGTAAGTGATGCAACCCCCCAAGGCTGCCAATAATATTACATGCATGGGCTTATGCAGCCACCTAGCCTGCCACCCATCAACTCCAATGGCCTTGCATGCAACAAAGAAAGGAATCCCAAAGGTTGTCACGTATCCTGAGCCAATGCTGTAAAACGTGACACCTCTTATTCGCCAAATGGGGTGGCGACACCATACATTTTTGTACTATTTCGCCAAGTGAGATGGCGCCTCCCTTACTGTCCAATCGTGATACATGCATGGGCTTATGCAGCCACCTAGCCTGCCACCTAGCCTGGCCCTATTCTGCACACATAAATGTTTTGTGTAAGACTCCACCCATCAACTCCAATGGCCTTGCATGCAACAAAGAAAGGAATTCCAAAGGCTGTCACGTAGCCTGAGCCAATGCTGTAAAACGTGACACCTCTTATTCGCCAAATGGGGTGGCGACACCATTCATTTTTGTACTATTTCGCCAAGTGAGATGGCGCCTCCCTTACTGTCCAATCGTGATACATGCATGGGCTTATGCTGCCACCTAGCCTGGCCCTATTCTGCACACATAAATGTTTTGTGTAAGACTCCACCCATCAACTCCAATGGCCTTGCATGCAACAAAGAAAGGAATCCCAAAGGCTGTCACGTAGCCTGAGCCAATGCTGTAAAACGTGACACCTCTTATTCGCCAAATGGGGTGGCGACACCATACATTTTTGTACTATTTCTCCAAGTGAGATGGCGCCTCCCTTACTGTCCAATCGTGATACATGCATGGGCTTATGCTGCCACCTAGCCTGCCACCTAGCCTGGCCCTATTCTGCACACATAAATGTTTTGTGTAAGACTCCACCCATCAACTCCAATGGCCTTGCATGCAACAAAGAAAGGAATCCCAAAGGCTGTCACGTAGCCTGAGCCAATGCTGTAAAACGTGACACCTCTTATTCGCCAAATGGGGTGGCGACACCATTCATTTTTGTACTATTTCGCCAAGTGAGATGGCGCCTCCCTTACTGTCCAATCGTGATACATGCATGGGCTTATGCTTCCACCTAGCCTGCCACCTAGCCTGGCCCTATTCTGCACACATAAATGTTTTGTGTAAGACTCCACCCATCAACTCCAATGGCCTTGTATGCAACAAAGAAAGGAATCCCAAAGGCTGTCACGTAGCCTGAGCCAATGCTGTAAAACGTGACACCTCTTATTCGCCAAATGGGGTGGCGACACCATTCATTTTTGTACTATTTCGCCAAGTGAGATGGCGCCTCCCTTACTGTCCAATTGTGATACATGCATGGGCTTATGCTGCCACCTAGCCTGCCACCTAGCCTGGCCCTATTCTGCACACATAAATGTTTTGTGTAAGACTCCACCCATCAACTCCAATGGCCTTGCATGCAACAAAGAAAGGAATCCCAAAGGCTGTCACGTAGCCTGAGCCAATGCTGTAAAACGTGACACCTCTTATTCGCCAAATGGGGTGGCGACACCATTCATTTTTGTACTATTTCGCCAAGTGAGATGGCGCCTCCCTTACTGTCCAATCGTGATACATGCATGGGCTGCCACCTAGCCTGCAAGAGTGACACCTTACATTTTTTGTAAATGCATGCATGCATATGTGTAACACCCTAAGCATGCAAATGTGACACATCGCAGGCATGCAACCACTACATCAAACTTATTTGCCTATAAATACATACCTTATGAAACATCTCTCACACCCACACAACTCTCACTCTCTGCTACGAAATATTTCTTAAGTCTATCATACTCTCTATTTCTTCCTAAGTCTTTCATTCTCTCAAGCATTCTGAACAATGGCCCTTCTAACAATGGGAGATACTCACAGAGGCACAAGGGAAAACATTGTTGCATTTGTAAGTCTCTTCTTTGGTTATACATTTTTCATACTTCAAATAACGTGTTGTTCATCTTAATTAATCTTACTCTTGTTTAATTATGATCTCAGGATACACAAAGATTCAGAATCCGTTCGCACAAATACCTGGCTTCCGACCCATTTATCGTCCCTTATCTGGAATATGCAGGTTTTGGACACGTGATAAAGATCTCCAACTGCACCATTGACTCAAAATTCATTCTTGCAATGTTGGAGAGGTGGAGACCGGAGACCCATACATTTCACCTACCAATAGGTGAATGTACCATCACTCTCGAAGATGTGTACATGCTACTGGGCCTCCCTATCGATGGTAAGGCGGTGAACGGGTCGGTTCAACAACCCAACTCACAGTGTGAAGAACTGTTGGGTAGGGACATGGTAGAAGGTGGTGGAGCAAGAGGGCAGGGAATACTACTCACTGACCTGAAACGGCATTGTGCAAGTATGGAATTAAATGAAAATTCCTCAGAGAATGACCGAGTAGTAAAAGCCAGAACGTATATTATGATACTTTTTGGTACATTTTTATTTCCCGAAAGTACGGGAAATAGTGTAAATTTCATGTACTTACATTTACTAACAAATTTTGATAAAACTAGAAAATATAGTTGGGGTTCTGCAGTATTAGCCCACCTGTACAGTTCCTTGTGCAAAAACGCAGTCAAGGAAAAATGTACATTCTATGGGTGCGCACTTTTACTACAAGCCTGGGGTTGGTGGAGGATGGAGTCCTTAAACCCCATCAACAACAACACTTTTGGTTTCCCTTACGCAACAAAGTAAGTCATTAAGTTATAGCATTTATAACTATTCTTCTCTTTCCAAAATATATGCTAAAAATAACATGTTTCTCATTTCCTTTAGGTACTGCGTGAGGGGTATGGATTACGGCAAGAATCCCAGATTCAATGTCGCACTCTACCGGAATCTGTTGGATCACTTAGGCCCAGATGACGTACGTCGTAGCTTTTAACTTTTGTTCATTTTAATTATTTATACATTACTTTTGCGCTTACCTGATTTAAATTTTATCGCAGTTCGTCTGGAGACCATATTTGGGTTTGGACCATTCTCCAAATCCAGAGGATGCAGCAACTTGGACTGCAAAGACTGCCCTCATTTGGTTCAACATTGTGGAGATGCACCACAGCGACTGTGTGAAGATGCAGTTCGGAATGATCCAAGAGATACCAAGTGATCCAACAGATTTGTCCCCCTGGCATCTAAAAAGGGTCGACGCCCAGTGGGGTCTTACCAACTGGAAAGACTTTGCTCCAGAATGGTGTAAAATGTGGCAAAGGCATCACCGCTACATCTTGCAATCCCCGGTTTTCCTTACTCAAGGTAACATGCGACACACTGATCAATATATGTCGTGGTACAGGTCGGTTAGTAACCCAGATATGCACGTGTCTCATCCGAGGTACTTGGTTGACCCACGCACACAATGGGCACAACCCTCGATTCCCCACCAACAAACCCAAAATCCATCAACCTCAAACCAACCCCCAAGAAGAAACAGACCAACAAACACACAACCACATTCCCCACCACAACACAACTACAATCAAATGCCGTACTACCAACCACAATCACCGCCAAACTACCAATACCCGGATATGCCTCAAACCCAACCACAATACCAACCCCAATACCAGCAAACCCACATACCCCATACACAATTTCAGTCTTCCACATATCCCAATATGGCGCCCTCAACATCCAGCCTTAGCCCTGATATGGGAATGTCAGAAGATTATGACCAAGCCGACCAAACCTACCATCAACCACCATATCACCAAACAACCCAACATCCACAATACCAAACACCCCAAGATCCATTTCCTTTCTACCCCCCATACTCAGACGACCAATGCTACCGACCAACCATGGAACCCCACCCACCTCCAACACGACCAAACTTCGAGGGTATGGGTAACCGACTGTACCAAAGCGGATCTTCGAGATATGGAGATCTTACTGATTTTATGGATTCGGATCGCATTGACTTCGCTGGGCCATCGACCTTGCCGCAGCAGGAAACGAGACGGCACCCAGCAAGAGAAAGGCGAGGACGGGGATGCGGAACTGGGGGTCATTACCGGGTTCCTGGGGATCACTAATGTATATTTTTTTTCCCAGTATTTTTTGTATCCATTTTTTTACTGTTCTTTAAATGTAAAACAGTTGAATGTAATTATTTTTTTTAAATATAAAATCCATTTCATTTATCTCTGTCTAATACGCAACGCGCAGGAAAGAAAAAAAAATTTTTTTTTGACCTAATTTTCTACATAGGCGCCATCTCACTTGGCTTAGGGCTTGCCCTAAGCACTTAGGCGCCAAGTGAGATGGGGCCTCCCTTAAAAAAAGAGGAGCATGCGCCAAATGAGATGGCTCCTCCTTTGTGGAGCCATCTCAAACATGGTTATTTGCGTAATTTTTTCCGAAACCCGGTTATTTGCGAAATATTATTTTATTACTTGGTTATTAATAAAAAAAATTCGCAAACCTAACACTCAAGATAAACTTAACTGAAACACAAACACACTCACACACGCGCACCTCTAAGGTACCTCCACTTGTTGCCTTCGGAATAAAATAGTCACGTCTCTCGAACATAAGAGATTTTAGCGGTGACCCTTTGGTTTAATAAAGATCATAAGTCCCTCGATGACCCTTTCGACGTTGCCTTGGTAAATGATCTTAAAACCTTTGGGTAATTGCTAAAGTATCTTACGAGTTGCTTTCGTGACTGTACAATGACCCTCGCATGTCCCTCAAAACATCCAACGATAGGGCTACCTACTGACTAATAGTAGGATAGCACTATCTAAAGGAAAGCGGAAAAGAACAAAATCTTCCAAGTAGGTAGATAGCTCATAGTTGCTTGCTCATAAACACAAATAAAACACTTTTTTCACAGATACACAAACTCTTTTCTAAATATTTTCAAAGACAAAAAACCCTTTGTATACGTTCTCGCCGAAATGAGAAATATTACAAAGTTCTTCGCACTAAGGCGTCTTTTCAAAATATCTTCAAAATACTCTTGTAACACCTCGATATTTAATTATTTATTTAATTAAATATTTTTGAATATTTTATATTAATTCGAATTTTTATCGTTGAAGTCAGAATTATTTTTATTTAGTGACATGATAAATAATCGGATTTAATTTGGTGGAATTAAGTTGAGGTATTATTTTTATTATTAAGCTTAAATATGATATTGGGCTTAATTTGTGGTGTTGTGAATTAATAAGGGGGTATGTCACTTAGGTCCATTTAGATTTATTAAGAGAAATAATATTATTGTATTAGAATTAGAAATAGAGGAGAAAGAGAGGATAGTGTATCAGGAAAAGAAAAGAAGAAGAGAAAGAGGAATATGGTTTTGAGAGGAGAAGAAGAACAAGAGGAAGTTGCTACTAGTGCCAACTTCCCAGAAATTCTATTGAAGTTTCTTAGAGTTGCACTCAATCCAAGGTAAGGATGGGGTTCTTGCTAAATAAATGGGAGTATGATGAATTTTAATTGGGGTTTAGGGTATTAGTTTCATTACTATGTTCTGCTGAGAATTTGTTTGTGTTGTTATTGAAATTAACGATTGATTTGAGCTGTGTTGTTAATTGTTGTATTTGAATTGTATTAGGTTAATTCTAAGCTAGGATAGTTGGTAAATTGAAACAAGAAATGAACAAGAACAAGGCACATGTGTTAGGGGAGGCAAACTAGTTTTTTTAAGATTCAGGCTTCCTGACACAGGTCGTGTCAGCTGACACGAGCACCTGTGTCAGCCTCTGTGCTCCACGCCTTTCCCTTTCCTTCTCCTGACACGACCGTGTCAGGCAACACGGCCACCCGTGTCAACTGCTGTAACAAATTTTCTGAAAATTAGACTTATGCATTTTTTTACCTGATTCGTCCTGTTTGATTCTTCTACAAACCAAAGCATAAACTATGGTGATAAGGAATAAAATATCTATTAGTTGAACGAAGCAATGACTAAGTAACTACTAAAATTCTTGTGTAAAAACCACTTATCAATAGCCGAATTAGGCAGTATAATTAGTTGTCCGGAATTTAACGAAATTTGACTAGGTAACTAAGTTTGATTAGTAGGTAATTATGGATATGTCTTTTCATTAAAATTATGTTGATTACGTTGAATTGCCGATACAGTTGGTTAAGTTGTTCCGTTCGGTTTATGGACATTGTTGATTATAGGTCTTTTGATCAATGTTGTGTTATTTTGTGTTGATTGATGAATGTGCTGTTGTTGCAAGATAACATTGAGTATATGTGCAAATGCGCTATTGATAATGTGATTATGAATTATTTCTGTGGGTAGCCTTATGGTGTGAATCCTATGTGATTATGAATTATTTCTGTGGGTAGCCTTATGGTGTGAATCCTAGTGAATATATAATAAATATGTTGTTGCCATGAATTGTTGTTGATTATGTTGATTACGTTGTAGGCCTATGGCCAGTGAAGTAGTGATATAAGTGTATGCCTCGTGAAGTGTTTAATGATGTTGTTGTATGCATTGTACATCCATACATTTGTATTTGTGAAGGACTGTATTGGCGAATATTGTGAAGGCATGTATTGGCAAATATTGTGAAGCCCTGCATTGGAGAATATTGTGAAGGCCTGTATTGGTGGATTTTATGAAGGCCTGTATTGGCAAAATGATTTATGAAGAAGGCTTATGTCTTGTGCCTCAAAATTACTGGCAAATGTTTATGTTGGGAGTTTTACTCTGATGGTACCACATGCATTCGCATAGTTTCGAGTTGCATATTTGAGTCGTATATGTTGAATTATGGTGTTGATGATTTGTGAAGTGTTGAGTTATTGTTGTATGAAGTGGTGATTCTTTTTACTCTTTACCTAATATATTGTTTATCATAACCCTATTGATAGAGTTTGATATCTCACCCCTTCTGTTTTAATGTTTCCCTTTGTTGGTAACGTGCAGGTAACCAAGAAGAGTAGTCGATAGCATTGTTAGTTCGAGTTCGGTGTCATTTGCTCTGATACATAGCACTCGGGGGGAAATGAACGCTTGTCTTATTTTTTTATTTATTTATTGAACCTTACGTTGATATTTGAGGAGTTTATCGTATTGATGTTGTTTTATGATCCAAAAGATGCTATATCTTATTTAGAAAATTATTATGAATTCGTTGTGTGATTAATCAAATTTTGGTTTATGTTATGAAGACTATATTCATGAGTTGTGTTCATTCTGCTGCTTTAAGTGTTATGTATCTATTCTAAAAGCATGATAGGTTTATGTGTCTTTGTTGAATATGTGACATCCGGATTATATTGGAAGTTTTTATACTCTGATATTCTGTTAATTGCTTGGGGTAGAATTGGGGTGTTATATTAGTGGTATCAGAGCAGATCGGTCTGTCCGGCCAAGTTGTCTAATGTTGTTTATTCCTTTGTACGTGACAAGTGTGTGAAACACTGTCGGTGATTGCTTGCTTTCTAATCTCTTGTAGGCAGGAGTTGGTTTGAAGATAAGAGGGGAGAAGCTTTTCTTCTCTTATATATTTTGGTTGTAAGATGTTAGTTTGGTATGTTGTTGATGGCGATAGTGCGAGTATTGCTGAAGTTTTGTTGTTTCCCGAATCTGAAGATGACATGGATTCAAGATTTTGTTTGTTAATCAAGTTGGAACGTCTTGAGAGAGGATGATCATACATTGTTAATGTTTACTTCTCGAAGGATGAGGAGCAATGTAGAGGTTGTTGATATACGAGTAGAGTGTAAATCACTGATGTTTCTGAAGGTGATTGTTAAGAAATAAGGATAATTTTTAGAAGATGGAATTTAGAAAGTTGCGATGTTTCAGCGCTACTGGTGGACTGTGAAGTTGTCGATTTGAGTAGCCCATGCGTAAGATGTCGACGGTTGAATGGTGATAAAGTGACAGACTGCTATAGGCCGTGTCGTAGAACCCTTGTAGGTGATTGTAAAAGTTGTTGAAGTTGTTGGAATATTTTGAATCGCGAGTCAGAGTCAGAAATTCGAAGAGATGAGTACGATTTCAAGAATGGTAAGTGTTGGTGCTGGTACAAAGAAATTTTATTCTGATGTTATCCTAGGCGTGTAATAGTATGTCGCTGCATGACGTCGGTGTTCGCATTTTCGAATAACTTTAGAAATTCATATCCTATGTTCCAAGTATCGGATTGGTGTTCCGTTTGAACCTATAAGGAGATGGAAATATATTATATCCTATGAAAGTGTTTTCAAATACGGTAGATGCATTCCTATGTGGAGAGACTCTGAAGTCGGTTATGGAACTAAAGGCTTTTTGGGCATGATTGGTTATTATCGCGGTTGTTTGAGACGAGGTCAATCGGAATATTTTGTTGGCGATTAAGTTGAGAAATGAGATGTTCGGAATTAAAAAGAATGTGAAGGTATTGGAGAAGCGCATGGATATGTAGCTTATGATGATTAACAATTATTATAATGAAGATGTCCTTTTAAAGGAAGATGCTTTTGAGAGGAAGTATAGTTGTGTTTATGATGCCAAGGTAGTGGCATGTGTAAAAGAAGAATTGGAGTGGTTCTATCACCAAAATAGTGTGGGACGGTGTTGTTGAAATTTCAATTGAATATGAGACAACAAAAAGGGTTAGAGTTATTCAAAGATTATAATGTCGGTTTGATTTATCATCCAGGTAAAGCTAATGTTGTGGCAGATGCTTTAAGCCAAAGGACTTTGCACCTGTCGGTAATGATGGTTAGAGGGTTGGAGTTAACTAAACAGTTCAGAGATATGAGCTCAGTTTGCAAAGTGACACTGAAGAGTGTTATGTTAGGGATGTTGAAGATTAAGAATGATTTTCTGGACAGTATCAGAGAAGCCCAAAAGTTAAATATGAAACTGGTAGATTCGGTGGTTGGGCTCGATCAGTTTGAGAATGATGATTTCAAGTTATATGCACAAAGTTTGTTGAGATTCAATAATCGAATTTGTATTCCTGATGGTGCGGATATGAAAAAAGTAATTCTTGAGTTAGAGAATGCTTAACCGTCAAGTAAGGCTAAGTGAGTGTAATATGGACCGTGTAATATGTTGAGCGTTGGCGTCTCATCGACAAAATCGAATGAGAAGGAAATTGTGGGAGTATTTGTAAACCTCATTGGAAATTATTGGATTATGGTGCTTTAAGTGACTGGAGTACAAGTTCTAAAAGAAAACTATTATAGTTTAATAACGATGGTTTATACTCCATTATGGTTGTCGGCTATCTATTGACAAATTGAGGAACTGATCACCCTTAATCTCTTGTTGATAGTAGACGAGATCGTGTTGGATGGTATATGTGATCGGTGGATCTGGAACTGACTATTTAACGCTGGTTCGCGAAATGTCGCGGAAGCAAGAGTCGCCACCGTCTTTTATTTTCTCCAAATGGAAAGGACAAAAGCACAGAAAAATTCCTTATAGAGATTGCTCTCGGTTCGGGAGGTAGATTGTAGAAAGGGAAGGTGTTAGCACCCTTTCTATCCATGGTTATCCATGGGCTCTTAGATACTTGCTCAATGTGTTTTCAAAATTGTTTGTTTGCTTTTCAATGTGGGTTTTAAAAAGTTTCTTTGAAAATTTCAGTTCGACTCTTGTATCGGTCCTCAAGAGTGTTTGAAAAATGCTTTCGAAAGCTTTTTGAAAATGTGTTGGTGTGAAAAGTATTTTTGATTTGTTTTGTTTTGAATTAGAGCAAGTATCCACGAGTCGTCTACCTACCCTAAGGAATTCGTCTGTGTAAATGTCCTTTAAAGTAGTGCCATCCCACCATTGAGAGGTAGGTAGCACCACCGTTGGAGGTGTTCGGGTCAATTCGAGTTTGTAGGGACATGGTGATCACCAGAGCAATGGGAAGACACCTTAGAAGCTACCCTCATGCTAGGTTCCCGGATCATGAGGACTTACTAAGACATCCTCTACTCGACGATCACCTTTCGAGGCAAGGCAACAGTGAGGCGTACCCTAAGGGTGGTGTGTGCGATTCATGTGTCGTTTTCATTGATATTTGTCTTGTCATGTTTATTGGTGTTCTACGCTTGATTTTATTTTAAGTCCATACATTCTTTCATGCTTATTT
Organism: Vicia faba; assembly: GCA_948472305.1. Lineage (NCBI taxonomy): Eukaryota > Viridiplantae > Streptophyta > Magnoliopsida > Fabales > Fabaceae > Vicia > Vicia faba. Next base: position 1,673,120,707 of record OX451736.1, on the reverse strand, counting down.
AACAGTTAAAAGTTGCGGGAAAATAAATCTACAACTATTACAAATGGCGCGGGTCCACATCGCCAAAATTAAACCGGACCCGATTTGACAGAAAATAAAGAAAGCAAATAAAAGTGTGAGAAGTTTAAGTTACAACGCTTTGGGAGAGGTACATAATTGATTAAGCGAAATAAAATAAATACGTAAATTAAACAATTAAAAACACGGGCGTTGGACCCTTTTGCAAAATTTTACAATTAATAAGGAATTAGAAATTAAAATTAAAAGAAGATGTTTTTTTTTGGTATTTTTAGATTTAATGGAAAAAGAAATAATTAAAATTTAAATGAAATGTCAAACCCTAATTCTAATTATTTTTTGGTTATTAAGAAAATATTGAAATTTTTAACTAAATGAAACCCTAATTAATTTACAAATTTAATTACAAAAATAAATAAATGAATGATATTATGGTGAAAAAGGAAAAAAAGATTAAAAGGAAAAATTATTAATTATCTAATTCTACGTTTTTTGATTTATTAAAAAAAGAATTAAAATTGCAAAAAAAACCTAATTATACTAAATTCAATTATACAATTTTCTTATGAAAATAATTAAAATAAAAATATTTATTACCTTTTTTGTCTTTTCTGATTTTTGTGATGTTTTTTATATTTTGTAAAATATAATTAATTAAGTTAAAACAATTGAATAAAATAAAATAACAATTAATAATAAAATAAAAATAAGTAAAAAAAAATAGAAAGAGATTGCAAACCAGGGGGGGTGGAGGTCCCCAATATGGAGGTGTAATCCTGGAATGCTGGCCCAATAAGCTTTGATTCGTTGACTTTTCCCAGACGCAATATGGCACGTTGACTGGAGTTTAGGATGTTCTTCAATCTATGGCCCTTGATCTGATGCTGGGATGGACGTGGCATGCTGATTTCTGAAGGTGTATGATGATCCTTAGTATGAGTGCTGCATAGGAGTGATTATGGAAAAATAATATTGAGATATGCAAGACCTGGGACTTGAACCCAGGTCATGAGGGTTACCAGCGTTGTCTCCAACCAACTGTGCCAATTCACGCTTTTGTAATATAATTAACAAATAAATAATATAAAAAGAAACAACGCGTTAGTGGATGGAAACGCGCGAAAATTTAAACAGGCCTATCACTGCGTGACACGGCTTCATCTTCTCCATTAGCCCTGTAAAATAAAGAACAAATGCAACGGTTTTTGGACGTTCCCTTAGGCCTGCTACCAAGAAATAGCGATTAGGCCTATGTAACTCATAAATTCATCGCGACTATGGTAATCTCTTCGTCCAGGTCTGTTGATTGCAATGGTGGTGGTCTGGAGCTCTGATTTTACTTCGTTTTGAAAGCCCCAAATCCAACCTCTGAAAACCCTAGATTTCAAGCATGGTACAATCGCGTGTGTAACATAAAAACTCAATTAAACATATCAGTTAGCTTTGAAATCACATCAAGAACAAGAATCAATAATTGAAATGTCATGAAAATGCATAGAATGTAGAATACGATTTTGAAATTTTCATGGAATATGTTGAGTTCTATACACCGATTCCTTGCCTTTTGATGAGTGTTATGAATTGGAATATGATCAGTGAACCACAAGGAAGCTTTTGGAATGAATGTCGTGCCTTGAATCCACCTCTAACAATGAATTCAGATTTGAGTTTTATGGCTATTTTTTCAAGTTTGCAAATGTATTTCTTGCGCAGCTTTTAGTCTACCAGGATTAGGGTTGTGTTTCTGATTATGTAGTGAAGCTTTTAGGTCAACAAAACTCAATAAAATCCAATGCCATAATGGTTTTGCATATTTGATTTTCTAAGGATCTTCCATATCTTTTTTCATGTGCATTTTTGTGTCAATTAGCCTAAATCAAACCAAATCTTGCCATATTGGGATGTGCACGAGATATTGAGGGTAAAACATGCATGAAAAGATTTTTTAGGTCAAGTTTGATATTTTTCATGTATTTAAATAATTTAAATGAATTAATATAAATAATAATTCAAATAAATAAATAAAAAATGAGAAAATACTTCCCTTTGGGCCAAGTGGTCGTGCATAGGCTTGGAATGATGAATCATGGAAGAAAAATGGGCCCATTAGCACTTTTAGGTCATTTGAAGTAATGTTGACTTTTCAAAATATCCAAAACTTTCCCAACTTCCACAAGGCATAACTTGCTCAATTTTTAAGCTTTTCACATGTTCTTGGACATTTTGGAAAGGTCTTTGAGTCCTCTAACCAATGCCTTTGGTCCCATGTCATTTTGATTTACCAATCTCAAGTTATGGCCTTTGACTTAAAGTCCCTTTTTGTTGACTTTTGAAAATGACCTATAATGTTGAAATTGATAACTTTTTGTGAGAGCATTTCTTGGACTTGAAGTATGAAGATGAGTTGTAGGAAATGTCTTTCTCTTCAAAATGAGCTTTAGATGGAATTTTTCTGATAATCCATGTGAAAGTTATGCCCTGGTCAATTTCAGTTGACTTTTTCGGCTGTCCAAATATAGTAACTTTTGCATCTTGATGATTTTCTGAGCCAAATTTTGAGAATCATGATCAAGCATTGATCAAATGATGTTTGTGGCTTCAAAATGATATGTTGACCAAAAATTTGAACTTTTGACTGTCAAATGACCATTTTACCCCTACAGTTGACTGTAGTGCAATTTAAGGTTTTGACTGTGCAATTTTGAGCTGAATGCCTTGAAACTTGATATGAGGATGCTTGACCACATTTATAAGCATTTGAGACTTGATTGGGCCTTTGAAAACTTCATTTTCTTGATCAGACCACAAACCCTAGTTTTGACTGTATAGGGGATCTTTGCACTGTGCAACCCTTGGGGAATTTTGTGACTTAGCTTGGCAATTTCTTGAAGAATATGGGAGGGCAAATTTTGGGGTACAACAGTTGCCCCTGTTCAATCTTCTTAAACCTGAGGATGCAGATTGGCTGACGTGCCTTTCGTAATCCGAGGGTAGAAGATGATTGGACACTAGAGTGCCCAGAAATTTGCGCTCGCATGTTAGCAGTGTAATGGGAATGGGCTTATAGATGCCATTTAGAGGTTGCTGGATAGGATGATGGGCTTACAGATGCCATCTGGATGTTGATTGCGTAGGAGATTCCTTAGCGAGAACCTGCATACCTGCAGAAGAAAAATGAGTACCTGACACGTTGCAGGAGCTGATTTTAGATGCTTGGTATAGATGTGTCCTGACTGGTTACAGGAGTTGGATCTGGAGCTTCAAACGGTGATGAATGAACCAGGGATGGTTACTACTTTAGCATGAATGGTAAGAGAACCTTGGGCGACTTTAACCTCAATAACGCTCGTTGAGAAAAAATCTTGGTGGGAATTACCATCTTCGTAGTATCGGGCAGAGAACCAAAGGACATTATAATCTCAAAGGGAGTCACCTCACTCACCGTCGGAGAGGGAACTATAGGAAATTATCATCTGAAAGGAATTATCACCTCACACTCATCGTCGGAGAGGGAAACATCTGAAAAAGGAATTGTCACCTCACTCACCGTTGGAGAGGGAACCATAAGAGACTATCACCTCACACTCATCGTCGGAGAGGGAAACATCTGAAAAGGACTTACCACCTCACACACCGTTGGAGAGGGAACCATAAGAGACTATCACCTCACACTCATCGTCGGAGAGGGAAACGTCTGAAGAAGGAATTACCACCTCACGCACTGTCGGAGAGGGGACCATAGGAGACTATCACCTCACACTCACCGTCGGAGAGGGAAACATCTGAAGAAGGAATTACCACCTCACGCACTGTCGGAGAGGGGACCATAGGAGACTATCACCTCACACTCACCGTCGGAGAGGGAAACATCTGAAGAAGGAATTACCACCTCACGCACTGTCGGAGAGGGGACCATAGGAGACTATCACCTCACACTCACCGTCGGAGAGGGAAACATCTGAAGAAGGAATTACCCCCTCACGCACTGTCGGAGAGGGGACCATAGGCTTCTGCTGAGTCTTTATCAGGAAAATCTGTTGGGAGTCGATTTAGCTGGACTAGAGAAGGCTTTGAAATATGTTTGAGCATTTCAACTGCGTCTTTCCTGAAAGGTAAAGGTCAGTCGTATGTAATGCATGATATGGATCGAGCAATGATGTTCTCAACATAAATGAGATTTGTATGATATGATGCGTTATGCATGCTATAATGATGTATGTGATGTTTTATGAATGTTTTCGTCTAGGAAAGTAGATCCTTGACGGGTGCCGGGAAGTCATATCCTGGGCTAATGTTGGAGAGTGAGCTTTTACTTCCGCTGGGGATGATAACTGCAAGAATACCGGTAGGAGAAGATGACTCCGTTGCGGAATAAACTTGGCAAATGGAAGATTCTGCGGGGAGAGAAGATACTCTGACGACCATGCTGGGAAGCAATACTCTGTGGGGAGAGAGATGCTTTGCTGAATGTTGATAGTAACTTGCTGAGGATGTCTTGTTGTGGAAGTGTGAATAGACTTCGCTGGGGGTAGGAAAGAACTACGTTGACGACGACCTTTCTGTGGCTTTTGGCTGAGGATAACCCAGTTATATCCTGTTAAGGAAATAACTCTTTAACTCAAGCCGGACGACGCGTTCGTGCTCTATGAGGGGATAAGCTTCCAGGATCTACTGGGGATAAGCTTATTGCTTGGGGATATGAGTTCCAACTTTCCTGGGGAACTGGATTGGACTGGACTCTTTTGGGGAAGTTGGATATGCTGGGGGAAGCGATCCCTTTGAATGTTGAGATACCGCCGGGGAACAATCTTTAGGCCAAGACTGCCGAGGATGCTTGTTAAGAATATATATATGCTGCTGTTGGGGGAGTATTGATATCTACTGGAGGATACTCAACTTCCTTGAGATTTGATAACTCTGCTTGGAGAAGAATGCACTGACTGCTGACTTACTCTCTGGGGAGTTGAGATGTACTTGGTCGTATTTTTTAGCCGAACCTACCTTGGTACCTTGGAGGATAGAACAATTAGACTGCTCAGGCAACTCTTTATTGCCCCTGTTTCTAGTGTCACCTGCAATTAATTCCTTTGTTTCGTATGCAAATATTTATGAGTTAGCAAATTACTTGTCAATGCATATATCACAAATTGAACCTTGGACGTTCTTCGCAAAACAAAACAGGAAAAAGAAAAATGCTTGGCACGTTTAACTGAAAATATATTTGTATTGATTTTGAATGGCCTGAAAATAGGCGTTTTGTGTACAAGAGGCTGACGTCCTAGTAAGAGGAACGTCGCCGAACAAGGGAGTTTATACAAGTTTTGTACAAAAGAAAATAAAACAGCTGTGTGAAATGGATGATCCCACTGGGTTTTAACTCTGCTATTGTCTTTATAATTCCGAGCGTCTCATCACTTGATGACCTTGGTTGAAGGTGAAGCTGACTGATCGATGCCGTCTGAACTTGACGTAGATACCGGATTCTGGATGCAAAGTGATCCAATGAGACATAGTATTACGCTTTTATCCCTAATTTTTGCCTGGACCGCCCTTTCGGGTTTTCAGTCCACCGGGATACCCATTTTTGCCCAAGCCGCCTTTTCAGGTTTTCGACTTGCCGGGTGTACAGATTTTTTCATTTTCATCCCTTCATTTTGCCCGAACCCTTTTGGTTCGACGGGAAGCCCTAATTTTTGCCTAGACATGTCAGCCTAGCGGGTCTTTTTTCATGCGTAGTATTTTTTTACTATGTCTGCATTGGCGGGGTGAGGAAGGTCGTCACCATCCATGTTGGTTAATATCATTGCTCCTCCTGAGAACACATGCTTAACCACAAATGGCCCTTCGTACGTAGGGGTCCATTTGCCCCTTGGATCACTCTGAGGAAGGATAATTCTCTTGATAACCAGATCCCCAACTTGATATTCCTGTGGTCTGACCTTTTTGTTAAATGCCTTGATCATTCGTTTCTGGTACGTCTGACCATGACAGATAGCAGCAAGTCTCTTTTCGTCAATGAGGTTGAGTTGGTCAAGTCGTGTCTGGATCCAATCATCTTCGTTCAGATTTGCATCCTTCATTATCCGGAGAGAGGGTATTTGTACTTTGATCGGCAAGACTGCCTCCATGCCATAAACCAGAGAGAAAGGAGTTGCCCCGGTTGACGTCCTAGTTGAGGTACGTGTTAGAACAATGTTTGAATCTAGTACCCTATATTTAAGTTTTGATGATAACAAAGTGAAAAGATATAGTATTTAAATGTTTCATGTTTGAATTATATGCTGCCTAAAAATACTATGCTCTGACTTGCAGATATGCTGATTAAAATAAGCAAGATCACTTCTTCAGCATCAGAACTTGATTTGATACACCAGCATCAGAAGTTGCTGAATCAGAACGTGAAGATCAGATGATCAACTCACGCACACGCTGAAGCTTGATGAACAGAACTGCGCGTAAAACACTCTGATACAGAATCAACAGTTCATCAGTAGCGAAGCAGAATCAGAATGAGCCAAGCCAGAAAGTGCATTGAAGAAGCAACGGTACTGTGCATTGAACGCTAATTAATTCCAACGGCATCATTCTAGACAAGATCTGCTCAAAAAGGAAAGCTTGTTATTAGCATTGAATCAAGAATATTTGCTTCAACGTTCATCTTCTCAAGTGCTATATAAACCAAGCTTCGAAGATTATCATGGCTAATGCTTCCAAACTCTCTACACGCACAAAGCTGAACAATAATCTTCATCTACCAGTTTTGCTAAACCAACAAACTCTGATACTCCATTAGTGTTTAGCATCCTAGTATTCTAAGCTTAATTTGTGTAAACATCACAGTTGTGATATAGTTTTGTAGAAAACATTCACACACATTATTTTATACCTTTGTAAGAAAGTGTTGCCTTGACAAACCGGATTGTGGTTTGAATCAAGAAGGCTTTAGCAGTTGTTAAAGCAGATTTGTATTCAGTTGAATATAGTGAATTAAGACCTCGTTGGAGAGAGGCGAAATCACCTTGACGGGTGGACTGGAGTAGTTTGAGATCAAACGAACCAGGATAAAAATATTTTGTCATTTGCTTTAAGATTCCAGTTTTACAATTCAACCCCCCCTTCTTGTGTTTTTCACCCCTTCAATTGGTATCAGAGCGCCTGGTTCTGAGCTAAAACACTTAACCGTGTCAGTACAAGATCCAGCGTCAGAAAAACACAATGGCAGGAAACAACTCTCATTTCAGCAATGACAACAATGAGGATAGAGACAGATTCAGCGGCAAACCTCCAGTCTTTGATGGAGAAAACTTTGATTACTGGAAAGATAGAATTGAAAGCTTCTTTCTAGCACATGATGCTGATCTGTGGGATATGGTGACAGATGGATACACGCACCCTGTGAATGCAACTGGTCAGAAGATTGATAGAAAATCAATGACTGATCAACAAAAGCGTGATTTCAAGAATCACCATAAGGCCAGAACCATCCTCCTCAGTGCCATCTCCTATACTGAGTATGAGAAGATCTCCAACAGAGACACGGCTAAGAACATCTTTGATTCTCTCAGAATGACGCATGAGGGCAACGTTCAAGTCAAAGAAACAAAAGCTCTGGCGCTCATTCAGAAGTATGAGGCGTTTAAAATGGAAGAATCTGAATCCATTGAAACTATGTTCTCTAGATTCCAGATTCTGGTAGCTGGTCTCAAAGTTCTGGACAAAGGATACTCTACTGCTGACCATGTCAAGAAGATAATCAGAAGTTTACCCAAGCAGTGGAGGCCTATGGTTACTGCTCTGAAGCTGGCGAAAGATCTCAACAAAATCACTCTGGAGGAACTTATAAGCTCCCTCAGAAGTCATGAGATAGAGCTAGAAGCTGACGAGCCTCAGAAGCAAGGTAAGCCTATAGCTTTAAAATCTAACAGAAAATCTGAATCTAAAGTTTTGCAGGCAGTTGAAGAAACATCTGATGGATCCTCATCAGAAGAAGACGAACTTTCCCTTCTCTCCAGAAGAGTAAATCAACTGTGGAAGCAAAGACAAAGGAAGTTCAGGAATCCCAGAAGATCTGATCAGAACGAGTCTTCCTCCAGATACAGAAGGACAGATTCTTCCTCTGGATACAGAAGATCTGAAGGCTCCTCTGGTAGCAAGAAGCCAAATACAAAGGACATCATCTGCTACGAGTGCAATGAGCAAGGACACTACAAGAGTGACTGTCCAAAGCTTCAGAGGGAAAAGCCCAAAAAGAAGTTTGGAAGAGAGAAGAAGAAAAGTCTCATGGCCACATGGGATGACTCTGACTCGTCTGAAGCTGACTCAGAATCAGATGATGAAAGGGCGAACATAGCGCTCATGGCTAACATTCCAGATGACAGTGAAGCTTCTGACTCAGACTCAGAATCAGACACAGAAGAGGTATTCCCTAACTTCGCTGTTAATTTTACAAAGGCTGAACTTGCTGAAAGCCTCAATGAAATTCTGGAACGTTATCAGCAGATTAGAGCTAAATTCAGAGACCTGAAAAGGACTCTTGAATCTGACTCTAATAAGTCTGAGAGTCTCAAATTGGAAAACTCTGAGCTGAGAGATAAAATTTTAAAATTAGAAAACTCTTTACAAAACTCTCAGAATGAACCAATTTCTGAAACTCCCAGCAACGCTGATGAAATCATCAAGGAGTATGATCATAGTTTCCAGAAGTTCCTTGCTAAAAGCATAGATAGAAGCAGAATGGCTTCAATGATCTATGGAGTTAGCAGAAACGGCAGGAAAGGAATAGGATACCTAGGTAAGGTTCCTACACCTAAAAATGTCATGGATTTAACCATTAAACACACACCTTTAAATTCACACTTTGTGTATGGTCACACACATGACATCAAGTATACTAGTAGTAAGCTTTCTGTGAAACCAAAATTCAACCAGAGTTTTGGTAAAACTAACAAGTCAGGACCCAAGAAAATCTGGGTACCTAAGGATAAAATAATACATGTTGCAGATATCTTTAGCAGCAAGTCAGAAACACCAGTCATGGTACCTGGACTCTGGCTGCTCACGACACATGACGGGAAGAAGGCATATGTTCCAAAGCCTGGAACTTAAGCCTGGAGGCCACGTTGGCTTTGGAGGCAATCAGAGGGGAAAGATAATTGGCTCTGGAACTGTAGGTAACGGAAATCTTCCCTCTATTAATAATGTTCTGCTAGTTGATGGATTGATGCATAACCTGTTATCCATAAGTCAATTAAGTGATAACGGTTATGATATAATCTTTAATCAAAAATCATGTAAAGCTGTTAGTCAGAAAGATGGGACTATCCTGTTTAATGGTAAGAGGAAAAACAACATTTACAAAATCAAACTTTCTGAACTAAAGAGTCAGAACGTAAAATGTCTTTTGTCTGTTAACAACGAGTAGTGGATCTGGCACAGAAGATTGGGGCATGTTAGTATGAGAAGAATATCTCAGATTAACAAACTCAATCTGGTCAGAGGACTTCCAAATTTGAAGTTCAATTCAGATGCTCTGTGTGAAGCATGTCAGAAAGGAAAATTTGCAAAACCTTCTTTTAAATCCAAAAATGTTGTTTCTACCTCTAAGCCATTAGAACTTCTGCACATTGACTTATTTGGACCAGTTAAGACTGCTTCTGTCAGTGGCAAGAAGTATGGGTTAGTAATCGTAGATGACTATAGCAGATGGACATGGGTAAAGTTCTTAAGACACAAGGACGAGTCACACTCTGTGTTTGTTACCTTCTGTAACCAAGTTCAGAATGAAAAAGATCTTAGAATCGTTAAAGTCAGAAGTGATCATGGTGGAGAATTTGAAAATAAAGATTTTGAGTCATTCTTTAATGACAAAGGCATTCTGCATGATTTCTCTTGTCCTAGAACTCCCCAACAAAATGGAGTTGTAGAACGAAAGAACAGAACATTGCAAGAAATGGCCAGAACCATGATCAACGAGACAAACGTTGCTAAGACTTTCTGGGCAGAGGCAATAAACACAGCGTGCTACATTCAGAATAGAATCTCAATAAGACCTATTCTGGAAAAGACTCCATATGAATTGTGGAAGAACAGAAAGCCCAACATTTCGTATTTTCATCCATTTGGATGTACTTGCTATATGTTAAATACTAAGAATTATTTGAACAAGTTTGATTCTAAGGCACAGAAGTGTGTTATGTTAGGATACTCTGAACGCTCAAGAGGGTATAGAGTATACAATACAGAAACACAGATTGTGGAAGAATCAATCAGTGTTCGTTTTGATGACAAGCTTGACTCTGAAAAGTCAAAGCAGAATGAAAATCTTGCAGGTATAGAAATTGAATTTGCAGGTTCTGAAGACAAGTCATCAGAAGCTCTCAACACAGACATTCCTTCAACGTCTGAAAGAAGCAATGCTAGAAATCCTTCAACAGCTGCTGATCAACCTCAGAAGAGATTGCCCAGAAGCAGTTTGGATCATCCAGAAGAGACTATCCTAGGAAGAAAGGAAGATCCAATCAGAACAAGAGCAAGCTTCAGAAACTCTGAAGAAACTCTTATGGGACTTGTGTCTCTGATTGAACCTTCTTCTATTGATGAAGCACTTCTGGATAATGACTGGATTCTGGCAATGCAAGAAGAGCTGAATCAATTCACCAGAAACGACGTATGGGATCTCGTTCCAAGACCAAAAGGATTCAACGTCATTGGAACAAGATGGGTGTTCAGAAACAAGCTCAATGAACAAGGTGAAGTCGTCAGAAACAAGGCACGACTGGTTGCACAAGGTTATAGTCAGCAAGAGGGGATAGACTATACAGAAACCTTTTCCCCAGTCGCCAGGTTAGAATCTATCAGAATTTTAATCTCATTTGCTGTTAATAGAGGCATCACTCTGTATCAGATGGATGTCAAAAGTGCATTCTTAAATGGTTATATAGAAGAAGAAGTTTATGTTCACCAACCCCCAGGTTTTGAAAATACAAAACATCCAGAACATGTTTTCAAACTGAAAAAGTCACTGTATGGTCTGAAACAAGCTCCCAGAGCTTGGTATGAAAGGCTAAGTAACTTTCTGCTTGAAAATGAATTCACCAGAGGGAAAGTGGACACTACTCTATTCTGTAAAACAGTTAAGAGTGACATTTTAGTCTGTCAAATTTATGTTGATGATATTATTTTTGGTTCTACTAATCCTTCTCTTGGAAGAAAATTTGCTAAGTGTATGCAGGCAGAATTTGAGATGAGCCTCATGGGGGAACTGAAATTCTTTCTAGGAATTCAGATTAATCAAACTCCAGAGGGAACTTACATTCATCAGAGCAAATACATCAGAGATCTTCTGAAGAAATTTGACCTTTCAGAATGTAAGCCATCAAAGATTCCAATGCATCCCACGTGCATTCTGGAAAGAGAAGAGGTAAGCAAAAGCGTAGAACAGAAGGTCTACAGAGGTATGATTGGTTCTCTTCTTTATCTGACTGCTTCAAGACCTGATATTTTATTCAGCGTATGCATTTGTGCTAGATTCCAATCAGATCCTAGAGAATCTCACTTAACAGCTGTTAAGCGAATTTTCAAGTATCTGAAAGGTACTACTAATCTGGGTTTGTTTTATAGAAAATCTAGTGATTACAGCTTAGTAGGCTACTGTGATGCTGATTTTGCTGGAGACAGAGTGGAACGTAAAAGCACTTCTGGAAGCTGCCAGTTTCTGGGAGCAAATCTGATCTCGTGGTCCAGCAAAAGGCAATCAACAATTGCTCTGTCAACAGCAGAAGCTGAGTACATAGCAGCAGCTGGATGTAGCACACAGATGCTCTGGATGAAAAGTCAGCTTGAAGACTTCCAGATTTTTGAGAGTAACATTCCTATTCTTTGTGATAATACTTCTGCTATTTGCTTAAGTAAGAATCCTATTTTACATTCTAGAGCTAAGCATATAGAAATAAAACATCATTTCATTAGGGACTATATTCAGAAAGGTATTTTAAACTTGAAATTTATAGATACAGACCATCAATGGGCTGATATCTTTACTAAACCCCTTTCAGAAGATAGGTTCAATTTCATTCTGAAACATCTCTGCATGAAAGTATGCCCAGAATGAAAATGTTTTAATTCCATGTATTTATCTTCAGAATGTAATTATATTACTGTGAACTTCTGATCAATCTTCTTTCAGAAAAGATAGAACATGCAGATTGTATCAGATGCAAGTCTAAAGATCTGAGAGTCTAATCTCAAATACAGACGTGCTGATCACTACATCAAACAAGTGTCATCCAATCATCAGCAAATCCCTGAAGCAGAACGCGTGCACGTTTCTGAGAAGGCAAAGCGCTGATTGGGTGCATTGAGACACATGTCTGAACAATGGCATCCTCCAGCATTTCTGCAGGGAATCAGAAGAAAGAAACTTCTGAGCAATATCAGGTGCCTACCAGAACTCTTCTCACACCGGTAAAGAATCTTGAGGTTCTCTCTGAGTTAATCATCGATTTCGAAAGTTTGAAGGAAAATGGATTTGACCTAACTGAAGAGATCAAGGCTCAAAAGTGGGAGAGGTATTTCGATAGGTTGGTTGGACCAACTTTCCCAGAGCTTGTCAAGGAATTTTGGATTCACGCCAAGATTCATAAACATCTAGTCATCTCTTCTGTCATGGGAAAGAAGATAATAATTTCTGAAGACCTCATTGCTAGGTTAATTGGTCAAAGTGGTGGTGGAGTCCGTTGTGTGGACATGGCTGACAGATGCCCTGATATAGGTGTGGTAGCAAACTGCATTTTCACTCTTGGCTTTCCCAGCAGCAAAATTAAGGATCTGAAGGATCACTGCAGAGTATGGGCCAAGATTGTTCTGGGCTGTTTCAATCACAGGAAGCCAACAAGCTCTCCTGATTATATAAACGTGGATCAGCAATTTCTGATCTACTTTATTGATCAGAGGGTGAAGATCAATTTGGCACACTTCCTGTTCAACCATCTGAAGACTAGTGTGAAAGAGACTAGAGAAGAAGAAAGGACCAAAAGGGACTGGATACCGTTTGGGAGGCTCATATCAGACATTCTAACAGAGAATAATCTGATAGATTATCTGAGCGAAGCTAAAGTGCTGGGCACTATGGAACCAACTGTTGGAAAACCACTGAACGCTAAGAACCTGAAAAAGATGAAGCTGATAGAAAATATCAGGAAGGAACCCAGAGCTTCTTCAACTGCTGACATCTCCAGAAGAAGAGTGCCTCTGAGTAATTTCCCAAGATTTTCTGAAATGGAATCCCAACCTGATATGTTTCTCAAGTATCCAGATTCATACAAGGAAGAAGATGCAGGTTCAAAGCTGAAGATCAAAGATCTGAGTCAAGTCCAGCCTGAAGTGACTCAGAAGAAGACAAAGAAGAGGAAAGCAGAAGGATCATCTCATCAGACTCCAAAGAAACGAGGTAATTCATCTGCTGCTCCTATTTCAATTTCAACTACTATTCCAACATCTGCTGCCCCTCCTCAAACCTCTCACAGAATATCCATCCCAATCCCTACTATTGATGAAACAATACCAGAAGACCCTTCTGAGGCCTTACAACTCAGAAGAACCAGAATTAAAATTACCAAACAACCAACTGTTTCAACAACACCAGCACTTGATAGAGTGCTAGCTGATATTGAGCGTGAACATGCTTCTGTTCAACCTCACTCTGAACCACCAAATATTCCTCCTCCACAACCTGAACCAGAAATTCAACCTGAACCAGAATCACAACCTGAACCAGAAATTCAACAACAACCAGAATCAGAACCACAATCTCAACAACCTCTTACAAAAGAACCTCTGATCCCTGAGCAATCAGAGATTCCTCCTCCTCAACCAGAAAATAATCCACCCTCACCACAAACAGAGTTTCACCGCTATGAAACCCCGTCTCCTCATCATTCTGATCCCCACTCACCTCAACCTTCACCGCTGGCAATCCAGTTGCCATGTGGAACCACCATTGTCAGGCCCCAGTTGCCATCATCAGAGGAATCAACACCTCCAAAAACTCCAACCACTCCAATAGAAATATCCTCTGATTCTGATAACCATCCTCCAAAACAAACAACCTCTGAAAACCAATCATCTGAAAACCCCAGCAGAACTTTCATTGACTTAACAAGTCTTGAACGTCTTGCTGATCTAAGACACAAAATTGCCATACCCATACCAAAGCAACCAGATGTTGGCTCTGGTATTTTGAATTTTGAAACAGGTATGCTGCAATGGATTGCTTCGTTGAAGCAAGTCTGTCCGGGGATGATCGACCCAGCTGCTTCTGATCAGCTCTGGTCACAGTTCAGAGTATGGGTTCGTGCTGAAGCCCTCAAGCTGCAGGACGTCAACTATGAGCAGGCTCAACAGAACTTTAGCAAGCTGCTGAAGGAAGTTGAGAGTCAGCTGCCTCAAGAAGTTGTGCTCCCTCTGGACAGTGAATCCTGGTCTGAGAAAGAGCAAGCTGCACAGGTGCAACCATCAGAAGAAGACAAGACTCTTCAGGAAGAAAATCCAGCAGAAGATGTAGCTGAAAGTTCTGAGAAGCTTCCTCCTGCTGAAAGTTCTCAAGCTGCCTTGGACAGGCAGGCTCTGGAAGAATTAAGGCTGAATGACTTGCGTCTACAGCAGCGGATGGAAGAGAATGATCAGAAGATGGAAGTAAGAATGAATGTACAGGACAGCAAAATTGACACTGTTGTCACCATGGTTCAGAAGCAGAATGAAACTTCTGAAAAGATTCAAGCAATGCTGGAAAGCCTGTTCTCACGCATGCCCCCACAACCTTAAAATCTTTGTCATGCATAATTTTTCATGTTTTCCTCATTTTCTGATGTATTGTTTTGACTATGTTTTGTAACGCTATTTTGCTCTGATCATGAACTATTTTTATATAATTTGTTTTTCTGATCTTAAGTGTTTTTACACATCACCAGCACTTTTTGATTGCTGACAAAAAGGGGGAGAACAAGAATGATATTTAAAATCAATAACGGCTAACTAGACAGAAATTCTCAAACATTCTAACTCTATTACTTGAAATGTTTTTCTGTTTTGTTTTTAAGTCTACAGGCACAAGGAAGCTCATGAAGACTAGAAACTAGATGCTCTGATCAAAATGTAGAAGCTCATGTTGCTCTGATCAAATATGAAGTTCTGATATATGAAGCTCTGATCGTCCTAACACTCTGATCCGAAGCAAAGCTCTGACAGGAAAAGCTCTGAAGCTCTGCTCTCTGATAAGTCAAAGACTCTTATTCTGATGTTCAAAGATAGAAAAAGATCTGATCCTGAAGAACACGCATATCAAAGGGAAGTAACAAACTCAGGGGGAGTATATCTTAAACTCTGATTTTTTCCTTACTTCTTAACTCTGAAACATTTCCCAGATACTTTTCACGTTATTTTTTCATTTAAAATATCTAGTTTTTGTCATCATCAAAAAGGGGGAGATTGTTAGAACAATGTTTGAATCTAGTACCCTATATTTAAGTTTTGATGATAACAAAGTGAAAAGATATAGTATTTAAATGTTTCATGTTTGAATTATATGCTGCCTAAAAATACTATGCTCTGACTTGCAGATATGCTGATTAAAATAAGCAAGATCACTTCTTCAGCATTAGAACTTGATTTGATACACCAGCATCAGAAGTTGCTGAATCAGAACGTGAAGATCAGATGATCAACTCACGCACACGCTGAAGCTTGATGAACAGAACTGCGCGTAAAACACTCTGATACAGAATCAACAGTTCATCAGCAGCGAAGCAGAATCAGAATGAGCCAAGCCAGAAAGTGCATTGAAGAAGCAACGGTACTGTGCATTGAACGCTAATTAATTCCAACGGCATCATTCTAGACAAGATCTGCTCAAAAAGGAAAGCTTGTTATTAGCATTGAATCAAGAATATTTGCTTCAACGTTCATCTTCTCAAGTGTTATATAAACCAAGCTTCGAAGATTATCATGGCTAATGCTTCCAAACTCTCTACACGCACAAAGCTGAACAATAATCTTCATCTACCAGTTTTGCTAAACCAACAAACTCTGATACTCCATTAGTGTTTAGCATCCTAGTATTCTAAGCTTAATTTGTGTAAACATCACAGTTGTGATATAGTTTTGTAGAAAACATTCACACACATTATTTTATACCTTTGTAAGAAAGTGTTGCCTTGACAAACCGGATTGTGGTTTGAATCAAGAAGGCTTTAGCAGTTGTTAAAGCAGATTTGTATTCAGTTGAATATAGTGAATTAAGACCTCGTTGGAGAGAGGCGAAATCACCTTGACGGGTGGACTGGAGTAGTTTGAGATCAAACGAACCAGGATAAAAATATTTTGTCATTTGCTTTAAGATTCCAGTTTTACAATTCAACCCCCCCCCCCTTCTTGTGTTTTTCACCCCTTCAGTACGGTACCCATGCAGAGCGAACGGTAACATCTCGTGCCAATCTTTATAAGTCACTGTCATCTTCTGCACGATTTTCTTGATGTTCTTATTAGCTGCTTCTACAGCCCCATTCATCTTCGGTCTGTAAGGAGAAGAGTTGTGGTGCTGTATTTTGAACTGTTCGCAGAGCTCAGCGATCATCTTATTGTTTAGATTGGTACCGTTGTCTGTAATGATTCGCTCGGGGACGCCGTACCGACAGATCAGGTTGTGCCGAATAAACCGTGCCACCACAGTCTTGGTTACCGTAGCATAGGATGCTGCCTCAACCCACTTCGTGAAATAATCAATCGCCACTAGGATGAAGCGATGTCCATTAGATGCCGTAGGTTTGATCTCGCCGATCATGTCTATGCCCCACATTGCAAACGGCCAAGGCGCGGTCAGAACATTCAGGGGAACCGGGGGAACATGCACCTTATCTGCATAAATCTGGCACTTGTGGCATGTCCTGGAGTATTGGTAGCAGTCAGCTTCCATCGTGGACCAGTAATATCCTGCCCGTAGGATTTTCTTAGCCATAGTGTGTCCACTGGAATGCGTACCAAAGGTCCCTTCGTGTAGCTCTTCCATGATTCTTTCTGCTTCAGTCTTATCCACACAACGCAGTAAGGTTGAATCATGGTTTCTCTTGTACAAGATGCCGTTGCTTAGGAAGAACTTGGCTGCAAACCTCCTCAGGAATTTCTTATCATTGACAGAGGCACCTTCAGGGTATTCCTGAGCTTCCAGATATCTCTTCACTTCGTGGTACCAAGGCTTCTCAGTCACCAATTCAGTTTCGAGATCACAACAGTATGCCGGTTCGTCCAGTTTCCAGATGATGATCCGGGGAGCCTCATTATCCCATTTGACCTTGAACATTGAAGACATTGTAGCTAACGCGTCCGCTAACTGATTCTCTTCTCTTGGAAAGTGCTCAAAGGTTATCTCTGTAAAGTGAGGAATTAGGGTCAATACACATTCTCTGTAAGGGATCAGATTTGGATGTTTTGTATCCCACTCTCCCTTGATCTGATTGATCACAAGAGCGGAATCTCCGAAGACACTTAGAAGTTTGATCCTTAGGTCGATCGCAGCTTGAAGACCCATGATGCACGCCTCATACTCCGCCATGTTGTTGGTACAGTTGAAACATAGTCGGGCAGTGAGTGGAGTATGGGTACCTTGTGGAGATATGATTATGGCGCCGATACCGTTTCCCAAAGCATTGGAGGCTCCGTCAAAGTGCATAAACCATCGGGATCCTGGCTCAGGTCCTTCATCCGGTCCAGGTACTTCACAATCTGTTACTATCATGATGCTTTCATCCGGAAACTCGAAGTTCATCGATTGGTAGTCATCTACAGCTTGATGAGCTAAGTGGTCTGCCAATACACTTCCCTTGATGGCTTTCTGGGTTGTGTACTGAATGTCGTATTCCGTCAAGATCATTTGCCATCTTGCAATTCTCCCAGACAGAGCAGGCTTTTCGAATATGTATTTTATCGGATCCATTTTTGAGATCAACAAGGTAGTGTGAGTCAGCATATACTGTCTCAGCCGGCGAGCAGCCCATACCAAAGCGCAGCAAGTTTTCTCAAGCAGTGAGTATCGGGCCTCACAGTCGGTAAACTTTTTGCTAAGGTAATAAATGGCATGCTCTTTTCGGCCAGACTCGTCATGCTGCCCCAGCACACACCCCATTGAGTTGTCCAGCACTGTCAGGTATAGTATCAGAGGTCTCCCTTCAACCGGTGGCATAAGGATGGGTGGTTCTTGGAGATACTCTTTGATTCTGTCAAAAGCAGCCTGACATTCATCGTTCCAACATACTACCTGATCTTTCTTCAGCAGCTTGAAGATTGGCTCACAGGTAGCAGTCAGATGTGAGATGAAGCGAGCAATGTAATTCAGGCGTCCTAAAAAGCCTCTGACCTCCTTTTCTGTCTTAGGAATTGGCATCTCTTGAATAGCTTTGACCTTAGCAGGGTCCACTTGAATACCTTTATCACTGACCACGAAGCCTAGCAGTTTTCCCGATCTTACCCCGAAGGTGCACTTGTTCGGGTTCAATCTCAACTTGTACAGTCTCAACCGGTCAAACAACTTCTGCAGATGATCTAGGTGCTCTTCCTCAGTCTGGGACCTTGCGATCATGTCGTCCACATACACTTCGATCTCATGATGGATCATATCATGAAACAAGGCAACCATGGCACGTTGGTAGGTTGCCCCAGCATTCTTTAATCCGAACGGCATGACCTTGTAACAGAAGGTGCCCCACTGAGTAACAAATGTAGTCTTCTCCATGTCTTCAGGTGCCATCTTAATCTGATTGTAACCTAAAAAGCCATCCATGAAAGAGAATACCTTATGCTGAGCTGTGTTATCAACAAGGACATCAATGTGAGGTAAGGGGAAGTCATCTTTGGGGCTGGCCCTGTTCAGATCCCTGTAATCGACACACATTCTGACCTTACCGTCCTTTTTAGGTACCGGCACCACATTAGCAACCCACTGAGGGTAAGAAGTTACTGCAAGGAACCCCGCATCAAACTGTTTCATGACCTCGGCTTTAATCTTCTCAGACATCTCTGGACGCATCCGACGGACCTTTTGCTTAACTGGAGGGCAGTCTTCCTTAGTCGGCAAGTGATGGACCACAATGTCGGTATCCAACCCGGGCATGTCTTCGTAGGACCAGGCAAAGATCTCCATATAATCATGTAACATCTTGGTTAACCGTTGCTTCACGCTGAGCTCTAGGTTGGCACCAATCTTCACCTCTCTTCTGTCTGCCTCAGTACCCAGGTTTATTGTTTCCACTGGCTCTTCGTGGGGTTGAATTGCCCTCTCTTCCTGAAGCAACAATCTTGCAAGCTCGCCAGGCACTTCGCAATCATCTTCACCTTCGTCTTCGGCTAAGTTGATCGGATTTTCGAAGTCATAATTGGCAGTAGCAGAGTTGTTATCAGTGAGATCCAGAGTGGATTGGAACCTGTATGAGTGAGTGTGTGTGTAAATACAGCTGTTTTTGAAAATTATGTAAAGGAAAAGAAAGACAGAAAAGGAACACAATATTTGCAATGCGAAAAATACGTCCAAGATTTTTATTCATGATGTATAAAATGACAGTTTGTATGCCCTCACAAATAGAACCACGGTGCCTCGGGTAAGACACCGGGCCATAGAGTTTATCATTGTTTATTACAAAAAATAACGAAACAAAGAAATTTATTACTGCGTCACAAAGGTAACAGGAGTATGATCCTTAGCAATCCAGTTGTTCAATCCGCCTTCGGTCGTCGGATAGATCCAGCTATTAAATTCCGCTTCATCCACTTCGTTGTCTTCCCCGACCGCATTCACTCCTGAACTTTTAATAAATATCGGAGGCCTTCCGATCTTCGCTTTCCTCATAGCTCTCTGACCTTCTGTGGTAAAACCCAGCCCAAGTTTATCAGTCTTCTGGGTGAAGTCTGGAAGTCTGCCCCAGTCGGCACATTCACCCTTCTGCACCACAGCCCTGGCATCCTTCAGGGAGGCCATCTTCAAAGGACCACTTGCTTCTGTTATTTCTGCTGCAATTGGAAACACCTCCTCGAAATGTTGAAAGGGGGTTTCAATAAACTCCCCATCCATCTCAATGTACCTGAAGGAGTTCAGGTGGCTCACCATATATTCTTCCTCTCCTTGCACAGTGACAATCTTCCCTCTGACGGGGTACTTCAGCTTCTGATGCAAGGTAGAGGTCACTGCCCCAGCCTTATGTATCCAGGGTCGACCCAGCAGACAAGAGTAAGATGGACGGATGTCCATCACATAAAAAGTGGAGTCGAACACCTGAGAGCCCACCCGAATCGGGATGTCAACTTCTCCATGGACCATCCTCTTTGAACCGTCAAAGGCCCTGACGATGATGTTGCTGGGTTTCAATTCCAGGCCTTCACAATCTAGACGATCCAGAGCCTTCTTGGGTAGCACATTCAAAGATGACCCAGTATCAACCAACACATGTGCCAAGGTGGTGCCCCTGCATTCAATTGAGACATGCAGAGCATCATTATGATCTCTCCCCTTTGCGGTCAAGTCAGCGTCTGAGAAACCCAAGCCATTATCTGCCGTTAGACTTGCCACGCAATCAGTGAACTGGACTGCAGAGGTTTCATGTGGCACATGGGCCGTCTTGAGGAACGAGATTAGGGCCTTTGCATGGGCCTCGGAGCACAGCAATAAAGAGAGCATGGAGATCTTGGAGGGCGTATGCCCCAATTGTTCCACAACATTAAAATCGCTCTTCATTATGATCTTTAGAATATCCTCCATCTCTTGTGGGGAGGCCTCAGCAGCTATGGGTATGGGTGCCTCCATCTGGGCAGGCTCAACTTCAATTCCCTTACCCCGAGCATTGGATGACTCGGCAGCGGGAGAAACAATCGGATCAGCAGCAGGAACAACAACTTGGTCAGCAACAGGAATAGGTGTACTTGTAGGAATTATCAGGAGCGGTCTTCGGGCAGCAGGCGGTGCAATGTCAGGCGAGAAGAGCCTGCCACTGCGGGTAACTTTGGCTGGGCCAGTGATGTCACAGATGCTGGCGCCAGCATTGAGCTCTTGTTTAATCCCGTTTATATATACATCTGCCCCATAGTGCCAAGGGACAGCTTTATCAGATACATAGGGCAGGGGCCCTGGAACAGTGATAATAACGGGTGCAACGGTCATAATTTGAACGGGCTTCTTCTGGAGAGCCGGGATCGGATTATTGAAGATAGTCACCACAGAAACTTCTTCCATTGGAACCAACCGAACAGCAGACTTCTTGAATAGAATCTCCTTGCTATCCATTAAGCTTTGGATGCCTAACTTTAGCAAGGGACAACCAGATGGGGACACAGCGCAGAATAGGCAACCCTCACTACAACCCGGAAATAAACCGGCCTGCAGTAGGTTCTTCTTGACGATCTTTAGAGGAGTGGCTAGATCATCCACAGAAATAGCATAAACGTCTTCATCAACAGCATTTACCCCGTGCTGAGGCATAGGGGCAGTAACTACATTCGGCTTTGCAGGCGCTTCGAATTGTATCTCCTTTGCGTCGATAAGGTCTTGCACCTTATTCTTCAACGCCCAACAGTCATCGGTAGAGTGCCCCGGGCTTTCTGAATGGTAAGCACAACGAGCATTCGGGTTGTACTTGGGAGATGTTGTATTTGGGAACTTCGGGGCTTCCCTGACAGTCACTAAGTTGGTGGCTAGCAACTGTGGCAGAATCTGTGATAGGGTCATGCTTAACCGGGTAAACTCTCGCCGGGGTCTTTCAGCCCTTTGAGGATTATTCGACCGAGGAGCGGCAGCAGGCTTAGCAATCATCACCGCGCTGACAGATTGGCGGTGCTCAGGTCTCTCTGATTTTCTAGAACCATACACGGCACTAGACTCCTTCTTAAAGGGTTTCTTTTCCGAACTAGATGATGCACCCTTTGTAATCTTCCCAGACTTCAGCCCAGCCTCAATTCTCTCTCCAGTCAAGATCAAATCAGTGAACCCAGCAGAAGAATTCCCGATGAGATGGTTGAAAAACGGCCCAGATAAGGTCCCCAAGAACATGTCTACCAGCTCCCGATCAGTCAATGGTGGCTGCACCCTGCCAGCCAGGTCTCTCCACTTCTGAGCGTACTCCTTAAAACCTTCACTTGCGCCTAACGACATACCCTGGAGTTGGGTACGTGTGGGGGCAAGGTCGGCATTATATTGATACTGCTTATAGAAAGCAGTAGCCAACTCCTCCCAGTTACGAACCTTGGTCCCATCCAGCTGATAGAACCATTCGAGATGAGTCCCTGAAAGACTCTCCTGGAAGAAGTGGATCCATAAATTCTTATCCGCGGAGTACGGCTGAATTTTCCGAACATAGGACCTTAAGTGCAGCTTGGGACAAGATGCCCCGTCATATTTGGAGAAGGATGGTGCTTTGAACTTATGCGGGATAATCACACCAGTCGACAAACCCAGATCTCCGAAATCCAGCCCAGGTGCCTGTTGCACCTCCATAGCCTTCAACCTGTCCTCCAGTTGCTTGTATCTGTCATCTGCAGGAGGGTACTGCTCTTCGTCAAAATCTGTCTCGTTGTCGGAGACTACCGGACTAGGGACCTTTACTTCTGCCTGAGAAGGACTCTTGCCAACAGAAGAACCAGCCTCTTCATGCTGCAGAGTATTGCCAAACCTTCGGCCCGAGTTGAACAGAACAGTTCTTCTCTTCTTCTTCTTCTCCTTCTTCAGGAGCATAGCCTTTAGTTCTTCTTGGCCTTTAGCCAGACCCTTGATTAGTTCTTGAAACTGCGCATTCTGCGCCTGAAGAGCCTTGATTGATGTCTCGGTTGATGCAGATTCGGGATTCATGATGCTGAAATAAACAGCGAAGAACTGTAAGCAACCTGAAAAAGGGGAAAAACCTGCTATGCACATGATGTATGAAATGCGTATGCAATGCATTCAAGGGTTCGAAAGTTCAAATTTGTTGTAGACAAAAAGAAACACACGTTATCATTAAAGAAATCATTGTTTAATACATCAAGGCCTCATGGGCGAAAGTACAGAAATCAAATCAATCCCAAAATACACTGCGCATCCTCTTCGGAGCTATGTAAGTGTTGAGATTCCTCTCCTCATGCAACAGGCGGGTGAGCTCCAAGACCTTCTTTTCACTGGCATGCAGACTAGTCTCAAGAGAATTCTTTTCTTCTTTAAGCTGGATCCAGCTCTTCTGCATCTCTTCCCAGGATGTGGGCATATCAGGGTGCTGAATAATGTGGGACACTTCCCCTTCCAAGACTGGTTCTTTGATTACCGGGATCATGTGAGGATAAGGCATCACTAACTTCTGAGAGCGGGCGCGTACCCATTTGAGATAAGGCTCCAAAGGGATGGAGTTCCTGTGCCCCAGTGTTTTGCTGTCTATCCTACTGGGCATCCTCCAGGCTCTGATAAATCTCTGGCGAAGTCCTTGAGTATCATTGTCGAAGTCAAAAACTATGTCAGGAATTAACATGTCATGAGGACCATCCCTCCGAGCATAACCAAACTGTCTCCAAGCCAGGCATGGGCTATAAGTAATACCTCCTCTGATTCCAAGTAAAGGAACATTAGGGTACTCCCCGCAACGATCAATGATAGTGACATCTTCTCTGGACCTAGGGCACCAATGTATATCTGCATGTGTAAGAATCATCAACCGTTGTGACCATCTCAAACCCCGCTCATTCTTCAGGACTGATTGTGGAAGGTGCGAAATAAACCACCTTCCCAGGAGAGGAGTGCAACACATAAGGACACCTCTTTTTCTCATGGTTCGAGTGTAACATGAGTGAAGGATGTCCCCCAGCAACGTAGGTATAGGATTCCTGGACATAAAGATCTGAACGGCACTGATATCAATAAGCTGATCTGGATTAGGGAACAACACCAAACCATAAACAAGGAGGGCCACAACCTCTTCAAAAGCTTGCAAGTCCAGGGAGTTCCAACATTCATAGGCCTTTTCAAACAGGAACCTGGCTAAGAACCGTTTAATACCACTTCTGACTTCCCAATGTCCCTTGAGGTCAGATGACTGTAGGTGCAAGGCTTTAGCAATCTCTTCAAGCTTAGGTTCCTTTTCTGTACCGTTGAAGGGTAGCTGATCAAGGATAGGGATCTTCAGGAGCCGGGAGAACTCCTCCAATGTAGGTACCAACTGATAGTCCAAGAAGGTAAAGCAGTGATGCAGAGGGTCAAAGAACTGGAACAAGACCTTTATCATATCTTCCTCAATGTTGGTGTTGACCAAGCTGATGAGGCTTCCATGCCTTTCACTGAATGAAGAATTCTCAGGAATCCTGGATATAAGCTCCTTAAGCTGAGGAGGTACCCTTACAAGACTGATTTGAATTGTCTTTCTACGAACAGTTTCCATGTCCTACAAAACAAGAACAAAGATGAAAATTCGAACCCCTGAAATGGTTAGTCAATGCATATGATGCTGGATGATGTCATGATGCTATGATTAAACACACCACAGATATTTACAAAGACAAACATGTAAGGCACACAAGGCACACAAGACAAGCCCTTAAGGTTTAAGGCCAGCATGGGGTCTGGGTAGTACCCTCTTGAAGTTGGTGGGTTCAACCTGTCCTAATCAAAGTAACCGGGTTCTAAGGTTCCCAATATCACGGGATTGCTTTCATTGTTCATCGTTTCAATTTAGCCACTGAACTGGCGACCGAAATATTCCAGGAAAGCAACCCTCAATTGAGTGTAGTATCGAGTATCAGCCAACCTCGGACTGCACCAAAGTCAGTTATCTCACTACCCTAAAGAGGCCAAGATAGTTCAATTAAGGTTCCTAAGGTCTGTTGATGCTTCACGACACCACGCGGAGGCCCCGTACTCTCCTTGACTGAACTCAAGGGTTACCGGTACACACCAAAGTGCCACATCAACGTAGCAGACTGTTTCAACCATGTCGGTATACCCCGCACAGTTCCCTCACAGCCTTGTTGCTACTTTCTAAGAAGGTATCCCCCAGATCCGGGTTAGGATCTATAGAACTCCCAAGCAACCCACGATAATAAAGCAAGCAAAGAAGACGATTGAAAACATAGTTATGACCTAGCCCTAAGGTACACCTCGCTTTAAGTATAGTCCCCAACAGAGTCGCCAGTTCTGTGATCGGTGGATCTGGAACTGACTATTTAACGCTGGTTCGCGAAATGTCGCGGAAGCAAGAGTCGCCACCGTCTTTTATTTTCTCCAAATGGAAAGGACAAAAGCACAGAAAAATTCCTTATAGAGATTGCTCTCGGTTCGGGAGGTAGATTATAGAAAGGGAAGGTGTTAGCACCCTTTCTATCCATGGTTATCCATGGGCTCTTAGATACTTGCTCAATGTGTTTTCAAAATTGTTTGTTTGCTTTTCAATGTGGGTTTTAAAAAGTTTCTTTGAAAATTTCAGTTCGACTCTTGTATCGGTCCTCAAGAGTGTTTGAAAAATGCTTTCGAAAGCTTTTTGAAAATGTGTTGGTGTGAAAAGTATTTTTGATTTGTTTTGTTTTGAATTAGAGCAAGTATCCACGAGTCGTCTACCTACCCTAAGGAATTCGTCTGTGTAAATGTCCTTTAAAGTAGTGCCATCCCACCATTGAGAGGTAGGTAGCACCACCGTTGGAGGTGTTCGGGTCAATTCGAGTTTGTAGGGACATGGTGATCACCAGAGCAATGGGAAGACACCTTAGAAGCTACCCTCATGCCAGGTTCCCGGATCATGAGGACTTACTAAGACATCCTCTACTCGATGATCACCTTTCGAGGCAAGGCAACAGTGAGGCGTACCCTAGGGGTGGTGTGTGCGATTCATGTGTCGTTTTCATTGATATTTGTCTTGTCATGTTTATTGGTGTTCTACGCTTGATTTTATTTTAAGTCCATACATTCTTTCATGCTTATTTAACAGTTAAAAGTTGCGGGAAAATAAATCTACAACTATTACAAATGGCGCGGGTCCACATCGCCAAAATTAAACCGGACCCGATTTGACAGAAAATAAAGAAAGCAAATAAAAGTGTGAGAAGTTTAAGTTACAACGCTTTGGGAGAGGTACATAATTGATTAAGCGAAATAAAATAAATACGTAAATTAAACAATTAAAAACACGGGCGTTGGACCCTTTTGCAAAATTTTACAATTAATAAGGAATTAGAAATTAAAATTAAAAGAAGATGTTTTTTTTTTGGTATTTTTAGATTTAATGGAAAAAGAAATAATTAAAATTTAAATGAAATGTCAAACCCTAATTCTAATTATTTTTTGGTTATTAAGAAAATATTGAAATTTTTAACTAAATGAAACCCTAATTAATTTACAAATTTAATTACAAAAATAAATAAATGAATGATATTATGGTGAAAAAGGAAAAAAAGATTAAAAGGAAAAATTATTAATTATCTAATTCTACGTTTTTTGATTTATTAAAAAAAGAATTAAAATTGCAAAAAAAACCTAATTATACTAAATTCAATTATACAATTTTCTTATGAAAATAATTAAAATAAAAATATTTATTACCTTTTTTGTCTTTTCTGATTTTTGTGATGTTTTTTATATTTTGTAAAATATAATTAATTAAGTTAAAACAATTGAATAAAATAAAATAACAATTAATAATAAAATAAAAATAAGTAAAAAAAAAATAGAAAGAGATTGCAAACCAGGGGGGGTGGAGGTCCCCAATATGGAGGTGTAATCCTGGAATGCTGGCCCAATAAGCTTTGATTCGTTGACTTTTCCCAGACGCAATATGGCACGTTGACTGGAGTTTAGGATGTTCTTCAATCTATGGCCCTTGATCTGATGCTGGGATGGACGTGGCATGCTGATTTCTGAAGGTGTATGATGATCCTTAGTATGAGTGCTGCATAGGAGTGATTATGGAAAAATAATATTGAGATATGCAAGACCTGGGACTTGAACCCAGGTCATGAGGGTTACCAGCGTTGTCTCCAACCAACTGTGCCAATTCACGCTTTTGTAATATAATTAACAAATAAATAATATAAAAAGAAACAACGCGTTAGTGGATGGAAACGCGCGAAAATTTAAACAGGCCTATCACTGCATGACACGGCTTCATCTTCTCCATTAGCCCTGTAAAATAAAGAACAAATGCAACGGTTTTTGGACGTTCCCTTAGGCCTGCTACCAAGAAATAGCGATTAGGCCTATGTAACTCATAAATTCATCGCGACTATGGTAATCTCTTCGTCCAGGTCTGTTGATTGCAATGGTGGTGGTCTGGAGCTCTGATTTTACTTCGTTTTGAAAGCCCCAAATCCAACCTCTGAAAACCCTAGATTTCAAGCATGGTACAATCGCGTGTGTAACATAAAAACTCAATTAAACATATCAGTTAGCTTTGAAATCACATCAAGAACAAGAATCAATAATTGAAATGTCATGAAAATGCATAGAATGTAGAATACGATTTTGAAATTTTCATGGAATATGTTGAGTTCTATACACCGATTCCTTGCCTTTTGATGAGTGTTATGAATTGGAATATGATCAGTGAACCACAAGGAAGCTTTTGGAATGAATGTCGTGCCTTGAATCCACCTCTAACAATGAATTCAGATTTGAGTTTTATGGCTATTTTTTCAAGTTTGCAAATGTATTTCTTGCGCAGCTTTTAGTCTACCAGGATTAGGGTTGTGTTTCTGATTATGTAGTGAAGCTTTTAGGTCAACAAAACTCAATAAAATCCAATGCCATAATGGTTTTGCATATTTGATTTTCTAAGGATCTTCCATATCTTTTTTCATGTGCATTTTTGTGTCAATTAGCCTAAATCAAACCAAATCTTGCCATATTGGGATGTGCACGAGATATTGAGGGTAAAACATGCATGAAAAGATTTTTTAGGTCAAGTTTGATATTTTTCATGTATTTAAATAATTTAAATGAATTAATATAAATAATAATTCAAATAAATAAATAAAAAATGAGAAAATACTTCCCTTTGGGCCAAGTGGTCGTGCATAGGCTTGGAATGATGAATCATGGAAGAAAAATGGGCCCATTAGCACTTTTAGGTCATTTGAAGTAATGTTGACTTTTCAAAATATCCAAAAATTTCCCAACTTCCACAAGGCATAACTTGCTCAATTTTTAAGCTTTTCACATGTTCTTAGACATTTTGGAAAGTTCTTTGAGTCCTCTAACCAATGCCTTTTGTCCCATGTCATTTTGATTTACCAATCTCAAGTTATGGCCTTTGACTTAAAGTCCCTTTTTGTTGACTTTTGAAAATGACCTATAATGTTGAAATTGATAACTTTTTGTGAGAGCATTTCTTGGACTTGAAGTATGAAGATGAGTTGTAGGAAATGTCTTTCTCTTCAAAATGAGCTTTGGATGGAATTTTTCTGATAATCCATGTGAAAGTTATGCCCTGGTCAATTTCAGTTGACTTTTTCAGCTGTCCAAATATAGTAACTTTTGCATCTTGATGATTTTCTGAGCCAAATTTTGAGAATCATGATCAAGCATTGATCAAATGATGTTTGTGGCTTCAAACTGATATGTTGACCAAAAATTTGAACTTTTGACTGTCAAATGACCATTTTACCCCTACAGTTGACTGTAGTGCAATTTAAGGTTTTGACTGTGCAATTTTGAGCTGAATGCCTTGAAACTTGATATGAGGATGCTTGACCACATTTATAAGCATTTGAGACTTGATTGGGCCTTTGAAAACTTCATTTTCTTGATCAGACCACAAACCCTAGTTTTGACTGTATAGGGGATCTTTGCACTGTGCAACCCTTGGGGAATTTTGTGACTTAGCTTGGTAATTTCTTGAAGAATATGGGAGGGAAAATTTTGGGGTACAACAGTATAGACTTGTCTTGCTATCTTAATGGCGTGTAAAGTGATTGATTTTATATCATGAGGTAGTCGCTCACCAATTTGTGTGAAGAGTGGCTAAGAAAGATTTGAGACGTATTGAACAAGTCGGGGTAGCGGGTTATATGTGAATTAACGTTGCAAAGTGAAAGATTGAGGATGTCAAGTGAACAATGGTTTTATGGTGGGTATTGAGAAAGTTTGAAACTAGATTGAAACTTGTAAACCATATATTTGACGGAAATTTTAACGAGGACGGCGACTTAAGGTAGATTATCAGAGTTGCGCAACTGAAGCGTGATGTGGCACAGTTACTATGCGTGTACGACTCGTTAGAAGTGAAAGATTAAAACATCAGAAGCCTATGGAAATGGTGTGTCTTAATCTACATGCTTGACTTGGTGGATTGTTGATATAGAGATGTTGTGCCAGGGCAATATGCTTGCTAGTAAATATTTTTGGATGTTATAAGAATATTAATGTGGTTATTTATTAGTGGTGAGTTGTGTGTATGCTTGCTGAGTTATATAGTTAAGTTGATATTGTAATAATTTTGTTATCATTATAGAGATGTTATTGTTTATTTCTGTAAGTACGGAATGATACTCCATAATATGACGAAGTTGATTATGTTGGTTGTGTTGATGTCACTATAAGAGTGATACGACAATATGAATGGAGTTATTGATATTATGTTGATAATTGACATACATATGTATATATGGGAATGAAATTGTGTATGTGTTTTTGGTGTTGAAAATGTTGTTAAGATGATAATGTGATGTTGTATATCCAAGTATAAGTGTGTTACCAATTTAAATATTGATATGTTAAAATATTATTGAAGTGGTTGATAAGTTATTAATGATTATGTCGCGAAGATGTTGAATGATTAGCACGTGTGGATTTAAATTATATCATGTTGAGCGTTGTTATATCGAGAAAGTAGTGGTCGAAGTGTTGCCAAATGCGAATTGAAGATTAGAGAGTTGGATGCGAAATTCGCATTAAGAGTGACCGTATCAAGTAGATTTTTGAGGACGAAAATATTCTAAGTGGAGGAGAGTTGTAACGCCCCGATATTTAATTATTTATTTAATTAAATATTTTTGAATATTTTATATTAATTCGAATTTTTATCGTCGAAGTCGGAATTATTTTTATTTAGTGGCATGATAAATAATCGGATTTAATTTGGTGGAATTAAGTTGAAGTATTATTTTTATTATTAAGCTTAAATATGATATTTGGCTTAATTTGTGGTGTTGTGAAGTAATAAGGGGGTATGTCACTTAGGCTCATTTAGATTTATTAAGAGAAATAATATTATTGTATTAGAAATAGAAATAGAGGAGAAAGAAAAGATAGTGTATCAGGAAAAGAAAAGAAGAAGATAAAGAGGAATAAGGTTTTGAGAGGAGAAGAAGAACAAGAGGAAGTTGCTACTAGTGCCAAATTCCCAGAAATTCCATTGAAGTTTCTTAGAGTTGCACTCAATCCAAGGTAAGGGTGGGGTTCTTGCTAAATAAATGGGAGTATGATGAATTTTAATTGGGGGTTAGGGTATTAATTTCACTACTTGTTGTGCTGAAAATTTGTTTGTGTTGTTATTGAAATTAATGATTGATTTGAGTTGTGTTGTTAATTGTTGTATTTGAACTGTGTTGGGTTAATACTAAGCTAGGATAATTGGTAAATTGAAACAAGGAATGAACAAGAACAAGACACATGTGAGGGGTGGCAAACTTGTTTTTTTTAAGCTCCAGGCTTCGTGACACGGGTCATGTCAGCTGGCATGGGCACTCGTGTCAGCCTCTGTGCTCCACGCCTTTCCTTCTCCTGACACGGCCGTGTCAGGCAACACGGCTACCCGTTGTCAGTTGCTGTAGCAAATTTTCTGAAAATTAGACTTATGCACTTTTCTGATTCGATTCGTCATGTTTGATTCTTCTGCAAACCAAAGCATAAAATATGGTGATAAGGAATAAAATATCAACTAGTTGAACGAAGCAATGACTAAGTAACTACTAAAATTCCTGTGTAAAAACCACCGATCAGTAGCCGAATTAGGCGGTATAATTAGTTGTCCGAAATTTAACGAAATTTGACCGGGTAACTAAGTTTAATTAGTAGGTAATTATGGATATGTATTTTTGTTGAAATTATGTCGATTACACCGAATTGTCAGTACAATTGCTTAAGTCGTTCCGTCTGGTTTATGGACATTGTTGATTATAGGTCTTATGACCAATGTTGTGTTATTTTGTGTTGATTGATGAATGTGTTGTTGTTGCGAGATATTGTGATACGGTGGCAAAACTTAAAGTTTTTTAGTTACTACTGGTTTTACATTTTTTGTTCGCAAATGTACGGTAAGCAAGAGTCGCCACCGTCTTTTATTTCATCCAACAAAGGAAAAGGGAAAAAGAACAGAAAAAACCTTTTTCGAGATGCTTCTGAGTACGGGGGGTAGATTATAGAAAGGGAAGGCGTTATCACCCTTTCTATCCATGGTTTTCCATGGGCTCTTAGGTACTTTCTCATTTTTAAATTGCTTTTGTATGTTTGTGTGCTTTTAAAAAGTTTTGAAATGGCCTTAGTGCGGCGATTCACTTTATGGTAACCCTTGTACCAGTCCTCAAGGGTGTGATAAAGTTTTTTTGAAAACTTTGTTTGAAAAGTTTGTTGAAAGTGTATAGTGTAAAAATTTGTTTGAGCAAGTACGTAAGAGTTTCTACCTACTCGAAAAAGACTGTTCGTTTTTCTTATTTCCTTTAGACAGCGCTATCCTACTATTAAGGAGTAGGTAGCTCCATCATTGGAGTTTAAGGGACAATCAAAAGGGACGATTACAATCACTAAAGCAATGGTTAGGAAACCTTAGTAGTTACCCTAGAGTCCTAAAGATCTTTCCGAGGCAACATTCGAATGGGTCATCTTTGATCTTTTGGGACTAGAGGGCAACCACTAAAACTCCCTATACTTCATGACCATTTACCGAAGGCAACCAGAGTGGGGAAAAACCCTAGGAGTGAGCATGTGCAAGTGTTTGATTTCAGTTCATTTAATCTTTGCATATTTAGGGTTTTCTACTGCTTTAAATGATTGATTTATCTTACGCATACAATCCTATTATCAATCATCTAGCAGTTTATAATGACGGAAAGTAAAAGTGCGAGAAGTTTAAACCTAGCTATTACAAGGCCTTGGGGAGGGGGTTACATAACCAAAAACTTTGGGGGAAAGCGGCCAATTAAAGCAGTAATAGACCTAAGTTAAAAGTTACTACAAACACGAAACAAATACAATAATTGGAAAAATAAATAAATAAATGCGCACGAGAATAAATTAAACGAGGAATTAAAGTTAAATTCAAAGACATTTAATTAGTGAATAAAGAAAAAATATTTTTTTTGGATTTTTTGAGAAAGTAATTAATTTTGCAAATTAACCAAATTTCTAATTAATTTTAATTATGAAAAAGGAATTAAAATTATCCTAATTAACCTAATTAATTAATGAAATTAAATATTTAAAAAAAACTAATTCTAATGTTTTTTTCTATTTTTATGATTTTAATATTTTATTAAAAAAAGATTTTTAAAAGAATTAAAAATAAATTAAACAATAAAAAAGTTAAAGAAATTAAAACAAAAATTAAAATGGGCCTCATGCTGGAAGCAATTTGAGGGGTGTGAATTGGAATTTTCCAGGCCCAGAATAGCTGGCCCATCTGCCTTGCGCGTGATCCGATGAGGCTCTTATCTAAGGGTTCACCATGCTCTTTGCTTGCTGAATGTTTAGATCTGATCACGTGATGGATCTGATGGTTGAGATCAGGGGCGCATGATGGATGCCTGGTTGTGAGATGCGCTGTATCTGAAACAAGAAATTCAGAAAATAGGAAAATGTTTGTACTTGGGATCGAACCCAGGTCCCTCCCTTCAAATGCCTTGTCCTTTACCATATGCGTTGTTAACTCATTCATATACATAATTACACAAAATAAATATAAGGTAAATAAAGCGATATGCCCATCTTGTCACACGCGTGCCTTTTGGTGGGTCCCCTCTGTTTGAATGAGCCAATCATTGAACACCATGCCATCACCTTCTTCATTGATCCATCATTTTAGGTGACAGACATTTACCTACAGTTATTTCCGTCACTATAGGTTATAGTGACAGATTTTATTCGTAGCTACAAACCTGCAACATTCTAAAACACGATTCAAGCAGGATAAATTCCATCCAAAGACATGGATCGACTGCAAATCATCCCCTGAACACAAAGAGGCCCTTAATTTTGTCCAATTTTGCCTCTAGCTAGGGCCCCCCCAATTTGAAGCTTCGGAACCCTAACAATGGCAAATGATTATACCTACACTCAAGCTTAAATTGAAATATCCAGAAACATTCACATGATGCTCATGAACACAAATATGCAGTCAAATCATATTTACAATGGATGAATGAGTGAAATCGAGATTGAAAAAAATATGAACAAACCGTGAGTGCAAGGGTGCAGTTCTGGACACTGCAAGCTTTGGGAATGATCGTGATAGCTTCCTAGACTTCCAAGGGTTATTGTTTGATCCTTAGAACAACTTGAATTCGCCTGGGGAGAAGAATCTAATATGCACTTTTTTGACAAAAATTGACACTTTGTTCTTGCTCATAGGGGCGGATGCGCTTCTGAAAACTTGTGTTCTAGGGTTGCAATGCATTAGCATATGTAGTGAATCAGATTAGGGCAATATTTGTGGCAAGAATCCAAAGATTAATGGCATGGTTTTAAGAAAAAATCAAATCTTGAAAATTTTCCATATGTGGATATTTTTCGTCCATTTGACCTTGCACGATTTCTTTGGCTATTTGACAGCATATAAGATCTCCATTCAATGCAAAAATCATCCCTAAAACAAATTATATGATTTATTTGGATTTATTTGATTTTATTTGATTTTTAAATGAATAAAAATAAAAATAAATTAAATAAATAAGTGAATAAGGCATGGAGGGTCCCATAGGTCGTGGACCATGCTAGGACTGAGATTCAATCTTGAAAAGATGGGCTCATGTGAAAAAAAATGCAATTTTGGGCATTGTTAACTTTGTGCAAATTTCCAAAAATGGCCAACTTTGACAATGCATATCTCTCTTAGTTTTGACCCTAAGAGGGTGTTCTTGGACTTTTTAGAAAGCTTAGGATGTCCTTTAAACAACCATTTTGGTTTCATTTCCATTGGGTATTCCATGTACATGTAAGAAGCTTTGACCCAAAATATGTTTTTGTTGACTCTTGAAATGACCTATAATGTATGAACTTGTATATTTTGATTGGGGATTTTCTTGAACTTGAGGGCTGAATATGAATTGTAGGTAATTGGATTCTCTTCAAAAATAGCCTTGGATGAGAAATTTCTAATAAAGTATGAGAAAGTTATGTCTGGTCAAAGTTTGGTTGACTTTTCCTGTAGAAACCCTAATTTAGCAACTTTTGAGTTTTGATGAATTAGGAGCATTCCTTGAGGAATAATGATCAACCCTTGATCAAATGATGGATATTACTTCAAAATGTTGATGTTAACCAAAAAATATTGAAGTTTGACTGTATGTGGGTCACAATTGACTTTTGACCTAGTACAATTGATTTTCAGGCATTTGAGCAGTTGACTGAGCAAACTTCTTGTGCAAAGCATGAAACTTGGAATGGATGATCTTGAGGACATATTAGGGCAATGAAAACAATTTAGGACCCTTGGAACTCAAACATATTGATGAGGAGTGAAACCCTAGTTTGAGGCTCATTGTCTTAGGAGGAGAATTTGTCTGGTCAATCCTTAGTCAACTTGAGCAATTGAGGACCTCTAGGAGTATGTCTTGTGTGAAAATGGGAGGGAAAATTTTGGGGTACAACAGCTGCCCCTGTTCAATATTCTTAAACCTAAGGATGTAGATTGGCTTGTCTGCCTTTCGTGATCTGAAGGTGGAAGATGATTGAACACTAGAGTGCCTAGAAATTTACACCCGCATGAAGTGAATGTCGATTGATAATATCGGGAATAGGCTTACAGATTCCATTTGGAAGGAGACAAAGAATCTTTTGGGATGGGCTTAAAGATGCCATCTAGAAAAGATATAAGTTGCATAAGAGATTCCTTTGCGAGAATTCCTGTACCTGCTGTTGAGGAGGACTTCGCTGGGGAATGTTGATTTATATCCTAAGAAATAGAGTATAGGAGCTTCGGTTGTCCATTACTCTACTGGGGAATATGAAATCGACCGTACCTGGTCAGATCCAGGTTTTACAGTGTTGTAAAATGTTGTCCACAGATAAAAGAGAAGGAACCTAGGTAGTAGGGTTACTTCGAAATAAAAGCTTGGATAGTAGGTCTATGAGAAGGAACCTGGGTAGTAGGGTTACTTCGAAATAAAAGCCTGGATAGTAGGGCTATGAGAAGGAACCTGGATAGTAGGGTTACTTCGAAATGAAAGCTTGGATAGTAGGGTTATGAGAAGGAACCTGGGTAGTAGGGCTACTTCGAAATAAAAGCCTAGATAGTAGGGCTATGAGAAGGAACCTGAATAGTAAGGTTACTTCGAAATAAAGCCTGGGTAATAGGGCTATGAGAAGGAACCTGGATAGTAGGGTTACTTTGAAATGAAAGCCTGGATAGTGGGGCTATGAGAAGGAACATAGGTAGTAGGGTTACTTCGAAATAAAAGCCTGGATAGTATGGCTATGAGAAGGAACCTGGATAGTAGGGTTACTTAAGAATAAAGCCTGGGTAGTAGGGCTATGAGAAGGAACCTGGATAGTAGGGTTACTTAGAAATGAAAGCCTGGATAGTAGGGCTATGAGAAGGAACCTGGGTAGTAGGGTTACTTTGAAATAAAAGCCTGGATAGTAGGGCTATGAGAAGGAACCTGGATAGTAGGATTACTTCGGAATAAAGCATGGTTAGTAGGGCTATGAGAAGGAACCTAGATAGTAGGGTTACTTCGAAATGAAAGCCTGGATAGTAGAGTTATGAGAAGGAACCTGGGTAGTAGGGTTACTTCGAAATGAAAGCCTGGATAGTAGGGCTACTTTGGAATAAAAGCCTGGGTAGTAAGGTTGCTTTGGAATAAAAGCCTGGGTAGTAGGGCTATGAGAAGGAACCTGGGTGGTAGGGCTATGAGAAGGAACCTGGGTAGTAGGGTTACTTCGAAATGAAAGCCTGGATAGTAGGGCTATAAGAATGAACCTGGGTGGTAGGGTTACTTCGAAATAAAATTCTGGATAGTAGGGCTATGAGAAGGAACCTGGGTAGTAGGGTTACTTCGAAATGAAAGCCTGGGTGGTAGGGCTGTGAGAAGGAACTTGGGTAGTAGGGTTACTTCAGAATAAAGCCTGGGTAGTATGGCTATCTTATTTGATCACGTAGATTAGTTGACCCGTTTGGTTTCAAGAACTGATTTTCCATTAGTTGTATGCAGATATGACATGTATAGCTTCATGAATTGAACTGTTGGAATTGTTGATGATAACCACCTTTCCTGAAAAGGTACAGGATTAACTATATGTGATGCATGAAATGCATTATGTGACGATGTTCTAAAAATAAATGAGATTATGCAATATGTATGCGCACCTCATGATGTATGAACATGAAATGCTATTGTGACATATCTGAGTCTGGGAAAATAAATCCCTGACTGCTGTTAGAGAGTACTTGAAATTAAATTCCCGACTGTTGTAGAAAAGTGGTTCTTCTACTTCCACTGGGGATGGTGAACGAAGATGATTGTTGTACCCCAAAATTTTCCCTCTCACTTATCAAGAATTTGCTCACAATATCTCCTTAGGCTCAAGACAACACTAGGGTTTGATCAGCTCAAGACACCTCCTTAAGACACTGATGACCAAAATTAGGGTTTGAATTTGCACAAGAATTTTTGAACTATCAAAGCTTCATATGACTTTCATGGATCATTATGAACCCCCAAGATTACTCATGTCAAGTTTCAAGCCTTGGATCACACTTTTGATCAGTCAATTGAACAGTTGACCTAAAAATCAATTGTATTGGGGAAAAAGCCAACCATGGCCAATTTACAGTCAAACTTCATAATTTTTTATCCACATTAACATTTTAAACCCATATGTATCATTTGATCAAGTTTGGACCATAATTCCTCAAGAAATTTGATCAAATCTCCAAAAGGGCAAAATGGTCAAAATTAGGGTTTTGACTGGGAAAGGGCAATCTCTGATTTTTGACCTAGCAAATGGCCAATTGGTTTAAGGCATGATCTCAAGAGTCCAATTGCATAATTTTGACCTAATTACATGATTCAAAACATTGCAAATCCATTGGATTGACAGATGAATTTTGCAGTCAACTGATCAAAAGTCAACAGTATACTGAAAAGTCAAACTTTGACTTTTTGGTCAAATTTAAGCACCAAAGATCACAATTCATCAAAACATGTCAAAATAGGAAACTTATTCATCAAGGAATCAAGAAATCAATATTTCATTTTGAAAAAGTCAAAATTTCTAAACTTAGAAATTTTTCTAAGTGTCAAAAATTTCTTACTTTTTCATAACTTTGAGCAATTTTTTCATTATGATGTGTGATGATTAAAAGGAAACTTCCAACATGAAAGTTGTAGTTCTCCATTAAATATACAACTGTTCTCCATACAACTTCTCCTAAAAGTGCTTGGATCTCAAGTTATAATTTTATGAATACATGCTCATGAACTAAAAAAGACTTAGTGAAATTTTGCCCTAGTTAGGCAGATTGTTTACCTAAGTTCATTGCATTTTTTCACATAGTTCAAAGGGAAATATTCAAAAGCAATTCAAATATGAGTTGTATATCACATTGCAAGATTTCTAAAATGTCCAAGAAATCCTTGAGATCATTCTTGAGTACAGAGAATCGAAGAGATGAAGTTGGTGTTTTGTCACTTGAATTATAGGTCATTTTCATGATGAACACAAATGCAAATCAATGTTAGGCTGCATAATATTTGCTTTGCAGGCCTCAAACTTGTTTGTCACTCCATAATTAATGTATTACACATAATTCAAGTGATTTAAGCTTTATCCAATTCACATTGCCATTTTGGGAAGAAAGTTAACAATACCATTCTTGTAAAGCAAGCTTTATGCATAAAGGCCACTCTTGAGCCTCTAACTTGTTCCCTCTTATCACACTTCATCTAAAAAGTCAAAAGCAATTTTGTTTAAAGCATAAAAACTCTATCTTAGCAAGTACACAAGACATTGAAACTTGTTTTCTCAAAAAAAACACATGTTTAGCTTAAGGATGCAAATTCAAAATCTGATCAACAACAAGTCTCTAAACTTGTTGCTTATAATAGAAGCACTATTTGTAAGCTAGGACACGAGCTTGAAGCCCCTGAAACTCACTCAAACTCCCTCTAATCAGAAATTGTCTCAAAACACCATTGTTGTGCAAGTTCTTACTTTACATACCAAACTCCAAATCCCCTAGTGCGTTCTTTGGACTTTCACTTCTAAAAGCTTCTAAACATCAAATACAAACCATCCAAACTCCATTTGCTCAACTGTAACACCTCCATCATCAAGTTCCATTTCCAAAAATAGGGGTCTGCAACTTGACTTCTTCAGAGCTCCTCAGCCACTTGCAGCTCAAGTTAATCATTGCATTAGCTTCCTGGGACCTCAAGGAAGCTAGCCTGATCCTTGTAGCACTTTGAATCAAGCTCATTTGCATTTCACGATTTTCAGTTTTGAGGTATTTTTCTTAAACTTCTATCTCATTACTTAGACATTGTTAGGCTTGCATTTGTGAAGATAAATGTAGACCTTATTGCCACGAAGCTGTACATATCCATAGTTTGCATTTACATGGCCTGAGCTTAGAGAATTTTAGAGTTGAAGTTGCTGAAATTTTTAGGGTTCAAATTAGGGCCAGAGAAATTCTCATTTATCTTTTACTTTTAACTTCAATTATTTACATGGTTAGATTCATGAGGAAGAATGCACCAACTTTCATTTTGTCATCTTCTATTTTTGTTGAGAAATGAAGAAGTTACAGGTACATCGGCTGGAGGTTGAAGATGAAGTCATCAGGACTTGATTTGCCTTATATATTTATTTTTCTGTTTATATAAAAGGATGTATAGCCACCCTAGTGGTAAAGCGCGCGCCTGTTAACCTATGGGACCTAGGTTCGAGCCCCAGTGGTACCCTTTTGCCCATCTTTCATATTTTTTTACTTTCCAACATGTTTTTTTGCAGGCGCTGGGCCCTTTGGGCCTGGCATTGTTATTTTTTGCTAGCTCACCTCCCTGTCTGCTTATGCACCCCTGGCCCAATTTATTTATTTTCTTATTTTTATTTTATTTGTTTTTTTTTCTTAATTATTTTTCACTAATATTAAAAATCATAAAAAATATAAAAAAAATTAGATTTTCATTTTAATTTAGTTTATTTTATTTTTCCTCACAAAAAATATTTTTTAACTATACTTTATTTATCTTTACTAATTATCTTGTAAATTAAATTAAAACTAGGTTATTAGTTATTTTCTTTTATACCTATTTAAATATATTATTTTAATATAATATAAAAAAGGCCAAAAATATTTTATAACACCATATATTATTTTCAAGGCAAAAATACAAAAATATACTTTTTCTCTAAACTTATTTTCTTTTAATCAACTAAATAGAATTAGGGTTTTATTCAAAAATCTTTTCTTAATTAGTTTAAGTTAATTTAATTTTTATTAATTATTTTTCTCTAATTAGGTTTAGGTTAAAACCCATTTCATATAAAAATCCAAATAAAAATCATTTCTTTCCCTTTTGCATTTGTACTTTATATTTATTCATTTTGTTGTACATTTATTCAATTTGGTTGTAATAGATTAATTAGGTTTATATTATTGCAATCCCCATTCACAAATTGTATACCCCCTCCCACAAGTATT
The DNA here is from genome assembly GCA_948472305.1 of Vicia faba. Taxonomy (NCBI): domain Eukaryota; kingdom Viridiplantae; phylum Streptophyta; class Magnoliopsida; order Fabales; family Fabaceae; genus Vicia; species Vicia faba. The sequence goes on along the minus strand of OX451736.1, from coordinate 1,673,080,802 downwards.
GTAATAGCGTAGTAACTTTAAATTCCGCAATTTATCGCTTTATATACAAATGCTAGTAATTAGGGTTTGTATGGAAAGAACAAAATCAATCAAATAGAAAAACCTAATTCAAGACAAAATCAAGCATGAAAATAATACACTTGCACACAAGCACCCCTAGGGTTACCCCACTTGGTTGCCTTATACAAAATGGCCATATTATGCATGTAAGGTATCTTAGCAAAAACAAGCAAATACAAGATCATAGTCCCTCGATGACGCTATCTAAGTTGCCTTACAAATTATCTTAGTCCCTCAAAAAGAATGCTAAGATACCTTGCAACATTGCTAATCATGGTTATACGATGACCCACGCCCGTTCCGTTTACATCCAAGAGTGGGTTGCTTACCAAATCAATTCTAAGACAACAATGTCAAAGGAAAAGAAAATGAATAAGAAAGACATTTGAGTAGTTAGATTTCTCCTAATTACTTGCTCCATTTTAAAACAAACATCCTTGCTATTTTAAAAACAATCACATACACTTCCAAATATCTTACAAAATTGAAAACATTTTCAAAAGATCAAACATCTTTGTATACATTCTTACGAACGAGAATCATTACAAAGATTTCCTAAACAATGGCCTCTTTACAAAATACTTTCAAAAACCACACAAAGTATAATTTCAAACAAAAGCAAGTGATCTAGCAAGTAACTAAGAGCCCATGGAAAACCATGGATGAAAAGGGTGCTAATACCTTTCCTTTTCATAATCTACCCCCCGAACTCAAGAAATAATATCAAAGGTCTTTCCTGTGCTTTTTCACCTTTCCTTTTGGATAAAATAAAAGTCGGTGGTGACTCTTGCTAACCGCAACATTTGCGATCAAACGCAAAACACCCAAGTCAGTTCTCCCACCATATCACAGAACTGGCGACTCTGCTGGGGAAAATTCTAAAAGTGGGGTTACCTTAGGGTTAGATCACATTTACTTGCTTACTTTGTTTAACTTATATGCTTTACATTTTGGTTCTTTGTTTGGGTTTGAATCCTCTACCCGGATTTGGGATACATTGTAGGTAAGTAGCAATACATTGTGGAAACTGTGCGAGGTATATCGATATGGTCTAAGCAATAGCTACATTAGTGCGACATATTTGTGGGTACCAGTAGCCTTTGAGTTAATCAAAGAGAATACAGGGCTGCTGAATGATGTCATGAAGCACTAATGAACTTTTAGAACCTTTACTTGACCAACTTGGCCTTTAGGATGTAGTGAGATGACCGACTTTGGTACAGTCTGAAGTTGGTAGATACTCGATACTACACTCATTGAGGTTTGGTTTCTTGGGATATTTCAGTCGCCATTAAAGAGGCTTGTGCTGAAACAATAACCAAGGAAACAAACCAGTGATATTGAGCTCCTTAGAACTTGGTTACTATTAATAGGACAGGTTTGAGCCAACTAAACTTCAAGAGGGTACTTACCTATAAAATCCCATGCAAGCCTAAACCTAAGGACTTGTTTACTTTATTTTTATATGCATACTTGAAAATAACATCATGAACATCATATACATCTACTAACAATTTCAAGAATTTTGGGATTCATCTTTGTTCTTGTTTTGTAGGATATGGATTCACTTCGCAGGAAAACTATTCAAGTCAATATTGTAAGCATCCCTCCACAACTTAAGGAGCTAGCTTCAAGTATTCCTGAAAACTCTCCATTCACCGAGAGACATGGTCGCCTACTCAACTTGGTCACCTCCAACACAGACGAGGATATACTGAAGGTGCTCTTTCAATTCTTTGATCCTTTACACCATTGCTTCACATTTCCTGATTATCAACTTGTGCCTACTTTGGAAGAATTCTCCCAACTCTTGAGGATTACCATTCTCAATCAACTACCTTTCAATGGTACGGAAAGAGACCCAAAGCCAGAAGAGATTGCTCAAGCTCTACACTTCCACTCATCTGATATCACAACTCATTGGGAAACAAGGAGTGGTGTCAAAGGTTTCTTAGCAAAGTTCCTGTTTGAGAAAGCCCAAAATTGTTGGAATTCCTTGGACTTGCAAGCCTTTGAGGAAATTGTGGCTCTCCTCATCTATGGGATGGTTTTGTTTCCAAATCCTGACCAACTCATTGATGTCAACGCCGTCAAAATCTTCATATCCCGCAACTCGGTGCCTACATTGCTAGGAGATATCCTACACTCTTTTCACACTCGCACAATGAGGAAAATAGGTGTCCTTATGTGTTTCACTCCTCTCTTGGAAAGATGGTTTATTTCGCATCTTTCCCAATCTGTATTAAAGAATGAGCAAGGTTCAAGGTGGTCACAAAGGTTGATGACGCTCAAACATTCAGACATTCATTGGTGTTCCCGATCCAAAGAGAATGTTATCATTGTCGACCATTGTGGAGAATTCCCTAATGTCCCTTTACTTGTCATTAGGGGAGGTATCACCTACAACCCATGTTTAGCCTTAAGACAGTTTGGTTACGCTCGAAGGGATGGCCCGCACGAGATGCTGATTCAAGGTTTGGTATTGTACTACGGCAACAACAATCAAGGTCTTTGCGAGAGATTTATCCGAGCTTGGAGGATGTTAAACAAGGTGGATAGCAAGACTTTGGGGCATAAAAATTCCATCCCTCTTGAGCCTTACCTCAAATGGGTACGAACTCGTGCTCAGAGTCTTATGATGCCTTACCCCTCCATTCTCCCGGTAATCATTGAGCCTGTCATGGAAGGAGATGTTCCATATACTATCCTACATCCTGACATGCCTACCTCTCTTGAAGACCTACAAAGGGATTGGATACAACTCAAGGGAGAGCGAGATACCTTCGAAGTGCAATTCTACGCAAGCGAGAAGAAGGTTTTGGAACTCACTAGGTTACTTCATGAGGAGCAGACTCTCAATGCCTACATCGCACCAAAGAGGATGCAAACTACCTTTTTATCTTAGAGTTTTTATATTATTTTTCCCGAAAAGGCATTGATGTACTCAAGCTTTAATTTATTAATATAACGTGTGTTTCATTTTTGTCTAAAAGAAATTTGAATATTTGAAATCCTTGAAATCATTACATATGCATATACCATTCATCATAACATAAGCAGGTCTTTTGCAACAAGTCTCCTCATCTCTCTACTGTTTATTTCAGTAAAATGGATCTAGAGAAAATAGTGAAGGACCTCCAAGCTCAGAATACACAGTTTCAACAGTTGTTCTTGACCCTAGACAAAGGAAAAGAAGAGTTGAAGACTTTGGTAGCTGAGGAGAAGAAAAAGAAAACAAAGAAGATAATCGGAGTCCTAAACATGGGAAGAAGATTTCATGGGCAGACAAGAAGGACCTTAGATTTTGCAACGACATCTAGTGAGAGAGACAATCAAGATGGGAAAGGCAAGGAAACAGTTGTCCCGTCAGAATCAGAAGAGGAAGAGGAAGAAGAAGACTATTCTGAAGAACAATACCCTCCAGCTGATGACAAGTATAAACATCTCGAAGAGCAGTTGAGTGCGATGGAAATCCAAAAAGTGCCTGGCTTGGACTTTGAGGAATTGGGTTTGGTGTCGGGGATTGTCATTCCCCCAAAATTCAAAGCACCTGTGTTCGCTAAGTATGACGGAGTCTCATGCCCTAAAATGCATCTCTGGTCCTATGTAAGGAAAATCCATCCCCATACCGCTGACAAAGACTTATGGGTACACTTCTTCCAAGACAGTATGTCTGGAACTCAACTTGACTGGTTTTACCAACTAGAAAGAGCCAACATTTACAACTGGGAAAATCTTGCTACAACCTTCTACAAACAATACCAATATAATGTTGATCTTGTGCCTACCCGTACTCAACTCCAGAGTATGGCCATGGTTTCCAATGAAGGTTTCAAGGACTATGCGCAAAAATGGAGAGACTTGGCTGGAAGAGTTCAACCCCCTCAATCTGAGAGAGAATTGGTAGACATGTTCTTGGGCACCTTGTATGGTCCCTTCTTTAATCATTTAATTGGAAGTTCATCTGCAGGTTTTACTGAACTAATATTGACCGGAGAAAGGGTAGAAGTCGGTATAAAGAGTGGAAAGATCCAAAAAGATACATCCTCCTATGTTTCCATAAGGAAACCATTTATGGGAAAGAAAGAAGTGGTTGTTGTTTATCCTCAGAGAAATCAAGATAGGTCCGAGCGCCGACCAATGGTGGGGGTTGTTATGATTCCTAAGCCTGCGCTTGATCAACAAAGAAACAACCAACCAAGGATGGAAAGGCCAGTCAGGCAGTTCACCAGAATTAACATGACCCCGTCTCAGGTATTACCGCATCTACTAAGATCCAATTTGGTGACCTTGAAAGAAGCTTCGAAAAACCCCAACACAACATCTCCTCACTGTCATTCCAATGCCCGTTGCGCATATCACTCTGAAAGTCCCGACCAAGACACTAATAACTGTTGGGCTCTAAAGAACAAAATATAAGACCTCATTGAAGCCAAAGAGATTGAATTCGATGCGCCTGAAAAGCCAAATGTCATTTCTGCCCCTATGCCCAGACATGGCCATAATACCAATGCCATTGAAGAAGAAATGTTTGTTACTTCAGTTGATGAACTTATGACCCCACTCCTGACTGCTAAAGTGAACTTGTTGAATGTCGGTGTGTTCCCGGGCTGTGATGAAGGTTGTCATTCCTGTTTGTCCTCACCAACCAGTTGTCCTTTGTTGAAAGCAGGCGTTCAGTTCCTAATAGATAACAAAGAAATTTTGTTTGAAAAGACTTTTGTTCCACCTGATCCTTTTGGAGATGTATCTATCATTACCATATCTGCCAATTATTCCAGGGTCTCCAACAAAAGACCCGTTAGAATTACATCAGTTCCGAAAGCAACTCCTTTAATAATCACAATGCCTGGACCAGTCCCATATTCGTCAGACAAAACCATACCATGGAATTATGGAGGGGATATGTACTACCATGGTATCAAGCAGGACTGACCAGCCGTCAAAGATTCGAGTTCCGAGAAAGTCAACTCTGACATCAGTAATATTGCAGGAACTAGCAAGATTACCCGAAGCGAAAGAATATTCTCTCCAGAAGTTTCTCCCCCAAAAGTAGTTTCTGGATCCGTAATCATTCCTGTTTTTGCTCCCTCAAAAGTTGTTCCTGGTCCTATGATCATCTCAGCCAATACTCCAACTGACAAAGCTGTTACAACCCCTGTTATCATTCCTACTGACACTCCTGCTGCCGAGTTAACTGAGACTCGAGGTAAAAGTATTCTGATTGAGCCTGTCTGGAAGAAGGCTCATTCATGGCTATCCCTGAGACCTCCCGGAAAGAGATGGGGGAAATTCTGAAGATCATAAAAAGAAGTGACTATGAAGCAGTTGAACAACTGGGGCAAACTCCCTCTAAAATTTCCATGCTAGCATTACTACTATGTTCCGAGGCGAATGCAAAAGCCTTGGTAAAATTTCTGAAAACTGCCCATGTACCCCAAGAGACGTCTGCCGATCAATTTCAAGACTGCGTAGCCAGCTTAACTGCAGATAATGGTCTAGGTTTTTCTGATGCTAATTTAACGCCAAGGGGAAGGAAGCATAATGAGGCATTGCATGTCTCAGTTGAATGTAGGGGCATAACCTTGGCTCATGTTTTGGTAGACAATGGCTCATCTCTGAATGTATTGCCTAAGAAATCTCTTGATAGGCTTGGCTGTGAGGGATTGACATTGAAGCCAAGTAACATAGTAGTAAGGGCTTTTGACGGCTCAAAAAGGATGGTACATGGGGAGGTAGACATTCCCATAAAAGTTAGAACACAAACATTTGATTCAACTTTTTATGTAATGGATATCCATCCCTCATATTCCTGCTTGCTAGGCCGACCATGGATTCACAATGTCAGTGTTGTCACTTCTACGTTGCACCAAATGCTGAAATATCTGACTCAAGGGAAAATTATCACTGTTCATGGAGAAGATGAGTATATGATCAGCCATCTCAAATCCTTCAGATATGTGGAATTAGATGGTGAATTTATTGAAACTCCATTTCAACACTTTGAAGAGGTTCCGCAAGATGTGGCAGTAACCAAAGTTGTTCCCAAGACCACAAGGCCTCTACTCAGGATGTCATCTTTGAAGGATGCAAAGGCAGTAATAGAAGAAGATGGGTGCACTATCTGTGGACAACTTCCAGATATCCCATATAAGTCTGACAAGTTTGGCCTGGGTTTCACTACAGGTGCCCAGAAGGCTATACACCGCGCTCGTGTCGGAGGACCACGCCTGAAGATCAGCAACCGCGAGGTCAACGCCGTAGAAGATGATGAAGATAGTTGTGACTTGGAGGACTAGATATTCCCAACTGTCAGTGGAGGGCTCGGCAACTAGGAGGCTAGAGATTTTGTCCCGATCACTTTTATCCCACAGTAATCTGTCTTTACATTTTGCTGGATCTGTAATATTAAAACAATTCGCACTCTTAAAACCTTGTGTCTTACCCGAGGCACAATGGTCCATTTGTAAGGGTTATTATCTCATTTTCATATGACATCAATGAATCATGGATGTTTTCGCATACAAAATTTTGTGCTCATTGTTTTTCTTTTTACATTTTTATTTTCTTTCAAGGATAGTTATACCCTTACACACACTCACACTTATAATGCAGGTATGTATCCATTCGGGATCCCATGAATAACGATACTGCTATGGCCTTTTGTGACTCTGAGAATATAATCTACCAAGCCGAAGACGAAGGTGAGGAAGATTGTGAAGTACCAGGAGAACTTGCCAGACTACTACAACAAGAAGAGAGAACCATTCAGCCTCACGAGGAACCCGTGGATACAATCAACCTAGGTACTGAAGAAGACAAAAAAGAGGTGAAGGTGGGTGCCAATTTTGAATCCAGTATCAAGGAGCGTCTGATTCAGTTGTTACACGATTATGTTGAAGTATTTTCCTAGTCGTATGAAGACATGACGGGACTTGATGCAGATATTGTGGTACATCGTCTGCCTACAAGAGAGGATTGTCCGCCAGTAAAGCAAAAGGTTCACCGCATGAGGCCTGACATGTCAGAAAAGATTAAAGTAGAAGTCATGAAGCAATTCAATGCTGGATTCTTGGCTATCACCTCTTATCCCCAATGGGTTGCCAATGTTGTTCCCGTGCCCAAAAAAGACGGCAAAGTGCGAATGTGTGTGGACTATAGATATTTGAATAGAGAAAGCCCTAAGGATGATTTCCACTCCCTCACATTGATATTCTAGTTGACAATATGGTGCAGCACAAAGTGTTTTCCTTCATGGACAGTTTCTCAGGTTACAACCAAATCAAAATGGCACCTGAGGATATGGAGAAAACAACGTTTGTCACGCAGTGGGGCACTTTCTGCTATAAGGTGATGCCATTCGGACTGAAGAATGCTGAGGCAACCTATCAGCGTGCCATGGTAGCTCTATTTCATGACATGATACATCATGAAATTGAGGTCTATGTAGACGACATGATAGCCATATCTCAAACAGAAGAAGAGTATCTTGATCACTTACAAAAACTGTTTGAGAGACTGAAGAAGTATAAACTGAGGTTGAATCCAAACAAATGCACATTTGGGGTACGGTCCGGTAAACTCCTAGGCTTTTTCGTCAGCAACAAAGGTATCAAGGTCAATCCTGCCAAAGTTAAAGCAATACAAGAGATGCCTGCTCCTCGTACTAAGAAGGAAGTAAGAGGGTTCTTGGGGAGTTTGAACTACATTTCCAGATTCATCTCTCACTTGATAGCTACTTGTGAACTAATCTTTAAGTTGTTGAAGAAAGATCAAGTAGTCAAATGGAATGAAGAGTGCCAAGTTGCTTTTGACAAAATCAAAGAATACATACAAGAGCCTCTTGTGTTGATGCCACCAGTCGAGGGAAGACCATTGATCATGTATCTGACTGTTTTAGAAAACTCAATGGGGTGTGTATTGGGGCAGCATGACGAGTCTGTCCGAAAAGAGCATGCTATTTATTACCTGAGCAAAAAGTTTACCGACTGTGAAACCAGATATTCATTGCTCGAGAAAACTTGCTGCGCTCTGGCATGGGCTGCTCGTCGGCTAAGACAGTATATGCTGACTCATACTACTTTGTTGATATCTAAAATGGATCCGATAAAATACATCTTCGAGAAACCCGCTCTCTCCGGGAGAATAGCGAGAGGGCAGATGATCCTGACAGAATATGACATACAGTATACTACCCAGAAAGCAATAAAGGGCAGGGTATTAGTTGATCACCTTGCTCACCAAGATGTAGAAGACTACCAATCCATGAAGTTCAAATTTCCCGATGAAGACATCATGAAGGTAAATAACTGTGAAGAATTCAGGCCATATGACGTACCTGAACAAGGATCCTGATGGACCCTGTTCTCTGATGGGGCATCCAATGCACTTGGAAATGGTATCGGTGTTATACTCATATCTCCTGAAGGATGTCATACTCCTTTTGCGGCAAGACTCTGCTTCAATTGTACAAACAACATGGCGGAATATGAAGCATGCATCTTTGGTCTCAGAGCTTGCATGGACTTGGGGATCAATTCCTTGGATGTATTCGGAGATTCAGATTTGGTTATCAGTCGGATCAAAGGGTAATAGGACACCAAACACCCTAACCTTATCCCTTATGAAGAACATGTTTTGACATTGCTACAACATTTTGAGAAGATTACCTTCGAGCATTTCCCGCGAGAAGAAAATCAGTTAGCAGACGCTCTAGCCACAATGTCATCTATGTTTAAACTTAATTGGGATAACGAGTCTCCCCAGATCACCATCAAACGAATGGAGGAACTAGTTCACTGTCACGAGATTAATGTTGAAGAAGTAGTGGACCAGCCTTAGTTTCACGAAGTCAAGAAGTATCCTGAGGCTCAAGAATATCCGGAAGAAGCTTCAGTTAACGACAAGAAGTTCTTAAGGAGATTCTCCGCTAAGTTCTTCCTTAGTAATGGCATCCTGTACAAACGCAATCATGACTCTGTGTTACTTCGATGTGTAGATAAGGTTGAAGCTGAAAGGATCATGGCTGATTTGCATGAAGGCACTTTTGGCACCCATTCCAGTGGGCATACGATGGCAAAGAAAATTCTACGGGCAGGCTATTACTGGTCTACCATGGAAGCAGATTGCTATCAACACTCCCGAACCTGCCATACATGCCAGATTTATGCTGACCAGGTGCATGTACCTTCGGTTCCTCTGAATGTCTTGATAGCTCCTTGGCCCTTTGCTATGTGGGGAATAGATATGATTGGGGAAATCAAGCCAACAGCTTCCAATGGACACTGTTTCATCCTAGTGGCCATTGACTATTTTACAAAGTGGGTTGAGGCGGCCTCCTTCGCTTCTGTTACCAAGAATGTTGTTGCCCATTTCATCAAACAAAATCTCATTTGCCGGTACGGTATCCCGGAAAGGATCATCACTGAGAATGGTACAAATCTCAACAAAACTATGATCATCGCCTTGTGCGAGCAATTCAAGATCCAGCATCACAATTCTTCCCCTTATCGACCAAAGATGAATGATGTTGTCGAAGCTGCAAATAAAAACATTAAAAAGGTCATACAGAAAATGACAGTCACATACAAATACTGGCATGAGATGTTACCATTCACTCTCCACGGGTATCATACCACAGCTCGCACATCAACCGGGGCAACACCCTATTCTCTGGTTTACGGCATGGACGTTGTCTTGCCTATTAAGGTTCAGATCCCCTCTCTAAGAACTATGAAGGATGCAGGGCTGAATGAAGAAGATTGGATTCAGACTCGACTTGATCAACTAAACTTGATTGATGAGAAGAGACTTACTGTTGTTTACCATGGTCAAATGTATCAAAAACGGATGATCAAGGCTTTCAACGAGAAGGTCAGACGCCAAGTGTATCAAGTTGGAGATCTGGTGATCAAACGCATCATACTACCACAAGGTGATCCTAGGGGAAAATGGACTCCTACCTATGAAGGACCATTTGTAATCAAAAACATTTTCTCTGGTGGGGCAATGATCTTAACAACCATGGATGGTGACGACCTGCCGCATCCTGCGAACGCGAACATAGTCAAAAGATACTACACAAAAGAGACCCGCTAGTTTGACATACCTAGGAAAAACAAGGGCATCCCGGCGAACCAAAAAGGTTCGGGCAAAAATTAGGGATAAAACACAAATCTATACACCCAGAAAGTTGAAAACCCGGAAGGGAGACTTGGGCAAAAAAGGGTTTCCCGGTGGACTGAAAACCCGAAAGGGCGGTCCAGGCAAAAGTTAGGGAATTAAAGCATATGATTATGTCCCGTTGGATCACCTTACGGAGAACCTTTGGCTTCAACTAACAAATTCAGAGGTTCTGATCAATTCAATCATCTTCGAACGAGGCAACAAATAGACAAGATGCTCGGAGATATAAAGGCTATAGCAGAATGGGACCCACATGGGATTATTGCACATAGCTATCCTTTCTTTGTATCAAAATTTTCATTTTTTACGACAACATTCTCTTACTAGAATGCTTGTCTCATTGTACAAATACTTACTCAAAGTCAATACAAAGATATTCCTTTGAAAGTGCAAAACTATATGTTTTTCTTTACTCTTGTGTTTTGTTCACAAAAACGTCCAATGATTCATTGTTGAACATAATTAACTGTTTAGAAATAAAAATAAAAAAATTACAATTACTAATGGCTTTAAGAGGTAGGGAAATCTCTCTAAGCTATTTCCATAAATCTCCCACAGTTTGCAGTTTAATTCCCAGCGGAACGAGCTTCCAATTATGAATCCCCGATAGAAGTCGTTCATTTTATCAGGATTCCACAACAGGATTTTACAAGTAGTACATGGCATTTCCTTTACAATAGAGTTTATTTCTCTAAGCAGAAATTCATCAACACTTAGACTTCACAACATGAAGACTTATACTCCATATCCTCAGCAGCAGTCAGGGATTTATTTTCCCCAATCCAACAGCAGTACAGAAAACTAGCTCACATACGCATACATTGCATCCATATATCATAAACATTGATAACACTGATGCATTATACTATGCATTTCATCCTCGTCGCCATCGACTACTTCACAAAGTGGGTCGAAGCAGCATCGTTTGCCTCAATTACCAGGAACATTGTAGCCCAGTTTATCAAGCACAACCTTATCTGTCGGTACGGTATCCCTGAAAGGATTATCACTGAAAATGGTACCAACCTCAATAATTCCATGATCACTGAACTCTGTATGCAGTTCAATATTAAGCATTATAACTCTTCTCCATACAGGCCTAAGATGAATGGCGCAGTAGAAGCTGCCAACAAAAATATAAAGAGGATTATGCAAAAGATGGTTGTAACCTATAAAGACTGGAATGAGATGCTAACATTTGCTCTTCATGCATATCATACATCAGCATGAACATCAACTGGGGAAACCCTATTCTCTTTAGTCTATGGCATGGAAGTTGTTCTTCTTGTCGAAGTTCAGATTCCTTCTCTAAGGATTATGAAAGAAGCAGACTTAGGCGAAGAAGAATGGATTCAGACTAGATTAGATCAGTTGAATTTGATTGATGAAAAGAGACTGGATGATGTCTGTCATGGTCAAATATATCAAAAGCGTATGATCAAGGCATTCAACAAAAAGATCAAGCAACGGGTGTACCAGGCTGGCGACTTGGTAATAAAGCGCATCATTCTACCACAAGGAGATCCCAGGGGAAAATGGACTCCCACCTACGAAGGGCCTTTTGTTGTCAAGAGAGTGTTTTCGGGCGGTGCCATGATGTTAACCACTATGGACGGTGAAGATTTCCCGCACCCTGTGAACGCGAACATAGTCAAAAAATACTACGCATAAGAACGACCTGCTAGGTTGACATACCTAGGAAAAAATAAGGGCATCCCGGAGAACCAAAAGGGTTCGAGCAAAATTAGGGATATATACAAAAGATTGTACACTCAACAAGTCGAAAACCCGCAAGGGCGGCTTGGGCAAAAAAGGGTATCCTGGTGGACTGAAAACCCGAAAGGGCGGTCCAAGAAAAAGTTAGGGATTAAAAGCGTACGACTATGTCCCGTTGGATCACTATAGCCAGCTTTATTACGAAGGTCAAAAGTTCAAATGATACAAGATCAATTCAATCAACTTCTTCTGACAGCAAAGGATGAGATGTTTGAAGACACAGGGGCAATAACAGAGTTGGAACCCAATGAGATCACTTCCACATGGCTATATATATTTTATTTCACTTTGTATTCTTTTCATTTCACGACGAATTCCTCTTACTAGGATTTCCGTCTCTTTGTACAAAAACGTCTGTTTATAGGCAAATTATCAATACAAATATACTTTGAAGTGCAAACTTTTTATTTTTTTTATGCAAAAACGTCCAATGACTAAAATTGAAATGAACATATGCATATGAACATGATTAAATGTTAACAATTATATACATAAGAACAGGAATAAACATTTGCTCAAAAATCTAGGAATTGAGATGACACTCAAGTTGTTCATAAATCCCCACAGAATCCCTTTCATAAGGAAATCCCCAGTGTGATACGGTGGGAGAACTGACTAGGGTTTTGCGTTTGTTTTCGCAAATGTTTCGGTTGAGCAAGAGTCGCCACCGACTTTTTATTTTATCCTAAGGAAAGGTTTAAAAAGCACAGCAAAAACCTTTGAGATATTTCATGGGTTCGGGGAGTAGATTATAGAAAGGGAAGGTATTAGCACCCTTTCTATCCATGGTTATCCATGGGCTCTTAGTTACTTGCTTAGATCAACTTGCCTTGATTTTCAATTGTTTGAAATGATGCTTTGTGCGTGGTTTTGAAAATGTTTTAAAAAAGATGCCTTGTCTAGGCTACCCTTGTAACAATTCTTTACTCGAATGTTTTACAAAAGGTGTTTGTCTTTTTGAAAAGATGTTTCAAGGTTTTTTGAAAGTTGTTTTGAAAGTGTAGTGATGTGTGGTTTGAAAAATAGGCAAGTGTTTTTGTTTTGCAAGTTGACAAGTACTTAAGAGCTATCTACCCTAAAGTTCTCAAAGATTTTTGCTATGTTTTAACCCTTTTAACAATTTTGTTCCACCATTGCATTTGGTGGACAATCTTGTGTTAGGATGTGAAAGGGACGGGCGTGGGTCATCGTTTAGACCATAATTGCAATGGTGCCAAGTATCTTTGGCCAATTTTACTTTAAGGGACTTGATCATCTTTTAGGCAACTTTCGAAAGCGTCATCGAGGGACTGTGATCATTTGATTGTTTTGCTTTGCCCAAAGAGACCTAACATACAATATGGCTCATTATTGAAGGCAACAAGTGGAATACCCTAGGGGTGCAAGTGTGATTAGTGTTGTCCATTTTCATGCTTGTTTATCTTGAATTAGGTCAAACTATTCTAGTTAATTGATTTGCATATAAACCCTAATTCTAGCATGGTATATTTAGAAAACTTTAAAGTGCGGAAAATAAAGTTCCTAAGTTATTACAACACAATATATGGGAAGGGGGGGTACAAATGTTCAAATGGGGGTATTTTGACAAGGAATTTAAACCTAGACTATTACATCAAATTGGGATTTATACAAGTTATTTAATATACAATAATTAAACAAGAGGGAATAAATATGCAAGATGCAAAAAATGTTTTTTATATGTATGAAAAAAAAGGTGTCTTTTATATGTCAAATAAACAAAATAAAAAGTATTATTTTTTTGGAGTTTTTATGTATTTAGGGCAAAACCCTAATTTATTAATTAAAGGGTATTAATTGTTTAATATATACAATATTCATTAGTTATGTACAAAATAAAATAAAAATGAAGTATATTTGTCAAAAAGGTATTTTTAATGTTAAATATTAATAAAAATAAAAATGTATATATTTGTATTTTTTAACCTAAATATACTAATAAATATATATGTATTTGTACTATTTATCAAATATATTAAATATATACCAAATAATAATATTTAATATTTATATAAAAAAAGTATATTTTATATAAAATATTTTCAGAAGATAAAATAAAATAAAAATGGAAAATAAAATGTGTTTGCATTATTTTTTAGTATTTTTTAAATAAAAGTATATCTAGGTATTTATGTACAAAACATCTATTTAAACAAATAAATACCTAATAAATATAAAAATGGTGTGAAAAATATTTTTTATATTTTTAATATTATGAGGAAAAATAAATAAGTCATAACAAAAAAGAAATGGTCAAAAAAACATAAAAATAAGCACAATGGGCCAAGGGGGTGCAGAAGTAAACATAGGGTGCAAATAAGAAAAGTGGAACAGGCCCAGCCCAAAGACCAGCTTCTTCAACCTCCAGCCATCTCTGTTTGAAAAAACGCGCGCCTCTTTGCTTCCACAATAAGAACCTGATTCTTTGACTTTTAATGAAAACTTACAACACAAAACATGTAAAGCATCATCTCACGATTTCATACATATAAAGAACATGATCTAACTCTCAGAAATGAGAGAGAATTTCTTCTCCCCCAATTCCTGACCTAAATTTTGTTCAATGTTCAGACTCAAAATTCTCTATGTACACATAACATAAATGAAAACTAATTATATGGGCATGTTCAGGGCCATGAATGTGACATAATTTCTTCACAAACCTAAAGCTAACAATGCCTGGATAGAGAGATATGAGTTCATGAACTTACCTGTTCAGCTTGAATCGTATCTGGCAATGGAGGTGTTTTCAGGACAAGATAAGGATTTGGATAGCTTGCTTGATGTATGAGGATGTTATTCCAATACTTGGTATGCTTTGAAACCTTCTATATCAAGCTGCAGAAGTCAACCTGCAAGAGGAAGAAATAAAAATGGACAAACTGATTAGAGGTGTTACAGTCTACTTCTAATGCTTTGGACAGTTTGTATTGATGGTAGGGAAAGTGTTTGAACTGGTTTTGGCCAAGATGCACGATGGAAATGAACTATGCCACTCAAACTGCAAGGATGCCTTATTTTTGTGCAGTTCAATGGTGATTCTGTGAATGGAGAGGTATTGGAGGTGATAGGCTTGTGTCTCAGGTCAGGATGGAGGTTTAGAATGTGTTTGACAAGTTTGCTTAAGCTGGTTTTTGTTGAGATGAGAGTTGTGTATGGTTATGCTAGCTTTCTTCACACTTAAGCAAGAAATGGAAAGTTGGTGTTTTAGGCTTGTACAGGCCCCTCTAGCATGCTGTATAATCTCTCCTTGATCAGTGGGATTAGTCTAATAACTTGTGCCTCAGAGATTTTCTTTGTACCTTCTTGATTTACAAATTGACATAAAGCACTTCTTTTCAAAAATGGCAAAAATGCTTTATCTAAAAATGGCTTAATCTTCCATGTAATGCTTAAACACATAAAACAAGGCCTTGGCACAATGAGTTAGCATTAAATTATTATGTGCAAATGGGATATAGGACCTGTAATCAAGGAATGCAAGCTGATTTCAAAATGGCCTAGATGTATGAACATGTAACTTGGCCATAAACAAAGTGACTTTTTCCCAACTTGCCAAATTCGATTCTCCCTAACCATGAGGTTGTTTGATGAGTTCTTGGACATTTTGGAAAGCTTGTAATGTGTACTACAATCCATCTTTGAAATGAAAATTGAAATTCCAAGTGGAAGTATGTGAAAAATGGTCTTGAAGTTAGGCAAAAATCCTGCCTAAAATAGGTCAAATTTTCTCTAAGTTAAGAATGGTTTGGTACCCTTGTTCCAAAAATTGTAACTTGAGCTACAAGCTTCTTTTGAGGAAACTTTGTGAATAAAAGTTGTATATTTTGCAATGGACTACAACTTTCATGTTTTGACTTTTGCTTTAATCCAAATGAATCTTGGTGAGAAAGTGGGACAAAGTTAGAAAAAAATTAGGGTTTTTCATAACTTAGAAAAATTCTAAGTTATGAAAAAAAAACTTCATTTCAAACCCTAATTTGCAATTCTTGATTTCTTGATGAACAAGTTTCATGATTTGGCATGTTTTGATGAAAAATGAATCTTGACACTTGACTTTGACCAAAAAGTCAAAGTTTGACTTTTCAGTATACAGTCAAAATTGATCAATTGACTGGGAAATTCAACTATCAATCTTGTGCATTTGGGATCTTTGGAACTTGTTGAGTATGTCAAGACAATTCCATTGGGTCCTTGAGTCCATATGTGAACTTGGTTTGCCATTGGCTAGGTCAAACAGTCAAAAATTACCTTTCTGCAGTCAAAACCCTAAAAATGACCATTTTGCCCTTTTGGTGATCTGATCAAATTTCTTGTGGAATTGTGATCCAAACTTGATAAAATGGTCCATGTGAGTTCATAATGTTGATGTGGATCAATTTTCATGAGGTTTGACTTTCAATTGGCTACAGTTGACTTTTTCCCCAATACAGCTGATTTCTAGGTCAACTGTCTAATTGACTGGGCAAAGATTGGAATCAAGGCCTGAAACTTGATATAGATAAACTTGGGAGTCCAACATGAAGCATGAAAGTCATCTTAGGCATTTTAGGTCAAAACAACTTTGTGCAAACACAAACCCTAATTTGGGTCAATAGTGCAAGGAGAAGTCTTGAGCAGAGGAAACCCTAATTGGATCTTGAGATCTAAGGGTTTTGTGATGAGAAAATGTTGAGAAAAAGGGAGGGCAAATTTTGGGGTACAACAGTTGCCCCTGTTCAATCTTCTTGAATCCTAAGAGTTAGATTGGCAAGTTTGCCTTTCGCGACTCGAGGGTAAAAGGAGTTGGACACTAGATTGCCCCTTAAATTTGCACTCGTCACAGCAATGGATGTGGGAATGGGCTTAGAGATGCCATTTGGAGATGGGCTTAACGATGCCATCGGGAGGAGTGACAGAAACTTGTCGGGGATGGGCTTAAAGATGTCATCTGGAATGAGTATCAGGAAGGTGTCCATGTTTTGGACCATCTCTGAACTGGGGTCTGAATAAGCAATAGATTGACATCCGTATCTGGAGGCATCCGTAAACTGTTTTCAAAAGTTGAGAAGAGTCTGAACAAGCGATAGATTAACATCCGTTGTTGGGAAGAATTTGTAAACTGTTTTCAGAAGTCTTCGAAGAAGAATCTGAACAAGCGATAGGTTAACATCCGTTACTGGAGAACCCGTGAACTGTTTTCAGAAGTCTTGAGGTTGAATAAGTAATAGAGCAGCATCCGTTGTTGGGAAGCGTCCATAAAATGTTTTCAAAAGTTGCATCTGAACAAGCGATAGATTAACATACGTTGTTGGGAAGAATCCATAAACTGTTTTCAGAAGTCTTGAGAAGAAACTGAACAAGCGATAGGTTAACATCCGTTACTTGGAGAACCCGTGAACTATTTTCAGAAATCTTGAAGTTGAATAAGCAATAGAGCAGCATCCGTTATTGGGAAGCGTCTGTAAACTGTTTTCAAAAGTTGCATCTGAACAAGCGATAGATTAACATCCGTTGTTGGGAAGAATCCATAAACTGTTTTCAGAAGTCTTGAGAAGAAACTAAACAAGCGATAGGTTAACATCCGTTACTTGGAGAACCCGTGAACTGTTTTCAGAAGTCTTGAAGTTGAATAGGAACCGGTGTAGGGTTTCCTGATGATGAGCTCGTATAAAACTTCATCTGGATGAATCTGGAATAAGCATCAGAATGTTGCCATGTCTGGGTCACATCTGAACTATTTCTAGAAAGAGTCTCGGAAGATAATGATTTTTTGTCTGTTGACTGATCTTACCTGAAAAGGTAAAGAGTTAGTTGTATGCAATGTCATGATGCATGATGCGATGTATGTTATATGAATGTAAATGAATGCGCATGTAAGCTGGAGAGCTGTCTTGTGGAGGATAGATGAATCCGAGATGGCTGAAGATAAAAGCATCTTGACTGCTGCCGGGAAGAAGAAAAATTCTTGGCTGTTGCTGGGGAATAAGGAGCTTGGGTTGTATACCAATCTTCTGGGGAATTCCTGTCTTGAGGAGATCTTCACTGGAGAATCTTCGAATATACAATGAGGAACTGAAAACTGAAAGTCTTTAGATTTTCCTGGGGAATACCAGACCTTCAAACATCGAGGGGCCTTAGAACCACTTGTGGGGACTTGGAATTTCCTTGGTGACTTGCAGGGTAAGAGAATTTTTGATGATTTCTACTGGGGATCTTAGAACCTGGTGGACTCATGCTGGGGAGGTAAGACTGAGAATCTCTAGTCTAGTGAGAAGCATCTCTGTGGGGAGAAGGTTCACTAGTCTGGCTCCGATGGGGATCGATAGCCTGAAGTTTTAGCTCTGCTGGGGATCGATAGCCTGAAGTTTTAGCTCTGCTGGGGATACTGAAACTTAATTCTGAGGGGAATTGAGTTCTGGAGGATTCTCTGGCTGGAAAAATCAGTTTTTTGAGAGAGCTTTCGCTGATGAGGATTCTGAAGTCTGACTCTGTTTAGGGAATTAAGTTCTGACTGAGGAATGTGGATTTCAAATCTGCTCGGGATTTCCTTTGAAAGGGTATCAAGATATCCAACTGCACCTTCAACCTATCAGTAATCCTCTTTCTTGATTCATAAGGAAATGATTATGTTCAAATGCATATGCCTATTTAACAAAACATTGGACGTTTCTCAAAATAAAACAATTAGTGCAAGAGAAAAGAAAAAGGAAACGACACAAATTTCTGGGAAAAGTATTTGTATTAACTTTCTATGAGTATATTTGTACAAAGGAGACAATCATCCTAGTAAGAGGATTTCGTCGTAAATATTGAAAGATTTATATAAAAGAAAGATGGCTATGTGAAATAATTCCATGGGATTCCATTCCGTTATAGCCTTCACAACTCTAAATATATGTCCATTCAATGCTTCGTCTGCCGATGACTGGATTGATCAGAAGCCTGGAACTGGTTGATGAAGAGATTGTCTTTGAAGTGATCCGACGAGACATAGTCATACGCTTTAATTCCTTAACTTTTGCCTGAATCGCCCTTTCGGGTTTTCGATCCACCGGGAAACCCCTTTTTGCCCAAGCCGCCCTTTCGGGTTTTCAACTTGTCGGGTGTACAGATTTTTTTGTTTTTATCCCTAATTTTTGCCTGAACCGCCCTTTCGGGTTTTCGGTTCACCGGGATGCCCATTTTTGCCCAAGCCGCCCTTTCGGGTTTTCGACTTGTCGGGTTATTTTATGCGTAGTATCTTTTGACTATGTCTGCGTTCGCAGGGTGCGGTAAATCGTCGCCGTCCATGGTGGTCAGAATCATTGCACCACCAGAAAATATGCTCTTGATCACAAATGGTCCTTCATATGTAGGAGTCCATTTGCCCCTGGGATCACTTTGCGGCAAGATAATCCACTTGATTACGAGATCTCCGACTTGATACACTTGACGTCTGACTTTCTTATTGAAGGCCTTGATCATCCGTTTTTGATACGTCTGACCATGGCATATAGCAGCGAGTCGCTTCTCGTCGATCAAATTGAGTTGATCAAGTCGGGTCTGAATCCAATCATCTTCATTCAAACCTGTGTCCTTCATAATCCTTAGAGAAGGAATCTGAACCTCCATAGGCAGGACAGCTTCCATGCCATATACCAAAGAGAATGGGGTTGCCCCGGTTGAAGTATGTGCCGTCGTACGGTATCCATGTAGAGCAAACGGTAACATCTCATGCCAGTCTTTGTAAGTGACTGTCATTTTCTTAATGATCTTCTTAATGTTTTTGTTCGCAGCTTCAACAGCACCGTTCATCTTCGGCCGATAGGGAGATGAATTGTGATGATAAATCTTGAACTGTTCGCACAATGCGGTGATCATCGTGTTATTCAGATTTGTACCGTTGTCTGTGATGATCCTGTCTGGAACACCATACCGGCATATGAGATTTTGCTTGATGAAGCGGGCAACCACATTTTTCGTAATAGAGGCGAAGGAAGCTGCTTCAACCCATTTGGTGAAATAGTCAATGGCAACCAGGATGAAACGATGTTCGTTGGATGCCGTGGGCTTGATCTCTCCAATCATGTCAATGCCCCACATTGCAAACGGCCATGGAGCTGTCAAAACGTTGAGAGGAACTGGAGGGATATGGACCTTGTCAGCGTAGACTTGACATTTGTGGCAAGTACGGGAATGTTGATGGCAGTCAGCTTCCATGGTAGACCAGTAATAGCCTGCCCTTAGGATCTTCTTAGCCATTGTATGCCCGCTCAAGTGAGTGCCAAATGTGCCGCTGTGTATCTCAGTCATGATCAACTCTACTTCAGCTTTGTCTATGCATCGGAGTAATACACAATCATGGCTTCGTTTGTAAAGGATGTCGTTGCTCAGGAAGAATTTGGCAGCAAATTTCCTTAAGAACTTCTTGTCATTTACGGAAGCTCCTTCGGGATAATCTCTAGTCTGGAGATACCTTTTGATTTCATGGAACCAGGGTTGTTCCACTACTTCTTCGGTATTAATCTCGTGACAATGTGCAGGTTCATCCATTCGCTTGATGGTGATTTGGGGAGCCTCATTATCCCAGTTGAGTTTAAACATGGAGGACATTGTAGCTAGAGCATCTGCTAGCTGATTCTCTTCTCGCGGGAAATGCTCGAAGGTAATTTGCCCGAAATGAGGCAACAATGTCAAGACATGTTCTTTGTATGGGATAAGATTAGGATGCTTGGTATCCCACTCTCCTTTGATTTGACTGATAACCAAAGCCGAGTCCCCAAATATGATTAAAGATTTGATCCCCAAGTCTATAGCAGCCTTGAGACCAAAGATGCAAGCTTCATACTCAGCCATGTTGTTTGTGCAGCTGAAGCAAAGTCGGGCCGTGAAAGGTGTGTGACAACCTTCCGAGGAAATGAGTACCGCACCGATACCGTTTCCAAGTGCATTTGAAGCACCATCAAAGTACAGGGTCCATCGGGATCCCTTTTCGGGTCCGTCATACGGTCTGTTACTTTCAATGTTGTCCAAATTCAAGATGTCCTCGTCTGGGAAGTCAAATCTCATGGGTCGATAATCATCGATAGCTTGATGAGCCAGATGGTCAGCTAGTACACTCCCTTTTATAGCTTTTTGGGTGGTGTATTGGATGTCATACTCAGTTAGGATCATTTGCCATCTGGCTATTCTTTCGGATAAAGCAGGCTTCTCGAAGATATACTTGATAGGATCCATTTTAGAAATCAACAAGGTAGTATGAGTCAACATATACTGCCTTAGTCGGCGAGCTGCCCATACCAAAGCGCAGCAAGTTTTCTCGAGCAGTGAGTAGCGAGTCTCACAGTCGGTAAACTTTTTGCTAAGGTAATAAATAGCATGCTCTTTTCGACCAGACTCGTCATGCTGGCCCAAAACACACCCCATTGAGTTATCCAAGACGGTCAGATACATGATCAATGGTCTTCCTTCGACGGGTGGCATCAGAATAGGAGGTTCTAGCAAATACTCCTTGATCTTATCAAAATCAGCTTGGCAATCATCGTTCCATTCGACTACCTGATCTTTCTTTAAGAGTTTGAAAATTGGATCACAGGTAGAAGTCATATGAGAGATGAATCTGGCAATATAGTTCAAGCGCCCCAAGAACCCTCTAACCTCCTTTTCAGTACGGGGAGCAGGCATCTCTTGTATTGCTTTTACTTTTGCTGGATCGACTTCAATGCCTTTGTTGCTTATAATGAATCCTAGAAGTTTACCAGACCTAACTCCAAAAGTGCACTTACTTGGATTCAGCCTGAGTTTGTATTCTTTCAACCTGGCAAACAACTTTTCTAGATGTTCAAGGTGCTCCTCCTCTGTTTGTGACCGAGCTATCATATCGTCTACGTAAACTTCAATCTCATGATGTATCATATCATTAAACAAAGCTACCATGGCGCGTTGATAAGTTGCCCCTGCGTTCTTCAGCCCGAACGGCATCACCTTGTAACAGAAAGTGCCCCATTGTGTGACAAAAGTTGTTTTCTCCATATCCTCGGGGGCCATTTTGATTTGATTGTAGCCCGAGAATCCATCCATGAAGGAAAACACTTTGTGCTGAGCTGTATTGTCGATTAAAATGTCAATGTGTGGTAGCGGAAAATCATCTTTGGGGCTGGCCCTATTTAAATCCCGGTAGTCCACACACATCCTGACTTTGCCATCTTTTTTAGGTACTGGCACGATGTTAGCGACCCACTGAGGATAGGACGTAACAGCCAGAAAGCCAGCGTCGAATTGCTTCATCACTTCTGCTTTGATATTTTCAGACATGTCAGGCCTCATTCGGTGGACTTTTTGCTTGATCGGTGGACAATCCTCTCTTGTGGGGAGACGGTGAACCACGATGTCTGTGTCTAAACCCGGCATGTCTTCATAAGACCAAGCGAAGATTTCAACATACTCATTTAACAACTGTATCAGGCGCTCCTTGACACTTGGTTCCAAATTGGCACCCACTTGTACCTCCTTCCGGTCTTCCTCGGTTCCTAAGTTGACAGTTTCCAATGACTCTTCGTGAGGTAAGATGGCCCTTTCCTCTTGCTGTAGAAGTCTGGCTAGTTCCCCTGGTACTTCATAACCTTCGTCATCTTCATACTCGGCTTGATTGACCAGATCTTCAGAGTTATTGAAGGATGTAGCAGAATAGTCACCCATGGAATCCAGAGTGGATGGGTACCTGCATTTGTGAGTGTGGGTGTGTGTAAGGGATAGCCATCCTTAAACAAAAATGCAAAAGGAAAGAAAATGACCACATCAGTTTATCAAATGAAAAACGTCCAATGAATCATTAAACATGGCATATGGATATGAAAATAATCAAAACCCTTACAAATGGACCTACATGCCCCGGGCAAGGCATGAGGTAGAAAGATAGTGTACGGATTGTTCGAAAATAAATATTACAGACCAAAAGGAAATGTTTGACAGATAAATTACTGATGAATAAAAGTGATGAGGACAAAGTCTTTTGCCTCCCAGTTGCATAATCCTCCTTTGATAGTTGGGTAAATCCACTCTTCGATGTTGTCCTCTTCGTCCTCACCCTCAAAAGTGTTGATCCCGTAAGGATAAATCTTGATTGGCGCTCTTTCAATATTTGAACGGCGCATAGCTTTCTGTCCCGCCGTGGTGAATCCTAATCCAAATTTTTCTGTTTTATGTGGAATATCAGGCAACTGCCCCCATGCTGAATTCTTTCCCTCCTTTATTGTGGCCTTCGCGTCTTCCAGAGATGCCATCCTGGCCATCTGCTTTGGTACTTCAGCTACCAACTTTGCTACTGTTATTTCAGGAGGGACTTCTTCGAAATGCTGGAATGGTGTCTCAATGAACTCACCCTCTACCTCCATATACCGAAAGGAGTTCAGGTGGCTGATCATATATTCCTCTTCACCATGGACGGTTATGATCTTTCCCTTGACAGGATACTTCAACATTTGATGTAAGGAAGAGGTGACAGCCCCGGCATTGTGTATCCAAGGCCTACCCAACAAGCAAGAGTATGAAGGACGGATGTTCATCACATAGAAAGTAGATTTAAACACCTCAGTGCCCACCTTGATGGGAATATCAACCTCCCCATGGACCATCCTCTTCGAACCATCGAAAGCTCTGACAACAATATCACTCGGCTTCAGCTCTAACCCTTCACAATCTAGTCGGTCCAAAGCTTTCTTAGGCAGTACATTCAGCGACGAACCAGTGTCGACCAAGACATGTGCGAGAGTAGTTCCTCGGCACTCGACTGAAATGTGCAAAGCATCATTGTGGTTTCTACCTTTAGGAGTTAGGTCGGCATCAGAGAAACCTAATCCATTGTCCGCAGTAAGGCTGGCCACGCAATTTTGGAATTGATCTGCAGAGGTTTCCTGGGGCACATGGGCTGCCTTTAGGAATTTTATCAAAGCTTTGGCGTGCGCTTCTGAGCAAAGTAGTAGTGCCAACATGGAGATCTTTGAGGGGGTTTGCCCCAGTTGTTCTACCACATCGTAATCACTCCTTTTGATTATCTTCAAGATCTCTTCCATTTCTTTCTTGGAGGTTTCCGGGATAACCAAGGGTTGAGCCCTCGTCCTGACGAGCTCAACTTGGGTTCCCTTACCTTTATCAGCAGCGGTAGGAGGGACAATGCTAGGAGCAATAACATATTCGATCAATGGGGTTCTAGCAGAGAGTTTTATTGGTGCAGGAATAACCTTGTCAGCAGATGAGGGTCCAAAGATTGCTCTTGGAGGGGCAATCTCTGGAGAAAATATTCTCCCGCTCCGGGTGATTTTGCTCGTGCCTGCAATGTTTCCAATGTTGGCTTCTTCTTCATCCGAACTTTCTTTAGTTATTTCAATTTGTTTAATACCATGGTAGTAGACGTCACCGCCGTAGTTCCATGGTATTGACCTCTCAGAAACGTAGGGGACAGGTCCTGGCATTGTTATCTTCAAAGGAACAGACTTCGTAGCTGGTGTAATCTTAACAGGCTTTCTGACGGCCTTGGAAAGATTGGCGTGAATGGTTATAATTGAGACATCTTCAGTATGGGTTGGAATAGAAGAAACTTTTTCAAACAAAATTTGTCGACTGTCCATTAGGCCTTGGATGCCTTTCTTCAGTAATGGACAATCAAACGGCAGAGAGTAAAAGCAGTAGCAATCTTCTTTACATCCCGGGAAAATCCCGGCCTTTAATAGATTCAACTTGATGGTTAGTAATGGAGTTATCAGATCATTGACATCAGCAACATACAAATCTTCTTCAATGGCATTGACATTTCGGCCGTGCTTCGGCATTGGAGCAGATATCACGTTCGGCTTCTCTGGAGCGTCGAACTCCACCTCCTTCGCCTCTATCAGGTCTTGGATTTTATGATTGAGTGCCCAACAATCGTTGGTGTCGTGCCCGACACTGTCATAATGGTAGGCGCATTTAGCATTAGGATGATAATGCGGAGAGGACGTATTCACATTTTTTGGTGCCTCTTTGATAGTGGCGAGATTAAACTTTAACAGATGGGGAAGCACTTGCGCTGGCGTCATATTAATGCGGGTGAACTGTCGTTGTGGCCGTTCCACCCGTTGTTGATTTGGTCTGGACTGGTTATAGCGAGGCTGCTCACTTGAAGGGTTTTGAATCATTACGGCCCCCACAGTTGGCTGACGTTCAGTCTTCCCTGTTCTTCTCTGAGAGTATACCATAGTCGTTTCCTTCTTGAAAGGCTTCTTCTCAACACTTGCAGTGGCACCCTTCTGAATCTTCCCTGACTTGATGCCAGCTTCTATTCTCTCACCTGTTAAGATTAAATCGGTAAACCCCGCGGAAGAGTTACCAATTAGATGGTTGAAAAATGGACCAGACAGGGTCCCTAGAAACATGTCAACAAGTTCACGGTCGGTTAAAGGAGGCTGCACCCTGCCAGCCAAATCCCTCCATTTTTGTGCATATTCTTTGAATCCTTCGCCTGTTCCCAATGACATACCCTGAAGTTGGGTACGCGTGGGAGCAAGGTCAGAATTATACTGATATTGTTTGTAAAAGGCGGTGGCCAAGTCTTCCCAGTTTCGGACACTGGTTCCCTCTAGCTGATAGAACCACTCCAGTTGAGCCCCAGAAAGGCTGTCTTGAAAGAAATGGATCCAAAGGTTCTTATCTGCCGTATAAGGTTGGATCTTCCTTACGTAGGACCTGAGATGCATTTTTGGATAGGACAGCCCGTCATACCTCACAAAAACTGGCACTTTGAACTTTGGGGGAATCACAATCCCGACAACTAAACCCAAGTCTTCAAAATCCAAACCCGGCACTCTCTGTAGCTCCATGGCTGCCAACCTGTCTTCTAAACCTTTGTATTTATCATCAGTCAGAGGGTATTGTTGATCAGAATAGTCTTCATCCTCTTCAGCCTCCTCTTCTTCCATATCGGACTCGGAAGGTACCGCAGCCGCACCCCTTTTACTGGTTCCTTCCTCAGAAGTAGGAGGAAATTCAAGCACTCTTCTGGCTTCTCCTTCAAATCTTATCCCTAAAGTAGCCACCCCGAGTCTCTTTTTCTTCTTTTTCACTGGGTCTTTATTCCCCAGCAAGGTCTTTAGATCCTCCTGACCCTTAGCCAAGGTCATCAGGAGTTGCTGAAACTGTGCATTTTGAGCCTGTAGGTCCTTGACTGTTTGCTCGAGATCCATCCTACTGAAATAAACAGCAGACAGATAAGGAAACCTGGCGTGAGACCTGCTTATGCACATGATGAATGGTATGCTTATGTATGCAATGCATTCAAGGATTTAGAATATACAAAATTGTTGCAAACAAAAGAGAACGCACGTCATATTAATAAGAAGAAATTTGTCAGTACATAAATGCCCCATGGGCCAAATATTACAAAAACTTCTCAAGGTAAAAAGACGTTGCGCATCCTCTTTGGCGCGATGTAGGTGTTGAGAGTCTCTTCCTCATGGAGTCGGCGGGTAAGCTCTAGAACCTTCTTCTCGCTGGCGTAGAAGCTGGCTTCAAAAGTGTTATGTTCCTCCTTGAGTTGAATCCAACTCTTTTGCATTTCCTCCCACGATGTAGGCATGTCAGGATATAGGATGGTGTAGGGAACCTCTCCTTCCTTGACGGGCTCTTTAATCACAGGGAGAACATGAGGATAAGGCATCATTAGACTCTGGGCTCGGGCTCGTACCCACTTGAGATAAGGCTCAAGAGGGATGGGGTTCTTGTGCCCCAGTGTCTTGCTATCAACCTTGTTGGGCATCCTCCAAGCTCTAATGAATCTTTGGCGAAGTCCTTGCTCATCGTTGTTGAAGTCAAAAACTAGGTCAGGAATCAACATGTCGTGAGGGCCATCCCTCCGTGCATATCCAAATTGCCTCAAAGCTAGGCAAGGGTTGTAGGTAATGCCCCCTCTAATGCCAAGCAATGGAACATTAGGGAACTCTCCACAACGATCGACGATGATGACATTTTCTCTGGACCGAGAACACCAATGTACATCAGAGTGAGTAAGAGTCATCAACCGTTGGGACCACCTTGAGCCTTGGTCATTCTTCAAGACAGATTGTGGAAGGTGCGAAATAAACCACCTTGCAAGGAGAGGAGTACATCACATGAGAACACCCCTCTTTCTCATTGTTCGTGTGTAAAATGAGTGAAGAATATCCCCAAGCAATGTTGGTATTGGATTTCTGGATAAGAAGATCTTGACGGCATTGACATCTACCAGCTGGTCAGGATTTGGGAACAAGACCAACCCATAGATAAGGAGTGCCACAATTTCTTCAAAGGCTTGTAGGTCCAATGAATTCCAACATTCTTGTGCCTTCTCAAACAAGAATTTTGCTAAGAATCCTTTGACGCCGCTTCTGGTTTCCCAATGCCCCTTGATGTCAGATGGTTGTAGATGTAATGCTCAAGCAACATCTTCCGGCTTTGGTTCCTTTTCCGTACCGTTGAAGGGTAGTTGATTAAGGATAGGGATTCTTAGGAGTTGAAAAAACTCCTCCAAAGTGGGCACCAACTGGTAATCGGGGAAAGTGAAGCAGTGATGAAGAGGGTCAAAGAACTGGAATAGCACTTTCAACATGTCCTCTTTAATGTTGGTGTTGACTAAGCTGAGCAGTCTACCATGTCTTTCACTGAAGGGCGAGCTTTCCGGAATCCTTGATGTGAGCTCCTTGAGTTGAGGAGGGATTCTCACAAGGTTGACTTGGATGGTTTTTCTTCGAAGAATTTCCATGACCTACAAAACAAGAACAAAGATGAAGATCTAAACCCTTGAAATGGTTAGTGAATGCATATGATGCTTTATGATGTTCATGATGTATGCACAAAACATATGTACAAGCAATTCACACCAAACCCTAGTTTCAGGCTTGCATGAGGTTTCATAGGTAAGTACCCTCTTGAGTGTAGTTGGCTTAAAAACCTGTCCTATAAATAGTAACCGGGTTCTAAGGAGCTCAATATCATTGGATTGTTTTCATCGTTCATGGTTTTGGTTTAGCCACTTAACTAGCGACCAAAATATTCCAAGAAAACAACCCTCAATGAGTGTAGTATCGAGTATCTACCAACTTCGGACTGCACCAAAGCCGGTCATCTCACTACCCCTAATAAAAGGCCAAGATGGTCAAGTAAGGTTCTAGGTCATTAGTGCTTAGTGACATCACTCAGCGGCCCCGTACTCTCCTTGATTGAACTCAAGGGTTACCGGTACTCACAAATATGTCGCACTAATATAGCTATTGCTTCGACCGTGTCGGTATACCCCGCACAGTTTCCACAACGTATTGCTATCTATGAATGTTTCCCAAAATCTGGGTGTAGGATTGCAAACCCAAACAAGAGAGCCAAGATATAAAGCAATCAAATCAAACAATTAGTCATGCAAGAGGGTGATCTAAGCCCTAAGGTTACTCCACTTTTAAATTTCTCCCCAGCAGAGTCGCCAGTTCTGTGATACGGTGGGAGAACTGACTAGGGTTTTGCGTTTGTTTTCGCAAATGTTTCAGTTGAGCAAGAGTCGCCACCGACTTTTTATTTTATCCTAAGGAAAGGTTTAAAAAGCACAGCAAAAACCTTTAAGATATTTCATGGGTTCGGGGAGTAGATTATAGAAAGGGAAGGTATTAGCACCCTTTCTATCCATGGTTATCCATGGGCTCTTAGTTACTTGCTTAGATCAACTTGCCTTGATTTTCAATTGTTTGAAATGGTGCTTTGTGCGTGGTTTTGAAAATGTTTTGAAAAAGATGCCTTGTCTAGGCTACCCTTGTAACAATTCTTTACTCGAATGTTTTACAAAAGGTGTTTGTCTTTTTGAAAAGATGTTTCAAGGTTTTTTGAAAGTTGTTTTGAAAGTGTAGTGATGTGTGGTTTGAAAAATAGGCAAGTGTTTTTGTTTTGCAAGTTGACAAGTACTTAAGAGCTATCTACCCTAAAGTTCTCAAAGATTTTTGCTATGTTTTAACCCTTTTAACAATTTTGTTCCACCATTGCATTTGGTGGACAATCTTGTGTTAGGATGTGAAAGGGACGGGCGCGGGTCATCGTTTAGACCATAATTGCAATGGTGCCAAGTATCTTTGGGCAATTTTCCTTTAAGGGACTTGATCATCTTTTAGGAAACTTTCGAAAGCGTCATCGAGGGACTATGATCATTTGATTGTTTTGCTTTGCCCAAAGAGACCTAACATGCAATATGGCCCATTATTGAAGGCAACAAGTGGAATACCCTAGGGGTGCAAGTGTGATTAGTGTTGTCCATTTTCATGCTTGTTTATCTTGAATTAGGTCAAACTATTCTAGTTAATTGATTTGCATATAAACCCTAATTCTAGCATGGTATATTTAGAAAACTTTAAAGTGCGGAAAATAAAGTTCCTAAGTTATTACAACACAATATATGGGAAGGGGGGTACAAATGTTCAAATGGGGGTATTTTGACAAGGAATTTAAACCTAGACTATTACATCAAATTGGGATTTATACAAGTTATTTAATATACAATAATTAAACAAGAGGGAATAAATATGCAAGATGCAAAAAATGTTTTTTATATGTATGAAAAAAAAGGTGTTTTTTATATGTCAAATAAACAAAATAAAAAGTATTATTTTTTTGGAGTTTTTATGTATTTAGGGCAAAACCCTAATTTATTAATTAAAGGGTATTAATTGTTTAATATATACAATATTCATTAGTTATGTACAAAATAAAATAAAAATGAAGTATATTTGTCAAAAAGGTATTTTTAATGTTAAATATTAATAAAAATAAAAATGTATATATTTGTATTTTTTAACCTAAATATACTAATAAATATATATGTATTTGTACTATTTATCAAATATATTAAATATATACAAAATAATAATATTTAATATTTATATAAAAAAAGTATATTTTATATAAAATATTTTCAGAAGATAAAATAAAATAAAAATGGAAAATAAAATGTGTTTGCATTATTTTTTAGTATTTTTTAAATAAAAGTATATCTAGGTATTTATGTACAAAACATCTATTTAAACAAATAAATACCTAATAAATATAAAAATGGTGTGAAAAATATTTTTTATATTTTTAATATTATAAGGAAAAATAAATAAGTCATAACAAAAAAGAAAAGGTCAAAAAAACATAAAAATAAGCACAATGGGCCAAGGGGGTGCATAAGTAAACATAGGGTGCAAATAAGAAAAGTGGAACAGGCCCAGCCCAAAGACCAGCTTCTTCAACCTCCAGCCATCTCTGTTTGAAAAAACGCGCGCCTCTTTGCTTCCACAACAAGAACCTGATTCTTTGACTTTTAATGAAAACTTACAACACAAAACATGTAAAGCATCATCTCACGATTTCATACATATAAAGAACATGATCTAACTCTCAGAAATGAGAGAGAATTTCTTCTCCCCCAATTCCTGACCTAAATTTTGTTCAATGTTCAGACTCAAAATTCTCTATGTACACATAACATAAATGAAAACTAATTATATGGGCATGTTTAGGGCCATGAATGTGACATAATTTCTTCACAAACCTAAAGCTAACAATGCCTGGATAGAGAGATACGAGTTCATGAACTTACCTGTTCAGCTTGAATCGTATCTGGCAATGGAGGTGTTTTCAGGACAAGATAAGGATTTGGATAGCTTGCTTGATGTATGAGGATGCTATTCCAATACTTGGTATGCTTTGAAACCTTCTATATCAAGTTGCAGAAGTCAACCTGCAAGAGGAAGAAATAAAAATGGCCAAACTGATTAGAGGTGTTACAGTCTACTTCTAATGCTTTGGACAGTTTGTATTGATGGTAGGGAAAGTGTTTGAACTGGTTTTGGCCAAGATGCACGATGGAAATGAACTATGCCACTCAAACTGCAGGGATGCCCTGTTTTTGTGCAGTTCAATGGTGATTCTGTGAATGGAGAGGTATTGGAGGTGATAGGCCTGTGTCTCAGGTCAGGATGGAGGTTTAGAATGTGTTTGACAAGTTTGCTTAAGCTGGTTTTTGCTGAGATGAGAGTTGTGTATGGTTATGCTAGCTTTCTTCACACTTAAGCAAGAAATGGCAAGTTGGTGTTTTAGGCTTGTACAGGCCCCTCTAGCATGCTGCATAATCTCTCCTTGATCAGTGGGATTAGTCTAATAACTTGTGCCTCAGAGATTTTCTTTGTACCTTCTTGATTTACAAATTGACATAAAGCACTTCTTTTCAAAAATGGCAAAAATGCTTTATCTAAAAATGGCTTAATCTTCCATGTAATGCTTAAACACATAAAACAAGGCCTTGGCACAATGAGTTAGCATTAAATTATTATGTACAAATGGAATATAGGACCTGCAATCAAGGAATGCAAGCTGATTTCAAAATGTCCTAGATGTATGAACATGTAACTTGGCCATAAACAAAGTGACTTTTTCCCAACTTGCCAAATTCGATTCTCCCTAACCATGAGGTTGTTTGATGAGTTCTTGGACATTTTGGAAAGCTTGGAATGTGTACTACAATCCATATTTGAAATGCAAATTGAAATTCCAAGTGGAAGTATGTGAAAAATGGTCTTGAAGTTAGGCAAAAATCCTGCCTAAAATAGGTCAAATTTTCTCTAAGTTAAGAAAGGTTTGGTACCCTTGTTCCAAAAATTGTAACTTGAGCTACAAGCTTCTTTTGAGGAATCTTTGTGAATAAAAGTTGTATATTTTGCAATGGACTACAACTTTCATGTTTTGACTTTTTCTTGAATCCAAATGAATCTTGGTGAGAAAGTGGGACAAAGTTAGAAAAAAATTAGGGTTTTTCATAACTTAGAAAAATTCTAAGTTATGAAAAAAACTTCATTTCAAACCCTAATTTGCAATTCTTGATTTCTTGATGAACAAGTTTCATGATTTGGCATGTTTTGATGAAAAATGAATCTTGACACTTGACTTTGACCAAAAAGTCAAAGTTTGACTTTTCAGTATACAGTCAAAATTGATCAATTGACTGGGAAATTCAACTATCAATCTTGTGCATTTGGGATCTTTGGAACTTGTTGAGTATGTCAAGACAATTCCATTTGGTCCTTGAGTCCATATGTGAACTTGGTTTGCCATTGGCTAGGTCAAACAGTCAAAAATTGCCTTTGTGCAGTCAAAACCCTAAAAATGACCATTTTGCCCTTTTGGTGATCTGATCAAATTTCTTGTGGAATTGTGATCCAAACTTGATCAAATGGTCCATGTGAGTTCATAATGTTGATGTGGATCAATTTTCATGAGGTTTGACTTTCAATTGGCTACAGTTGACTTTTTCCCCAATACAGCTGATTTCTAGGTCAACTGTCTAATTGACTGGGCAAAGATTGGAATCAAGGCCTGAAACTTGATATAGATAAACTTGGGAGTCCAACATGAAGCATGAAAGTCATCTTAGGCATTTTAGGTCAAAACAACTTTGTGCAAACACAAACCCTAATTTGGGTCAACAGTGCAAGGAGAAGTCTTGAGCAGAGGAAACCCTAACTGGATCTTGAGCTCTAAGGGTTTTGTGATGAGAAAATGTTGAGAAAAAGGGAGGGAAAATTTTGGGGTACAACACCCAGTAAAGTCACCAGAGCCACATCTATGATATTATCCCCCACAGAGTAAATTCATACACAATTTTCTTTCAGAGTTACATTTCGTACATCTCCCAGAAATTCTCTTCCCCAGCTGAGTTTGGTCTTCCAGAACTAAAAGAGAAACCTTGCAAAGCTCTTCCCCCAGAAGAATTTATTTCCCCAATGAAATATCCAGAATATCTTCCTCAACAGGGTTTATTTCCCTAACAAAATATAATTTTCCCAGCTTGAGTTTATTCCTCATACTACTACACATCACTGACATAATTCTTCTTCTCCAGTAGAGTTGATACTGTCCCCAGAGAGTTGATATAAAACCTAGAGCCCAAACAGAATACCTATTAACTTTACTCTCTCCAGACAAATAGAATGTTTAATCATCTCTTTTATCCCCAGTCAGGGTATATGAGAATTAAATTTCCCAGTAGACAACAAACGACTAAGGTTCCTGAACTCTATTCCCCAAGCAGAAATCAACATCCGCTGCAGATTTTCCTCAAACAGCAAACAGGAATCCCCAGCGGAAGTATTCTAGACAAAGTTGAAGATATACATACTCTTCATCCACAATAATAGTCAGGGATTTATTTTCCCAGACAAAGATACATTGCAATAACATTCATACATCATGACATATGCATACAGCATAATCTCATTTATTTTGAGAACATCATTAAGCAATGCATTTCATATATCATGATATTGCATACAACTAACTCTTTACCTTTTCAGGAAAGATCAATCAACAGATGAATATCATCAACGATCTACACAATTAGACAAATTTCTCCAGAGACTAAAATCTGACAAGTAGTTCCATCAAAGACTTGCTCCAGGGAGC
The DNA here is from genome assembly GCA_948472305.1 of Vicia faba. Taxonomy (NCBI): domain Eukaryota; kingdom Viridiplantae; phylum Streptophyta; class Magnoliopsida; order Fabales; family Fabaceae; genus Vicia; species Vicia faba. The sequence goes on along the minus strand of OX451736.1, from coordinate 1,673,047,322 downwards.
AATTTTGAAGGATATCTCTCAGATGAAATCGTCATAGATTCCTTCATTACCTGTTGAAGTAGTAGTCGTCATAGATTCCTTCATAACCTGTTGAATTAGTAGTCATCACAGATTCCTTCATTACCTATTGAAGTAGTAGTTGTCGTAGATTCCTTCATTACCTGTTGAAGTAGTAGTCGTCACAAATTCCTTCGTTACCTGTGGAAGTAGTAGTCGTCATATATTCCTTCATTACCTGTTGAAGTAGTAGTCTCCACAAATTTCTTCATTACCTGTTGAAGTATTAGTCATCACAGATTCCTTCATTACTTGTGGAAGTAGTATTCATCACAGATTCCTTCATTACTTGTTGAAGTAGTAGTCGTCATAGATTCCTTCATTACCTGTTGAAGTAGTAGTCGTCACATATTCCTTCATTACCTGTTGAAGTAGTAGTCGTCATAGATTTCTTTATTACCTATAAAAGTAGTAGTCGTCACAGATTCCTTCATTACATGTGGAAGTAGTAGTCATCACAGATTCCTTCATTACATGTTGAAGTAGTAGTCGTCATAGATTCCTTCATTACCTGTTGAAGTAGTAGTCGTCACAAATTCCTTCATTACCTGTTGAAGTAGTAGTCGTCATAGATTCCTTCATTACCTATTGAAGTAGTAGTCATCATAGATTCCTTCATTACCTATAGAAGTAGTAGTTTTTATAGATTCCTTCATTACCTGTAGAAGTAATAGTCGTCATAGATTCCTTCACTACCTGTCGAAGTAGTAGTCGGGTGTAGACTCTTTTCTGAATACGTCTCTTAATGATTAAGTCAAGCACTAGACTTACCCAACAGTCATTCTGGATGGCATCTATAAGCCAGTCTTTGATGATTCTCTGTCATCTTTGGATGGCATCTATAAGCCCATCTCCAACAACTTTTCATTACCTCTCCAAATGGCATCTTTAAGCCCATTCCCGACACAATCAACCAACAACATTACTTCTTGCACCAGCGAGTGCAAATTTTTAGGCACTTTAGTGTTTAATCATCTTCTACCTTCAAGTCACGAATGGGGAACATACCAATCTAACTCTTCAGGTTTAAGAATATTGAACAGGGGCATCAATAATAAAATTTGCGCTGAGAAACATACTTGCAGATTTGAAACGGAAACAACCATAAAATGTTTCAAATATCAAGAACGTATACAATGAGCGTTATAAACAGATCATTGCGAGTAGAGGTTTGAGGTCTGAAATGCAACAGTTGTTAAAAAATTTCGATGATAACCATTATATTTCAAGGTACAGATTATGTGATGATAAAGTCAGTGTCCGTGACATTTTTTAGGCTCATTTGGAAAGTATCGAGTTTTTCAACACATTTCCAACCGTCCTTATAATTGATTCAACGTACAAGACCAACAAGTATAAGCTTCTGCTTCTAGAAATTGTTGGTGTCACTTCTACGGATAATACTTTATATTTGAATGGTATTAATACTACCAAGATAGAGTTCAGTCTCTACATAATTCGGAAATACATTTCCGAAATTAAAAAACAACCAGGGAATGTTTTAGAAGTGTACTTCCGAAAACACTCTATTTTTGTTAAAAAATAAGGGGTTGTTTCGGAAGTGTATTTACGAAACATGCCCTGACACAGGATAAGAATTATTGGGACCAAATTGCTCCAAATATTCTATTTAAGACTGTCTAAATCATTTCTTCGACATCATACACCACAAATCAGACATCACACACCATAAATCAGATATGACATAAACATACCTTGATTGTGTTTACTTCAATGGTGTGAAGCCGCCACTTCAATTTAGGTTCTGCGAGGACACACCTCTGGTCGAGCTCATTACCATACTCAACTCTCTCTTGTAATATCCACAAAATCAGAGGGTATTCAAGCTCGAGTATCGTTCACAATCAGTTGACACTGAAGGAAAGGTCAAGTTCACCAATACTATACTAAGGATCCAATTGAATTGGATGCAAAGATTCAGAGGTCCTGTGAAGATGTTATCAAAATGTTATGACGTCCTCAGTTATCCGTTTATAACAATATGTATGTTAAATTTATGTTTCAGTATCTATGTAATTTCGACTTTCAATGTTAAATTTATGTCATTGTTCATGTAATATCTATGTAGTATCAATGTTTCAACATCTATGTTTTAAGGTCAATGTTCTGGAAAAATCATTCGGTGTTTATTTCAGAAATGTACATCTGAAATAAAGCATTGGATATCTTTAGAAATACATCTACGAATTAACCCCAAAAAATGATATTTCATAACTTTGATAATGCATCTCTGAAATCACCCCAGAAAAATAAACTTTGGTGCGCTCAGAGATACTTCTCTGAATTATGGGGGTAAAAATGGAATTTCGCCAGAGGTAGCTAAGAAGGCGTAAGGGTGGGAAAAGAAATACCCTAAAACAAACCAAATCAAGATACCACTCCATAGAAGAAAGAAGCAGAAAGAGTTACCATCAACCAAAAAGCATCCATCATACACCTTTCAAAGAACTCTACACATAGAGTCACTCCACCCTTTATTGGTGCAGGCAAAGAATAAGATTTCAGAAATTATATATAGACCAAATCACAACATGTTAAATCATAGACAACCCGCCCTTAACTCTGAGCATGTCACTCAATGAAGTATTTAACAAAAAAATAATAATAGTAAGGTCCCTAAGAAGAATAAAGCACCAAGCTGACCATCTAAAAATCTCATACCGAACAAACACCATGAAATCATAGGTCACAAAAAAGTGAGTAACTGACTCTAAAGGCCCTATAAACATCAGGCACAAGACACCTTTGAGATCCCCTGATACCTTACACTCAAAGAGATTCTTTCTAGTGAGAATCCTATAAAGATGAAGTTTCCAAGAGAAAGCAACAACTTTAGAGGAAGCTCGACTATGTCAAATAAGGAGAAGAGTCGTGTTCACAAGGCTACTGGAAGAAGCACTGTAATTATTACCCTAAAGGATATTAATAGGTAAGTCGAAGTGACAAAAAACATACCATCATTGGAAAGACACCAGGACCACTTATCTTAATCACGTAGAGACTAACATCCTTAATTAGGAACATCGTGCCAAAAACCATCTCTTTCCTATAGTTAAAAAGGGGTCTCTTCCACTTCATATCACATGTGTCCAACATACCAGTATTACTGATCAGAGATACTAAAGAGCCTAAAGAATATGATACAAAGTGTAAAATTACCAATCGAAATAGCCTTCCTGGATGAGGTAAGAAACATAAAACCCATTTCCTTACTCATATTATCCACAAAACAATTAGATAGGCGAGTCAGTTTAGACCGCAAAAGAGATACTTTTTCCACCAGGAGAAACCAGGACAGAGACCAAAAACCTCGCTCCCACAAGGTGAGGAAAAATCTTAGCACCTTACCAGGCTGAAATGACATCTCTCCAAAGACCAATGGCTCCCAAGATGAAACTCGATCTCGACTAAGCCAAAAGGGGAAAATTTGCCAAACAAAGATCCTGAACCCCAATACCCCTCTATTTCTTTGGCTTACACACCTCATACCACTTAACTGAAGCAATATTCTCCCTCTTTAACCCCTCCCTAGAGAACCGTTTCTGAATCTTAATTATCCTCTTTTCAGCCTTGGCAGACATCTTAGGGAAATATGAGAAGAAGATGATAATAGAATTAAGAACAAAGTTCAATAACACCCTCTCCCCCTTGGCTGACATACTGGTGTCTCCATGAGTTCAATCATTTAGAAACCATGGAAACTAATGGTTGAAACATAGTCTTAACATGGGTATTAGACCCCGCCGCAAAACCTAAATACTTGAAAGGGGTGGACTCAATCTTATAGTGCAAAAAGTCTCCAACTGAATGCAAAAAGTCAGGATCCAAATTAATATCAATGAGGCTACTCTTAGAAAAATTGACTCAAAGACTTGAAGCCGACTCAAAGCTCCGAAGAATATCCTTAATGGGCAAGAGATTCTCAACTGAGTCCTCAGACAAGACAATCGTATCATCCGCATATTGGAGATGAGAGTCAACAAGACTGGAAGAACCCACTCTAGAACTAGGAAAAGGTCGAGATCCATCGCTCTAAAAAAACCTCACTAAGGCCTTCTGCCACCAGCCAAAACAAAAAAGGATCCAGAGGGTCACATTGCTTTAGCCCTCCTTGGATACTAATTTCTTGGGTTGGAGAATTATCTACCAATACCACAAGGTTCTTAGAGAATGCACAAGCATTATTCTCTAATCTACATTAATCATTAAAGCCAATTATTACAAGCATATAACTCAAGAGGCTTTATTAACTGAATCATATGATTCATAAAGTCCACCTTAAAAATAAGGGAAAAAGTTTTTGTTTTCTTATCCAGGTTCACCAACTGATTAACTACCATCACCCTATCCACTAATAGGACTTTTAAGAACGGTCGAATGATTTAGAGAAATTAGTTTATCCATGACCTTATCAAGTCTTGCAACCAACATCATAACAACCATCTTATACATAGACTCCATTAAAGAGATAGGTCGAAAGTCACCCAAATGGGAGAGATAATCAACTTTCAGGATCAAAGTCACAAATAATGACGTAAAACACTGAGAAAGGGATACTAATTGATGAAATTGGTTAAATTCTCCCCCAAAACTTCCCTAAGAGTCTCCTAAAACCACTTCAGGAAGAAAGAATACCCATATCAGTCCTATAATCAAGAGAATTCATTACCTCTCTCGAAGAATAAATTTGGGATTCTAAGTTCCCAAAGACACTTTTATTCCAAAATTTTAACATCCCATTTATAACTTTAAATTTCTCTTTCAAGACAAAGGCTTTCTAACCATAAAAAATGGAGGCATTCTAACTAGAAAGCACTAGCTCTTTAAATATACCGTTGTCAAGCCAATAATTATTAAACTTAAAAGGTTTGGGACCCTACAGCAGATTATAGTATCTAAGGATGATCGAGAAATAATTTAAAACATCTCTAGTCAAAGCCCACTAAGATGTCAGGCCCTAGAGATCTCACAAATCATCAAATATAAGAATCATATATACTGGAACCAAGTGAATTTCCTCCCTAGGAGGCGAGGATCACACAAATCTATATGAGCAATAAAATTATCGAGGCTCAATAGTCCAAAAAAAGACCATGACTAGAGAGACCCACACCCCTAACCTTTTCACTCAAAGAAGAAACAAAGTTAAAATCTCCTATGACACACCAAACAGAACCCCTAAGGAGATACTTTTTGTAAAACAAATCTTCCCACATAACCCTTGTTTCACTGAAAAAAATATTTGGAATAAACATTAACCACAAAACGAATAAAGCTACATATTTCTTCAATAAAGCACACACTTAAATATCCAGAACTAAATAATGAGAAGATATGAAAACCCTAGAGCTGCACCAAATTGATAACAGACACCCCTCCCCCCTTTATTCGTAGGAGATATGGAGAAACTTCACTCGCAAAAAGAATTATCCCATAAAGAATAAACTAGAGAAGAAGAGACATGAAACAATTTAGTTTTCTAAATGGTCACAAAATCTAAGGATTGAGAAACAACAAACTCTTTCACTTTTTATTTCTTAATCCTACTACCATGTCCACAACCACAAATATTAAAAGAACCAACTAACATTAAACACCACTCGTCCACTCCTAAACCTGATTGACGTTCTCAAATATCTATCTCTCATTTCTATCCCAAATAACTTATCTACTTTAACAACTTCTCTATTTTCAAAGAAATCTAACCGCTTAGAAACATAAAACACTTTTGAAGCTACATAATCTCAAGACCCGATAAATTCTCAAAATATATCGAAATAACATATAATACTTTCCTAAAACTAATATTAATAATTATTGATGTATTTTCAATCATCATAAATTGAAAATAAAATAATATATTTTGAAAGTAAGGTATATAGTATTCATTATATGATAACAATGATATATATATATATATATATATATATATATATATATATATAAGAATAAAAGTAACATTTATTTTTAAAAGGAAATTCTTTTCAAAAATGACATCTATTGTAAATTGATCGTAATGGGGGAAGGTTCAGGGTTTCAGCGTGGCATATTAGGTTCCTATCATTCACTCACTCTATTTGATGAACACAAGAAATAGATTAGTATTGTTAGGTATGTGTTCGTGAACTAAACCTTTGTTATGTGTTCATTGTACACAAGGTTCATGAAATATGCTAAACACATTATTGAAATGAACCACAATATTTTCGTGAAGACAGGAAATACATGGTACCATCACTAACCAAGTACCTGTCGGGATTAGTGATATATTCAACGTTTTCTTTGCGCACGGATACCACGCCAAAATTAAAACAAAATTGGATTAGCTTTTTTTCTTTTTCCAATGGTCTAGAGGCCAACACATATGTTGGATGGGTCCCTCTATAAGTTGGAGTGACACAAATAGTGTTTTTATAATCAGTTCAGACTGGCCGGTTGATTTGTGAACGAGAGGGGGAGTAAGTTTGTGATATCGTTTGGGTTGGACCGGTTTGATATAACATGTTATTCAATCTATTTCAATTTAATGAGTTTAGTTTACGTTCAATCTGTAATTTCAGGGAATTACTAACCATATTCTATCAGATGGAAAAATACTTTATTAAAATTTGAAAAATGTCTTTTACATTTCGAAGATAAATCTTTAGATATTTTTTTTATCATTGAATAACGTGAGTGTCACGCTATATTTTTTCAAATTTTTATTTTAAAGATGTACCTTCGGATAAATCCAATTAATTTATTGATTATTTAGCATTTAAGTGACTTTTACATAAGTGCATTTTCGATGTTTTGAAGTGTAAATTTGAAAATTTATCACCTTTGCTTGTCAGTCATTTTCGAAAATGCATTTTCGAAAATATTAAACGTAATTTTTAATAAAACAACATGATCAGACCCCAAATCCATTTTTTTTAAAAACCTTTCAACAAATTCTTTTGTTCTCAATCAAGATTTTCACTCAAAAATTGTATTCTTGTGTTTCATCACATCAAAAAGAGCAAAAGAAGTTAGAGTTCAAGGTAATGATTGATTATTTCATTCTTTATTATTCACATTAATGTTGTTTTGAAGCTGAAAAACGTACATTGCTTCCAGAAATACATTTCTGGATTAGGTATGAATTCCTCCGAAAATTCATTTTTGGAGTAGGTCTGTTTTCATTTGACACCTATCTGTTTTGAATTTCAACTTTTGTTGAATATTTTATGTTATTGTTTGCATTAGAAATGGTACACCACGATGTTTTTCCCAAACCTATTGTGTCTTTGGATGTCAAACGTGTTGATTTGAAGAAGGTAGATGTTGGAAACTATTTTAGACTGGGCTTGTGGCTGGCCCAATCCATCCTTGCGTCAAGGAAAACCCAGAAGTGCTGACATAATCCATTAGGGTCAGTAGGAAGCACATCTCCTGTGTGCCCCTCTCCTGAAAACACGTGGCCAACTGACCTTGCTAGTTGGCAGTACATATTTCTGCCTTTTGTAATGACCAATCCGCGTATTTTCCGCGAGATACGGGGCAACTCCCTAAGATGATGAGTACGAGCTGCTCGCCCCTGCTTTCATGCAGGAATCCTGACAGTTGCACATTTTGGGCCTAGATATTCAGCCCATAATGTGAACCATTGGCCCAACAGTGAGGGCATTATAAATATCCCCATGCATAGGAGGGTCAAGTATTCAACTCTTAACCCTTTTTTCTAGCACTTACCTCTACACTCTTACTTACTTGAGCATCAGAGTTCCTTACAGGTACACCCCTTCCGTTGATTCTCAACACTGCGGACGAAGTTACTGGCTCATTATAGGTTTTGATCACTGGTAAGATCAGTGGCGCCATCTGTGGAAATCATCATTTCCCCATATTTTCTTTCCTTGAAACCAAAAGATCAAATCAAACCTTCAATATCCGATCATGGTCGGTCAAGACGATGATAATAACACTCACAGGACCTTCATCTCACCCGTTCGTAAAATTGACAATGACAGAGAAATTCCATTTCTCGAAGAAACCATTCCCCTAAGGAGAGACAGTCACACCGCATCTCCTTCCTCCGATGAGGGGGAGGACAACACGTCCAGTTCAATGAAACCAAAAAACCCAAGAAGGAGTTATAATACGGTAGGATAACTGACTTAATTTTACGTTTTATCACAAATGTTGCAGTTAGCAAGAGTCGCCACCGACTTTTCTTTTATCCAATAAGGAAAGGATGAAAAGAACAGGAAAGGCCTTTGAGATTTTTTTGAGTTCGGGGGGTAGGTTATGAAAAGGGAAGGTGTTAGCCCCCTTTTCATCCGTATTTATCTACGAGCTCTTAATCGCTAGCTCACTTTGCTTTTGAAAATGCTTTGTGTTATGTGTTTGAAAAATATTTTGAAATGTCAATTGTAAGGCAAGACTTTGTAATGATTCTCGTATCTGTCCTCGAGAATGCGTACAAAGTGTTTGAAAATATTTTGAAAAGTGTTTGATTATGAGATGTTTTTGTTTTTAAAATGTTTGTGAGCAAGCGATTAACAACGGTCTACCTACTCAAGGTCTTTATTATACTTTTCCTCCTCCTTTAGATAATGTTATCCTACAATTATTTAGCAGGAAGCCTTATCGTTAGATGTGAAGGGACATGAGTGGGTCTTTGTACAGTCACCGAAGGCAACTGGTAAGGACGCTTTAGCAATTATCATTAAGGGACTAGATCGTTTACCGAAGGCAACATCGAAAGGGTTATCGAGGGACTACGATCTTTGTTTTCGAGGGACATGACTGTTTTTTTTCTGAGGCAACAAGGGAGGTTACCCTAGAGGTGTGAGTGTGCAAGTGATTTGTGATTTAGTTGTTTTAATCTTTGATTAGGGTTAGCTATCATTTGTTTTTATCTTGCCATACATGACCTAATTACTAACATGGATATAGTTAAACAGTAAAGTAGTAAATGTGCGGAAAGTAAATACGGAAAGAAAAACACATACTATTACAATGCTTCGGGCAGTTACAAAATAGTAGAGTGCCGAAATTAAAACCCTAATTACTATTACAAACTATGAGCAGTTACAATAATAATGAAAAAATGCGAGAAGAATAAACTACACAAAATGTAAAAATAGAAGAAGAAAAAAGCATACGTGTTTTTGGTGGTTTTTGATAAAAAAAAGTTTTAATGATCAACCTAAAAAACCTAATTAATTTTAATTAAAAAATAAATTTATTAATTAAATTAAAAGCCTAAATCCTAATTTTGATTAGGGTTTGTAAAAATGTTTTGAAAAAAATTAGGTTTGTTAAAAGGTTTTGTTTATGAATTTAGGGTTTGTAAATGTAAAACTAAGGAAAATATGAAAGAAAAAAAAGTTTCAAAAGAATAATGACAGGGGTGGGTGTTGAACCCACGCCCTTTACTCTTCCATCCAGCACTTTCACAACCAGGCCAAGCGCGCTCCTGTGTCAAAGAATGGTAGCAAGCGCGCTTTGTTATCATCCTGCAAAACATGTAAAATTATTTTTAAAAACTCAAAATGCCAAAAGGCTGGGATCGAACCCACGCCTTGGCATAGTAATGTCTTTAGCGCGCGTTTAACCACTGGGATGGTGATACATCCATTGTCTAAACTGAAACAAAATATATATAATATAAAACAAAACGCATGAACTAGAGAGGCGTCGGAGCCCTAGCTCCAGTCACCTTCTCTGGTAGCTTCTTTTTATGTTCATGTGAAACAACAAATATTAGCAATCCAGGGGGACCCTATCCCCCTGAATTAGGGTTTACGGATTCAATGGGACTATCATCTTGACCTGAATCGTAAGGGTTTAGGAGCTACAAAGAAAATTGCATGGATCAGTGTTAACATGGCTTTGCACTATCCAGCCATTATGGGGGTCTCATAATAGGTCATTCCTGCATTGTTGAACCTCAGGAACATGTTAAATGAGTTGGTACATATTAAAACACAAGGAAAACAAATATATGAAATTCATGCAATATCAAAACCGATGCGACATATATGTACGTTTTTATGCCCTTTTGGTCATGGAAATCGATCTAACCTTACCCTCTTGCGTCCTTGGAAGTGAATGGACTGGTTAGGAGACCTTGAAGTTGGATGCAACTAGGGTTCTAAGGTTTCCCTAGTTTAAATGATTTTTGTAATTTTTTGTAAGTGGTTTCTTGCACAAGGTTTCGTGGTTGCCTTTTGAAACAATCGGCCGAACAGTCAACCGATAATGAAATCAATGAAGTCACCATCGAACGTCTTTTATTCCATAGGATGGGAAAGGTAAACATTGAGAAAACCTGAAGGGTGAAATCACGGTCTTGCGACCATAGAGATCGGGTAAGGAATTCGGTTACACGAGGGGAAGGTATTAGCACCCCACACGCCCGTAGTACTCTACGGTATCCACTCATGTTGTCTAATCTAATGGGTGTGGTCAAAATCTATGTCTAAGGCTTAAAGCTGAAAAGGGAAGATGCAAAAGGAGAATGCATGCAAAAGAAAAGAGAAAATAATGTAGGAAAAATAAAGTTGTGCTCGTTCGGGCCCTACCCCAATACCTACGTATCCCTTTTAAAGAATCAGAGCATCCGTAGTTCGGCTCATATGTTTGGGTTTGTTTGTGTTTTTTAGTTGAAAAGACAAAAGTGATAATCAAGATGGAAAATATCGGATAAGATGATAAAACATCAGAATGATAGTAAAATATTTTATAAGACGAGTAAACATCACACATAACAATGATATCGACAATCAAAGTAGGATAAAAAACATATGGGATGAGAAGCATCGGCAAAAGATAGTAAAATATCATGACAAAGATGACAATACATTACAATTTAGATGATGAAAAATCACACCTGATAATGATATTGAAAATCAAAGTAGGATAACAAACATACGCGATGACAAAACATCGACACAAAGATAGCAAAGCAGCATGGCAAGGGTGGAGAAACATTAATTTAGATGATAAAACATCACACCTAACAATGATATTGAAAAACAAAGTAGGATAACAAACATATGCGATGGCAAAACATCGACACAAAGATAGTAAAATATCATGGTAAAGATGGCAAAACATCAATTTAGATAATAAAACATCACACCTCACAATGATATTGAAAATCAAAGTAGGATAACAAACATACGCGACGGCGAAACATCGACACAAAGATAGCAAAATATCATGGAAAGAATGATAAGACATCAAAGCTTAGATGATAAAACATCACACCTAACAATGATATGGAGAATCAAAGTAGGATAACAAACATACGCGATGGTGAAACATTGACACAAAGATAGCAAAATATCATGGCAAGGATGGCAAGACATCAAAACTTAGATGATAAAACATCACACCTAACAATGATATGGAGAATCAAAGTAGGATAACAAACATACACGATGGCGAAATATTGACACAAAGATAGCAAAATATCACGGCAAGGATGGAAAGACATCAAAACTTAGATGATAAAACATCACACCTAACAATGATATTGAAAATCAAAGTAGGATAACAAACATATGCAATGGAGAAACATCGACTAAAAGATAGTAAAATATCATGGAAAATATGGCAAAATATCAATTTAGATGATAAAACATCACACTTAACAATTATATTGAGAATCAAAGTAGAATAACAAATATACGCAATGGCGAAACATCGACACAAAGATAGAAAAATATCATGGTAAAGGTGGAAAGATGTCATCTTAACAAGGTTTAAAATAGAGCCAAAAGGCGCACAAACAATTCAGATTGCTTTGTACTTTTTTACCTTGAAGAAGGATTTAAGTTCATTAGAGATGTTTTATGACTTTCAAAGGAAAAGAAAGTTTTAGTTTTAAGATGCAATATGCAAAGAAAGGGAAAACAACTAAGGGAAACTATCTTAATCTCTAGCCCTAGTGTAATCATGCAATGATGGTCTTAAGGTTGAGTTGAAAAGGGAAATTTATACCCTATGTTAGCATGCCTGGATACCTATCCTAATGTCTTAGCTCGAGAGCTACTCTAATCGAGCGATCCTAAGGGAAGCATGGTTGAGCAAACAAATAAGCAAACAAGTGCTTTGACAAAAGCACACAAACATGAGTAGCAAACAAGGCACATATGCGGAATTTCCTTAAATAGGTCTTTAAATAAACCAGAGGGATTCCTGATAGATATCAGCAACGGAGGTCCCTTTCATACATCTCTATTCCTGCTTGACATGGCAAGGAAAGCGGCAAAATCTTACTTGACATGATCTCTAGAAAGCATTAAAATGCATAAATAAAGTCACCGTGATACCTAACGGAGTAGGTATGTTGCCTCTTCAAAGCGCATGAGATAAGAAAAACTCCAGAGAACGCCTCTTTGAACCTCCTCAATCAACCATCAATTAGGCATACCTGAGTTGCATCAATGATTAATTGGAAGATCATAGCACAAGTGTCTACAAGATAAATGGAATGCTTAGTGTATGGGAGTTGAACCGGGTTATGATTAACCAAAGGGTGTACTTGATTAATCTCGTGAGAGTAGGTTCTCCTACCCTTAACCATGAGACCCTTTGTGCATAGAAACACTTGGTATATGGACCAAAGTGGTTGATTTGGGTTATGGTTAACCAAGGGCAAAACTTGGTTAACCTCGTGAGAATGGCCATACCCAAACTAAAGTATGAAACCCTTTAAGAAAATGCTTGGTATGTGGACCAATGGGATAGAAAAGAGTTGCTTCAACGCATAAGATAAAAATCAAAAGCCCATACAAGGTGGCCATATGCATTCTTCTAGAAAGTGGGACTAGCGTGACACTAGTATTCTAAAGGACCAATCAGAACAATCGATCGAATAGTTGTTGCTGTAGAAAATCCCAGGACCAAACTATGAATGTGTGCAAGTGTGCATTTGTGGGTGGATACATGTTCATTGATGACGAGCCCAAGTGGAGGCCAAGTGTTCTAATTAAACGATTATGCATAATAGCAATATTTAAACATATAAAGAAATAACAAAGAATAAAATTCTAAGCTATTACAAACCATATGGGAGTGGGGGTACAAGTTTATGAATGGGTATGTATCGAATCGATAAAATGATAAAAAGTCTAAATAAACAAACAATACAACCCAATCGAATCTAATAAACAATTAATTAAACAAAAACAATCTATTTAATAAAATTAATTAGAAAAATAATTAATAGTATAAAAATAATATTTTTTAGTTTAATTATTTATTTAGGATAAGAAAATATATTTTTTATTTTTTTATTTAATAAAGAAAAATAGTTAAACAAACAATACATACAAATATAAAGAAAAAGGAGGAAGTAAATGGGCCTGAAAACAGAAGTAACAGGGTGGTGTGAATAGAAATTCGTCCAAGGCCCATGATGCAAGGCCCAAATTCTAAAGAGTTGTTGGATCTGGTGTGGCAAGCTGGCGAAGGTGCCTCGTGAAGTGGCACTCCTGGAGCGTCAGATATGGATCCATGGAGATCTGATGGTAACGATTGAAAGTGCACCATGGAGACTTTTGATGAAGGGATATCAAATATGATTTTGTACTGCGTGATCCAGTGGAGAGATTCTTAGAGGGTGTATCATGGAAGCAAAGATCTTATCCATTGATGGGGATCTAGTGAAGATCTGTTGACGATCGAGCGACTCTATAGTGAGGGAGTGTGGTTGATGCGGTAGGAACACTACATATAATCATGAGATTAGCCACAAAGGTGATGACAATTGTCATCACCTGATTAACTCTTAAAAAAATATTATTCATACAAAACAAATAATATTAAACAAAAATTAACAAAACCAACAGAAATCTCTCTCTCTCTTTCTACGCTTTGTTCTCTCGTTCTCTCACGATGGTGATTGTCGGAAAAGAAGGGCCGTCACGTCGCAAATTGCCTTACGACGGTGGCAGTAGTGATAACTTCATGATTAGCTCTGATCTCACATCTTTTTACACCGATTTGTTCGACTCTCTGCCCTGATCACGATTCTGGTGCCTGATTTTGCAAGGGGTGGACATATATGAGTAGATCTTGAAAGGGAGATTAAAAACCCTAGGTGCTCGGATGTGAAAATTGGTGAGATCTTTCTGAGATTTTCATATCTTCTTCTCCTCTGTTTGCAATTTCGACTCTTTTCCTCTTCTACTTTCTCGAATCTGAAGGTTTTTGTGTAGAGAAATGATGATAATGATCTTTAGGGTTTCGGTTGTTTGATAACTTGCTGAGATGTTGAATCAGTGAGCGATTTTGCTTTATGAAACGTCTCCTGTCTGATTTTTTTAAGGGTTTGTAAATATGGAAAAGGATGAACAATTAGGGTTTAGGATTGGATGCTTGCACAACTTTTTGGTTTAGTGAACAGTAGTATCCCCCCTGATTTCCATCCCCATAAATGCTTATATAGTGATACAATTAGGGTTTCTGTGATTGGCTGGACTCTATATTGCTTGACAGGCCTGAATGAAATCTGACTTGGGCTTCTTGAAATCTTTTTATACTATTGTTTTTATATCTGTTTTTGTTTGTGGCCTTTATCGAAATTTGTTATTGCAGTCTTGCTTTTGTCCTTGATTTCGTTGAGCTGTGATATTTTACTGCTTTTTGTTGTACTAGAAATGGGCTGAGACAATGTTTATTGGACTTGCTTGATTGAATGTAAATTGTGGGCCTGTACTTGCCATCCAAAATCTGAACAAACAAATGCTTGAAACTGGAATGCTTGTATTTTGTATTGTGAACCAAATTGTTTGTGATCTGCAGTAAAGATTATGGTCTATGATTAGCATTTGAAATCTGATTTTTGTTGTGAAATGAAAGTAAAAGGCCCATTATTGGATTTATGAATGTGATTGAGTTCAAAACGCCCTAAATCTGATTCCTTCATAAACCCTTATGATGAAATTGAAAAAGCAACTTTGAAATCTCTCTTGAAAATTTTCTTTGTTTATGTTCACATGCTTATTTCTTGATCATTAACATTTCTTATTTTTATTTTTTTTCATGTGATGAGCTTGTCTTGAGGAATGGATGAAGATGTCAAGACTTTGGAAATATGATGAAGTTATGAAGAACTTCCTTTGGGAGAATTGTGGCCATAGTGGGACAACACATAAGAGTTTGGAAGAAATCTTGAAGAGGAAGAAGTCTTGGAGTAAACAAACTCAAAAGCTTAAAAGCATTTAGCCTTTAGGAACATCTTGTATTGATTTAGATTTTGAATTTTCAAACTCTCTTATTTTAAGCTTTGTAATGAAACAAACTTATAAACAATGAAACTTTCTTTGTAAGCTTTGTGAGAAATCATGTAAAACTTGAATGAAGTTATACTTGAATGTCTCGTAGAAAACATTATAAACTTTGTAGAGTTTTGCAAGAATTGCAACCAAACTTTGAATGGTGTATTAGAATTTAAGAGAAGGATCAATTAAATTGCCTTAAAAATGGTGCTTGAAAACAAAATTCAATTTTCAAGTTTCTTCCATATCTCAAAAATGTCTTGAATTCTTTTGATCTTTACATCAAAACCCTAATCTTCCACAAGAACACTTAGATTTTGAATTTTAGGCATTTGAAATGAGATCCAAAGAAACTCGTGTGACAAGTGATAGAATTGGCTATGCAAAGTACTTCACATTATAATGTCCAGAACCTTGATTGGTGAAATAAGTCCGTTTGTATCTTGTAGGAATCATGACCATATATGCCTTGACTTAAGGACACAAGAATTGAAAGAATGAAGCATGATACTGTATCGTGATAGATGTTGAATGATCATGATAAAAGTTTTAATCTTGTAACTTGAAGACCAAGAAAACCATGTAAACCATCTTTCTAAACATAGCATGCACTTGAATAATTACCTCAAAATAATCTTGATCAAGAGTAAATACATAAACTCAAACCTTGTGTTCTGAATCCTGCTTTGTATGACATGATAGAGATGATGCTTTAAAATCTTGCTCAGAAAGATGTCATACACTCCAATAGTCAAAACCCTATCTCAAGAATAGAAAGATAAGAGAATGTTGGTTCACTTCCCAAAAACCATTGCCAATCTTTAATTCTCTGATGATACAAAGAATCAACTTGAGACGTCACAAAGCCTGAGAAGCCTTAGTAGCTTAAACCAATAGAAGAATGGGGATATGCGATCCATCTTGGACTGGTTGCCAATACGACCAAATTCCAAAGCTTGAAGAAAACTAAGAAGATAAGAGTACCTTGATTCTGTCACAATGCATGAATATGTATGATGAAACATAAGCCATAAAAATTCTGAAATCAAAGGGTAAATTTTATGGTGCAACAACTTCCCCTATTCAATAATCTCAAGCTTGATAAGTGAGAAAAGTGACGGCTTTCAAACGTTCAGAGTTGAAGATGATTGAATACGAAAGAACCTAAAAATTTACACTCTTGAAAAAAAGAAGCAAAACCCCCCAAAGACAAAAAATGTCAACAGACGCGTGACTTAGAAGGTATCAAACGAAATTGGATTTAGCAAGCAGAAGGTCTATTGAAAATTGGCTATTCAAAGACGTGCGTCAGAATAAGCCTGTAACGCAGACTTTTAACAAAGTTGAGACAAAACTCAAACTTAGAAGAGTAGATGAATCTAAACTTCAGAATAATGTGTCGGGATAAAACCAGACCACAAAAGGGGTGAGATAAGACTCAAACCACAGAGAATTGGAAAAGCTAAACTTTGGAAAAGTACGCGGGGCAAAGTGGCTAGAGCGTGTGATTCTAGAAGCACCTACTAGTCTCAACCAAGGGTGAACAGTAAATAAAAATGGTACGAACCCGAAGAGGTATAAAAGAGACTGGTCAACCAAGGATACAACAAACGAAAGCTGAAGTACAGTAATCAAACACTATTAAAGGCTCAGTAAACAAAAACTGATAAATATCCAAGGAATGACATTAAACGAGACAAAACTCGACTTGATAATATTAGAAGATAAAAACTTTCTAGAAACGAGTACCAGGGCAAAACAAACTGGATCTCACGCACGAGTAACGAGGCAAAACTTGACCCATAGCAAAGTGATGAGAGTGCATGTTTCTTAGAGCACCTGCTGGTCTCGAACCACAGGTAAACAATAAAAAAGAAGTGAATAAGTCCCGAATAGGTATAAAAGAGACATCTCGAGTCGATGGACATAGAAAACAAAAGTTGAAATGCAGTAAACAAACACTGCCAAAGGTTCAATAATCTAAAACTGATAAACGTCCAAAGAGTAAGATAGGGGTTTCGACCAAGGACACGGTAAGCGAACATTGATAGAAGGGTCCAGGGAAAGAAACAAAACATGATGATATTCAACTCATAATAACTAGTTATGCAAGATAAAGTAGATGAGCACCAGGGCAAAACAAATTAGATTTCATGCACAGGCGATGAGATTAAGACTCGGCCCAAAGCAAAGTGATGAGAGCGTGCGTTTCTCAGAGCATTTGCTAGTCTCAGACCAATGGATAAATAGTAAACAAAAACTGATAGAAGAATCCAAGGAATAAAGGAGACTGATTTCAAGCAAGGACGCAGTTAAACGAACACTGCAAAAAGACTCGGTAAACAAAAACCGATAAAGGATTCAGTAATCAAACACTGATGGAAGTCTAATGTATGAAAACAAAACAAGATGACACTCGACTCATTATAACTAGTTAGATAAAACTAAACTAAATGAGTTCCAGAACAAAAACTGGATTTCATGCGTGAATAAGGAGACAAAACTCAAAACTCGACCCAAAGCAAGGTGATTAGGGCGTACTACTAAAAACCTGCTGAAAATGAATATCAGGACGAAACTGGTATTCGAAAGGTACATTAATAGACATTGGAACGAACCAACGAGGGTAGTAAAGACTAAACCCGAGAAAACTATGCCAGGGTAAAACTAAACTACAATCAAGAGTAGACACTTAACCATTCAAATGATTAACATCAACAAGATATTTGTATGGGGTGAAACTGAGATACTGAGGATGAAGACCTTGGTGGGGATATTATCCGAAGTTTTAGCAAATTCATTGGGGAAAACAGAAACAATAATGGCTTATGTTTCGATGCATGTTTGAATTATTTTTCTATGGAGTAATGTTCTAAGAGAATGGAAACAATACACTTTGAGGATGCAATGTGATGATGCATGTTTAAATGTTTCACTGGAGAATGGACAATCAAGAAGCCAACAAACAATAGGTCAAAACCTGACATGACTCGCAAAAATAAATTGCCAAGAATCTGCTGGAGAAGAGAAAACACGAGGAACCGCTGGAAAGAAAGCCTTGAAGAGTTGAAACTCTATCGGGAGTAACAACTAAGCAACTGATAGAAACAGGCTACAAACACTGAGAGGAGTTGCAAAAATAAATTGTGAACTTTTCTGGAGAAGATCAGATCAAAACTGTAATTTATGAGAAGAGGTGCCAATGAAGATTGGACGTTGCCAGAGAAGATCAGGGCAAGACTATAACTTCTAAAGGAGAATGCCAAATAGAAATCGATTGTTGTTGGATAAGATCAGGGCAACATTGTAATCTCTGGGAAAGACGGCGTGCAGCCGTGTTGAGGATGATACCCGGATAATAAACCAGATATGAGAAGCAAAACCCTCGTTGGGGAATCAGATAAACTTTGTCAAGGCTAACCTTGTCGTGGATGAGATGTTCTTTGATAAGAAAAACTCGATCAAAATAATACTGTTGGGAGTACACAAATCCTTGAATAGAAAATATAGTCAGAACCACACTGATGGAGACTAACGATACTCTTCAAAGATGGCCAAACCTACCGGGGAAATTTCCGTCGGAAAATACTTTACCGATTATCGAAGATTAACAAAATCTCAATAAATCGACCAACATTAACTATATCGGGGATAAGGAAAGATCCTTAAATAATGATGCCCTAAGAAACAAATTACCTGGGAAATGAGAGATCAGGACGAGGAATCTCTGATTGGCAACTCCACTAGAGAATTGAAACTTCCTTAGACTTTGAATTCTCATCTAAGCGAATCCACTAGGGACATGAGACGTCTTCAAACTTGAAGTCTCATAATGAAGCATTTCTCTTGAAAAATATTTCTGGGCAACAAAACTCTGCTGAGGAAACAAAACTCCATTGAGGATACAAAACTCTGTCGGGGGGAGTATTTTGCTAGGGATTCCAAAATCTTCGGTATGTACCCATAAAATAGACCATGAAGATAGTCAAACAGTATCAACTCTACTAGGGATACGGCAATCTCAGCTAACATCAACCATACTAAGGATGATAATAGATTCTTTTGATATTAAATTCCCCCTAGTCACAACTCAGATGGAAAATTGAGAACTTCTGAATGCAAACTTCAATGATTATTCAAATCGGAAGGTAAATTCCGCTGGGAATAGTCTTTATTAAGAAATGAGATAATGCTCATCCAGAATTGGTTGGGGAATGATGGTATCCAAAAACCTTATCTTCCTCGAGAATTCTTCACATGACAATGCTGAGGAGAACTAACTCTGCAAGAAATTCCCTATTCCAGAGTTCAAAAATTAGAGGTAAGACTTTTGCATGGGTGCTGACAAGCTGCACCTTACAGAGTGAACGATAATTCCTTGAGAGGACTTCATGGATCCGTACCATCATTAATATGTTTCCCCAGAGTAGCGTAACTTTGAGAGATTGACCTTCAACTTGACTTCCCCAGATTGGCGAAACAAAAAAAACCAATAACCACAGGCCGAACCCTGATAAGACTTGAAAAAATAAATTGAAAATTCCGCTAGAGAATATTGATAAGAATGTTTGTCATATTTTACCCGGAAGACCTTGGAACTTTGGTAATAATATCACTTATTGAGGAAGGGATAACATGATTATGCTTACATGGTGCACACATAAAATTGTCATGGCTCCTGTTTTACACTTTTATAAGAATCCATATGAAAAGAAGTCTAGTTTTTTAGTGATGATACAAAGTGAAAATAAATTTGATGAGGCTATTAAAGAAACTAAATTTTAATGTTCAATACTGACTAAAGTTTGTAACCTCACCAACTTTGATTTGTCAGCCCTACATAAGCCTTCTCCAAGATTTCCCACACTTTTATTGTCGACCCGCAATCACCAACTTTCTGAAAGTTATCGCCATCAACACATTGATGGATCAAGAATAATGATTTTTAATCTTTCTTCTTTTATTTATTGAATGTAGCATTTTATGCATCCGTTGCACCTTCGACAAGAGGACTCACCCAATTCTTGATCACTTAAAGAACATCTTGGTATCCAAACAATACCTTCATTTACTTGCACCATTTTTCGTAATTCATCGCTTCAAGGATATGTAGATTTGTAGGAACTTTATCATTGGAGACATTACTCATGTTTGCACAGTGGATTATGGATCATAACCAAACTCTTGATGCCAAATGTTAGAACATACAAATACATAATTTCTAAATCAATGGAGGTTTAGTGGTTATGGAGAAGAAGACAGTGAAAGAGAATTGGAGAGAGAGAGAGAGAGAGAGAGATAGATAGTAATTGAGGGTGAGAATCAATAATAACATTAACATTGAGATTAAATGTATTTATTTTGAATTCTTGATTTTGGTATAATAGTTTCCTTTCAATTTAATTGTTCAATATTCTTATGCCTTTCCTATCAGACAAATTGGGATTGATCCACATTTTATAATTAGGACTGGACTGCCATTGTTAAGGTTTTTGAACAATTAGGCTATGGTAGATATCACCTAGGACTAGGGATACCCTATAGGTCACCGGTAAAATCTTGATAACATAAAGGCTTGACTCCAATATATATCTCTAAGGACTTAGGATTTAGGATGAATGGTTAAAGGTTTTCTCACAAAGGACTTAGAGGAAAACAAACTAATGATTCGGTAGTTGAAGGTAATGGACTTGTTGAAGAGATCAAGAGTAAAGATTATTACAGGGTAAAATCACACACCTACCCATAACATGCTCCTCATATCAGTGAAAAGTCATTTTATATTTCTAATACTTGTTAAGTGACAATTTCACAACCAAAACCCATATCAAGTTTTGTTTGATTGAACTCCAAATTTAACTCGATAATTGCACGCAGTCCTTAAGATCAACATTCGAGGAATTTCCCTATTATTGAAAGAGGCAAAAATAGTACACTTGCTATTTTTCCCATCAAGTTTTTGGCATCGTTGTCCGGGACTGCCGAGTTATTGAGTGTAATTTAAGTTCAATTAAAAATTTGTTGCTCTGTAACTAAATTTCTTTTCTAAAATTTTTATATTTTTTTGTTATTGTTGGTTTTTTTCTAACCTTTGCATGCGAGGACAACCCTCAACTTAATTTCCTTTGTTATACAGACTTAGGTTCAGAATCAGAATCTGAAACTATGGGTGAAAACCACCACCACCGGAGAGACTTCTTGGGGACTATGGAGGAGCAAAATTTTAATTACATCCTTCAACCATCCGCCAGCTCGAGAACAGATCTTTCATTGGAAAGTTAAATGAAGATGCCCATAAGCATTTGTAGAGATTCCTCACCATGAGTACTAATTTGAAGATTGAGGGGTGTTGTACCCCAAAATTTGCCCTCCCATACTCTTCAAAGTTTTGACAAGCATCATCTCAATTTGCTCAAGTCTACTCAAGGGTTGCACAGTTCAAACACCCTCCTAAGCCAGTCAAATTAGGGTTTTGGTTCTTGCAAGGAAGTTGAGGTTTTCAAGGGCTCAATCAAGTCCCATATGCTCATATACATTGTCAAGCACCTACATGTCAAGTTTCAAGGCTCACAAGGTCAAGTTGCACAGTCAAAAACCCTAATTGCTTCACAATCAACTGTAGGGGCAAAAATGGTCATTTGGCAGTCAAAAGTCAAAAAATTTGGTCAACATCTTATTTTGAAGCCACAATAATCATTTGGTTAAATCTTGACCATGATTTCACAAGAATGGCTCAAAAATCATCAAGGTGTCAAAAGTTTCTATTTTTGGACAGTTGAAAAGTCAACTGTAACTTGACCAAGGCATAACTTTTTCATGGTTCATCAGAAAAATCCCATCCAATGTTCATTTTGAAGGGGATGACATTTCATACAACTCATCTTCACATTCCAAGTCCAAGAAATGCTCTCACAAAAAGTTATCAATTTCAACATTATAGGTCATTTTCAAAAGTCAACAAAAAGGCATTTTAAGTCAAAGACCATAACTTGAGATTGTTAAATTCAAATGACATGGGACCAAAGGCATTGGTTAGAGGACTTCAAGACCTTTCCAAAATGTCCAAGAACATGTTCATATGATCAAAATTGAGCAAGATATGCATTGGAGAAGTTGGGAAATTTTTGTGAAATGGCAAAAGTCAACTATCCTTGAAACTTCAATTTTTGACAAAAGGGCCCACTTTTTTCCACTTGATTCAGCCTTGTCATGCCACCCACGTGTCCCATGATCAATTTCAAGATTAAACATTAATTTTTCTATTTTTATTTAATTTTATTTGATTTAATTCATTTTAAATCCATAAAATTCAAATAAAATCAAAAAAATTAATTAAATAACATCTTTTGATTTGAATGACTTTTATGTGTCATGAACAACCTACCAATTTCGTGCTAGGGCCATTTTATGCATAAAAATTCAAAATTTGAACAAACTTGGAATGTTTCTTTAATGGTGGTTATGAAGAATCCAAAAACTTAATTGCAAGGGATCATTAGCTCATAATGTGACCTATTCTCATTCATTGCAAGTGTAAAAAAGCCTCATTCACGACCTGAACATTACACAAACGGCCAGAGAAAAATCCAAAAAGTGTCAAAAAAGTGTGAGATCAAAAGGAGTATTGCAAGCATTTTCAGGCCAAAAGGAGAACGTGACTCTCTTCTTTGCCATCCCCTGAAGCTAAAGCAACCCTTGCCACGTCCTAAGATCCATCATACCGCGCTGTAAGTTCTTCCCAGGTCCCCCAAAATTCCATATCATTTTTTCTTATGTGTTTGTGTGCAGGATGCCCAGTGCGTTTCACCATGAACCTTCAGCGTTCCACATGCCAAGTGGCCATGATCATCAATCCGAGGGCCAAAAACTGATCCACACCATGCTCCCAGTCAATCACCAAGCACTTGATCCAAGAAGTCAACGTGGCTGGATGAATATTGGGCTTCCAGATTTCTAAACACACACTCAATTCTGGCCCAAACCCCCTTGGTTTTGTTTTTCATTCTTTTATTTTTTTCTTTTCTTTTATAATTCCTTTTTATTAATTATTACTATTATTATTATTATTAACCTAAATAATTATTTTCATAACCAAAAATAAATAAAAAAACTAATATTCTTATTTACTAATTTCACTACTAATTTATTTTGTAAATAAACATTAACATTAATTAATTTAGTTCTTTTTAATTAAGTTTAACTTTAATCTTTTTTTTTACAATAAATAAAAACAATTTAGAATTAGTTTTTTTACTAACTTTTAATTTCTATTTATTTTCTCTTTATTTTCATTAAGAACACAAAAACACAAAAAAAACTTCTTTTCTTTTAATTAATTAATTAATTAGTTAGTTATTAGTTTTAATTTCATTAATTACAAAAAGGGACAAAATTTAATTCTTATTCAAAAAAGGGTCAACACCCTTACGACGTTCCCGATTCTTTCTTTCGCGCGTATTTATTTTCTTATTTTATATTTATGTAACTGTCTCCAGATATGTAATAGTTAAATAGGAATTTTACCGCTTTATTTAATTTTTCGCATTTATTTACCAAAACGGGTTTTTGTTTTTTGGCGATGTATAGACCCGCGCCTTGTAATAGTTAGATTTACATTTCCGCAATTTACTTTCCGCACCCCTAACTGCTAATATGCCTGCAAGAATGTATGAATAATAAAATTAATCCGTAGCTCACAATTAACATGTACAAAACATTAACTGAAAAACAACACACAAAGCACATGCCACTCCTAGGGTACGCCTCACTGGTTGCCTCGAACGTGGTCATCAAGTATAGGACGTCTTAGAGGTCGCCCTTTGTCTAAAGATCCAGTTGCCTCGAAACGGTTGCCTCGGATAAAAGGATCTAGGACATTAGGGTTACTTCTAAGGTGTCCTACCATTGCTTCGGTGACCACACTGTCCCGATAATCGAATTGACCCGAATACCTCCAATGATGGTGCTACCTACCTCTCAATGGTGGGATAGCACTATCTAAAGGACTCTTACACAGCCTAATTCCTTAGAGTAGGTAGATTCTCATGGGTACTTGCTCTTTTCAAACAAACAAAAATACTTTTCACACCTCACACTTTCAAAAAGTTTTCAAACAAAACACTTCATACACTCTTGAGGAATGATACAAGAGTTACTTAGAAGTTTTCCAAATGAACTTTTTCAAAACCCACACACACTTGAAAAGCAAACAATCTTTTGAAAACATAAGAGCAAGTACCTAAGAGCCCGTGGATAACCACGGATAGAAAGGGTGCTAACACCTTCCCTTTCTATAAATCTACCTCCCGAACCGAGAAACATTCTCGAATAAGGAATTTTGCTGTGCTTTTGTCTTTTCCATGTTGGAGAACATAAAAGACGGTGGCGACTCTTGCTTACCGCGACATTTCGCGAACCAGCTTAAAAAACAGTCAGTTCTATTTCCACCGATCACAGAACTAGCGAATCTGCTGGGGAATTTGATAAGTGGGGTGTACCTTAGGAATAGTTCATCATCATGTTTTCAATTGCTTGCCTTGCTTGATTTAATATTGTGGGCCTGTTTTGGGAGTTTTATAGATCCTAACCCGGATCTGGGGATACCTCTTAGAAAGTAGCAACAAACTGTGAGGGAACTGTGCGGGGTATACCGACACGGTTGAAGCAGTTTGCTACGTTGATGTGGCACTTTGGTGAGTACCGGTAACCCTTGAGTCAAGTCAAGGAGAGTACAGGGCCGCCGCGTGGTGTCGTGAAGCATCAACTGACCTTAGGAACCTTACTTGACCATCCTGGCCTCTTTAGGGGTAGTGAGATGACCGACTTTGGTGCAGTCCGAAGTTGGTAGATACTCGATACTACACTCATTGAGGGTTGTTTTCTTGGAATATTTTGATCGCCAGTTCAGTGGCTAAACAAAACAATGAACACAGAAAACAACCCAATGATATTGAGCTCCTTAGAACCCGGTTACTTTTGATAGGACAAGTTTTGAGCCCACCAACTTCAAGAGGGTAGTACCCAAACTTCATGCTGGCCTGAACTCTAAGGGATGTCTTTTGTGACTTGTGTGCCTTCAAACTTGACTACTTGCATGCTTGTTATCTAACACATGAGTTTCTTGCAGGTTTTGTTTACAGTCCTTAATCTGGGCTCATAATAGGGTTTACTTACATCGCTCCACACATAGCATAACAGCATGCCATCATACCATTGCATACATCCTACATAAGGACTAATCCATTTCAAGGATCTCAAGGGTTTGTGATGCAGGTCATAATGTCTAGCAAGGGGCAAAGGGGATTTATTTTCCTCTAGCCAAGGTTGATAACTTGAGTCAGGGGCTATGACCCACTCGATATGGTGAGCCTTGACTCTTGAAGAAGGACTCTCAACAAAATGAAGTTCCTTCAATCAAGCTACCCAAATTCAAGTTCTAACAATCTTTCTTGTTTATCCCGCGAGGTCCTTGAAAACATTGCATGCATATCATACATATCATTGCATTACAGGTACCCTTGTTACAGGTCACTTACCTTCTTCGTTGTTTATTTCAGCAATGGCTTCCCAACAAGATAACCAGGGTCTTCATGCTCAAGAGACTCAGTTCAGGGAGATCTTCCTAAGCCTATCCAAGGGGCAGGAAGAGTTGAGGACACTCCTCATGGGGAATTTGGCCAAGAAAAGTCCCGAAGATGATAAGGACGAACGGCTGAAACGTCTGCAAGCTGAGGTAGATACAATGAGAACCCAGATGCTGGGGCAAATGGCTCTCATCCAAGGCTTAGCTCGGGAGCAAGAAGAGTTGAGGACCATGATCAGTCAGCTTCATCAAGACAGATACAACATGAAGCAACCAGTCCAAGTCAGGGACCAGGTCATTGATCAGCTTCCAAGAGGACAAGAGTCTGGTATGGTGAAGAATAGACCTCTCCAAATTGCCACCACTTCACAGGTCCAACCACAACCTCGCCCAGAGCAACAGGTTGATCAGAGTAAGCCAAACAAGCCCAGGAGGCAATTCACCCAGCTCAACGTGTCGTTGTTTCAAGCTTTACAACACCTGTTGAGATTGAATCTGATTACACTAAGGGCTCCTCCCCGGAACCTCAACATCTATGCTCCTAACTATCATCCCAACAAAAGATGTGCATACCACTTTGATAGTCCTGGACATGACACTGCCGACAGCTGGGCTCTGAAGAACAAGGTCCAGGACCTGATTAATGAAGGAACAGTGGATTTCACCCAAGAGGGCCAGGATGAGTTCTTCTACCATCCCTGCAGGATTCACCATTTGAAGTAACAAGTCCTGAGATGAGAAGACTTTTTGTCCATTAGAATTTTCAAGTTGTAATTTTCTTTTGATTGTTCAAACAATTATTGTCATGGCAAACGTTATTACTTTATCAATGCATCACATATGTCTGCTTTGAATCAATATATTCGCATTCGCTATATTCAAACTGCTTTCATTTTTTAATGTCAACTCTCAATTAATAATTCTAAGCCTCTTGAGGGAGGATGGCGAAAACGATACCACAATCTACAGTATGCTTTTGAACAAACCCCGCTGATGAGGTACATGCATTGTTTCAATTCCTAAACACTGGAGTTATAAGGAAGATAATCCCTCGTCAACCCCCTTCGAGCCAAAGAAGTAGGAGTTCCTTTATTTTCAAAAATTAAAACCCTTAATCATAACCTGGGGCAGGGTAGTTCTCTCAGTTGATCCAAGTGCACAATGAATGGCACCAAAGAAGTCCTTACAAAACAAAAGACAGTGATGGTTCCGAATGATCATAAAGACAGGCAGTCATCATTTCTCAAAATAAAAGCCCAACAAGCCAAAACCTATGAAGGAGACTTACAAAAACTGGGGCATCCCGCTGACTGTAATCACAAAAAGGAACAGTTCAGGCAAAAATAGGGATAATAAAATCAAAAAGAAAGAGGTCACACAAACCCTCAACAAAAAGAAATGACTGCCTATTCAAAATAAATTGTCAACATTCGAACCATCACCGGAACATCATAGCAAAGACTCAAACAAAGTCTAATGCACGATCGGCTGAGTTTAGGATTGAAGAACATCACGAAGAGAGGGTGGGTACAAATACAATTTGAGCCTTTATCCTTTGTTTCTTAAACCGTGAACCAGGCCACGTTATAACCCTCAAAAGTCCTAGCTGAAGCATGGGTTAATTTGAAAGCATACTGTTACAAAGGTATCCTGACTCCTTAAGGATCGCTGTAAAATCTTGAGTTGACATCACATGTTACATAATTTGCTTGTTTTACTGAAAAAATGCATTTTCAAAAACCTCAAGACAGACATAAGCTTTGCATTTTTAATATAACATTGCTTGCATATGACTATTTGTTTGAACAACATAGAAGTTCGCACGACGAATGTCTAATGAACAAAAGCACCTCCAATCAAAGGGCATGGCATGGTCATTGTCCGTCATCTGGGGCAGTCCAGTCAAGATTCAGGGAATCTCTCAAATGCCAAGCAGTCAGGGGAAAATCTCCATCTGGATCACTTGGGGCATTGGACATGAGTTCCAGCTACGAATCTTGCCTGATCAAACATCTTCTGGTCACATGGCGACACAACAACAGGGGCAACTCCCTACATCCTAAGAGCATGGGCATAGTCGAAAAAATACTACGCACAATCAAAGACCCGCTAGGTTGACACACCTAGGCAAAAATAAGGGCTTCCCGGCGAACCAAAAGGGTTCGGGCAAAATAAGGGATGAAAATGAAAAAATCTGTACACCCGGCAAGTCGAAAACCTGAAAAGGCGGCTTGGGCAAAAATGGGTATCCCGTTGGATTGAAAACCCGAAAGGGAGGTCCAGGCAAAAAAAAATTAGGGATCAAAGCGTACGACTATGTCCCGGTATCTTGTCACTTGCCTACCAGAAGAAGGTTCATCAATCAGCAGTTATCAAGCACCTCCTAGGTCTTTTTTTCTCCCGCAGAAACTGGGGCAATAAGAACTGTCTAAGCGATCTGGCTGCTCTGTCAACCAAGGTACCAAAGTAGGTTCAGCTGAAGAACATGATCAAGACACCTTCACTCCCCGCAGAGTAAGATAAGATTCAGCAATACTCTCTCCCGAGCAGAGTTGGTCTCTCATCAGCCCTGAAAAGGCACAATATCTCCAGCAAGTCAACAACACTCTCCCCAAGCAGAGTTAATCTACTGTCAGCCTTAAGGAAGTTGGGTATCCCCAGAAAATCTCAATATTCCCCAGCGGAGTATACAGATGTTCCTAAGCAAGCATCCCCGACCGTCCTAATATAAGATTATTCCCCGGCGGAATACCAGACGCCCCAGTGGAGCCATTCCCCAGTACAGTTCAAAAGTCTCCCCAGGAGAGTTGAATCAATCTCCCCAGTAGATTCTTGAAGCTTATCCCCAGTAGATTCTGGAAGCTTATCCCCTGCGGAGTACGAACGCATCTCCCCGACTCTATTCAGAAGGTTATTCCCCACCAGGGCTTATAACTGGGTTATCCTCAGTTAATTACCACGGAAAGATCGTCCTCGGCGAAGTTCTTCCTATACCCCAACAGAGTTCATCAAAATCTTCCAACATAACTCATCAACGGTATCCCCAACGGAGTTATCGTCAAAACCTCAGCGAAGTATCTCTTCCTACAAAGTGACTCCCCGCAGAGTAATATATTCACCAGGATTATTCCCCAATGGAGTCGTCTTCTCCTACCGGTTTATTCTTGCAATCATCATCCCCAGCATAAATAAAGAACTTCACTCTTCAACATCAGCCCGGGATTCAACAAACTCCTGGCATTCGTCAAGGATTTATTTTCCCAGACGAGAATACATTCATAAACATCACATCTTCATACATTATAGCATGCATACGCATCATACAACACAAATCTCATTTATTTTTTAGAACATCTTAAAATCATGCAGTTCATGCATCATGACATTGCATACGACTAATACTTTGCCTTTTCAGAAAAAAGTCAATCAAAAGATGATTACCATCCACCTTTACAGTTCCAGATCAACACCGGTAACAAGCCAGGAAAATTCTGTGGACGACTGATCGTGGGTTAATATCCGAAACCAAATAGGACAATTATCTACTTGATCATCCTCAGGCAACCCTACACCGGTTCCTTTTCTTTCAGAAGAAGTCTTACACGGGCTCATCAACAGGCAACCTTACCCCGGTTTCTCCAGAAGTCTTACACGGACTTATCTCAAGATGACCTTACCCCGGTTCATCCAGAAGTTTTACACGAACTTATCCTGCAGTAACCTTACCCCGGTTCCTCCAGAAGTCTTACACGGACTTATCTCAAGATGACCTTACCCCGGTTCATCCAGAAGTTTTACACGAACTTATCCTGCAGTAACCTTACCCCGGTTCCTCCAGAAGTCTTACACTGACTTATCTCAAGATGACCTTACCCCGGTTCATCAAGAAGTTTTACACGAACTTATCCTGCAGTAACCTTACCCCGGTTCCTCCAGAAGTCTTACACGGACTTATCTCAAGATGACCTTACCCCGGTTCATCCAGAAGTCTTACACGGGCTTATCCCGAAGTAACCTTACCCCGGTTCCTCCAGAAGTCTTACACGGACTTATCTCAAGATGACCTTACCCCGGTTCATCCAGAAGCTTTACACGAACTTATCCTGCAGTAACCTTACCCCGGTTCCTCCAAAAGTCTTACACTGACTTATCTCAAGATGACCTTACCCCGGTTCATCCAGAAGTTTTACACGAACTTATCCTGCAGTAACCTTACCCCGGTTCCTCCAGAAGTCTTACACGGACTTATCTCAAGATGACCTTACCCCGGTTCATCCAGAAGTCTTACACGGACTTATCCCAAAGTAACCTTACCCCGGTTCCTCCAGAAGTCTTACACGGACTTATCCCGAAGTAACCTTACCCTGGTTCCTCCAGAAGTTTTACACGAACTTATCCCGAAGAAACCCTACACAGGTTCTCTCTCTCCAGACGTAGTTTTACACGGGCTCGTCGTCAAAGAAACCCTACACAGGTTCTCTCTTCCCAAAGATGCAGTTTTACACGGACTCGTCATCAGAAACCCTACCCAGGTTTTACTTCTTCCAGGATGCAGTTTTACACGGGCTCATCATCAAAGTAACCCCACACAGGTTCCCTTCTCAAACTCCAGACGTAGTTTTACACGGACTCGTCATCAGTAAACCCTACACAGGTTTCCTTCTCAGCTCTAGATGCGGTTTTACACGGACTCGTCATCAAAGTAACCCTACACAAGTTCCTTCTCCATTTCAGATGCAGTCTTATACACTCATTATCAGTAAACCCTATACAGGTTTCCTTCCTCCAAAGATGCAGTTTTACACGAGCTCATCATCAGTCAACCCTACACAGGTGTCCTTCTTTCCAAGATGCAGCTTTACACGAGCTCATCATCAGGCAACCCTACACAGGTTCCCTCTTTCAACTTACAAAAATTACAGTTCAACAGACCACCTCCAGATGGCATCTATAAGCCCATCCACCTATCAACAATCTCCGAATGGCATCTATAAGCCCATTCCCGACAAGGTTCTGTCACATCTCCAGATGGCATCTATAAGCCCATCCTCCCATACCATCTCTCCAAATGGCATCTATAAGCCCATTCCCGACAAGGTTCTGCCACATCTCCAAATGGCATCTATAAGCCCATTCCCGATAAGGTTCAATCACACCCCCATATGGCATCTATAAGCCCATCCTCCTATTCACCATATCTCCAAATGGCATCTATAAGCCCATTCCCGACAAGGTTCTGCCACATCCCCAGATGGCATCTATAAGCCCATCCTCCTACCCATCACATTTCCAAATGGCATCTATAAGCCCATTCCCGACAAGGTCCTGTCACATCTCCAGATGGCATCTATAATCCCATCCTCCCATCCACCATCTTTCCAAGATGGCATCTGTAAGCCCATTCCCGCCATCACACTGTTGATATCCCACTATGCGAGTACAAATTTCTGGGCACTTTAGTGTTCAATCATCTTCCACCCTCGGATCACGAAAGGAACACAAGCCAATCTACATCCTCAGGTCTAAGAAGATTAAACAGGGGCAACTGTTGTACCCCAAAATTTTCCCTCCCATACTCTTCAAAGTTTTGACAAGCATCATCTCAATTTGCTCAAGTCTACTCAAGGGTTGCACAGTTCAAACACCCTCCTAAGCCAGTCAAATTAGGGTTTTGGTTCTTGCAAGGAAGTTGAGGTTTTCAAGGGCTCAATCAAGTCCCATATGCTCATATACATTGTCAAGCACCTACATGTCAAGTTTCAAGGCTCACAAGGTCAAGTTGCACAGTCAAAAACCCTAATTACTTCACAATCAACTATAGGGGCAAAAATGGTCATTTGGCAGTCAAAAGTCAAAAAATTTGGTCAACATCTTACTTTGAAGCCACAATCATCATTTGGTCAAATCTTGACCATGATTTCACAAGAATGGCTCAAAAATCATCAAGGTGTCAAAAGTTTCTATTTTTGGACAGTTGAAAAGTCAACTGTAACTTGACCAAGGCATAACTTTTTCATGGTTCATCAGAAAAATCCCATCCAATGCTCATTTTGAAGGGGATGACATTTACTACAACTCATCTTCACATTCCAAGTCCAAGAAATGCTCTCACAAAAAGTTATCAATTTCAACATTATAGGTCATTTTCAAAAGTCAACAAAAAGGCATTTTAAGTCAAAGACCATAACTTGAGATTGGTAAATTCAAATGACATAGGACCAAAGGCATTGGTTAGAGGACTTCAAGACCTTTCCAAAATGTCCAAGAACATGTTCACATGATCAAAATTGAGCAAGATATGCATTGGAGAAGTTGGGAAATTTTTGTGAAATGGCAAAAGTCAACTATCCTTGAAACTTCAATTTTTGACAAAAGGGCCCACTTTTTTCCACTTGATTCAGCCTTTTCATGCCACCCACGTGTCCCTTGATCAATTTCAAGATTAAACATTAATTTTTCTATTTTTATTTAATTTTATTTGATTTAATTCATTTTAAATCCATAAAATTCAAATAAAATCAAAAAAATTAATTAAATAACATCTTTTGATTTGAATGAATTTTATGTGTCATGAACAACCTACCAATTTCGTGCTAGGGCCACTTTATGCATAAAAATTCAAAATTTAAACAAACTTGGAATGTTTCTTTAATGGTGGTTATGAAGAATCCAAAAACTTAATTGCAAGGGATCATTAGCTCATAATGTGACCTATTCTCATTCATTACTACATATGCAAGTGTAACAAAACCTCATTCACGACCTGAACATTATACAAACGGCCAGAGCAAAATCCAAAAAGTGTCAAAAAAGTGTGAGATCAAAAGGAGTATTGCAAGCATTTTCAGGCCAAAAGGAGAACGTGACTCTCTTCTTTGCCATCCCCTGAAGCTAAAGCAACCCTTGCCACGTCCTAAGATCCATCATACCGCGTTGTAAGTTCTTCTCATGTCCCCCAAAATTCCATATCATTTTTTCTTATGTGTTTGTGTGCAGGATGCCCAGTGCGTTTCACCATGAACCTTCTGCGTTCCACATGCCAAGTGGCCATGATCATCAATCCGAGGGCCAAAAACTGATCCACACCATGCTCCCAGTCAATCACCAAGCACTTGATCCAAGAAGTCAACGTGGCTGGATGAATATTGGGCTTCCAGATTTCTAAACACACACTCAATTCTGGCTCAAACCCCCTTGGTTTTGTTTTTCATTCTTTTATTTTTTCTTTTCTTTTATAATTCCTTTTTATTAATTATTACTATTATTATTATTATTAACCTAAATAATTATTTTCATAACCAAAAATAAAAATAAAAAACTAATATTCTTATTTACTAATTTCACTACTAATTTATTTTGTAAATAAACATTAACATTAATTAATTTAGTTCTTTTTAATTAAGTTTAACTTTAATCTTTTTTTTTTACAATAAATAAAAACAATTTAGAATTAGTTTTTTTACTAACTTTTAATTTCTATTTATTTTCTCTTTATTTTCATTAAGAACACAAAAACACAAAAAAAAACTTCTTTTCTTTTAATTAATTAATTAATTAGTTAGTTATTAGTTTTAATTTCATTAATTACAAAAAGGGACAAAATTTAATTCTTATTCAAAAAAGGGTCAACACCCTTAGGACGTTCCCGATTCTTTCTTTCGCGCGTATTTATTTTCTTATTTTATATTTATGTAACTGTCTCCAGATATGTAATAGTTAAATAGGAATTTTACCGCTTTATTTAATTTCTCGCATTTATTTACCAAAACGGGTTTTTGTTTTTTGGCGATGTATAGACCCGCGCCTTGTAATAGTTAGATTTACATTTCCGCAATTTACTTTTCGCACCCCTAACTGCTAATATGCCTGCAAGAATGTATGAATAATAAAATTAATCCGTAGCTCACAATTAACATGTACAAAACATTAACTGAAAAACAACACACAAAGCACATGCCACTCCTAGGGTACGCCTCACTGGTTGCCTCGAACGTGGTCATCAAGTATAGGACGTCTTAGAGGTCGCCCTTTGTCTAAAGATCCAGTTGCCTCGAAACGGTTGCCTCGGATAAAAGGATCTAGGACATTAGGGTTACTTCTAAGGTGTCCTACCATCGCTTCGGTGACCACACTGTCCCGATAATCGAATTGATCCGAATACCTCCAACGACGGTGCTACCTACCTCTCAATGGTGGGATAGCACCATCTAAAGGACTCTTACACAGCCTAATTCCTTAGAGTAGGTAGATTCTCATGGGTACTTGCTCTTTTCAAACAAACAAAAATACTTTTCACACCTCACACTTTCAAAAAGTTTTCAAACAAAACACTTCATACACTCTTTAGGACTGATACAAGAGTTACTTAGAAGTTTTCCAAACGAACTTTTTCAAAACCCACACACGCTTGAAAAGCAAACAATCTTTTGAAAACATAAGAGTAAGTACCTAAGAGCCCGTGGATAACCACAGATAGAAAGGGTGCTAACACCTTCCCTTTCTATAAATCTACCTCCCGAACCGAGAAACATTCTCGAATAAGGAATTTTGATGTGCTTTTGTCCTTTCCATGTTGGAGAACATAAAAGACGGTGGCAACTCTTGCTTACCGCGACATTTCGCGAACCAGCTTAAAAAACAGTCAGTTCTATTTCCACCGATCACAAGGGGCGCTCTGAAGAAGCCAAGAAATTAAGGATGTTCCCGTTCATGCTGTCTGAAGATGCTGAAAAGTGGTTTTACTTATTACCTGCTGGAAGTATCACCACTTGGGAAAAGATGGAGAAGACTTTTCTTGATGAGTACTTTCCTGCTTCTGTTTATATTTGCAAAAGATATGATATTGTGAATTTTAAGCAGAAGGAAGGTGTATCGCTAGGTGATGCTTATAAGAGGTTCAAGAGGTTATTAGTAGATTGTCCCAATCACAACATGGATCAAATTGAGCAAATGAAAATGTTTGTAAATGACCTTCGAATAAAGACAAAGCAACTTATTGATACAACAACTGGTGGCTCATCCAACTTTACAACAGCCACTGGTGTGAAGAAGACTATTGAAGCCATTGCTGCAAATGAGTATCTGGAGCTATATGACAGAGTTATAAGCAAACCAGAGGGAGTGATTGATTTGAAGTTGGAAATT
This sequence comes from Vicia faba, assembly GCA_948472305.1. Lineage (NCBI taxonomy): Eukaryota > Viridiplantae > Streptophyta > Magnoliopsida > Fabales > Fabaceae > Vicia > Vicia faba. The sequence continues at coordinate 1,673,012,261 of OX451736.1, read as the reverse complement.
AATAAGCAGCTAAAAATTGAAGAAGCAATTGTTGTAGAAGTAGAGAAAAAGCTGAAAGCAATGACCATGGATACTCAACAGATAGCTCAGGTTCAACAGGTACAGAAGGTAGCTTGTAAAATCTATAGTGGACCACACCTTACTATGCAATGTCTTTCAACTCCATAACAAATTGAGGGGATAAAATTCTTGAGGTAAAATAACCCATATTCTAACACATATAATCCTGGGTGGAAGAATCATCCTAACTTCTCCTGGAAAGATCGGCAGCAACAAGCTCCTCAGAAGGCAGAGTGAGAGGTGGCTATTTAGAAGATGGTTGCCCATACCTATCAATTTCAATAAGAGACAGAGAGTAATCACATGAATACCACAACTGCAATCAAAAATTTGGAAGTTCAAATGGGACAGATTGCACAACAAGTAGCGCAGCGAGCATAAGAAAATTAGAAAAGTCATGAGAATGTGAATGTTGTGAAAACAAGGAGTGAGAAAGTTGCTAGAGAAAAAGAATATGAGGTTAAGTTTGATGACAATATCATAGAAGTAGAGCTGGAAGTGAGAGACAACAAGAAAAAATAGGAATAAGTGGCATCACTTGTGAAGCGAGTTGAAGAGAAAACTAAACCAGAAATCAAGTTGTCATATCCATCTCGAGTTGCAAAGAAGGACACAAAAGAGAAAGAGTTTGATAAATTTTTCCAGTTGTTTAAAAAGCTAGAGATTAATATATCATTCTTTGAAGCATTCGAGAAAATGACTTTGTATCAGAAATTCATTAAGGAAGTATTATCAAATAAGAGATCAATAGGAGAGGGATCGATACCCTGTGATGAGAAATTGTATGTAATTGCACCCGAGAGGAAAATACATGTTAAACAGAAGGATCTGGGGTCACTTGAAATACCATGCACCATAAAAGACAGAACTTTCAAGAGGGTTCTGGTTGATTCTGGCTCTAGTGTGAGTTTAATGCCATTATCAATTTTCAAGAAGCTCTATATTGAGAAGATAAGCGAGAGTGGGACAAAATTAAAATTTGATGATCACACTATTAAGCAGACATATGGGATAGTTGATGATGTATTAGTAGAAATTGACAATTATTTTCTCAGTTGATTTTCAGATCATGGACATACCTGAAGATGAAGAAACTCCTATAATTCCGGGTTGACCATTTATGCTAACTAGTCGATGCAATTTTGATATCGAGACATGTAATTTGACATTGAAATCATTTGATGAGGAGATAAACTTGAAGGTGTTGGAAATCAAGAAGCAGGGTGCAGATGGAAAGAATAAATCTTTGATCAGAATAATAAAAGTAGAAGGAGAAAGCAACAGTTCAAAATCAATCCTAGAAGAAGTCTCAGAAAAAATCTCTCAGATGGCATCAATAAAAATTTCTAAGCTCAGTCAAGAAGGAAAGAAGAGAAACAAGAAGGAACACAAACCTAAGAAGATGGAAGTTGGAAGTGGCTGGAAGAAGAAATGGGTTGATACTTTTGATTTGAATGAGTTATAGATTGCGAAAGAGACAAGCAACAATGCGTGGAAGAGGAAATACCCCCATAAGGTGATGAACCTTCGAGCCATACAACGTTAAACGAAGCGCTTCGTGGGAGGAAACCTACACTTTTAAATAACTTATTTTATTTTTGTATTTGTTTCATTTTGTCTGTAGGTAATAAAAAGGGAGCCTTACTGGTGAAAGCTAGGAGGCAGAAGCTGGTGTCGCATTTCCCTCTGTGAGTCACCTTCCTCGAGCTTGTTCTGAAATATTGGGGCCAATGTTTAGTTCAAGTTTGGGATGGTTTTATTGCTTTTCTTTTACTGTTTTTCTATTCGATTTGTTTGTTGGTTTTATGCTAAGTGCTGTGTAAATCCACGAGTTAAAGTCTTTCCCAAATTCTGCCGAAAATTTTGTTTTGTTCAAGAACTTGTTTCTCATAGAGTTCGGGAATAGTACATAGAGACAAAGGGATGGTTGTTTAATGGTAGGAAATTCGGAATAACGTGAAAAGGATACGAGTATAACGTGTAGATTTGTACCATAGTGCTTAAATCCTAAGAAGTACTCCTTGAGTAGTTTATCAATATAGTCTAGCATAATCTAGATTCACATGCAGGTATGATTGGTTGTGAAATAAATAAATTTGATACCAAATGATGAAAAGAAGGTAAAAGGCAATCGGCTCGCTAAGTTGGATATCCCTCACCAGGTTATTCAGCCCAAAGGGGGTTGATCCCCGAACTTCGTCCATAAAGGACAATATATAAACTGGAAAGTTTTGAAAATTTCATCTGAAATTAAAAAGGAGAAAAAGCTCTTATTTGGTGGCTGAACAAAAACTTTCTTGATTTGTCTTGTGCGTGTGATGATCATAAAAAATCCCCATTGCCTTAATTTGAATGTCTGATTGAAAAAGGAGAAAAATCGGAAAAAGACTTAAATACAAAGCATAGTTAGAGAGGTATCTAAAGAGTGAGCTCGAGATTTAAAGGTCCTTACACAAACTTTTCGCGTCATGTGAACATCAGACAAACTGATTTTTGATCAATTTGAATGGATGTCTCATGCATGAGTACCAGGTTACTGTGATGTTCATGAGTTCGTGTAATAGTCGCTTGAGGTCAAGCAACAATTTAAGTTTGGGGGAGTTTGATCAGTGATTTTTACACAATCATTTACCACAATTTTATGTTATCCTTTCTTTTTATTGTCGTATGTTTTATTTCAGTTTACCACTTTTTATGCGTTGATTTTGTATTTTAATGTTTTAAGGTTCAAAAGAATAAATCGGGACAAATCGGTGCAAAACTGAGTTTTGGAAGAAATGTAAATATCTGCCTACAGAAGGCCTGACACGGCCACCCGTGTCACCTAACACGGGCAGTGTCAGGATGATAGCCAGGAATAGGGGAAGTAGAGGTGTGACATGGGCTCCCATGTCAGCTGACACGGCCCGTGTCAGGGTGCCTGAACCAAGAATTCAAGAATTAAATTGCCAGATGCCCAACACGGACACCCGTGTTGGGTTGCGTCGCTAATTTCAGTATTTCGGGTTATTTTGTTCATTAGTTGGCCTGTGAGGGTGTTTTGGGTATTTCCAACCAGTCCAAATGAGTTTTTGCTATATAGAGGAGTTTCCACGATGAATTGGAGACTTTTGACTAGAGAATATTAGGAACAATAGAGATTGGTGCTTTCAAGAGATTTGGAGATGGAAATTCTTTCATGAGCAATAGCAACTAAAGATCGAAGAATCCTCACCTTTTGTAATGTCTAATTTTATTATTGCTTTTCTTTTTAATACTATGAGAGGCTAAATCCCCCAATGCTAGGGGGTGTCCCTGATTCACAAATGTATTGATTTTGAATTCTTGATTTTGATACAATAATTTCCTTTCGATTTAATTTTTCAATGTTCTTATGCCTTTCCTATCGGATAAATAGGAATTGATCCACGGTTAACAATTAGGGTTGGACCATCATTGTTAAGGTTTTTGAACAATTAGACTATAGTAGATATCACCTAAGACTAGGGATATCCTATAGGTCGCCGGTAAAATCTTGATAACATAAAGACTTGACTCCATCAGATATCTCTAAGGACTTAGGATTTATGATGAATGGTTAAAGGTTTTCTCACTAAGGACTTAGGGGAAAACAAACTAAAGATTCGGTAGTTGAAGATAATGAACGTGTTGAAGAGATCAAGAGTAAAGATTATTACTGGGTCAAATCACACACCTACCCCTAGCATGCTCCTTATATCAGTGAAAAACTATTTTATATTTATGCTACTTGTTAAGTAACAATTTCAAAACCAAAAACCATATCAAGTTTTGTTTAATTAAACTCCTAATTTAGCTCGATAATTGCACGCAGTCCTTGAGATCGACATTCGGGGAATTTCCTTATTATTACAAGAGGCAAAAAAGGTACACTTGCTATTTTTCCCATCAAACACTAAAGTAAATTTGGTGAAGATGAATTTGATATATATGAAGGAGATACATAAGGGCGTTTATTAAATAAGAGTCTCACAATCAAATGCGAAAATCAACTCGATGATAATGGTATTTCTGCTCAATTTGATTCTTGTACTAAAATGAGTGAAAATTCTTTTACAATTGCAGTTGCTTCGAATTCTTAGGAGCAATGTCTTTTAAATGAAATTTCAAAGCTACTAGTTCCTGATATGTCTGTAAGCAATGGTTGAAATCATTACATGGATAAAAGGTTGAACATTTGCAAATCAATGATGTAAAAGATGGAAATCTTGATAAGAATGTTTGTCATATTTTACCTGGTAGACCTTGGCACTTTGGTAATAATACCACTTATTGAGGAAGGGATAACGTGATTATGCTTACATGGTGCACACATAAAATTGTCATGGCTCCTGCTTTACACTTTGATAAGAATCCATAAGAAAAGAAGTCTAGTTTTTTGGTGATGATACAAAGTGAAAAGAAGCTTGATGAGGCTATTAAAGAAACTAAATTTTTATGTTCAATACTGACTAAAGTTTGTAACCTCACCAACTTTGATTTGTCATCCCCTGCATAAGCCTTCTCCAAGATTTTCCACGCTTCCATTGCCGACCCACAATCACCAATTTTCTGAAAGTTATCACCATTAACACATTGATGGATCAAGAATAACACTTTGTAATCTTTCTTCTTTTCTTTCTTAAAGGTAGCCTTTTGTGCATCCGTTGCACCTTCGACAAGAGGACTCACCTCATTCTTGATCACTTCAAGAACATCTTGGTAGTCAAACAACATCTTCATTTACTTGCACCGTTTGTCGTAATTCTTCGCTTCAAGGATATGTAGATTTATAGGGACTCTATCATTGGAGACGCTATTCATGTTTGCACATCGAATTATAGATCAGAACCAGACTCTTGATGTCAAATGTTAGAACATACAAATACATAATTGTTAAATCAATGGAGGTTTAGTGGTTGTGGAGAAGAAGATAGTGAAAGAGAAGAAGGAATTGGAGAGAGAGAGAGAGAGAGAGAGAGAGAGAGAGAGAGAGAGAGAGAGAGAGAGAGAGAGAGAGAGAGAGAGAGAGAGAGAGAGAGAGAGAGAGAGAGAGAGAGAGTAATTGAGGGTGAGAATCAATAATAACATTAACATTGAGATTAAATGCCTCCAAGACATTTATACAAGTAATGTCTAACAATTGAGACCTAAAACAAAATCTTAAAACGCAAGGAAAACTGAAAATTCATGGGCGTAACCGTTTAACACTAATAGTTAACCGATTACCACTGAACCAACAAAAATAATACAAAATAACTTTAACTGATTTACGCGTTTGTGTAACCGGTTATCACAACACAAAATCAATTTTTTTAGATCTTAAAAATATTCTTTCTCAGCTCTAACCGGTTACATTCATATGTTAATCGGTTACATTTCATCGAACACGAGTAACAAAATAAAAACCCGTCTTAAATTGTCCGAAGTGAGGGCCAACTTAACATCCAACTCTTTTAATATAATTTTACAATAGAAAAACATTTTTAATTATAATAAATAATAATATTAATTAAAAAAGAAAGAACAAATCAAACAAACAAATTAACAATAATAAAAATATATTATTATAAAACAAAAACAAATCAAACGAGAAATTTTAGGTGGCTGGTGGGAATGATGAGAGAGAGAGAGAAAGAGATAAACGAGACACAGAAAAGAAAGCAAAAATAGTGAATCAAACAACTGGGAATTTTGGAAAGAGAGAGTAACTAACAACATAGGCACAGGAAAAAAAAAACATGCAGAAAAAAGACATCATCGCCAAATGTTGAAGATGGTCGAAGAGAGGGTCCTCTAAGATCATCCTTAATAAGGCTTGAATATAAAATAAATAACACAGATTTAATCATTCAACTTTTGCTGCCTTTTTGTCTTTGTCTCAATGTTGCAACCACCTTTAATATATTAATTTTCTTACCATATACATTCTTCAATTTTGCACCCTTTTTCCTTTTCTACACGGTAATTAAATGATTAATTAATTCTAACATCACTTTTTTGGTTTTATTAATTCTTATTGATCTTGATTCATATATAACTAATGCATTTTGTTAATTTTTCTTCAGGTGAATATATACATCTATTGTTGAGGATATTTAAGAAGAAGATATATATTGAGTAGGATCTACAAGGTTATGTCTTTGTTGAATATATTGTAACAAAGAGATAACATTGTAAAAATGAGGGATCCACATAGGATCTTTGAACCTCAAACTCAACACCTTTGATTTCTATAAAGTTTTTTTCTAGTTAGTGATTTTCTTAGACCTGAAGGATTTCTGGCATTGGCTTCACCAAGAAATGGGAATGAGATGTAACACATTTGGATTTTGGTTTTGGATTTGTATTTGCTTTATTTCTGTTTGGGGAATTAGTGAGTGTTTGTCGCTTAATGATGAAGGTAACTAACTTTCATTACATGTTTCTATAATTGAGTTTTTTTTCATCATATATTAGTGTAACTTGTAACTCAAGTTATTTGTTATGTTTTTCTTTTATGTAGGATTGGCTTTGTTGGAGGTTCGTCGAAGAATAACTTGTGATCCTCGTCTTGCTTTGGAAAATTGGAATCCAAATGATTGTGACCCTTGCAACTGGTTCGGGGTTCATTGCGTCAACGGTAAAGTGCAGACTTTGTAAGTTCCTCTGGTAACTTAACTCTTTTCCTTTCTTATTATAGGTTGATGCACTCGAAAATGCAATTGCAATCATGAAGGCGCTGCAAAGACTCCAAAATCCTAACCACTGTTGTATTTACACTACAAATATTAACAAGGGCCGTCTTTGAGGGCGTGTAAGATGGTCCATACCACAGAGCCTCACACTTTTTCGCGATTAAGCTAGGGAGAATAGGGCCCCGATTCACATATTTCACGGTTAATTAGGGCCCTTGAAAAATTCACAACTAAAATGAAGTTAATTTCAACTTCTTACACAGGGTCTTTCAAAAGTTTGAGACGGCTCTGCTATATTAATATTATAGTAAAATGCAGATAAATGTGGTTGATGTCGTGATGCAGATCGCAATTTAGAACTATAGTTAATAAAATTGCAAGTATGATGCAAAATTTAGTGCTGAATTTTAAGACTTGTGTTCTTGTAGGGACCTAAATGGTCTGTCCTTGGAAGGGACATTGGCTCCTGAGCTTGGGAAACTTAGTCACTTAAAATCACTGTAAGGAATCTAATGAAATTCTTGTTTTTTATATACATTTTCAGATAATACTTGTAAGTTTTTTTGTGCATGCATGGATCTAGTTACATTTACTACCATTACTATCAATAAATAAACTGAGTTTGTTTATTTATTTCACTATTTTTTTATCACAGTGTGTTAAGCAATAATAACTTTTCTGGTGACATTCCTAAAGAGCTTGGAGATTTAGCTGAGTTAGAGTTATTAGATTTAAGGGAGAATAATTTATCAGGATGCATCCCACCAGAACTTAGTAAAATGTTATCCCTAAAGCACTTGTAAGTTATCTCTGTATATTTGTATGTATTGTTATATGTATAAGATTCATGTGTACTAATTCTTGAAGGATTTTTTTTATCATAGATTGCTTTGTGATAACAACATAGAAGAAAGTGATTCCCAAGACCAAGGAAATTTCAGATTATTTTCTAAATCTCTACTTGATGAATGTTCATCGCCTCTCGCGACATTATTTGCCTGCATTAATAGAAAGTTTGGTCACTGGTGAGAAAATTTTCATTTTTTTCATCCTTGCTCAGCAAGTAACCTTATAAAGTTCTTTGTGATCAAATCCCATGTGTTATCTGTTTGCGTTTTTCGTATCTATTATGTATATGAATACTAGTTTGTAATTTCTGGTCTTTTTGGATGAATGGAATGTGCAGTGTGTGGCATAGCAACGTCAAGCAATGGAACAAACCAGATTCGTTGATTATTCCGATTAAAGTAGCACTTCTGAAATGCCTCGATGTCTTTTCGCTGCCTCTGTGTGTGGATAATTAACTTTTGGCCTATTGATAATCTCAAAGATGCATACATTATCTTTACTCAATGCTTGTTTTGTACTAAATTTTTGTGTTATCCTTTTGCAGGTTCAAGCAAGTCCATGAAGAGAAATATTTCGACCTTCAGCGTCGTAAGTTGAAATCCTTTGCTAAATTATGACTTACTGATAAGTTAAAAGATTTTCTTCTAATTTCTTGCATCATGTAGGTGTTAATGAACCAGAAATCGCGATGCATGTGCCAAACCTTATCAATTATGGGCGTCGTAGGTTACTTGAACATTCGAGTAACCTTGCAGCCGCACCTTATAAAGGTGAACCTCCAAAAGATTCCAGTAAAACTCCAATTAGCATTAGTAGTGGATCTTTTCCAGCTTTTCCACAAGCAAAAAAGAAGCAAAATCAGTCACATACACCATTACCTCCTTCTGATTCTCTTCCAAATGATGGAAACCAAACAAGTCAACATCGACTGGGAATACATGAAAGCGTGTGGAAGTATATACTTATTGTCATAGGCATTGTTGTGATTGTCGTTTTGATCATAGTTCTTCTTTGCCTTTGGACAAAACCAGCAGTTAAAATAATTAAACCTTGGAACACAGGCATAAGTGGACAGTTGCAAAAAGCTTTTATAACAGGTACTAGTTCACATGAGTGAAGAATACAATGAAATATTGTTATCATTATTGTGTTGATAATGTCGTCTTTTTTTTACGTTATGAAATGTAGGCGTTCCTAAGTTGAATAGGGTAGAATTAGAGACAGCTTGTGAAGATTTCAGCAATATTGTTATTAGTTTTGAAGCATGCACTATATTCAAAGGAACATTGTCTAGTGGAGTTGAAATTGCTGTTGTCTCTAGTCTATTTACTTCTCCAAAACAATGGACTAAGAACATGGAATTGATCTATAGAAGAAAGGTTTAAGTCCTCTTAAATTCAATAGAAAGAAGACGAATAATCGCATTGAACAATCCAAAATTTCTATTCCGCTAACTAATTAAGTTTCTTGAATGATACAGATTGCGACATTGTCCCGCATTAACCATAAGAACTTTGTTAATCTTATTGGATATTGTGAGGAAGAAGAACCATTCTCGAGGATGTTTGTATTTGAATATGCCCCAAATGGAAGCCTATTTGAGTACCTACATGGTAATGCTTTTTGTTTTAGTTGTTAAATTGCAACCGCGATTATGTTGTGACTTTTATAGGGCCTAAAAATACCTTTGATGCAATTGCAATGTTGATTCAACTGTGACAAAACAAATAGAGGTCATATTTAGTCATTATTTAACCTTGACTTATTATGAGGCCTTATTTAACTGCAATTTTATCTTCTATGATGTAGCCTATCTTTTACACCCTCAAAGACGGCTCTGATGTTAAGCCTGATTTGTTTTTTCAGTTAAAGACGTCGAACGTCTTGAATGGAGTGAAAGGATAAGAATAATAATGGGAACTGCGTATTGTCTTACATACATGCACGGTTTAAGTCCACCAATATCTCATACCAAAGTTGCTTCAAGTTTGATCATGTTGACAGATGATTATGCTGCAAAGGTATTTCTCTTCTATATTATTGTTTCCTTTCATTATATTACATATGCTAGTTACCAAATAAACCAAGTAAAATCTATTTCATTTTATTGATCTTTCAGCTCGCAGAGATCACTTTTAGAAGTATTGTAGAACCTCCTAGGACAACTAGAGGTGACTCTTCAAACAAATCTGAGATGCAACGCGCGGCTTTTGACACCAATGTCTATGATTTCGGAATATTGTTGCTAGAAATCATTTCCGGGAAATTGCCTCATTCTGAAGAACAAGGAAGTCTTGTCAACTGGGTGAGTTTCGCTACTATGATTTATGATTTAGTCTTAAACGCTGCTACTGCTAAACATCGAAACATGAAAAACAAACTAACTTAGATCCTTGTTAACTTGCTAGGCTTCTGAGTACTTAAATGACAGAAGAAGTATAAGTTATATGATTGATCCGAGTCTGAAATCATTCAAAGACAATGAACTGGACGTGATCTGTGAGGTGATTCAAGGGTGTATCCAACCCGAACCGAAGTTAAGGCCAACAATGAAAGACATAACTTCCAAATTAAGAGAAGTGGTTAATGTAACACCTGATCAAGCTTCTCCAAGGCTTTCTCCACTATGGTGGGCTGAACTTGAGATATTATCAGTGGAGGCTACTTGAAGTTGTTGAGTAAACTTTAATGTCATTAATAATAAGTTTTCATATTAAATATGAAAGTTGGAAGATTAAGAACCAATGTAATTTGGAAGGACAAAAGTTAATAAGTTATGATAGTTTTATTAGTAGCAGTTATCTTTTGGAATTGTAAAAGTCATTGGATCTATATAAGGACCAAGAGTGTATTTTATTTAACAAGCAATAAACAAAAGGTTTGCCTCTTTCTCAAAATAAATCACATAACGAAGTCTGCTTCTTTATATCAATTTGGCATCAGAGCTCATGGCAAACATGATGAATCAAATGTCGTTGACATGGCTAACGAAGTCAAATTATGAAAACTGAAGTATCCAAATGAAAGCTCTTCTTGGATCTCTAGACGCGTGGGATGTGACCCATGAAGGGTTTGAAGAACCAAAAGAAGTTGGGGGATATACGGCAGCTCAAACAAAGGCGTTGAAAGAGACGTGATCGAAGGACAAAATGACATTATACATGTTGTTCAGGGCTGTAGATGAATCAGACTTCGAAAAAATTGTTGGTTCGACTACGAGAGACGCGATCGAAGGACAAAACGACATTATACATGTTGTTCAGGGCTGTAGATGAATCAGGTTTCGAAAAAATTGTTGGTTCGACTACGTCGAAGCAAGCGTGGGACACGTTAGAAAGAGTGTTCAAAAGAGCAGATCGAGTGAAGCAATTTCGACTCCAAACTCTTCGTGGCGAATTGGAGAGGATACAGATGAAGGATACAGAAATTGTATCTAACTACATCACACGTGTGCAAAAGGTGGTGAATCAACTCACCAGAAATGGAGAGACAGTAACTGATGCACGAGTTGTTGAAAAGATCTTGAGATCTTTAACAGACAAGTTTGAGAATATTGTGTATGCAATATAAGAGTTGAAGGACCTTTCGAGGCTCTCAGTCGAAGAGCTCGCTGGTTCTCTCGAAGCACACGAACAACGAAAGATGAAAAAGAAAGAAGAAGCAGTCGAAGAAGCAAATCAAACCAAGGAATCGAACAAAGACGAAAAGGTACTCTTTTCTCAAAACTTTTGAGGAAAAGGACGTGGACGTGGAGGTCGTGACAGTGGTCGAAGTGGTAGAGGTAGCAACTTCGAAAGAGGACAATCGAGCCAACAAAATTGGCGTGACAGAGGACGTGGTCAAAGAGGTGGTCGTTCGAATCATTCCAACTTTGAATGCTACAAGTGTGGGAAGTATGGTCATTACGCGAAGGATTGCAACTCCTACAAATGTTACAATTGTGACAAAGTGGGACATCTTGCAAAAGACTGTCGAATCGAAAAGAAGATTGAAGAAACAACCAACCTAGCCTTGGAAGCTGAATCGAATGAAGGCTTTCTCCTGATGGCTCAAAACGAAATCAACACCAATAATGACAATGTTTGGTATCTTGACTCAGGAGCAAGTAATCACATGTGTGGTTACAAACACCTGTTTAAAGATATGAAGAGAATTGAAGATGGTAATGTATCTTTTGGAGATGCATCAAGATGAAGGTCGAAGGAAAGGGCACAATCAGTTACTTGGAGAAGGATGGCTTGATTGGATCAATCGAAGACGTTTACTATGTACCAGATCTCAAGACCAACATATTGAGTCTGGGACAACTTACAGAAAAAAGGTGCTTTGATACTTATGAAAGATCGAACACTGCATTTGAAGGACAAAGTAGGACATCTGATTGCCCGTGTCGAAATGGAAAGAAATCGAATGTACAAACTGAACCTGAGGAAAGTTCGAGAGAAATGTCTGCAAATCGAAGTGCAAGACAAATCGTCACTATGGCATATGCGCTTTGGTCATCTACATCATGCTGGTTTGAGAAGGTCGGAGAAAAGGAACATGATGCATGGACTACCAGACATGGATTTCGAAGGAAGGTTCTGTGAAGAATGTGTGCTCAGCAAACAAACAAGAACCTCATTTCAAAAGAAGGCAGAGTATCAAGCTAAACATATTCTCGAATTGATACATACCGACATATGTGGGTCAATCACTCTAGAATCCTTCAGTGGAAAAATGTACTTCATTTCTTTTATTGATGACTTCTCAAGAAAAACCTGGGTTTACTTCTTGAAAGAAAAATATGAAGCATTAGAGGTGTTCAAAAAGTTCAAAGTAATGGTGGAGAAGGCAACAGACAGACACATCAAAGCAATTCGATCTGACAGAGGAGGTGAGTATACTTCGATGGCCTTTGTGAAGTACTGTGAAGAACAGGGCATAAGGAGATTCTTAACTGCACCATATTCACCTCAGCAAAATGGTGTGGCTGAAAGGAAGAATCGAACTATTCTTGACATGATTCGATCAATGCTCAAAAGCAAGAACATGTTGAAAGAATTCTGCAAAAGCAGTACAATGTGCTGTTTATGTTCAGAATAGATGTCCATATTCGAAGTTAGAAGACAAAACACCACAAGAAGCATGGAGTGGACAGAAGCCAATAGTTTCTCATCTCAAGGTATTTGGTAGTATAGCTTATGCACGTGTACCAGATCAATGAAGAACAAATCTTGAAGACAAAAGTCAGAAGTACATATTCATTGGATATGATGAGAAGACTAAAGGGTACAAGCTCTTCGATCCCATAAGCAAGAAAGTGATTGTGAGTAGAGACGTTCGAATGAACGAAGCAAGCAAGTGGGACTGGAACAATTCGACAGAGGTTATTGACGCAGTCGAAGAAACAACTGTAGTTGTACCAACAAGTATTCCAACAGAACATGAAGAAAATGAAGATGAATATGAACCTCTACAACCCAGAATGAGAAGTTTGCAAGACTTATATGATTCAACAAGTGAGGTGCATCTTGTGTGCCTTCTGGCAGATGCTGAAAACATCAGTGTCGAAGAAGCGTTACGAGACAAGAAGTGGAAAAGTGTCATGGACGAAGAGATTAGAGCAATCGAACGTAACAACACTTGGGAACTAGTCGAATTGCCAAAAGGTAGTCAACCCATTGGTTTAAAGTGGGTATTTAAGAAAAAGATGAATGCTCAAGGAGAAATCGAAAGATTCAAAGCACGACTGGTTGCGAAGGGATACAAACAGAAAGCAGGAATTAACTATGACGAAGTGTTTGCGCCTGTTGCAAGAATGGAGACAATTCGATTACTCATTTCTCAAGATGCTCAATTCAAATGGCCAATATTTCAAATGGATGTCAAGACAACGTTTTTGAATGGTGTGCTCGAAGAAGAAATCTTTGTCGAACAACCACTTGGATATATGAGAATTGAAGAAGAGAAGAAGGTGTTGAAACTGAAGAAAGTGATGTATGGGCTGAAGCAAGCACCTAGGGCATGGAACACACGCATTGACACATATTTCAAAGAGAATGGGTTCGAGCAATGTCCTTATGAACCTTCCCTCTATGTGAAGAAAAATGGAAGTAATGTATTACTTGTTGCTCTCTATGTTGATGACCTTATCTTTCTAGGCAGTGATGTTCAGATGATCGAAGATTTCAAGAGCACCATGACAAGCGAATTCGAAATGACAGACTTAGGTCTGATGAGATTCTTTCTTGGTCTGGAGGTTCGACAAGAAGAAGCAGGAATCTTTATCTCATAAGAAAAATATGCAAAGGAAATCCTAGAAATATATAAAATGAAGAATTGCAATCCAACTTCGACGCCAATGGAACCAGGTGCAAATCTGTCAAAGTTTGATGGAGGAGAACGGGTTGAAGGAATCAAATATCGAAGCTTGGTAGGTAGCCATCGATATCTCACATGCACAAGGCCAGACATTTCACTAAGTGTTGACATTGTAAGTCGATTCATGGAGGAGCCAATACACACACATTGGAAGACGCTGAAACGAATTCTAAGATACATCCAAGGAACAATATCACTAGGAATGCTTTATTCAAAAACAGAAGACTACAAGTTAGTTGGTTATTCTGACAGTGACTGATGCGGAGACATAGACGATCGAAAGAGTACCTCTGGATATGTGTTTTTCATGGGAAACACAACATTTACTTGGCTATTGTTGTACCCCAAAATTTGCCCTCCCATATTCTTCAAAGTTTTGACAAGCATCATCTCAATTTGCTCAAATCTACTCAAGGGTTGCACAGTTCAAACACCCTCATAAGCCAGTCAAATTAGGGTTTTGGTTCTTGCAAGGAAGTTGAGGTTTTCAAGGGCTTAATCAAGTCCCATATGCTCATATACATTGTCAAGCACCTACATGTCAAGTTCCAAGGCTCACAAGGTCAAGTTGCACAGTCAAAAACCCTAATTGCTTCACAATCAACTGTAGGGGTAAAATGGTCATTTGGCAGTCAAAAGTCAAAATTTTTGGTCAACATCTTATTTTGAAGCCACAATCATCATTGGATCAAATCTTGATCATGATTCCACAAGAATGGCTCAAAAATCATCAAGATGCAAAAGTTTCCATTTTTGGACAACTGAAAAAGTCATCTGTAACTTGACCAAGGCATAACTTTTTCATGGTTCATCAGAAAAATCCCATCCAATGCTCATTTTGAAGGGGATGATATTTCCTACAACTCATCTTCACATTCCAAGTCCAAGAAATGCTCTCACAAAAAGTTATCAATTTCAACATTATAGGTCATTTTCAAAAGTCAACAAAAAGGCATTTTAAGTCAAAGACCATAACTTGAGATTGGTAACTCAAAATGACATGGTACCAAAGTAATTGGTTAGAGGACTTCAAGACCTTTCCAAAATGTCCAAGAACATATTCATATGATCAAAATTGAGCAAGATATGCATTGGAGAAGTTGGGAAATTTTTGTGAAATGGCAAAAGTCAACTATCCTTGAAACTTCAATTTTTGACAAAAGGGCCCACTTTTTTCCACTTGATTAAGCCTTGTCATGCCACCCACGTGTCCCATGATCAATTTCAAGACCAAATAATTATTTTTCTATTTTTATTTAATTTTTATGGATTTAATTCATTTTAATCCATAATAATTCAAGTAAATCTAAAAAAATTAATTAAATGGTATCTTATGGTTTGAATAGCCTTCATGAAGCATTTGCAACCTACCAATTTCGTGCTAAGCTCATTTAGGCATGAAAATTCAAATTTTGAACAAGCTTTGAAAGGCCTTTAATGGTGGTTAAGACAAAATCCAAAGCTTAATTGCAATGGTTAAAGGCTCCTAAATGTGACTTATTATCACTCATTACTATATATGCAAGCCTTGCAAGCCTCATTCACAACCTAGAGTGTGCACAAACGGCCAGAGCAAAAATCCAAAAAGTGTCACAAAAAAAAGTGTGAGATCAAAAGGAGTGTTGCAAGCATTTTCAGGCCAAAAGGAGAACGCGACTCTCTTCTTTGCCATACTCTGAAGCTAAAGCAACCCTTGCCACGTCCTAAGGTCCATCATACCGCGCTGTAAGTTTTCCCAGGTCCCCCAAACGCTTGTTTCATTTTTTCTCTAACATATTCCCATGCAGCATTCCAGCGAAAGTCCACCATATGTCTCAAGCAATCAGCGTGCCATGTGTCCAGTCCTACAGATCTGATGGCCAAAGAATGCATACCATGGTGCTCATGAGTCAACACAGACGTAGGCAATCAGGAAAGTCAAAAGGGGCTTGAAGGTTCATGGGCCTTACAATTCCATTAACACCTCCAATCTGGCCCAACCCCCCCCCCTGGTTTTGTTATTTCTTTTTATCTTTTTATTTTTTCTTTTCTTTTATAACTCCTTTTTTTTATTAATTATTAATATTATTAACATAATTAATATTTTCATAAAAAATCCAAAAAAAGAACTAATATTATTATTATTATTAATTTCATGTTATTTTTGTAAATAAATACTAATAAATTGAATTAGTTTTAATTAGGCAACTTTAACCTTTTTTCTTAATAACTAAAATAAATTTAGAATTATATTTTTATTAACTTTTAATATTAATTCCTTTATTTTTATTTCATTAAAAACATAAAAAATACAAAAATATTTTTCTTTTAATAAATTAAATAATTAGTTTTAATTCCATTTCATTAAAAAAAGACAAAATTCAATTTCTTTCTCAAAAGGGTCAAAACCCTTAGGACGTTCCCGATTAAATTTTTATTCGCGCGCATTTATTTTATTTTGATTATTTATGTAACTGTCTCCAGATATGTAATAGTTAATTAGGAATTTTACCGCTTTATTTAATTTCTCGCACTTTACCAAAACGGGTTTTTGTTTTTTGGCGATGTATAGACCCGCGCCTTGTAATAGTTAGATTTATCTTTCCGCAATTTAATTTCCGCACTCCTAACTGTTAATAATGCATGAAAGAATGTATGTAAATAAAATTAATCCGTAGCTCACAAATAACATGTACAAAACATTAATTGAAAAACAACACACAAAGCACATGCCACTCCTAGGGTACGCCTCACTGGTTGCCTCGAACATGGTCATCAAGTATAGGGTGTCTTAGAGGTCGCCCTTTGTCTAAAGATCCAGTTGCCTCGAAATGGTTGCCTCGGATAAAAGGATCTAGGACATTAGGGTTACTTCTAAGGTGTCCTACCATTGCTTTGGTGATCACACTGTCCCGATAATCGAATTGACCCGAACACCTCCAACGATGGTGCTACCTACCTCTCAATGGTGGGATAGCACTATCTAAAGGACTCTTACATAGCTTAATTCCTTAGAGTAGGTAGATTTCTCTTAAGTACTTGCTCTCTCAAAACAAACAAAAATACTTTTCGCACTCACACTTTCTAAAAGTTTTCAAACAAATTTTTCATACACTCTTGAGGACTGATACAAGAGTTACTTAGAAATTTTTCAAACGAAACTTTTTCAAAAACAACACACACTTGAAAAGCAAACAAAACAATTTTGAAAACATAAGAGCAAGTACCTAAGAGCCCATGGATAACCATGGATAGAAAGGGTGCTAACACTTTCCCTTTCTATAAATCTACCTCCCGAACCGAGAAACATTCTCAAAGAAGGAATTTTGCTGTGCTTTTGTCCTTTCCATATTGGAGAATATAAAAGACGGTGGCGACTCTTGCTTACCGCGACATTTCGCGAAACCAGCTAAAAAACAGTCAGTTCTATTTCCACTGATCACAGAACTGGCGACTCTGCTGGGGATGATGAAAGTGAGGTGTACCTTAGGATTAGATCATACTTATGTTTTCAATTTCTTTGCTTTGATTGCTTTATATTTGTGGGCTTTGCATCGGAGTTTCATAGATCCTAACCCGGATCTGGGGATACCCTTTTAGGTAGCATAAGTTGTGAGGGACCTGTCCGGCGTAGACCGACACGGGTGAAGCAGTGGCTACGTTGGTGTGGCGCCTTGGTCTGTACCGATATCCCTTGTGTCGCAACGAGGAGAATATGGGTCTTCTGAGGAGTCATTAAGCACCAACCGACCTTAGAACCCTAAATAGACCCAACTTGGCCATAGAACAGTAGCAGTATGCTACACCCATTGAGGCTAAACTCTCGCGATGGTTCTGGCCGCAAGAAAAGATTGCGACGCTGGAGTTATGACCGATTGAGGGTAGTCAGTGATATTGGGATCCTCTAGAACCCGGTTACTTTTGATAGGACAGGTCTTAACCAATGAAACTTCAAGAGGGTAGTACCCCAAACTTCATGCTGGCCTAAACTCTAAGGGTTGTCTTGTGTGACTTGTGTGCTTTCAAACTTGACTACTTGCATGCTCGTTATCTAACACATGAGTTTCTTGCAGGGTTTGTTTACAGTCCTTAATTGGGACTCATTACAGGGCCTACTTACATCACTCCATGCATATCATAACATCATACCATTTCATACATCCTTCATAAGGACTAATCCATTTCAAGGATCTCAAGGGTCTGTGATGCAGGTCATGATGAACCAACATGTCTAGCAAGGGGCAAAGGGGATTTATTTTCCTCTAGCCGAGGTTGTCAGGGGCTATGACCCACTCGATATGGTGAGCCTTGACTCTTGAAGAAGGACTCTCAACGACATGAAGTTCCTTCAATCAAGCTACCGAATTCAAATTCTAACAAGTTTCTCTGTTTACCCCGCGAGATCCTTGAAAACATCACATGCATACATACATATCATTGCATTACAGGTACTCTTTTTCACAGGTTGCTTAATCTTCTTCGCTGTTTATTTCAGCCATCATCATGAATCCTGGATCATCCAATGAACAAGCTATCAAGGCCCTCCAGGCCCAGAACGCTCAGTTTCAAGAGATGGTCATGAACTTGGCCCAGGTACAACAGGAGTTGAAGGCTCTGCTCCTGAAGAAGAAGAAGAAGAAGAAGAAGAAGAAGAGGATTGTGTTGTTCAACACTGGACGCAGACTCGGGAATACACTACAGAACGAAGCTGAGAGGACTACTCCATCTGTTGGGGAAGGCAGTCACCAAGAGAGAAGGGTTCCTAGTCCCGTAGTCTCCGACACCGAGACTGATTTCAATGATGAACAGTACCCTCCTGCTGAGGACAGGTACAAACAGCTGGAGGACCGGTTAAATGCTATGGATATCCAACGTGTGCCTGGGTTGGATTTTGGAGACTTGGGGTTATCTTCTGGGGTGGTGATCCCACACAAGTTCAAGGCGCCGGCCTTTGTGAAGTATGACGGGGCTTCCTGTCCTAAAATGCACCTCCGCTCTTATGTAAGGAAGATCCATCCTTACACGGCAGACAAGAATCTATGGGTCCATTTCTTCCAGGAAAGTCTTTCAGGGACTCAGCTCGATTGGTTCTATCAGTTGGATGGAACCAGTATTCGTAACTGGGAGGACTTGGCAACTGCTTTTTATAAGTAGTATCAGTATAATGCCGACCTCGCTCCTACGCGTACCCAACTCCAGGGTATGTCACTTGGGACGAGTGAAGGTTTTAAGGAGTATGCGCAAAAGTGGAGAGACCTTGCTGGAAGGGTGCAACCACCTCTGATTGACCGGGAACTCGTTGACATGTTCTTGGGGACCCTGTCTGGGTCGTTCTTCAACCATCTGATTGGGAATTCTTCTGTCGGATTCACAGATCTGATCTTGACTGGGGAAGGAATAGAAGTCGGTATCAAGTCTGGGAAGATACCAAAGGGTGACTCCTTGAACAATGAGAAGAAGCCATTCAAGAAAGAATCCAGTGCTGAACACCGCCAAGCTGTCAACGTGGTGGTTATTTCAAAACCGGCCGGTGCTCCTCAACATCGCAACCAACAAAGGGAAGAGAGACCTAAAAGGCAATTCACTCCCCTCAGCATGACCTTGGCCCAGATATTGCCACAGTTGCTGGATACCAACTTGGTAACTCTAAGGGACCCTCCTAAGAATCCCAACAGGTCACCCATCCTAGTACTACTCTCGCCCAAGCACGCTTAACTGCGGAGTTCTGATGGCATCCAGTTCCGTGATCGGTGGAAATAGAACTGACTGTTTTTAAGCTGGTTTCGCGAAATGTCGCGGTAAGCAAGAGTCTCCACCGTCTTTTATGTTCTCCAACAAGGAAAGGACAAAAGCACAGCAAAATTCCTTCTTTGAGAATGTTTCTCGGTTCGGGAGGTAGATTTATAGAAAGGGAAGGTGCTAGCACCCTTTCTATCCGTGGTTATCCACGGGCTCTTAGGTACTTGCTCTTATGTTTTCAAAATTGCTTTTATCTTTCTTGATGTTCAAACTCTCGATTAATAATTCTAAGTCTCTTAAGGGAGGATGACGAAAACGATACCACAATCTACAATATGCTTTTGAACAAACCCCGCTGATTAGGTACAGGCATTGTTTCAATTCCTAAACACTGGAGTTATAAGAAAGATAATCCCTCGTCAACCCTTTTGAGCTAAAGAAGTTGGAGTTTTTCTTTTCAAAAATTAAAACCCTTAATCATAATCTGGGGCGGGGTAGTTCTCTCAGTTAATCCAAGTGCACAACGAATGGCACCAAAGGAATCCTTACAAAACAAAAGACAGTGATGGTTCCGAATGATCATAAAGACAGGAAGTCATCATTTCTCAAAATAAAAGCCCATTAAGTCAAAACCTATGAAAGAGACTTACAAAACTGGGGCATCCCGCTGACTGTAATCACAAAAGAAACAGTTCATGCAAAAATAGGGATAACGAAATCAAAAAAGAAAGAGGTCCTACAAACCCTCAACACAAAAGGAAATGACTGCCTATTCAAAATAAACCGTCAGTATTCGAACCATCACTGGTATATCAAAGCAAAGACTCAAACAAGGTCTAACGCACGATTAGCTGAGCTTAGGATTGAAGAACATCACGAAGAACGGGAGGGTACAAATAAAATTTGAGCCTTTATCCTTTGTTTCTTAAACCGTGAACCAGGCCACGCTATAACCCTTAAAAGTCCTAGCTGAAGCATGGGTTAGTTCGAAAGCATACTGTTACGAAAGGTATCCTGACTCCTTAAGGCTTGCGGTAAAATAACGAGTTGACATCACGTTTTACAAAAATTCATTTGTTTTACAAAACTACATTTTCAAAAAAAAAAAATTCAAGACAGACATACGCTTTGCATTCTTAAAATAATATTGTTTGCATATGACTATTTGTTCAACAGCAGAGAAATTTGCACGAAGAATATCTAGTGAACAAAAGCACTTCCAATCAAGGGGCAGACGTGATTATGGTCTATCATCCAGGGCAGTCCAGTCAAGATTCAAAGAATCTCTCAAATGCCAAATACCAGGGGCAAATCTCCATCTGGGTCACTTGGGGCATTGGACGATCAAACGAAGATCTTCTGGTAGTATGGCAACATAATACTACTGATAGTGACAACTTCCTATATCCTGAGAGCATGGACATAGTCGGAAAAAATACTACGCATAATCAAAGACCCGCTAGGTTGACACACCTAGGCAAAAATAAGGGCTTCCCGGCGAACCAAAAGGGTTCGGGCAAAAATAAGGGATGAAATAAAAAAAATCTGTACACCCGGCAAGTCGAAAACCTGAAAAGGCGGCTTGGGCAAAAATGGGTATCCCGGTGGACTGAAAACCCGAAAAGGCGGTCCAGGCAAAAGTTAGGGATCAAAAGCGTACGACTATGTCCTGGCATCCCGTCACTTGTCTACCAGAAGAAGATTTGTCAATCAAGACCTCCACAGGTACCTTCTTCTCCCACATCAGAAACAGGGGCAATAATGAGTTGTCCAAGCGGTCTAGTTGCTCTATCAACCAAAGTACCAAGGTAGGTTCGGCTGAAGAACATAAACCAGATACCTTCACTCCCCGCAGAGTAAGACAAGACTCAGCAATACTCTCTCCCGAGCAGAGTTGGTCTCTCATCAGCCCCGAAAAGGCACAGTATCTCTAGCAAGTCAGCAACGCTCTCCCCAAGCAGAGTTAGCCTACTGTCAGCCTTAAGGAAGATGGGTATCCCCAGAAAGTCTCAACATTCCCCAGCGGAGTATACAAATGTTCCCAAGAAAGCATCCCCGGCAGTCTTAATATAAGATTGTTCCCTGGCGAAACACCAAACACCCCAGTGGAGCTACTTCCCCGGTGCAGTCCAAAAGTTTCCCCAAGAGAGTTGTATCAATCTCCCCAGTAGATTCTGGAAGCTTATCCCCAGTAGATTCTGGAAGCTTGTCCCCTGCAGAATACGAACGCGTCTACCCGGCTTTATTAAAAGGTTATTCTCCACCAGGGTATAACTGGGTTATCCTCAGCTAATTGCCACGGAAAGATCGTCCTCGGCGAAGTTCTTCCTATCCCCGACGGAGTTCATCAATTCCCCAACAAGGCTTATCAATGGTATCCCCAACGGAGTTATCATCAAACCTCAGCGAAGTACCTCTTCCCACAGAGTAATTCCCCGCAGAGTAATCTCTCCAACAAGTTTATTCCCCAATGGAGTCATCTTCTCCTACCGGTTATTCTTACAACCATCATCCCCAGCGGAAACGAAAAACTCTATTCTTCAACATCAACCCAGGATTCAACAAACTTCCCGGCAATCGTCAATGATTTATTTTCCCAGACGAAAACACATTCATAAACATCACATCTTCATACATTATAGCATGCATACGCATCATACAACACAAATCTCATTTATTTTTGAGAACATCTTAAAATCATGCAGTTCATGCATCATGACATTGCATACGACTAATACTTTGCCTTTTCAGAAAAAAGTCAATCAAAAGATGATTACCATCTACCTTTACAGTTCCAGATCAACACCGGTAACAAGCCAAGAAAATTCTTTGGACGACTGATCGTGGGTTAATATCCGAAACCAAACAGGACAATTATCTACTTGATCATCCTCAGGAAACCCTACACCGGTTCCTTTTCTTTCAGAAGAAGTCTTACACGGGCTCATCAACAGACAACCCTACACCGGTTCCTTCTCAACTTCAGAAGAAGTCTTACACGGGTTCATCATCAGGCAACCCTACACCGGTTCCTTCTCAATTGTCAGACGAAGTCTTACACGGACTTATCATCAAAGTAACCCTACACCGGTTCCTTTTCTTTCAGAAGAAGTCTTACACGGGCTCATCATCAGGCAACCCTACACCGGTTCCTTCTCAATTGTCAGACGAAGTCTTACACGGACTTATCATCAAAGTAACCCTACACCGGTTCCTTTTCTTTCAGAAGAAGTCTTACACGGGCTCATCATCAGGCAACCCTACACCGGTTCCTTCTCAATTGTCAGACGAAGTCTTACACGGACTTATCATCAAAGTAACCCTACACCGGTTCCTTTTCTTTCAGAAGAAGTCTTACACAGACTTATCTCAAGATGACCTTACCCCGGTTCATCAAGAAGTTTTACACGAACTTACCCTGCAGTAACCTTACCCCGGTTCCTCCAAAAGTCTTACACGGACTTATCTCAAGATAACCTTACCCCGGTTCATCAAGAAGTTTTACACGAACTTACCCTGCAGTAACCTTAGCCCGGTTCCTCCAGAAGTCTTACACGGATTTATCTCAAGATGACCTTACCCCGGTTCATCAAGAAGTTTTACACGAACTTATCCTGCAGTAACCTTACCCCGGTTCCTCCAAAAGTCTTACACGGACTTATCTCAAGATGACCTTACCCCGGTTCATCAAGAAATTTTACACGAACTTATCCTGCAGTAACCTTACCCCGGTTCCTCCAGAAGTCTTACACGGACTTATCTCAAGATGACCTTACCCCGGTTCATCCAGAAGTTTTACACGAACTTATCCTGCAGTAACCTTACCCCAGTTTCTCCAGAAGTCTAACACGGACTTATCTCAAGATGACCTTACCCCGGTTCATCCAGAAGTTTTACACGAACTTATCCTGCAGTAACCTTACCCCGGTTCCTCCAGATGTCTTACACGGACTTATCCCGAAGTAACCTTACCCCGGTTCCTCCGGAAGTTTTACACGAACTTATCCCGAAGAAACCCTACACGGGTTCTCTCTCTCCAGACGTAGTTTTACACGGGCTCGTCGTCAAAGAAACCCTACACAGGTTCTCTCTTCCCAGAGATGCAGTTTTACATGGACTCGTCATCAGAAACCCTACCCAGGCTTCCTTCCTCCAAAGATGCAGTTTTACACGAGCTCATCATCAGTCAACCCTACACAGGTGTCCATCTTTCCAAGATGCAGTTTTACACGAGCTCATCATCAGGCAACCCTACATAGGTTCCCTCTTTCAACTTACAAAAATTACAGTTCAACATACCACCTCCAGATGGCATCTATAAGCTCATCCACCTATCAACAGTCTCCAAATGGCATCTATAAGACCATTCCCGACAAGATTCTGTCACATCTCCAGATGGCATCTATAAGCCCATCCTCCCATCTCCATAACTATCCATTACCTTTCCAAATGGCATCTATAAGCCCATTCCCGACAAAGTTCTGTCACATCTCCAGATGGCATCTATAAGCCCATCCCCCTATCCACCATCTTTCCAAATGGCATCTATAAGCCCATTCCCGCCATCACACTGCTGATATTCCACTATGTGAGTGCAAATTTCTGGGCACTCTAGTGTTCAATCATCTTCCACCTTCGAATCACGAAAGGCACGCAAGCCAATCTACATCCTCAGGTCTAAGAAGATTGAACAGGGGCAACTGTTGTACCCCAAAATTTGCCCTCCCATATTCTTCAAAGTTTTGACAAGCATCATCTCAATTTGCTCAAATCTACTCAAGGGTTGCACAGTTCAAACACCCTCATAAGCCAGTCAAATTAGGGTTTTGGTTCTTGCAAGGAAGTTGAGGTTTTCAAGGGCTTAATAAAGTCACATATGCTCATATACATTGTCAAGCACCTACATGTCAAGTTCCAAGGCTCACAAGGTCAAGTTTCACAATCAAAAACCCTAATTGCTTCACAATCAACTGTAGGGGTAAAATGGTCATTTGGTAGTCAAAAGTCAAAAAATTTGGTCAACATCTTATTTTGAAGCCACAATCATCATTGGATCAAATCTTGATCATGATTCCACAAGAATGGCTCAAAAATCATCAAGATGCAAAAGTTTCCATTTTTGGACAGCTGAAAAAGTCATCTGTAACTTGACCAAGGCATAACTTTTTCATGGTTCATCAGAAAAATCCCATCCAATGCTCATTTTGAAGGGGATGACATTTCCTACAACTCATCTTCACATTCCAAGTCCAATAAATGCTCTCACAAAAAGTTATCAATTTCAACATTATAGGTCATTTTCAAAAGTCAACAAAAAGGCATTTTAAGTCAAAGACCATAACTTGATATTGTTAACTCAAAATGACATGGGACCAAAGGCATTGGTTAGAGGACTTCAAGACCTTTCCAAAATGTCCAAGAACATGTTCATATGATCAAAATTGAGCAAGATATGCATTGGAGAAGTTGGGAAATTTTTGTGAAATGGCAAAAGTCAACTATCCTTGAAACTTCAATTTTTGACAAAAGGGTCCACTTTTTTCCACTTGATTAAGCCTTGTCATGCCACCCACGTGTCCCATGATCAATTTCAAGACCAAATAATTATTTTTCTATTTTTATTTAATTTTTATGGATTTAATTCATTTTAATCCATAATAATTCAAGTAAATCTAAAAAAATTAATTAAATGGTATCTTATGGTTTGAATAGCCTTCATGAAGCATTTGCAACCTACCAATTTCGTGCTAAGCTCATTTAGGCATGAAAATTCAAATTTTGAACAAGCTTTGAAAGGCCTTTAATGGTGGTTAAGACAAAATCCAAAGCTTAATTGCAATGGTTAAAGGCTCCTAAATGTGACTTATTCTCACTCATTACTATATATGCAAGCCTTGCAAGCCTCATTCACAACCTAGAGTGTGCACAAACGGCCAGAGCAAAAATCCAAAAAGTGTCAAAAAAAAAGTGTGAGATCAAAAGGAGTGTTGCAAGCATTTTCAGGCCAAAAGGAGAACGTGACTCTCTTCTTTGCCATACTCTGAAGCTAAAGCAACCCTTGCCACGTCCTAAGGTCCATCATACCGCGCTGTAAGTTTTCCCAGGTCCCCCAAACGCTTGTTTCATTTTTTCTCTAACATATTCCCATGCAGCATTCCAGCGAAAGTCCACCATATGTCTCAAGCAATCAGCGTGCCATGTGTCAAGTCCTACAGATCTGATGGCCAAAGAATGCAGACCATGGTGCTCATGAGTCAACACAGGCGTAGGCAATCAGGAAAGTCAAAAGGGGCTTGAAGGTTCATGGGCCTTACAATTCCATTAACACCTCCAATCTGGCCCACCCCCCCCCCCCCCCCCCCCTTGGTTTTGTTATTTCTTTTTATCTTTTTATTTTTTCTTTTCTTTTATAACTCCTTTTTTTTATTAATTATTAATATTATTAACATAATTAATATTTTCATAAAAAATCCAAAAAAAGAACTAATATTATTATTATTATTAATTTCATGTTATTTTTGTAAATAAATACTAATAAATTGAATTAGTTTTAATTAGGCAACTTTAACCTTTTTTCTTAATAACTAAAATAAATTTAGAATTATATTTTTATTAACTTTTAATATTAATTCCTTTATTTTTATTTCATTAAAAACATAAAAAATACAAAAACATTTTTCTTTTAATAAATTAAATAATTAGTTTTAATTCCATTTCATTAAAAAAAGACAAAATTCAATTTCTTTCTCAAAAGGGTCAAAACCCTTAGGACGTTCCCGATTAAATTTTTATTTGCGCGCATTTATTTTATTTTGATTATTTATGTAACTGTCTCCATATATGTAATAGTTAATTAGGAATTTTACCGCTTTATTTAATTTCTCAAAACGGGTTTTTGTTTTTTGGCGATGTATAGACCCGCGCCTTGTAATAGTTAGATTTATCTTTCCGCAATTTAATTTCCGCACTCCTAACTGTTAACAATGCATGAAAGAATGTATGTAAATAAAATTAATCCGTAGCTCACGAATAACATGTACAAAACATTAATTGAAAAACAACACACAAAGCACATGTCACTCCTAGGGTACGCCTCACTGGTTGCCTCGAACGTGGTCATCAAGTATAGGTTGTCTTAGAGGTCGCCCTTTGTCTAAAGATCCAGTTGCCTCGAAATGGTTGCCTCGGATAAAAGGATCTAGGACATTAGAGTTACTTCTAAGGTGTCCTACCATTGCTTTGGTGACCACACTGTCCCGATAATCGAATTGACCCGAACACCTCCAACGATGGTGCTACCTACCTCTCAATGGTGGGATAGCACTATCTAAAGGACTCTTACACAGCTTAATTCCTTAGAGTAGGTAGATTTCTCTTAAGTACTTGCTCTCTCAAAACAAAAAAAAATACTTTTCGCACTCACACTTTCTAAAAGTTTTCAAACAAATTTTTCATACACTCTTGAGGACTGATATAAGAGTTACTTAGAAATTTTTCAAACGAAACTTTTTCAAAACCCACACACACTTGAAAAGCAAACAAAACAATTTTGAAAACATAAGAGCAAGTACCTAAGAGCCCATGGATAACCATGGATAGAAAGGGTGCTAACACCTTCCCTTTCTATAAATCTACCTCCCGAACCGAGAAACATTCTCAAAGAAGGAATTTTGTTGTGCTTTTGTCCTTTCCATATTGGAGAATATAAAAGACGGTGGCGACTCTTGCTTACCGCGACATTTCGCGAAACCAGCTAAAAAACAGTTAGTTCTATTTCCACCGATCACAGCTATCGAAGAAGCAACCTATAATAACACTTTCGACGTGTGAAGCTGAATATGTGGCAACATCCTGGTGCGTCTGTCATGCAGTATGGCTCAGAAGGTTGATAAGAAAGATGGAGCTAAAACAGGAAGGTCCAACAATAATACAAGTGGACAATAAATCAGCTATCGAATTGATAAAGAATCCAGTGAATCATGAACGAAGCAAACACATTGATGTTCGATTTCACTTCATTCGTGAACATGTGAAGGAGGAAAATGTCGAATTGAGGCATGTAGCAAGCAAAAACCAAGCAGCGGATATTTTCACAAAACCACTATCAAAAGAGATATTCGACAGAGGCAAGAAGATGATAGGAATGCTGGATGGAAGAAACATTTAAGTTTACAGAGGAGTTTTGTTGAGTAAACTTTAATGTCATTAGTAATAAGTTTTCATATCAAATATGGTAGTAGGAAGATTAAGAATCAATGTAATTTGGAAGGACAAAAGTTAGTAAGTTATGATAGTTTTATTAGTAGTAGTTAACTTTTGGAATTGTAAAAATCATTGGATCTATATAAGGACCAAAAATATATTTTATTTAACAAGCAATAAACAAAAGGTTTGTCTCTTTCTCAAAATAAATCACATAACGAAGTCTGTTTTTTATATCAGAAGTCAGTTTGAATCTTATTACCAGAGTGGTATATTGATTGATAGAGTGAAAACTTTTTCAAACTTCAAACTTATTATTGTTTTTTTGTAAAAAATTATTCATCATTGATACGTTAATTAGCTATTTATGTCCAAAAGAAATGTGTGTAATGTTGTTGTTTAGCAAGATCATTGATGTAAATTGTATGTTATGTTGTTTTGTAAGATCTTTGATGTAAATTGTACTTTACTTGATCAAGTTTGGTATGTAAGAATTCTGACATGATATCAGGAAAATGAACATGCAAATGGATTTTTGTCTCATAGTACTATAAATCTTGCGTGTAACGTTTTTTGTCACTGTTTATGTTTGCATGTGCACCGTGTACATGTCCCTTCTATGGTTTTTTGTCACTGTTTATGTTTGCATGTGCACCGTGTACATGTCCCTTCTATGTAAACATGTTAGTACTACCATCTTGACACACTCTACTGTCTCTTGACAAGAAACTGATGATGCAATCCACCGACACAACCAACAGTACTCATGTCTTATATATCAAATGTATTTAGTCCAAATCTTGACTCTATACATTTCATTTTTAAGTGGCTTCTGCTACACTTTTCAGATTTTTATTGACTTTTTCCTTTTTCTGTCTTATTAGTTAAAATTTTCTGTGGTAAATTTACATTCAAAAATTCTTAAATAGTACTAGTATGTCTTTGAATGCTTAATGCAAACTAAAAATCTATAATTTTTCTGCTTCTTTTCTTACATTAATTGAACAACTTTTAAAGCCCAGAGATCAAGAATATTACAACTTGATAAACTAAACAACTTAATTAATAAGCTACTTAAGCCTATTAAACCATCAAACATGTACTCAACAAAACTAAAATTATGGATCCTTCTGAGTGATCTTGTTCATCCCAAGTTGCCTCAACCTTAACTGCATACCAATATGTGCAGCCAAAAACTGAACACACTGAATTGGACTAAGAACATCCAAAACCCCTTTCAGTGTCTTAAGTCTAACACAATCTGAGCTTTTCATTACTTTCTCCAATCCACCAAAAACTCCTTTCAAAGCCACGTCAACCAACCCATCAACTCTTGCGTCATCTTTCCTAGCTCTGCACGAGATTTTTGCTAGCTTCACCATCTTCAAATCAGCCATAGCCACTTGTTGCCTCTCCATCTCCCCTTCCACTTTCTCTTCCTCCATCTTTGTCTTCATTCTCAGTCCCTCTACCTTCTTCTTCTGCTCATCTGTCATGTCCAATTTTCCGAGTATGCAAAAGACTGTAGACGGTTTCCACCCAGTTATCCAAAGGTAAGCGTTTTCCAGTGGAGTAACCCATGTTGGTGAGAAGAAAAGTGCAACATCTTCGTGTGCTAAACTCCATTTCACAGTGTAGTACTCTTTCAAATGAGTCGTGACTTTTGAAACAAGTGCTTGAAGCTCTTGTTCATTCATCACCATCTCTCTTTTTGATACTTTCAGAAGCTGGTGATGAATTTCCTCTAACTTCAGAATCCATTTCTCGTAGAATTCTGAGAAACTCTTCTTCATTTCTAGTATATGTTGTTTGTTGGTTGTTGTTGTTGTTGTGGTGGTGGTGTATGGGATAGTGTGTGGATTTATGGTGAGATGAAAGTAGAAGGAGGTGAAGGAAAAAGAACAGATGGAAAGATAAGAGAAAGACACGAAAGATAAAGAGAGTAGTGAGCAATGCATTGCATGGATTACGCGCAGCTAAATGGGAACAAGTGGGATTGACGCATTGCAAATATGAATATGTGTGAGCAGTGAGCGTATCATATTTTAGCATTATGAAGCTTTATAGTATGGACCTTTGACTGTATTGAAAGGGCATAGTGATGAGGGTGGAAAAGTAAATTACTAATGTATGCTTTTTTTTTTCTTGACTTGAAATTTGTAAGTCACCTGAATGTTTGTTTTTGTGTGGTGTTGAGGAGAAAGGTTCGTGTCTTTGTGTGAGGTTGTTGGATCTCCACGTGGTGTCTGATTAGGCAGAGAGCGTGTGTCATTGCAAGAATATGCTGGCTATATCCACCTCTTTGAGGTAGGGGTGGACAATTTATGTTGTTATTGTTTTAATGGTTTCTATGTTGGTTGATTTAGTTTCTTCTGGATTTTTTTTTTCATTTGAGTTTATAATCTAGATCGATTCCAAACCAGTTGAAACCACCCGGTTAAACCAAAACCCGACCAAATCATAATCTGACTTAACCGATAATTAAAACAGATGAAAATGGTCTTGGTTTTTTCAACCGTTGTTTTCTTCGGATGAGCCATTTATGATCCGAATTCGACACTATGCGATCGATGTCCAGTCCTACTTTGAGATATCCTATTACATTTTCTCCTTTTTTTCTAATCAACCTCTTTGAACATGAAATAAAAACTTATATAAATGAAAAAGAAAAGTAAACTAATTAATTTTATTAAGTATTAGAACATTTATTATTATCAATAAAACAAAATATATTGACAAAAAATGATAAATAATATTAAACAGAAAAAAATATACATATTACCGAGGGAGGTGGAACTTAGTAGAGGAGACTATGCTTCGAACCCCGTAATTATGATTAAGAGTAGATTCAAATTATTTGATATCAGAATTATACTTCAAACTAAATTATATCGGTGATAAAAAACTATAAAAAAAACTTAAAAAATGTACAAGTTTTAGCTTACTTAATAAGTATTAGTATTTGAGTTAAATGAATTAAGTTCAGAGAATTTAATTTTTTTTTTATATCTAGTGTTCTTCTTCAGCACCTATGAAGAAATTTCTAAAATATCTTTAGAATTTAGAAGTGCATTTTCGAACGGACCAATAACGTGAATTATTAAATTTATTTCGGGTATGCATATTTGAAGTCACGTGTTAGACATTTTTGGAAATGCATATTCGAAAGTATCTATAGGCAGAACAAAAATTCAACATAATTCATAACACTCATTCAACATAATTTATAACATTCATTCAACATAATTCAAACAAGTTACATAAATAATTATGCAGAAAAAAAAAGTTACATATTGTTATAAACAGGTAGTTGGGGACGTCACAATATTTTGATAACATCTTCGATCGATCTTTGAAGCTTCACATCCATCTCAATCGGACTCTTAGAAGAGTATTGTTGAAAGATATCCCACATATTCGTCGTTCTTGAGCTCAAACGGGGTAAACTTTATGTTTCTTTTAGTGTCAATCGAAGGTGAACGATACTCAAGCTTGACCACCTTTCGATTATCTGGATATTGTAAGAAAGAATGCAGTATGGCAATGAGCCCAGCGAATGACGTGTCCAGCGAGAACCTGAATTGAAGTGGCGAATGCGCACCACTGAAGTAGACAAAAGCAAAGTGTGGATATGTTTGTGTCATTTCTGGTTGTGGTATGTGATTGATAAATAAATGAAATGGAAGATCCAATTTATAGACTTTCTGGAGCAATATGGATCAAAGAAATCTTATCAAGACATAATTCGGATATGCACATCTGAATTAACTTTTTTTTAAATCAAAATATGGTGTCTTCAAAAATGCACATTCGAAAACACCACATTTTTTTAATGAAAATAAGAGGTGAATTTGGATGTTCATATCTGAATCATGCCCTATGTTGTTTTTATTTTAAGTTTAAGGTCAATTCAGAATTGCATTTCCGAATTATGCAGAACCAGAACTCAGAATCATTATTGTGTACAAAAGTGCATGAAAAAATAAACAATTCTAACACTAAATATAGATAATATGTTATATATGGATTGAAACGTATAAATTTTACAATGTGTACGATAATATATTCAAAAAATGATTCGATTAAACATTCTAAAAATGGTTTGAGTACATTCTAAAATGCACCAAACGAATTGTCACATATTAAATCTAAAAACGATTCTTTCTTCGACTTCTCCCTATTTGATTCTCGCTCAAACCCCATCAAATTGGTGAACTCTACCATCCTATCCAAAAACTCATCCGGCCAAGTTTCCGCCTCTTTTTCATGATGTGTCGTCCATTCTACGGATGTAGCCGATATAGGACAGTCCGGTTTCAAATAAACCTGAATAAAATGGTGTGATCTAAGGTACTCAATACACATGATATGGTCGGATGGATCTTCAGGAGGGGGAGTCCAAAGAGGAAAAAATATCTATGAAAAACCATACCTCATTAAGTTGATACACATCCTCTCGTATGCACTTGCTATAAGATGACCCATTTCAGGGAAGCTCATCCACTTAGAAACTGGTGCGCGAACAGTAACACTTAGAGAAAGAGCATGATGAGCTTTATTAAATTTATCGGTAGTCACATATAGGCGAGTGTAGAGTTCACTATGTACTGTCAACTCTAAAATAAGCGTTTGGCGCACAAGAGTGTGATTTTCCTCTCATTTACCAAGTAACTCGGACACGGCACGATACCCGCAATTGGCATCACTCCTCACATCCACGATTCGTTCAATGTGTTTGTGCAAAAAAAGTGGCATCTCGTCAATGAAGATAATCAGTGGTGGTTGTGGTTGTTTTATAATAGGCAGTTTACGAGGTGGTTTAGAAACGCGAGCTCCTTTGTTAGCACTTGTTTTAGATATTGAGGTTGGAGAATCCTGGAATATTGAATCAACAACTTCGTGGTAAGAAGGAGTCTGCTTTGTTGAACTGTCACCTTGAGAACTTTTTGCTTTTTTTGGCGCACCTTTTGTTTTTACCGGTTGCGATGGAGGTTTCAAATCGATGGTTTCCAGAAAGGAGATTTTTCTTAAAAGTTATTTGATGTGAAACTTCATAAAGTCATTAGCTTTATAAAATCTATTTGTTATCACTTCCAACTTGATCATGATGGTTATGTTGGATGTAATTTCCTTTGTCGGCCCGTAGTCACCAAAATGAAGCCTTTTCCAATGAGTGCTAACCTCATCCATACGAATGGGAGAATTGAGCTTAATTTTTATAGAAATAACACAAGCACATGGAAGCCCGTAAGTTGTCCTAATTATAAACCCACACTTTAAACTATTTAGCCCCGTCATTTCCGCTCATTTCGGTTCATAAAAAATGAAATTCAATCCCGCCCGGGATATATTGTGAACCAACTGTGCGTTTAGAGGGTTTCCTTTGAAATAATGTTCTAATACAGTTTTGCTCCTACCAAAAGTTATTTGAATTTCATTTATTGTTATTGGAGAATTTGGTTCACCGTGTCCCATTCTCTACAAAGGTCACCCTTGTTATCATCCAACCACTTCTTTAACGCTGCATATGCAGGTTCCACTCTATTAGTTGGTGTTTTACCCAAATGTCTAACCTGGTCCGTCCAAGCACATACAATTTTCTCTTTCACCTGATCAAGGATAATAAATCAACGTATTTCAAGAAATTGGGATACTCGACACACAAGTTTCTGAAGTGTACCACATTATCAGTATACAACACTTCGATAGTAGAATTAAGAATATCAGTCTATACACCCATTATCTTCTCAACCACAACACCGAATTTGATCATGTTTCCATCTACACCCTTTTTTCTTTGGTGCCAACTGCGGGTTTTAGCCATGCTCTCATATTTTTTGTTATATGAAACCGACAAAGTAATATGGTTGATAAAGGAAACACAATGTTGTCATACCCTAAATTTGCCCTATCAATTTAATATCTGTATCATTACTGTGGTGTCAATTTGCATTCATGATATTTAAAATTGGTTGTTTTGTGTATTTAGTTTTTAAGCCCATTAAGATTTTGTGCTTTAAAAAGTAGAAGGAAGTTTATTTTTGCCTCATTTTTAAACTGATCCACTAAAGTCTCTTTATACCGGCCCATTAAGAATGATGTCAAAATAATATATGGGTATACATTTTTTTTAAAAGAACTTGTTGCTTCAGTTTTATTGGATAAATTCATTGAATCGCTGGCCCATTCAAAAAATTTTGTTTAGAAGAGGTGGGGGTGTGTTTTTCTTCTTTGATCAAAATTGATAGCCCATCAAGGGGGCGTGTTTTTAAATCACTTATCCCATTAAAATATTTTGTTCTTAAAACCTGTTTAGAATAAGTAAAGAAGGGGGTTTTTCTTCGGTTGCTGGGTTAGAAATCTTGAGCCAGGGGCCATTTTTGGAACAAAAGCGCAGTATTTGAATTTCAATAATTATGACAGTTATATATATATATATATATATATATATATATATATATCAATTTTTTTTATAAATTATCTTATTATTATATTTATTATCATTTCGTTGATTTTAGTCAAAATTAGGGTTTAAACCCTTAATTTCCAACCAAGCCAACCGACGCCCTGTTTCTCCTTCAACAAACCCAGAAATCAGGCCTAAACCCAATGAACATGTATTGTACAGGTCAAAAAGAAAAACACACATTCATAAAACTAAAACAAATCCAATTACAATTCATACAGAATCGTCCAAGATTACAAAACAAAATCAAATCCTATACATATCAAATCAATTACAGAAATTAATGTACAACCAATATCAATACGAATTTGATCAAATCTCAGTAATTTACAACAAATCTAAAATATCCTAAAAATCATCAATCAAACTTTTCCCTAATTCTAAAATGCAAATTAATTTAATCACTAACTTCTAAACTAAATCAAATGGTAACGGCAAATTAGAAAAACTTCCTAATTCATCTAAATGTTCTAACCTATATAAAGAACCCTAAAACTGTTTGAAAATGGAGAAGAAGAAAGTTTGGATGAAAGGAATTTGGAGAAGAAATTGTAACAGTAAGAAAGAAAATCTGCGAGTCAGTCACCTTCCTGAGATTTGGGTTTCAATTTTTGAAACCCTAGATATGCACTTTAAGTTGCGCTTCCATCTTCTCCTCCGTTGCCACCGCACTTCGCACCTACAATCAAGGAAAAAAGAAGAAGATTAGACAAGGGGAGAAATAGCCAGAAGGAGATTTACAAGAAAAATCACTGCAAGAGAGGTAAGCCAATCCATTTAGTTTAAGTTTTTTTGTTTGAATCTGCGATCTTGTGTTTGCTTTACGATTTCTAGAAATTTAGGGTTAGGTTTCATCATTTAGGGTTAAGGTTCATCACTTAGGGTTAAGGTTCATCTGTATGGGGTTAGGGTTCTAAGAGTTTGTGCTTCTGGTTTGGATAAGGGTTAGGATTCTTAGGATTTGGTTGAAGGTTGGGGTTAGGGTTCTTAGGGTTCCAGATTTCTGGATTTTGGCACGGTGGTTTGCTATGAAGGTTTGAAGTTTCCGATTGAATAGCAATCAGAAAACTAGGACATAAAGAGTTTTTTGTGGTGGTTCATGGTGGTGACCGTCGGCGGAAGCGATTTCTGGCCGGCGGGGCTATTTTCGATCGCCTAGAGAGAAGCGAGAGCCCTCTTCTCTCTAGGAATCTCTGATCTGTTGTGTTTGAGATAGAGAGAGAAATGAGAAGAGAAATGAGGCCCATCATTGGGCCTGTGTTTTTATAAACCCTCATTAATCATGTGTCTGTGTTTCCATGACCTTAACATATGCCCTCGTTGTACGTCTCTTTGATCTCCATCAAACGATCTCAAAACGCGTGTCCACTGTAATCATGTGTACCCTCCTGTACGTGGTCCAAACGAACCTCCTCCCGAACGCTATTGTTTTGGGCCAAGCCCATCACTGTCCGCACCACCCTTGTTTTTTGATTTCGCTAATACGTTAGAAAATACACCCCTTCTGCACTACTGGGCCCAGTTCAATATATGAACTTGGGCCCTTGCTGAAACAACCTTAATTTTTGCTGCGTAGTACAGATTTACACCCCCTTGTGATCTGGACCTAAATCCAATATCTGGATTTAGGGCCCTGTTATCTGCACCCCTGAATTACCCAGTCCAAATAAAATACACCCCCTACATTTTAATTAATTTTTTATATATATTTTATATTTTCATTTATTTATCTTATTTATTAATATTAATATTTTAACTATTTAATATATTTTTTAGGGTTAATACTTATTTTCACCCCTGACATATGGGTGTATTTGAAAAATCCCCCTGCCAAAAAAAAAGTTCCAATTATTACCTTGACAAATTTTAAAAATTTCAGTTTTTACCTTGAGGATGCCACATCACCTAAAAGGCTGATGTGGCTTATATTTTTGTTACATTTGTAAGTTTTTGTTATGCCATGTCACACAATACCAAATAAAATGTCCAGAATGCCCTTTCTACATTTTTCTTAAAATCCCAAATTATTTGGCAAATGCTATGTTTCAATTCAGACCCTCCAAATTAGGGCGCAACCATCTTCATCTCAGCAACCCAACTTTTGCTTTCCTCTTCATCTTTAAGTTTTCTTTGATTTCATAAACATGAGTCAACCAAATTGTTCTACTTCAAGCTTATCTTCAAATGGTAGAGTAACTCCCAAATGCGGCCACAATGTCTCCATGAAGTTATTTGTTTCAAAATCGGTTGCAAATCCCGGGAGAAAATACTGGAAGTGTAAGTTCTGGGGTAAAGGAGATGACTGCAACGCATTTGTTTGGGATGATGAATTTTCTGATGATTTCGGTGATAACGGCCATTCGGATGTAGTTTCAGTAGAACTGATGAGCAAACTGGAGAGAGATATCGCACTGAAGATGGAAGCCATGGAGAAAAAAATGGATGAGTTAAAAAAGAAGCTGACACTTTTAGGCACCAAAACACTGACCTTGTCCTTTTTGCTCTTTTCTTTCATCTTTTTGGGATCCTTGGATGCACAACGCTTGAATCTCAATGATTTCCCTTCGATCTCCACCCTATTCCCACTAACTGGAACAACTACCTCCACTTGTTCAAATTGCTCTTCTTCTACGTCAATTACTCTTTCCTCTTTACTTTCATTGAAACATTGGCTTGCATCAACATAGTCACCAGTACTATCATCTCCACTAGAGGTGCTGAAGTCATCAACATTAGGTACTAGAACCTTGGTCATCATGTCTTCTACACCGTGCTCTACCCAAAGATCACCGTGAACCCTACAAGACATACAATGCTTAGCAACTTCTACAGCTCTTGCATCATCAACAACATTTGTAAACCCTTCATCCGTTTGCGGAATCTTTCTCCATAGCCTAAAACCTTCATAACCCCAATCTTTAACCAGACTAACAGCTTCAAAAAAGCTCCATTTATCTTCGTCCTGACCTTCAACAGTAGTCTCACTACCTCCTCTATAATACGTATGGCCGTCTTGCACGAAACTTCCCCCATGATGAAACACTAAATTAAACACACCCATTTGCAAGGATGAAGAACCCTAATTGCAGGTTCTGAATTGAAACTGGCTTTTTTTGTAAAATAATTTTGCAAACAAATGAAGATGGATGGCTGCGCCCTAATTTGGAGGGTCTGAATTGAAACATAACATTTTCCAAATAATTTGGGATTTTAAGAAAAGGGCATTCTGGACATTTTATTTGGTATTGTGTGACATGGCATAACAAAAACTTACAAATGTAACAAAAATATAAGCCACATCAGCCTTTTAGGTGATGTGGCATCCTCAAGGTAAAAACTGAAACTTTTAAAATTTGTCAAGGTAACAATTGGAACTTTTTTTTTGGCAGGGGGATTTTTCAAATACACCTCATATGTCAGGGGTGAAAATAGGTATTAACCCTATTTTTTATTATTAAATTCAAAATAATTTTTTTCTCACTAACTCATTATTAATTAATTTTAAATTGCATTAAAATTCTTTTTATCATGCATTAAAAATATTTTTCTTACATCATATAATATATTTAAAAAAATCTAACCAAACAAATTACTAACAATTTTCCACTAACATAATTTAAAATCCAAGATATCATTTTCAAAAAGAATTATGGAGGTATTTCTCATTAACTTCGAACTTCGTCTAAATACTCCGCTATTTTCAAACCCAGACTTGGTTCAAGGATTAATTTGAAATATCTTCATAATCCATAAAAAATACCAACCAACTACGAACTACGAATTGAGACTCTGATTCCTCATAAGAGGATACGTAGGCATACGACTAAAATCGTGGCGAGTTCCCCTAATAAAAATTAAAATCCTATGTCCTAAAAATTGCAATTCTAAACTCTAGTATCTTTGTGAACAAGGTAGATGAGGAGTGTCTAACACCTTCCCTTCATCTAAAACGAGTCAACAACTTAGAATCTCTGATCAAATTAGAGTTATCTTTTATATTCTCTTCCTAAAGATCAAAATTAAGGGTGGCAACTCTTATTTTCAAACTGGTTATTACAAGTGTCAATCACATTTATAAGTGCGTTATCTCAGTCGATAACAATGACCTTAGGCATATTTTGTGGATCCTTCAACAAAGTCTTGCATATACCCAATGCCCAAGTGACGTTGTCTTCTTTCTCACATTCCAAAAAACCAAATCCAACCGAAAATGTCTTGTCTGTAGATGTAACACTGATAATTTCTAGAAGCGGAAGCCTATACTTGTTGGTCTTGTACGTTGAATCAATCATAAGGATGGTTGAAAATGTGTTAAATAACTTGATACTTTCTGGATGAGTTCAAAAAATGTTACGAATACTAATGTTGTCCTCACAAACTCTGTACGTGGAAACATAGTGATTATCGTCCAAACATTTCAATAAATGTTACATTTCGGATCTCGGACCTCTTTGTGCAATGTGTTGTTTATAACAATGATTATAAACCGACTTGATATTTGAGACACATTCTGATTTATTGTGTTTCAAAACGACAAGTATGTTTCTCGGTGTAACTTTGATGAACGATAATTCGGAAATAAATTCCTTCTCTACCGTCTTAAGTCGACATTCAATTGGATGCCTGTGTAGCTTGGTGTCCAACGCATAATTATGCATACTGGACATGACACTATACCACCATAAATCATCCACCCTACAATAATCGCGCAATTTAAACGGACACTCACATTTCTTCGATCCCGTGTCATCATGTTTTATCTTCCGGATTTTTGGAACATATTCCCCCCTTTGCTTGCATGTCATCACAACAAATGGTTGCCTTTTACCAGTCCTATTGTCGGGCCTTTCAATCACAACGTCGAACCCAAGTTTGCTAGCTTACATTCGAATCTATTCAATTATATGTTGATGAGTAGTGAAATTTTTATCGGTTTGAAATTGTTGTGCATAATTGATCGCAACATCCTTCGTTTTATCAACGTCATTCACCTGAATCGGCTTATCATCTTCATTGACCTTGTCCGAAACCTTTACGAGAGCTTTGACAATATTATCAAGGTACACCATACCTAACATGTTAAAAAAACATGAATT
This sequence comes from Vicia faba, assembly GCA_948472305.1. Lineage (NCBI taxonomy): Eukaryota > Viridiplantae > Streptophyta > Magnoliopsida > Fabales > Fabaceae > Vicia > Vicia faba. The sequence goes on along the minus strand of OX451736.1, from coordinate 1,672,972,833 downwards.
TTGTTAAAACATAATTCTAGTTTTGAAACAGACACTTTTTAGATATGCACTTCCGAATTATGGTAGGTTGAATTCGGAAGTGCATATCCGAAGCGACACTGTTTTTATCTTCAACAAATCAACTTCAATGCAGAAAATGTATAATGAAATAACATAAATTTATCTCAAATTACAACTTTCTATGCTCTCTTTGCTATACTCAAACACTTGAAACTTGATTTAGAGACGAAAAATCTATTGAAAATGATTGAAGGTTTATAAGGATTTTGTTTATAGAGGAATGAAAAATAAATGAAATAGTTGGAATAGGTGACCATGCAACATTTTAATATAGAAACGGTAGTTTTGGATATGCACATTCGAAATAACCTATTAGCATGTTTCGCATGTGCAACTCTGAAATTACCTAAAAAAATTTAAATTCAACGTTTATGTTATAAAACATGGAAAAAAGATATCTTCAGAGATACACGTCCGAAACATGCTGATGAATACGTTCAAAAGTACATCTCCAAAACGTATTTTTCCGAATTTTAAAAATAATTTTCTCTATTACTAAATATTAAAAAAAAATTGTCTTGAGTCCAAATTACCTCTCAACATGTTATTTATCTATGGGTAACTTTTACCCTACCGGACCAACACTCTTATCCTATGTTTGAAAAATGTTAAAATTGCGGTAGAAAGCCATGGAGCACATGAGCTACTCCTATTTGTTTTTAAAAAGGGGGCAACTTCTTTACCTAACTAAATAAGTTGGGTAAAGTTATCCATATGAATTGTAAGCAATTGATTGGTTTAAAAAAATGTAACATAACATGTCATTAGAAAAATTATAATTTTAACTTGTGGCAGTATACCATTTAATAATTGTAAATTCACCCTACGTACAGTAATTAAATTGACGTTAGTTTCCAATGCACAGTTTTAATTCATTGTGCATAGAAAACAATACCAATGATTTTTTTTCTTTACATTATGCTTCGGTTTCCATTTTGTTTAATTTTAATGTTTTGATTATTATATTTTTCTGTTTTTTAAATACTTGCTTCTGAAATACTATTCATAATATTAACATGGTTTACAATTTCTTTTATAAAAAATATATGAAATATTTAATCAAGATATGTTGGGTGACTACTCTTCTCTAATAAAAAATATTTTATTTTAATTGTGTGTAGTTTTTAAAAAATAAATATTTAAATAAAAAACTAATTTATTAAAATATTTTAATGAATTATAGTTAGTGAAGTAATTAGGTGAATTAAGGTTCAATGAATAAAAGTATATTATTTAAAAAAATATTAATGTTATCAAGTTTAAATTATTTTAAAATATTTTTTTATAAAGAAATCATTTTATTATATACAAAGTTAATTATGTTAGAATATATCTTAAAAGAGGTTAATAAAAGAATCAACAAATATTTTTAAATAAAAAATTAGGAAAAAGTAGATTCATATTAGTAATTCTAGTATTAATTCTCATGTTATAAATATATTATATATGATTTAAATTATGTCTTAATTTTTCCTAGTAAGACAATATTTTCTTTTGGCGAAAAATTCAATAAATATTTAATATCAAAATAAATTTCAATAAATAAAATAAACACTTACATGTTAATGTTTTTCCTTCTAATATTTAATTGATAACAACAACAAAAATCTAATATTTGTTTGTTAATTTTTATACTCTATTAACAATGTCGCTTCTCCTATAACTAAGTTTTCATGCCGTTAATGTTTAAGAACACGTCAATTCCTACATTTCATAAATGGGTGATGGATGGTTTGACCCATATTTAATAGGGGCGAGTAATGTTAATAATAGACGAGTGATACACACAATAGGCATGTCTTGGTAGATGGAGACTAGAACCCAAACTTGGACAACATATGGTATCAGCTACGCACTCACCTCGAATTGAGCCCTTTTCAATTGAGTCATTTCAACTCTGAACGAACACTAACTTGAATTTTCAACATTTGAGTGTCCACAATGTGTAAAATTGATGTCCATCATCATTTTCTCATATCATAATTTACAAGTGTTAGAAATGGTCCTTCTCAACTGACTCTTTTCAACCCTGGATGAACACCTACTTGAATTTTTAAGGGTTAATAATCATTTATTCCCTACAATATAGACGAGTTTTGATTTACCTCTCTTTTAAAAAAATATTTTTGATTATCCCCTGTAATTTTTTGGGTACCCTCTAAGTGTGTAAAAATGAGAGGGGTAAATCGAAAAAAAATATTTTACAAGGGGATAATATTTGCACCTAGGAGGCAAAAGACTTAGAATTTTAATATTTCAAGGGATGTATCAATTTTTTTTAAGGCGGGTAAATCAAAATTCTCTTATATTGCAGGAAGGCAAATGACTATTAACTCAATTTTTAACATCGAGTCGGTTTTACACATTGTGGATGTTTCAATGTTGAAAATTTGAGCCAGTGTTCGTACAACGTTGGAATGAGTTAGTTGAGAAAGACTTTTTTTAGTGTGACACTAGTAATTGTGATTTGGGAAGGTGATGGTGGACCTCCGAGAGTCTGAATGCTTAAATTTTTTAATTTTAATGATTGTTAGTCCGAGAGTAACTTGAAGATTCCTTGAGATAGATAATCAGCAAGGGATGAATCCAGTCGCACCAGAACTCTGCAGCTGATACAAGAATGAGTGAGAAGAAGAAAGCTCTCTTTTACTCTCCATTATCCTAACACTAGTATCTTCTGTATTTTCTCTTGGAAATGCTAAACTCTCTTTTCATTCTTCACCAAGGTCTATTTATAAGCATGAGTTAGGGTTTCTTGTGATGTTTTGGATCATGGGCCAAATATGAGAAAATCACATCAAGCCATTCATGAATCAATGTCATCACCTCATTTCTTATACTTAGCCAACAACGAATCGAATACAGGGGGACATTTGTGGGGGACAAAGCGTCATGTGGCAAGCTGCTACAGTAAGGTGCAGGCGGTGCTATAGAGCATGCAGAGTGGTGGATGTACTATTGTACCTTCTTTTGTCTTCTAGTGCCTCCAAGTCTTATCCATTTGATTGAAAATAATTTTCTTCTATGCAAAGCAAAGATTCCCTCCAATACAACCATCATTCCATGTTTGTTATAGTAACCCAATTGACTTCACCATTTTCTCCTTAAGTTAAGTCCAGCTTTTGCTTAAGTTTACGCTCCCAGAGTTATCTTTCGCCTTTTTCTCAAGTTCCTCCTCATCGGGTTTTTCACCCTCAACTTACAGGTGTGACAGCCCTTGACAATGACTCTTCCCACTTTTTCCCCATCAATCAAAATCATCTGAAAAATTAAAAAAACTAAAATTAAGACTCTCGTAAGAAATAAGAATCTCATAAGAAACATAGAAATTATAAATTAAACAAACTAAAACTAAGATTGTTCCCAATTTTAACATTGAATTGTCGACAATATATAAAACGGACAAAGAAACGTATAGATTCAAAATTTCCAACAATCAGACTCTCGTAAGTCCACCATCACCTTCCTATATCACAATTCACAAGTGTTATACTAGAAAGAGTCCTTCTCACTTGAATCTTTTCAACCCTAGACATTCACTGAATCAGATTTTCAACATCTAATTGTCCACAACATGTAAAACAGACAAACAAACATAAAAATTCAAAATTTTAAACAATCAAACTCCTGAAGGTCCAATATCACATTCTCAAATCACAATTCACAAATATCACACTAGAAAGGGTCATTCTCAACTAACTCTTTCCAACCTTGGATGTACACCAACTCGAATTTTCAACATCATACCGTCCATAACGTGTAAAACAAACTAACATATAGAAATTCCAAAATATCAACAATTGGACTCCCTGAGGTCCGCCACCTCCTTCCCATATCACAATTCACAAAGTGTCAAATTTGAAAGGGTTTTTCTCAACTAGCTCTTTCCAACCATGGATGAATATCGATTCAAATTTTCAACATCGAATAATACACAGCATGTAAAAAGGACTAACAAACATAAAAATTCAAGAGTTTCAGCAATCAGACTCTTGGAGATCCACCATCATCTTCCTAAATCACAATTCACAAGTGACACACTTGAAATGGTCCTTTTCAACTAACTCTTTTCAACCATGTATGAGCACCGACTCAATTTTTCAACATCGGATCGTCCATAACACGTAAAACAAACTAACAAACATATAATTCAAACTTTTCAACAATCGGACCCACGAAGTTCAAAGCTCGCCTTCCTAGATCAAAATTCACAAGTGTCACACTAGAAATGGTCATTCTTAAATGGCTTTTTCCAATCCTGGACGAACATCTACTCAAATTTTCAACATCCGACAGTCTAGAACATGCAAAACAGACTAACAAATAAAAAATCAAAATTTTCAATAATCGGACTCTTATAGATCTACCATCATCTTCTCAGATCTCAATTCACAAGTGTCACACTAAATACGACTCTAAACTGACTCTTTTCAACCCTGTTTGAACACCGACCCAAATTATCACCATCAGACCCTCCACAATGTGTAAAACAAATTAACAAATATAGAAATTATAAAGTTACAATAATCAGACTCATGGAGGTCCACCATCACCTTCCCAAATTAAATTCACAAGTGTCCTACTAGAAATAATCCTTCTCAATTGACCCTTTACAACCCTGGATGAACACCGACTCAAATTTTCAACATCGTACCACCCACAACTCGTAAAACGAACACTTTTAAAATAATATTTTTTTTATTATCAAACTATATTAAATATAGTTTGTTCTAGTTATTAATATTTTATTATTTCTATATAAAATAGATGGAATGATAATTCCTTTTAATGTTTTTTTAAATAATTATAATAATATTAAAATAAAATAAAACATATGATTTTGATAAATGGTGATAGTGATAATTTATTTTATAAAGGATTATAAATCAATTATTGTATATTAGAAAAATACGAATTCAAAAGTCTTTATTTTTTATTAGAACAATTTACAATATTGACTTGATTATGTATGTCAAATTAGTGTTAAATTTGAGCTTTGTAACTTTAAAATATATTGTTAATATTTTACTCTGAACAAGTATAAAATAGTAACTAGTTTTACTATTTTACTATTATAAATAATTAAAATTATTTTATTTTTATTTTTATTTTAAAGAAATCCAAGTTTCATATTAAAACTCAATCTAACTTGATTAAATATTTTAATAAATATAGGTACGAAATCGAAAATCTTTAATTAATTTTATATTTTGAATCTATTCAAGTCTCAAATTTAGTTTCAATTAAATTAAATTTTTATCAAAAAGAAATAATAAATTTAAAAATAAGGTAATTTTAAAATAAAATAGTTTAATAATATTAGTTTATTTTTAAATATAATATAAAGACATTAATAGTTTATTTTATATACGTATAAAAATATCAAAACTAAAAGTTTTGTAAATTTTTTGTAAAAGAAAAAAAGATGATGGCATTTTATATATTTATTTGAAGGCTTGAAGTGGAGCAACATAAACATACATAAGTTTGAACATAAGTTGAACGTGAAAGAGTGAACATAAACTGTATTTTGAAGAGGATTTTAAATTGGAGAAGAATAAACACTCAATTGAATTGGAAATGATAACCTATATTTAATGTAGGGTTATATTTTTGGTTTATTTCGTGTAAATTTTTTCTTTATAAAAATAACTTTGCCATTTCAAAATATTAATATTTTAAAATTTAAAATTAAAATTCACGGATAAATTTGTACGTTTTTTGTGGATTTCTTTAAAGATTTTTTTCTAAATTTTGATTTTGATTTTAAGGATTAAATTATTAACTTTTTAAAATAATAAGGTTATTTTTGTAAAAAAAATTACAAGAGAGTAAATCAGAAATAACTTATATAGGAGGGTAAAATAATAATAATCCTTTAATATATTTGAGAAAATTTTATAATTTTAAAATAGTAACATCTATAATATAATAAAATGGACACATAAACCTTTCAAAATTTGAAACTAAGTTGGGTAAAATCTAATTTTTTTAATAGATAATATTCTGGACTGGGTCCACCTTGACCCAAAGTACAAATAAAGGTCCAGATCCAAGCGACTCCTCAGGAATACTCACAATCAGTCTATCACCGAACGTGCCAGACCACAAACTACATTTGCAGCGTTCGCCGTTGCCCTCGACGAGCAGCCTCCCGACCAGGGGACTTCGAGCTCGAGTCCAGCTCGAGCACTCTCCCCGTTATGGAACCCTCAAAGCTCCGGAAAGACCGCGTCTTCGTCCTTCCTCATTCTTCGCAGAGCACCACCCAGGAAGGGGACCACGTGCGGGTCTCCACTACACACGTAGAACCTGGCAGTTCCTTTATTGGGCCAGTTCTGGTCAGCCCAATGAGGGGACCTTGGCCCAGCGCTGTGGGCTATAAATACCCTCTGTTCCAAGAGGGTCAGGTATACATCTATTACACGCCTATACACTTTTTTGCCTGCCCATTCCGTCTCTCATTTTAGCATCAGAGTGTCTTGTAGGTACCCCTTATCTCACTCAAATCCAGTTTGAGCCAGCTGTGACAGTCCAAGTCTGGTCCGGTAAGATCAGTGGCGCCGTCTGTGGGAATCTAGCTTCCCCGTCTTACAAACTCTCAAAGACCAAAGCTCAAAACCATCTTCCACCGTCATGGCTGACCAAACACGGGAAGACCAGAACGTCCACGTCATCGATGCCAACAACAACCTCGCGGACAAAAACAGAATCCCCGACAACGCCGGCAACCCCGGCCATAATACACTCCCCGGGGGCGTCATCCCCGGGCCCTTAGGCCACCGTGACGGAGCCACGGCCTCGTCTTCTTCAGTCCCCCCTCCACTCGAAGAAGACAATACAACTCCCCCATACTATCTAGCCGCCCAATTCCAAGAGGTCCCTGTCCCCGCTGGGGCAGATGCCACGACCAGAGCACTGTTCGCGGCAATCAATCAGACAAACTACCTCATCTTTTCCCATGGGGAAAGATTGAGGGCGCTAGAGGACGACAGAAGACCCGCGAGAAGGCATAGGAGGCCTCAGTCCCCACCTTCTCGAAGAATAGAGGTGCGTCTCCCATCTCCGCCGCAGAGACAATATAGAGACACCTCCCGAAGCCCGTCACCCCGACAACCAGGAAGACGACCCCCCTTGGAGAGGGAACCAATCGTTGAAACCGAAGGACGCAACCACGACCCCTTACGGTAAGAAAGAAGACATCATAGAGACATGCACGGAAGGACGGACCAACGAGCTCACCGCTCGAGGGACATCCAACACGATCAGGACCGTCGTGCCCGACAATACCTCAGGTCCCCGTCCCTTTCCCCAGAACGAAGTGATGAGGACGACCCCCGCGGTCCCCTATGACAAGCCATCATGGAGGCTCCAATCCCCCCGGGCATGGAGAAGCCCCCTCACCTGAAGGAATACGACGGAGTTGCCGACCCAGTCGACCATATAGACGGGTTCGAAGCTATTCTGCACTACCATAACGTTGGGGGACCCATCAAATGCCGGTTGTTCCCCACAACCCTCAGGAAAGCAACAATGGATTGGTACAAGGGTCTCGCCCCGGGGTCAATCACCTCGTGGAGAAACTTGAAAAACCAATTCATAAGCTCGTTCACCGCGTCGCGGTGACACCCAAAGACCGAAGCGGCGCTCGAAGCTATCATCTAGAGGCAGGATGAAACATTGAGAGAATTCATCGACCGCTTCAATCATGAAGCCATCCAGGTCCCCTGCGCGGACCACATGAAGAGATACCTGCTGGAGAGGGGACTCCTCCCCGGCACAAAGTTCAGAAAAGCACTGGGCATCGAACCTCTCCGAACGTTCGATGCTCTCCTCGAGAAGGCCAGGGCCTATATGGATTACGAGGAAAGGTAAGCGCCCAACAGAGCCTGTGACCCCAGAACTCGGGGATCCAGCAGCAACCTGCGCCAAGAGGCCGTTCCTCCTCGACGAGTCGGGGAGAAAAGAAAGGACGACAAACCCCAAGAAGTCCGAGAACAGAGAGGATCCTCGGGGCGTTTCACATAATACACTTCGCTCACGGCTTCCCGCGAGCGCATCTTGGCGGAGTGTGCTAGCACGGATTTCAAAGATGGCGGCGTCAAGCGCCTCCGTCCAGCTTCTACCAAGCCCGGGGTGGATAAGAGCAAATATTGTCAGTACCATAGAAGCCATGGTCATCTGAAGGAGGACTGCGTCCACCTCAAGGCCGCCATCGAGACCATCATAAAAGGGGGGAGACTCGCCCAATATTGTCGAAACGATGCTCCTCATCGCGACGCCCGGGAGACAAGAGAGCCGGAGGAGGATGCCCGACCATCTGATGAGTCGGTCCCCATCCAGACTTCCTTCTCCGTCACAAGACCTGAGGACTTCTACGTCCCCGAGCACTTGCAAGAGCCGTTATCAACGCACAGCAGGTGGGAGAACTTTCTCTCCGCCATGGTCATCAATGGTGGAGGATTCAACGACCAAACAATAAATTCAGCCAAGAGGAAGCTGGATGAACTGGTCGACTCTGCACCTCCTTAGACGGTGACTTTTGAAAGGGTGAAAGGTAGGTCGGAGCCTATCACCTTTTACCTCGAAGAGCTCCCTGGAGGGGCCCCCAACGCAGTCATTCCTCTGCTAATAAGAGCGAGAATGGATAACTTTGACGTACACCACATTCTCGTCGACGAAGGAAGTTCCGTCGATGTAATATACAGTCAACTGTTCCGGACCCTGCAGCTCGACGACTCACACCTCTCACCTTATGTGGGGTCGGACCTACAGGGCTTCAACGGCTCGACCTCCAAGCCTTGGGGATACGTCGAGATCATGGTTACCTTTGGCGAGGGCACGACTGTTGTACCCCAAAATTTTCCCTCCCATATTTCTCAAAACATTTCAAGAAAGATCCCCAAGTTGCTCAGGGTAATCCAAGAGTTGGTCAGACAAGCTCTCTCCTAAGGCAGTCTACCCCAAATTAGGGTTTCATGTTGCATCAATATCCTTGATTACAAGTGGTCCCAAATTCTCAACATTGTCCTAATATGTTCTCAAGATCATCCATGTCAAGTTTCAAGCCTTGCAGAGGAAGTTTGCTCAGTCAATTGCTCAAAGGTCCAAAAATCGTCTGTGCTAGGGCAAAAGTCAACTGTGACCTACATACAGTCAAACTTCAATGTTTTTGGTCAACATTCTCATTTTGAAGTATATTTCATCATTTGATCAAGGGTTGATCATGATTCATCAAAGATTGCTCACAATTCATCAAGATTCAAAAGTTGCTAAATTAGGGTTTTGTAGGAAAAGTCAACTCAACTTTGACCAAGCATAACTTTCTCATACTTTATGAGAAATGACCCATACAAAGCTCATTTTTAAGAGTATGCAATTCCCTACAATCCATATTCAGCTCCCAAGTTCAAAATATGCACTCACAAGAAGTTATGAATTTGGACATTATAGGTCATTTTGAAAAGTCAACAAAAACACCTTTTTTGTCAAAGCTTCATACATGAGCATGGAATATCAAATTGAGATGAGAAAAAAGGGGTTGTTTAGAGGACATCTAAATATTTGTAAAAAGTCCAAGAACAACTCCAAAGAGTCAAAATTGAGGAATTTATGCATTGTTGAAATTGTACTTTTTTGCAAAATTGCCAAAAGTCAACTATGCCCAAAACTTCAAATTTTGCCAAATGGACCCATTCTTTTTCACTTGTTTTGAGTTGGAATTATAGCCCACGTGCTCTAGCCTTGGCCATGTGTCCATATCATATTTTTATTATTTAATTTGGTTTTTATTTGAATTAATTCAATTTTAAACCTAATTAAATCAAATAAAATCCAAAAACATTGAAACCAAGGATTTGGTGATGATTGCAGGTCTTATTACACAGCTAGGACTAATCAAACTCGTATCAAGGCAATTGTGTACAAAAGATTCAAAATAAGCCAATTTTGGAAAGCTTTAAAGAAGCAAATCCAATCAATATCAAAATCATTGATGGAGAGGGATTTGGACAGAGTTTGCAACCCTAATGCATTGTACAATACATAAGGAGGCGAGGCATATCAAAAACAAGGTTGGAGATCAGGCATAGGGCAAGAAAAACATTTGCAAAATACAAAGAAAAGTGAGAGATCTAATCAAAGGTTAGAGGCGTCCTCAAGGCTTGGTACGTGTCTCAATCTCTTCCTGGAAATCTCAGGAACCTAAAGCAAGCAAAACCACACGTGTTCAAGCCCTCCCACGCCCTATAAGTCGTTCGTAACCTTGTTTTGTTCTTGAATTCGCATCTTGCAATTTAAGCATGGTTGATCTGAATTAATGGCATAATCTTAATCTACAGAGTATTTGCAAGCTTTTGGTATTACTCAATTGCATTTATATGACCTATACCGTGAATCTCCATTGTTAGGTTTTCTTGGAGTTTTTTAGGGCTTTTATTTTCAGGTACAATTAGCCTTCATAATGGCTATGGTTAGGATCAGAAGAAGATGACGAGTCTAACCATGGTCCTAGAATTCATTTACATGGCATGTACGAGATTTTAAGAGTGGACAAGTTTGTAGCGACAGACATTTGTCCGTGGGTATAGGTGTTGCAGGTTTTTTAGCTACGGAGGGAGGAAGGGGACGATGAGTTGTCATCCCACCATTCGTCCATTCAAATAAGCGCGCGTTTTTTTTTTGTTTCTGGCCACTAACTTTTGTTTTTTTTAATATTATTATCACTTTGTATTTTATTAACAAATAGAACAACGCAGCCTAGTGGTTGCCACGCAGGTCTTAAGGCATTAGAGCCTGGAGGTCAGGGGTTCGATCCCTGCCTCCAGCATTTGTTATTTTGCATTATTCTTACAGGAAATCCAGTGCATGCATGAGCTTGGGGACCATCATACTCCCTCACCAGCCAACACGCCAGATGGCCAAATGACCAGATCTGGTGGCCATCATTGAAGGTGCACCAAAGGACCAAGTCAACGCAAACGCATGGGATCAGAAAAGTCCAAATGGACTTCACAAATGGGCCAGAATAATTGCTATGCACACCCTCAAAAATCAGGCCCAATCTCTTTCTTTTTATTTTATTTTCTATATTTCATTTAATTATTTCCTTTTGTTTAATTAATTACTAACCAATAAATTAATTTTCTTTTTTATCAAAAATCACAAAAATGTTTTTACCCAATTAAATTTCAGAACTTTATTTTTCATTAATAAATATTAATTAATTTAATTAGTATATTAATATTAGACAACTTTAATTCATTTTTGTAAATAAATAAAATCAATTAGAATTAATAGGTTTTAACATTAATTTAATTATTTTATTTTCTTTTCTAAAATAACAAAAACTCCAAAAATATGCCATTTAATATTTTTCATTAATTAATTAATTTAATAATTAATTTAGCATTTAATTTTAGGATTTAATTTCTTTTCTTTAAAAATAATAAAAACAACGAAAACATTTTCTTTTAATTAGGAGGGTCAAAACCCTAATTTCGCATTCGATCCAATTTCATCGCGCGCTTTATTTATCCAATTATTGTATTTGCTCCCGGTTTGTAATAACTTTAATTAGGACATTTATTTATTTTTCCTCTTTTACTTTTAAAGGGTTGTTTTTGGCGATGTAAATACCCGACGCCTTGTAATAATTTAGTTTAATTTCCGCACCTTTAATTCTGCAAATTATTCAACTGCTAGATGCTTGATAATAGGGCTTGCATGACAAGAATGAATGTTTAATCTTAAAATGGTTATATCACCCTAAACATATGCAAAGATAAAAATAACTGAAATCAACACACTCGCACATGCGCACTCCTAGGGTACACTCCCACTTGGTTGCCTTCGTACACGGTCATTGAGTATAGGTTGTTTTAGAGGTCGCCCTCTTGTCTAAAAGATCATAGTTGCCTCAAGATGGTTGCCTCAGATATTGTTGCCTCAAATAAATGATCTAAGGTATTAGGGTTACCGCTAAAACATCCTAACATTGCTTTAGTGACCGTATGTCCCTCATTTGAATTGACCCTCAAACTCCAACGACGGTGCTACCTACTCACTAATAGTGAAATAGCATTGTCTAAAGGAAATTAGCATAGAACGATTCCTTTTTCGAGTAGGTAGATTAGTTCTTAGATACTTGCTCATCCAAAACAAAACTTTTTTCACACTTACACCTTTTTTACAAACAAGTTTTCAAAAACACTTCATTACACTCTTGAAGACAGAAGCAAGAGTTAAATCGAAGTTAAAACAAAAACTTTTCAAAACCCACAAACACAAAGAAAACAATTTTGAAAATGATGAGCAAGTACCTAAGAGCCCGTAGATAACTATGGATAGAAAGGGTGCTGATACCTTACCTTTCTATAATCTACCCCCCGTACTTAGAAAATCTCGAAAAAGGAATTTTTCTGTGCTTTTTTCCTTTCCTTGTTGGATAAAATAAAAGACTGTGGCGACTCTTACTTACCGCGACATTTTGAAAAAACAAACGCAAAACAACATTCCAAAAATAGTTAGTTCTTCCCACTGTATCACAGAACTGGCGACTCTGCTGGGGATTTTATAAGTGGGGTGTACCTTAGGATTAGTTCATAATGTTTTCAATTGCTTGATTTGTTTGCTTTATTTTATGGGCTTTGTATCGGAGTTACTATATATCCTAACCCGGATCTGGGGGATACCTTTTAGGTAAGTAGCAATAGACTGTGAGGGAACTGTACAACGCAGACCGATATTGTTGAAGCAGTAGCTACTTTGGTGTGACGCATTAGTTGGTACCGATATCCCTTGTGGAGGAACAAGGAGAGTATGGGGCTGCTAATGGGTCATTAAGCATCAACTGACTTTAGAACCTATAATTGACCAACTTGGCCATAGAAAAGTAGCAGTATGCTACACTCATTGAGACCAAACTCTCACGATGATTCCGGCCGCAAGAAAAGGTTGCCAAACTGGAATTATGATCGATCGAGGGTGGTCAGTGATATTGAGATCCCCTAGAACCCGGTTATTATTACTAGGACAAGTTGAACCAACTAAACTGAAAGAGGGTAATACCTAAACTCCATGCCAGCCTGAAATTTAAGGGGCTATCTGTGTGACTTGTTTGCCCTTACCATGTTTGCTATCTGTGAATACTTGTGGTGTGTTTCTATCATAATATCATGCATCATGACATTGCATGCATATTGCATTGGACTAACCATTTCAAAGACCAATGGGATTCATCTTTGTTCTGTTTTGCAGATCATGGCATCTATGGGTAGAAACACTATTCAGATCAGCTTTGCACAGATTCCCACTCAGCTTAGAGATTTGGTTTCCAAGGTTCCTGATACTTCCTCTTTTGATAGAAGACATGGTCACCTCCTCAGTTTGGTCACTTCCAGATTAGATGAGCAGATGATGAGTGTTTTGTGCCAGTTCTTTGATCCATTATACCACTTCTTCACTTTCCCGGACTATTAGTTGGTCCCTACTTTGGAGGAGTTCTCTGATTTACTTGGTATTTCCATTCTAGAGCAGACGCCATTTACAGGTTGGGAGATAGCTCTTAGGCCAGAGGATGTTGCTACAACCCTACATCTGACAAAGGCTGAGGTAATGTCTAACTGAGAGACTCAGAGTGGGACAAAAGGCTTCTTGGCTAAGTTCTTGGTTAATCAGGCTAATCAGTTCTGGGACAATTTAGACTTTCAGGCATTTGAAGACATCCTGGCTCTTCTTATTTATGGTTTGGTTCTGTTTCCAAATTCAGATTCCTTTGTTGACGTGAATGCAGTGAAGATCTTCATGTCCTGAAATCCAGTACCCACTCTCTTAGGTGACATCCTACATGCTCTCTATCTCGGAAACGGGGAACCCTTATGTGTTGTGCACCATTGCTGGCAAGGTGGTTTATTTCTCACCTCCCCAAATCTGTTTTGAAGAACAAGGAAGGCATGGGTTGGGCCTATAGGATCACGTCCCTTGCTCACACGGACATTATCTGGAGCACTAAAGACATGGAAGAAGTAGCTGTTATTGATCGCTGTGGGGAATACCCCAATGTTCCACTACTTGGAATTAGAGGAGGAATCACCTATAATCCTTGTTTGGCCTTACGACAGTTTGGGCGAGCTAGAAGGGACGTACCTCATGAGTTACTGATTCCAAGCATTGTCTTTGATTTCCAAGGGGATAGTGAGGAGCATCACCGCAGGTTCATACGAGCTTGGAATAGGGTGCACAGGTCCGATCCGCATGAGCTAGGGATGAAGACCTCTCTTCCGATGGAACCGTATCTCTGGTGGGTTTGAACCCGTGCTCAAAAACTGGGGATGTCGTACGAAGATGTCTTGCCGGTAATTATTGAGAATACTGATGAAGAAGGGGTTCCTCCTACCATCCTCCATCCATACATGCCTACTGACATTGAGGCATTAAAGACGTCTTGGATCCAGCTAAGGGAAGAACAAGATACTTACAGAGAAAAGTACCATGAACAAGAGCGGAAGATCCTAAAGCTTACAAGGCAGCTGGAGAATGAGAAGGTCCTCAATGATTATGTCAGCACACAAGGAAAATGACCATGGGACCGTTGATGTCTTTCGCTATTTCTAGTTTTGATTTACTTTTCAGTTTTTCTTTTTGTAACGCCTTAAAGGCATTTGTCAGACATTGTTTCAAGTTTTTAATCTAATAAAAGTGTGTTTCATTTTGGTTTACGAATTTGAATCCCTGAAGTCTTTGAAATTATATCATACGCATTTCATTCCCATGCACCCCATTACAGGTACCCTTACAGGTTTCTTATCTTCTTCGCTGTTTATTTCAGCACATCATGTCTTCTGAAACATCAACTGATCAAGCTATCAAGGCTCTGCAAGCTCAGAATGCCCAGTTCCAGGAAATGTTCATGAACTTGGCCAAGGGTCAGCAAGATCTGAAGACTCTTATCTTGAAGGATAAGAGGAAGAAGAAGAAGAAGAAGACGGTCCTCCTGAATATGGGTCACAGGTTCGGAAACAGATTGAGACAGGATGTTGATTTATCTCACTCATCTGGAGGGGGAGAAAATCAAGAAGAAAGGAGGGAACCTAGCCCTGTGGTTTCTGACAACGAGATTGACTTTGATGAAGACCAGTATCCTCCGGCTGAGGACATGTATAAGCAACTCTAAGACCGATTGAGCACAATGGAGATTCAGAAGGTACCTAGGCTGGACTTTGGAGATTTAGGTTTGGCATCTGGGGTGGTGATTCCCCACACGTTTAAAGCACCAGTCTTTGCTAAGTACGACGGGGTCTCCTGCCCAAAGCTACACCTCCGCTCGTATGTTAGGAAGATTCAGCCGTACACTGACGATAAGAACCTCTGGATCCATTTCTTTCAAGATAGTCTTTCAGGGACTCAACTTGAATGGTTCTACCAACTGGAAGGAGCTAACATCCGTAACTGGGAGGACATCGCTGCTGATTTTTACAAGTAGTACCATTATAATGCCGACCTTGCTCCCACGCGTACCCAACTTCAGGGCATGTCTATGGGTGCGAGCGAAGGTTTTAAGGACTATGCTTAGAAATGGAGGGACCTTGCTGGAAGAGTCCAACCCCCTCTGGCAGACAGGGAGTTGGTAGATATGTTTCTTGGAACGCTGTCTGGTCCGTATTTTAATCATCTGATTGGAAGTTCATCATCTGGTTTTACTGAGTTGATAATGACTGGGGAAAGAGTTGAGGCCGGAATTAAGAGTGGCAAGTTATAGAAAGGTGCTTCTTCAAGTGCTGAGAAGAAGCCCTTCAAGAAGGAGTCTAACGCAGTTTACAGTTCTAGAAACCAAAATCGACCTGAGCGCCGCCAAGCAGTTAATGCGGTGGTTATATCAAGGCCTGCTGTTGCTCCCCAACGCAATAATCAACCAAGAACAGAGAGGCCGCAAAGACAATTTACTCGGCTCATCATGACTTTATCTCAAATTCTACCACAGTTACTAAAGACCAACTTGGTGATTCCGAGGGAAACTCCAAAGAATCCCAACACCACATCACCGCTATACAATCCGAACACCCACTGTGCTTATCACTCTGATAGCCCAAGACATGATACCAATAATTGATGGGCTTTGAAGAGTAAAGTGCAGGATCTGATTGATGCTAAGGAGATCGAGTTTGAAGCGCCTGAAAAGCCTAATGTTATGACTGCTCCTATGCCAAATCATGGAGTAAATACTGTGGATGATGATGTGTTTGTAACTTCTGTAGAAGACATTGCTACTCCATTGATGACTGTGAAGAAAAACCTTCTGTTAGCCGGTTTATTTCCGGGCTGTGGCAAAGGTTGCCATCTGTGTTCCGTCCTACCTACAGGTTGCCATCTATTGAAGTCAGGTGTCCAACGCCTGATGGATAACAAAGAAATTCTGTTTGAGAAAACTTTGGTTCCATTGATTCCTTTTGAAGATATTTCTATAATCACCATTTCCGCCAATTCTTCCAAGGCTTCCTCGAGAAAGCCTGTTAGAATTACATCTGTTCCGAGAATTGCTCCGTTGATCATTATCATTCCTAGGCCTATCCCCTATACGTCAGACAAGGCTGTCCCTTGGCACTATGGGGATGACGTGTATTATCATGGGGTTAAGCAAGACTTGAGTGATGAGGAGGCTGATACTGATGTCAGCAATATTGTTGGATCTAGTAAAGTCACTCGAAGTAGAAGACTTTTCTCCCCTGAGATCTCTCCAGCGACTGTTTGGAAGCCTGTTGTTATTACACCTGCCAGTACACCTACTACTGTCCCTGTTCATGTTCCAATCCTTACCCCTGTCACCGAGTCATTTGACACTCAGGGCAAAGGGATCACTGGTGAGCCTGCCCGGATCGAGGCACCGAAGAAGATTACTGTTGAAGCCTCTAGACAGGAGATAGAGGAAATTTTAAAGATCATCAAGAAAAGCGACTACAATGTAGTCGAACAGCTGGGGCAAACCCCGTCAAAGATCTCTATGTTGTCTTTATTGTTGTGTTCAGAGGCCCATGCTAAGGCTCTGATTGCTTTCCTGAAAACTGCACACGTTCCCCAGGAAACATCTGCTGACCAGTTCAAAGATTGTGTGGCTAGTTTAACTGCTGATAATGGTTTGGGTTTCTCCGACGCAGATTTGACTTCCAAGGGAAAGAATCACAATGACGCTTTGCATGTTTCAATCGAGTGTAAGGGCACTACCCTAGCTCACGTATTGGTGGATACTGGGTCATCATTGAATGTTTTACCCAAGAAAGCGTTGGACCGGTTAGACTGTGAAGGGCTGGTGCTGAAGCCGAGTAATATCGTGGTTAGGGCCTTTGACGGGTCCAAGAGGATGGTACATGGAGAGGTGGATATTCCAGTTAAGGTTGGTTGTCATATTTTTGCGTCTACATTCTATGTGATGGACATTCGGCCATCTTATTCTTGTTTGCTGGGTCGCCTGTGGATCCACAAAGCTGGGGCAGTAACTTCTATGCTCCACCAGATGCTAAAATACCCAGTGAAGGGGAAAATCGTTACAGTACGAGGAGAAGAGGAGTACATGGTGAGCCACCTCAACTCTTTTCGGTATGTGGAGATAGACGGGGAGTTCATTGAGACCACGTGTCAACATTTTGAAGAAGTCCCCCAGACGCTAGCATCAATTGAGACTGTTACTGAAGATTCTCCAATGAAGATGGCTTCCCTAAAGGATGCATGGGCTGTTGTTGGAAAAGTTGGGTGTGCGAATTGGGGTCAACTCACTGACTTTGCACATAAGACTAACAAGTTTGGTTTGGGTTTCACTGGAGAAGCTCAAAGGGCTGTTCGGCGTACGCGAATCGGAGGACCTCCCCTGTTTATCAGCAATTCGGGAGTGAATTCCATTGAAGATGATGTGGAAGAGTCCAAGTTTGACAGTTGGATCTACCCGACTAC
The DNA here is from genome assembly GCA_948472305.1 of Vicia faba. Classification (NCBI taxonomy): domain Eukaryota; kingdom Viridiplantae; phylum Streptophyta; class Magnoliopsida; order Fabales; family Fabaceae; genus Vicia; species Vicia faba. The sequence continues at coordinate 1,672,954,833 of OX451736.1, read as the reverse complement.
CGACGGCGGACTAAGCAATTGGACGGCAAAGGACTTCGTGCCAATTTCTTTTATTACCCAGTAATGAGACTTGTGTTTTGAATTTGTAACAAACAATTTTAAACTTTACGACCCGGTGCCTTACCCGAGGCACCGTGCCTTTGTTTGAGGGCTTATTATGTGTCATTTCCATATATCATTAATAAAAGCATTGGACGTTTTCTGCATTACAAATTTTGCGCTCCTTGTTTTTTCTTTTCTATCTTGCAAAACAGCTATTTTACACACACTCACATATACAGGTCTACATCCACTCTGGATCCCACTGATAACGACTCTGCTACTGTCAGTTATGACTTCGAAAGTCCGATCAACCAAGTCGAGGACGAAGATGAGGATGATTGTGAAGTGCCTGGTGAACTTGCTAGATTGTTGCTTCAGGAAGAGAGGGCCATACAGCCGTATGAAGAGCCAGTGGAATCAATGAATCTGGGTACAGAGGTAGACCAGAAAGAGGTCAAGATCGGTGCAAATTTGATGCCTAGTGTTAAGCAACGGCTGATTCAGATGTTGCATGATTATGTTGAGATCTTTGTCTGGTCTTATGAAGATATGCCTGGATTGGATACCGATATCGTGGTTCACCGACTGCCTACCAAGGAAGACTGTCCTCCAGTGAAACAGAAAGTTCGCCGAATGTGCCCAGAGATGTTTGAGAAAATCAAGGCTGAAGTTATGAAACAGTTTGACGCCGGTTTTCTAGCAGTTACTTCTTACCCATAATGGGTGGCCAACATGGTCCCTGTGCCGAAGAAAGATGGTAAGGTTTGGATGTGTGTTGACTATAGGGATCTGAACAGGGCAAGCCCCAAGGATGATTTCCCTCTGCCTCATATCGACGTTCTGGTTGACAACACTACACAGCATAAGGTCTTTTCCTTTATGGAAGGTTTCTCCAGTTATAATCAGATTAAGATGGCTCCCGAAGACATGGAGAAGACAACCTTTGTTACTCAATGGGGTACCTTTTGCTACAAAGTCATGCCTTTTGGATTTAAGAATGCTGGGGCAACGTATCAGCACACCATGGTCGCTTTGTTCCATGACATGATCCATCATGAGATTGAGGTATACGTTGATGACATGATTGCAAGATCCCAGACTGAAGAAGAGCATCTTGACCACCTACAAAAGCTATTTGACAGGTTGAACTTGTACAAGCTGAGGTTAAACCCGAACAAGTGCACCTTCGGGGTGAGATCTGGTAAGCTGTTGGGTTTCGTTGTAAGTGATAAAGGTATTCAGGTGGATCCCGCAAAGGTGAAGGCTATACAGGAAATGCCAGCTCCCCGAACAGAAAAAGAAGTCAGAGGCTTTTTGGGACGTCTGAACTACATTGCCCGATTCATCTCACACCTGAATGCTACTTGTGAGCCAATCTTCAAGCTAATGAAGAAAGATCAAGTGGTAAGATGGAACGACGAATGTCAGGCCGTTTTCGAAAGAATCAAATAATATCTCCAAGAGCCACCTATCCCGATGCCTCCAGTTGAAGGGAGACCTCTGATCTTATACTTGACAGTACTCGATAACTCAATGGGGGTGCATGCTGGGGCAGTATGACGAGTCTGGCCGAAAAGAGCATGCTATTTATTACCTTAGCAAAAAGTTCACCGACTGCGAGACCTGATACTCGTTGCTTGAGAAAACTTGTTGCGCTTTGGCATGGGCTGCTCGCCGGCTTAGACATTATATGCTGACTCACACTACCCTATTGATATCAAAGATGGATCCAATCAAGTATATCTTCGAGAAGCCTGCCTTGTCCAGAAGAATAGCAAGATGGCAGATGATCTTGACTGAGTATGACATCCAATACACGACCTAGAAAGCAATTAAGGGAAGTCTGTTGGCAGATCATCTAGCACATCAGACAGTGGATGATTACCAGTCTATGAACTTTGAATTCCAGAATGAGAATATCATGATGGTAACTGACTGTGAGACACCTGGACCAGATGAAGGACCTGAGGAAGGATCCCGATGGTCTATGCAATTTGATGGAGCTTCAAACACTTTGGATAATGGCATTGGAGCCGTGATCATATCTCCTGAAGGCTCTCATACCCCGTTTACCACCCGACTATGTTTCAACTGCACCAACAACATGGCGGAGTATGAAGCGTGCATCATGGGTCTTCGAGCAGCAATTGACCTAAGGATTAATTTTCTGAGTGTTTTCGGATATTCCGCTCTCGTGATCAGTCAGATCAAAGGCGAGTGGGATACGAAACACCCAAATCTTATTCTTTACAAAGAGTATGTGTTGACGTTGCTTCCGCATTTCGAGAAGATAACCTTTGAACACTTCCCCAGAGAGGAGAATCTGTTGGCGGACGCGTTAGCTATGATTTCTTCTATGTTCAAGGTCAGATGGGACAACTAAGCTCCCCAGATTACCATTGAGAGGTTGGACAAACCTGCACATTGCTGTGATATTGAGACTGAAGATACAACGGATAAACCATGGTTTCATGAGGTGAAGAGGTATCTTGAAGCTCAGGAATACCCCGAGGGTGCATTTATTAACGATAAGAAGTTTCTGAGGAGGTTCGCGGCGAAGTTCTTCATCAGTAATGGTATCATTTACAAGCGTAACCATGATTCGACCTTATTGCGATGTGTGGATAAGAACGAGGTAGAAAGGATTATGGTAAAACTACATGAAGGTACTTTCGGGACCCATTCCAGTGGACACACCATGGCAAAGAAAATCCTACGGGCAGGATATTATTGGTCCATAATGGAAGCCGACTGTTATCAACATTCTCGGACCTGTCACAAGTGCCAAGTCTATGCTGATAAGGTGCACATACCTCCAGTTCCTCTGAACGTCTTGACAGCTCTGTGGCCTTTTGCAATGTGGGGGCATCGACATGATCGACGAAATCAAACCTACGGCATCCAACGGGCATCGTTTCATCCTGGTAGCTATTGATTACTTTACGAAGTGGGTTGAAGAAGCTTCCTTTGCTACTGTAACCAAGAACGTCGTGGCACGGTTCATTCGACACAATCTGATCTGTCGATATAATGTACCAGAGAGGATTATTATGGACAATGGTACAAATCTCAATAATAAGATGATCACTGAGCTCTGCAAGCAGTTCAAGATACAGCATCATAACTCTTCTCCTTACCGGCCGAAGATGAATGGGGCTGTTGAAGCAGCTAATAAAAACATCAAGAAGATTGTGCAGAAGATGACGGTGACATACAAAGACTGGCACGAGATGTTACCTTTTTCTCTTCATGGGTACCGTACCTCAACGCGGACGTCAACAGGGGCAACACCCTATTCCTTGGTATATGGTATGGAGGCCGTCTTGCCCATTGAAGTTCAGATACCCTATGTGATACGGTGGGAGAACTGACTTGAGGTTTTGCATTTGTGTTCGCAAATGTTTCGGTTTAGCAAGAGTCGCCATCGACTTTTTATTTTATCCTAAGGAAAGGTCAAAAAGCACAGGAAAGACCTTTGAGATGTTTTCTTGGGTTCGGGGAGTAGATTATGAAAAGGGAAGGTGCTAGCACCCTTTTCATCCATGGTTATCCCTGGGCTCTTAGTTACTTGTTTAGATCACTTGCTTTATTTTTCCAATTGTTTGAAATGGTGCTTTGTGTGTGGTTTTTGAAAGATGTTTTGAAAAGAGGCCATCGTTGTGGCAACCTTTGTAATGATTCTTGTTTGAATGTATACAAAGATGTTTTTGTCTTTTGAAAAGGTTTCAATGTTTGAAAGTTGGATTTTGAAATTGTGTTGTGAAGTGTGTTTGAAAATAACAAGGATGTTTTTGCAAGCTTTTGATCAAGTAACTAAGAGCTATCTACCCTATTTTACTCAAAGATATTTCTTATGTTTTTAACCCTTTTAACAGTGTTGTTTCACCATTGAATTTGGTGAACAACCTTGTGTTAGGATGTTAAACGGGACAGGCGCGGGTCATCGTATAGACTATGATAGCAATTATCTAAAGTATTTTTGGCAATTTTCTTGAGGGACTTGATCATTTTTGTTTAGGCAACCAAGATAGCGTCATCGAGGGACTATGATCTTTTGTTTTGTTTTTGTTTTGCCAAAGTACTCAACATGCATACCATGGCCCATTTTTGAAGGCAACAAGTGGATTGTAAACCTAGGGGTGCAAGTGTGCATTGTGTTTGTTTTTCATGCATTTTTATCTTTGATTAGGTCAAACTATTTGTTAATTTGATTTTTTGCATACAAACCCTAATTCTCTAATCATGGCATAATTGAAAGCGTTAAGTGCGAGAATTTAAATTCTAAGCTATTACAACATGATTATGGGGATGAGGGTACAATTTTAAATGGGGGTATTTGACAAGAAATATAAACCCTAGTTACTATTACATCCAAATTGAATTTACAATGCAACAATATTTAAATGTATAATATTTAAATAAACAAAATAAATAAATATTAAGTAAAATGTATTATGCAAAAAGAAGTTTTTATTTGTTTATGTATGTAAAATATTTTCAATAAAATAAAAAGATTAATTTTATGGTTTAAGGGATGAAACCCTAATTTCTTTTAAGAAAATAAATATTATATATTATTTATATACAAGAAATATATTAATATGTACAAAAATAAAATATATTGAGAAAAAGTGTTTTTTAGTATAAATAATAATAAAAATAAAAATGTAATATTTTTGTATTTTTATTCTAAGTATTTAATAAAATAAAAGTATATATATATATATATATATATATATATATATATATATATATATATATATATATATATATATATATATATATATATATATATATATATATATATATATATATATATATTAAATATATTAAATATATTAAATATGTATAATATAAAATAAAATATGTACAAAAATAAATTATATTTTAAATAATATTTTCACTGTGAATAAAAATAATAAATAAAAATAAAAGTATATATTTACATATTATATTTTCAAGTTTTAAATAAATTATAAAAGTATTTAAATTGTTTTTATGTTAGAAAAAATAAGAATAAAATGCAACATAAATGTGAAAAAATTACAAAAATATTTTTGAGCATTTTTTATATTTGGGGATAAATAAATAAAATCAGAAATGAAATTAAAATACAAAAATAACAAAATATAAAGAAAATGGGTCAGGGGGTGCAAAAAAGCAAGCATAGGGGTGCAAAAAGCAGGACAAAGCCAGACCCAACCCATTTCCCCTTCATCCCTGACCTTGTGACAAAGAATGCGCGCGCCCTGTGTTCAAATCCGTATCTCCTGCATACGTGTTCAAAAACAAAAACTTACAACATGAAAGTTATAGCTCTTGATCACACGATTCTAACCATGTAAAAAACTTAATCTAACTCTCAAAGACCAGAGAGAATTTCATTGGCCCTAAATCTTGACCTAGTTTTTTTCAGAAAGTTCAAACATCAAATACTCCTAGCTCGGTTAACATAAATGAATTCTATGCATATGTACAACTCAAGGGAAATGAGGACTACATTTTTTATTCACAAACCTAAGCCTAATGATTCCTAAATAGAGAGATAGAAGTTTGAGAAATACCAGTTTCAGTCAAGCTCGAGTATGGCAATGCAGCAACTTTCAGTGAGGCCTGGGGTTCTTTTGAGCTTGCTTGATGTTCCTTTGACCTTTCCCAATGCTTGGCTTGCTTTGAAATGGTCTAAAACTTCTTATAGAACTCAACCTGCAAACTCAGAATTTGAAAATGGTGAACATTGTAAATGGAGTTACAGTGACTTGGGAATGGTTGGGATAGCTTAGGTATGTTGTATGGAGTGTGTTGGAAGAGGTTTGGGGAAAAACGCACGAGGCAATGTGAAGATGAAAGTGAAACTGCAGAACTTGCCCTATTTTTGAAAGAACTTGGGATTTTTGTGTACAAGGGTGTTTGAGAGGTTGCTAGCTCGTGTTTCTGGCTTAGTGTAATGTGAGAAACTTGTCTCTAATGCTTGCAAGAGTTGGTTCCAACAGATATGCAAGTTATCTTGTATTTTACAAGTTTCTTGGTTTTGAAGTAAGAAATGAGAGTTGACAATGCTATGGTTGTACTGGCTTGTACTCTAGATGCTCAAAGTGGTTGAACTTTGCCTGACATTAGGGATCCTTGTTTTCAGCAAAGGGCTTGGTGTATGGCTCAAGAAATGCAATTTGACATAAAGCATGCTTTATGTAAATGGTATTGCTCACTTTTTGCCAAAAATGGATTTATTCATTGTGCCAAGCTTTATTGATCAGAATAAGACCAATGTACAATGTATTTGCATTTAATTATTGAGTATGAAAGGGTTTAGAGACCTGTAATCAAGTACAAATATAGTTTGGACAGATTTTGCAACTTCTGTCAACATGAAAATGCCATGGATCAAAGTGAGTTTTTGCCAACTTCAAGCATTCGATTCTCCCTAACCACAAATGTGTTTGAGGAGTTCTTGGACAATTTGGAAAGCTTGCAACATTATATATAATCCATATTTGAAATGCAACATGAGACTCCAAGTGGAACTATGTGAAAAATGGCCAAGAAGATAGGTCAAAATCCTGCCTAAACTAGGGCAAAATTTCTCTAAGTTAAAAGTTTTATGGACCCTTGTTCCAAAAATCATAACTTGATATCCAAGCTTCTTTTGAGAAAACTTTGTGAATAAAAGTTGTATACTTTATGGAGGACTATAACTTTCATGTTGTAAGTTTTGTTTGAATCCATTTGCATCATGGTGAAAATGTGGGACAAAGTTTAGGAAAAATTAAGAAAATTTCATAACTTAGAAAATTTCTAAGTTATGAAAATTTTCAATTTCAAACCCTAATTTGCAATTTTGGGTTTCTTGATGAACAAGTTTCATAATTTGACATATCTTGATGAAAAATGACCCTTGGCACTTGATTTTGACCAAAAAGTCAAAGTTTGACTTTTCAATGTACAGTCAAATTTTGATCAGTTGACTGAAAAATTCATTTGTCAATCCTATGCATTTGAGATCTTTTGAACTTGTTGAATAAGTCAAGATGATTCCATTGAGTCCTTGAGTCCATGGTTTAACTTAATTTACCATTGGCTAGGTCAAACAGTCAAAAATTTCCTTTGTATAGTCAAAACCCTAAAAATGACCATTTTGCCCTTTTGGTGATCTGATCAAATTTCTTGTGGAATTGTGGTCCAAACTTGATCAAATGGTTCATATGAGTTCATAATGTTGATGTGGATCAAAATTCATGAGTTTTGACTGTAAATTGGCCACCGTTGACTTTTTCCCCCAATACAGCTGATTTCTAGGTCAACTGTCCAATTGACTGGGCAAAAATTTGATTAAAGGCTTGAAACTTGCTATGGATAAACTTATGAGTCCAACATGAAGTATGAAAGTCACTTTGAGCATTTAAGGTCTAAAAATCTCTGTGCAAACTCAAACCCTAATTTAGGTCAACAGTGCAAGGAGGTGTCTTGAGCAGAGCAAACCCTAGCTTGGTCTTGAATTCCAAGAACCTTGTGATGGGAAATGTTGATAAAATGAGAGGGAAAATTTTAGGGTACAACACCCTCTCTTCAGATTATGAAGGATGCAGGTTTGAGCGAAGATGACTGGATTCAGACCCGGCTTGATCAACTGAACTTAATCGACAAAAAGAGACTTACTGCTATTTTTCATGGTCAGACGTATCAAAAACGGATGATCAAGGCATTTAACAAGAAAGTTAGATGACAAGAGTATCAAGTTGGGGATATGGTGATCAAGCACATCATCCTACCTCAAGGTGATCCCAGGGGAAAATGGACCCCTACTTACGAATGGCCATTTGTGGTTAAGAACATTTTCTCAGAAGGAGCTATAATTCTAACCACCATGGATGGTGACGACCTTCCTCACCCCGTCAATGCAGACATAGTGAAAAAATACTATGCATAATCAAAGACCCGCTAGGTTGACTGGCCTAGTCAAAAATAAGGGCTTCCCGGTGAACCAAAAGGGTTCGGGAAAAAATAAGGGATGAAAATGAAAAAATCTGTACACCCGGCAAGTTGAAAACCTGAAAAGGCGGCTTGGGCAAAAAAGGGTATCCCGGTGGACTGAAAACCTGAAAGGGCGGTCCAGGAAAAAATTAGGGATCAAAGCGTAACACTATGTCTCATTGGATCACCTTGCAACCAGACATCGGTATCGACTATCAAGCTCGGACGACACTAATCAATCTGATCTACCTTCAACCAAGTAGCAAAGTGATGAGATGCTCGAGGACATAAAGGCAATAGCAGAGTTGGAACCCAGTGGGATTATTGACATAGCTGTTTTCTTTGTTTTTCACAAATTGTATAAATTCTGTTTGTTCGACGGCATTCTCTTACTAGGACGTCAGCCTCTTGTACAAAAACGCCTATTTACAGGCTAACTTCAAAATCAATACAAGTCATTTTCACAAATAAATTTTTCTTTTTCTGTTTTGTTTTGCAAAGAACGTCCAAAGTTCATTTTTGATATATGCATTTGACATTGATTGCTGCTCATAAACATCTACATGCGAAACAAAAGATGATTACTTGTAATATCAGAAACAGGGGCAAACGAGAAATGTCTAAACCGTACAGTTGCTCTGTCCGCCAGGTATAGGGATAGACCTAGCTGGAGGAAACGATTGAAAGTACATTCATTCCCCGCAGAGTAAGGAGAAAGATAATGGTGATTAGCTATCCCCAGCTGAGACTCACAACTGTGAATGAATCAGTAATATTCTCCCCAAGCAGAGTTTATCTACCATAAGCACTGAAAGGTCTTATCATCCCCAGCGAAGTATAAAATATATCCCCAGTGGAGATTGAAGAATTGTCCCCTGTAGACTCTGGAAGATTATCCCCAGTAGAGCCTAAAAGGTTTTCCCCAGTAAAGTTGCAACTAGAAAATCATCCCCAACGGAGTTCATTCCTTCCACAAACAGAAACTCAATCCCCAACAGGATTCAGTGTCACCAGCAGCAATAATTCATCCCCAGCTGAACTTATCGGCGGAATCCTCAACAGATCATCTCTTCCTCACAGAGTAATCTCCTCACCAGTTTATTCCCCAGCGAAGTTATCCTCTCCTGCAGGTTTATTCTCACAATCATATTCATCCACTATCTCCAGTGGAAACAAAGAATTCATGTATGTTCTCCAGCGGCAATCCGAGATTTATTTTCCCCAGATAAAACCATCACATTTCCATACATCATAACATGCATACACATCATACAACACAGTCTCATTTATTTTGAGAACATCATTGCTTGATACATAACATGCATTACATACAACTAACCTTTACCTTTCAGGAAGGATACAGTTAAATTCTCACAAAGTTCAAACTATGAAGCTTCTACCTCAGTTGAATTACGGATGAGTTCCTAAATCTCAGCAGAGATATTTTCTCAAGTTGAATTACGGACAAGTTCCTAAATCTCAGCAAAGTTGTTGAATTACGGACGATGTTCCTAAATCTCAGCAAAGCAGTTGAATTACAGACGAGTTCCTAAATCTCAGCAGAGACATTTTCTCAGTTAAATTACAGACGAGCTCCTAAATCTCAGCAATGTTGTTGAATTACAGACAAGTTCCTAAATCTCGACAGGTATTTTCTCAAGTTGAATTACGAGCAAGTTCCTAAATCTCAGCAAAGTAGTTGAATTACAGACAAGTTCCTAAATCTCAGCAAAGTAGTTGAATTACGGACGAGTTCCTAAATCTCAGCAAAGTAGTTGAATTACGGACAAGTTCCTAAATCTCAGCAAAGTAGTTGAATTATGGACGAGTTCCTAAATCTCAGCAAAACAGTTGAATTACGGGCAAGTTCCTAAATCTCAGCAAAGTAGTTGAATTACAGACAAGTTCCTAAATCTCAGCAAAGTAGTTGAATTACAGACGAGTTCCTAAATCTCAGCAAAGTAGTCGAATTATGGGCAAGCTCCTAAATCTCGACGAAGATATTTCCTCAGTTGAATTACAGACGAGTTCCTAAATCTCGACACCTCAGTTGAATTACGGATGAGTTCCTAAATTTCGACGCCTCAGTTGAATTATGGACGAGTTCCTAAATCTCGACACCTTAGTTGAATCACGGACAAGTTCCTAGATCTCATCACAGTAGCTGAATTACAGACAAGTTCCTAAATCTCAGCAAAGTAGCTGAATTACAGACAAGTTCCTAAATCTCAGCAAAGTAGTTGAATTACAGACAAGTTCATAAATCTCAGCAAAGTAGTTGAATTAAGGAAGAGTTCCTAAATCTCAGTAAAGTAGTTGAATTACGGACAAGTTCCTAAATCTCAGCAAAGTAGTTGAATTACGGACGAGTTCCTAAATCTCAGCAAAGTTGTTTCCTCAGTTGAGTACGGATGACCGAAAGTTCCTAAATATCAACAGAGACGATTCCCCAAGCAGAATGACGGACGACGAAGCTCCTAAAATTCTACTTCTCTCAACAAAGATCAGCCCTCCCCAGCGGAATCTTCCTCAACAACAGGTGTACAAGCTCTCTCTAAGGAATTTCTTATGCGATCGACACTCCTTCAGATGGCATCTTTAAGCCCATCCCCTCGTAAGCAATCTCCAAATGGTATCTGTAAGCCCATTCCCTACATCACAAAATAATTACCACTTCATGCGAGTGCAATTTTCTGGGCACTCTAGTGTTCAATCCTCTTCCACCTTCGGATTACGAAAGGCACGAAAGCCAATCTACACCCTCAGGTTTAAGAAGATTGAACAGGGGCAGCTGTTGTACCCCAAAATTTTCCCTCCCATATTTCTCAAAACATTTCAAGAAAGATCCCCAAGTTGCTCAGGGTAGTCCAAGAGTTGGTCAGACAAGCTCTCTCCTAAGGCAGTCTACCCCAAATTAGGGTTTCATGTTACATCAATATCCTTGAGTCCAAGTGGTCCCAAATGCTCAACATTGTCCTAATATGTTCTCAAGATCATCCATGTCAAGTTTCAAGCCTTGCAGAGGAAGTTTGCTCAGTCAATTGCTCAAAGATCCAAAAATCGACTGTGTTAGGGCAAAAGTCAACTATGACCTACATACAGTCAAACTTCAAGATTTTTGGTCAACATTCTCATTTTTAAGTATATTTAATCATTTGATCAAGGGTTGATCATGATTCATCAAGGATTGCTCACAATTCATCAAGATTCAAAAGTTGCTAAATTAGGGTTTTGCAGGAAAAGTCAACTCAACTTTGATCAAGCATAACTTTCTCATACTTTATGAGAAATGACTCATCCAAATCTCATTTTGAATAGGATGCAATTACATACAATCCATATTCATCTCCCAAGTTCAAAATATGCATTCACAAGAAGTTATGAATTTGGACATTATAGGTCATTTTGAAAAGTCAACAAAAACACCTTTTTTGTCAAAGCTTCATGCATGATAATGGAATATAAAATTGAGATGAGACCAAAGGGGTTGTTTATAGGACATCTCAAGCTTTCTAAAAAGTCCAAGAACACCTCTAAAGAGTCAAAATTGATGAAGTTATGCATTGTTGAAGTTGGACTTTTTTGCAATATTGCCAAAAGTCAACTATGCCCAAAACCTTAAATTTTGCCAAATGGGCCCATTCTTTTTCACTTGTTTTGAGTTGGCATTATAGCCCACGTGCTCTATCCTTGGCCATGTGTCCATATCATATTTTTATTATTTAATTTGGTTTTTATTTGAATTAATTCAATTTTAAACCAAATTAAATCAAATAAAATCCAAAAACATTGAAACCAAGGATTTGGTGATGATTGCAGGTCTTATTACACAGCTAGGAATAATCAAACTCGTATCAAGGAAATTATGTACAAAAATATTCAAAATAAGCCAATTTTGGAAAGCTTTAAAGAAGCAAATCAAATCAATATCAAAATCATTGATGGAGAGGGATTTGGATAGAGTTTGCAACCCTAATGCATTGTACAATACATAAGGAGGCGAGGCATATCAAAAACAAGGTTGGAGATCAGGCATAAGGCAAGAACAGCATTTGCAAAATACAAAGAAAAGTGAGAGATCGAAACAAAGGTTAGAGGCGTCCTCAAGGCTTGGTACATGTCTCAATCTCTTTCTGGCAATCTCAGGAACCTAAAGCAAGCAAAACCACACGTGTTCAAGCCCTCCCACGCACTGTAAGTCGTTCGTAACCTTGCTCTGTTCTTGAATTCGCATCTTGTAATTTAAGCATAGTTGATATGAATTAATGGCATAATCTTAATCTACAGAGTATTTGCAAGCTTTTGGTATTATTCAATTGCATTTATATGACCTATGCTGTGAATCACCATTGTTAGGTTTTCTTGGAGTTATTTAGGGCTTTTGTTTTCAGGTACAATTAGCCTTCATAATGGCTATGGTTAGGATCAGAAGAAGATGGCGAGTCTAACCATGGTCCTAGAATTCATTTACATGGCTTGTACGAGATTTTAAGAGTGGACAGGTTTGTAGCGACGGACATTTGTCCATGGGTATAGGTGTTGCAGGTTTTTTAGCTACGGAGGGAGGAAGGGGACGATGAGTTGTCATCCCACCATTCGTCCATTCAAACGAGCGCGCGTTTTTTTTTGTTTCTGGCCACTAACTTTTGTTTTTTTTATATTATTATCACTTTGTATTTTATTAACAAATAGAACAACGCAGCCTAGTGTTTGCCACGCAGGTCTTAAGGTATTAGAGGCTGGAGGTCAGAGGTTCGATTCCTGCCTCCAGCATTTGTTATTTTGCATTGTTCTTACAGGAAATCCAGTGCATGCATGAGCTTGGGGACCATCATACTCCCTCACCAGCCAACACGCCAGATGGCCAGATGGCCAGATCTGGTGGCCATCATTGAAGGTGCACGAAAGGACCAAGTCAACGCAAACGCATGGGACCAGAAAAGTCAGAATGGACTTCACAAATGGGCCAAAATAATTGCTATGCACACCCTCAAAAATCAGGCCTAATCTCTTTCTTTTTATTTTATTTTCTATATTTCATTTAATTATTTCCTTTTGTTTAATTAATTACTAACCAATAAATTAATTTTCTTTTTTATCAAAAATCACAAAAATATTTTTACCCAATTAAATTTCAGAACTTTATTTTTCATTAATAAATATTAATTAATTTAATTAGGATATTAATATTAGATAACTTTAATTCATTTTTGTAAATAAATAAAATCAATTAGAATTAATAGGTTTTAACATTAATTTAATTATTTTATTTTCTTTCCTAAAATAACAAAAACTCCAAAAATATGCCATTTAATATTTTTCATTAATTAATTTATTTAATAATTAATTTAGCATTTAATTTTATGATTTAATTTCTTTTCTTTAAAAATAATAAAAACAACAAAAACATTTTCTTTTAATTAGGAGGGTCAAAACCCTAATTTCGCATTCGATCGAATTTCATCGTGTGCTTTATTTATCCAATTATTGTATTTGCTCCCGGTTTGTAATAACTTTAATTAGGACATTTATTTATTTTTCCGCTTTTACTTTTAAAGGGTTATTTTTTGCGATGTAAATACCCGACGCCTTGTAATAATTTAGTTTAATTTTTGCACCTTTAATTCTGCAAATTATTCAACTGCTAGATGTTTGATAATAGGGCTTGCATGACAGGAATGAATGTTTAATCTTAAAATGGTTAGATCACCCTAAACATGTGCAAAGATAAAAATAACTGAAATCAACACACTCGCACACGTGCACTCCTAGGGTACACTCCCACTTGGTTGCCTTCGTACACAGTCATTGAGTATAGGTTGTTTTAGAGGTCGCCCTCTTGTCTAAAAGATCATAGTTGCCTCAAGATGGTTGCCTCGAATATTGTTGCCTCAAATAAATTATCTAAGGCATTAGGGTTACCGCTAAAACATCCTAACATTGCTTTAGTGACCGTATGTCCCTCATTCAAATTGACCCTCAAACTCCAACGATGGTGCTACCTACTCACTAATAGTGGGATAGCATTGTCTAAAGGAAATTAGCATAGAACGATTCCTTTTTCGAGTAGGTAGATTAGTTCTTAGATACTTGCTCATCCAAAACAAAACTTTTTTCACACTTACACCTTTTTTACAAACAAGTTTTCAAAAACACTTCATTACACTCTTGAAGACAAAAGCAAGAGTTAAATTGAAGTTAAAACAAAAACTTTTCAAAACCCACAAACACAAAGAAAACAATTTTGAAAATGATGAGCAAGTACCTAAGAGCCCGTAGATAACTATGGGTAGAAAGGGTGCTAATACCTTCCCTTTCTATAATCTACCCCCGTACTCAGAAAATCTCGAAAAAGGAATTTTTCTGTGCTTTTTTCCTTTCCTTGTTGGATAAAATAAAAGATAGTGGCGACTCTTGCTTACCGCGGCATTTTACAAAAACAAACGCAAAACACAAACCAGCATTCCAAAAACAGTCAGTTCTTCCCACCGTATCACAACGGCGACGAGGCAGGTCAAAGTGCGCTTCCTCGTCATCGACTGCCCGTCCCTCTACAACTGCATTCTGGGAAGACCAACATTGGCAGAACTAACCGTGGTACCCTCCACCGTCCACTTGAAGATGAAGTTTTACACCAAGAGGGCACGGGTCGCCACCATCCAAGGAGACCTGGCCGCTGCTCGGAAGTGTTTTAACGCGGCATCCAAGGGACGAGACACGGTCGACACTGGGACAAGGCCCGCCAAGAGACCAGCAACGACACGACCAAAGCCCGAGAAGCCAGAGCCCGTCAAGGCAGAAGAGCAGAAAGCTCCCTCAAAGGTCGACTCCATAGCCCTGGACACCCGTTTCGACCAGGATGAGCCTCCCAGCGGCGAGAAAGCCCCCCTCCGACCAATTCCGGACGGGGACTTCGATCTCGTCCCTCTCGGCGAGGATGCGAGCAAAGGAGTGAAGATCAGTACCGACCTCCCCGACCTGGCAAGGAAGCGGATCAAAGCCTGATTACGTGAGAATGCTGACTTATTCGCATGGAGCGCTGCAGAGATGCCCAGATTCAACCCCGAGGTCGTCTGTCACTGTCTCGCCATAGATCCAGCTGCTAGGGAAGTAGTAAAATATAGACGTAGGCAGTCTCCGGAGAAAACGGAGGCTGCTGAAAAAGCTGTAAAAGACCTCTTAGAGGCAAATTTTATTTCTGAAGCCCGGTATTCAACCTGGCTGTCAAATGTTGTACTAGTCAAAAAGAATAATGGAAAATGGCGAATGTGTGTTGATTATACTGATCTCAATCGGGCATGCCCGAAAGATGCTTTTCCTTTACCAAACATAGACATGCTGGTCGACAACTCGGCCGGTTACAAAATACTGTCGTTCATGGATGCATATTCGGGCTATAACCAAATCCCAATGGCCGGAAGCGACAAGCATTGCACAACTTTCATGACCAGCTCGGGCAACTATTACTACAACGTAATGCCCTTCGGTCTGAAGAACGCAGGGGTGACATATCAACATATGATGAACAAAGTGTTCCACAACCAAATAGGGGACATGCTCGAGGTTTACATGGACAACATGATCGTCAAATCACGAGAAGACACCGACCATGTAGCCCACCTCAAAGCAGTCTTTGCCCAAGCTAGATAATGTAAGATGAGGTTCAACCCCGAGAAGTGCACATTCGGGGTCAAGGCAGGGAAATTCCTCGGTTTTTACCTGACTGAACAAGGAATTGAAGCCAATCCCGACAAGTGTTGAGCCTTCTCCGACCTCCTGACACCCACGTCGAAAAAGTCAATATAAGTCTTGAATGGCATGCTCACCTCGCTGTCCCACTTCGTTGTGAGATCCACTCAACACGCCCTACCCTTCTTCAAACTCCTTCGTAAGGAGGCAGCCTTCGAATGGACCGAGGAATGTGAACAGGAGTTGCGCCACCTAAAACAAAGCCTATCCCAACCGCCCGTACTATCTCGACCAGTAGACGGGGAGCCTCTGTTCTTATACCTGGCCGTCTCGAATGAAGCCATCAGCGTGGCTCTCATCCGCGAGACTACCGATGGACAAAAGCCTGTTTATTTCACGAGAAAAGTGCTACAAGGGTCTGAGAGCAGATACCAGCAGATAGAAAAGGTAGCTTTAGCCCTCGTCAACGCGGCGAGGAGACTCAGGCACTATTTCCTAGCTCACACGATCATAGTACGAACCGACCAACAAGTGAAACAGCTCTTAGGTCGACCCGACATGGCGGGTCGAATGTTGAAGTGGTCCTTGGAGCTCTTCGAGTTCGACATTCAATACGAGAGCAGGAAAGCCCTAAAGGCACAAGCCCTGGCCGACTTTATCACAGAGATGACCACTCACAACCCCCCCGTAGAGAAAGAGCACAAGTGGACCATCTTCGTCGACAGAGCCTCCAGCTCATCAGGAAGCGACGCGGGGATCCTCCTGGAAAATAAGGAGGGCGTGGTGATCGAGCACTCGTTAACCCTCTCCTTCCCAACTTAGAACAACCAAGCAGAGTACGAGGCCCTGCTCGCGGGACTGAGGCTAGCCGAGGACCTAGGGGCACGTGAAGTACAAATTTTCACGGACTCTCAGCTCGTTGCTTCCCAAGTCCAGGGGAGTTACCAGGCTAAAAACGACAGCCTCATTGAATACCTAAACTTAGTCAGGGAACGCATGAGGAAGTTCGACCGAGCAGAAATATCACACGTCCCGTGCGAGCAGAACACAAGGGCCGATATTCTTTCGAAGCTCGCGAGCACAAGAAAGAAGGGCAGGAACAAATCCATCATACAAGAATCCCTATCGCGCCCAAGCATCGAAAGAACCTCGACCCCCATCGAGGTACACGCCGTCGGAGACGCTTCGTGCTGGATGACCCCGGTGTACAACTTTCTGACAAAGGGCGAGCTCCCTCCGGACCGAACAGAATCGATCGCAACCAAATGACGCACGTGCTCCTACGTGGTGCTCGAGCACAAGCTATACCGCAAGGGATTCTCCATTCCCCTCCTGAAGTGCATCGACGAATCCACAACCCCCGAGGTATTACGGGAAATACACGAAGGGATCAACGCCCAGCACATGGGCGGAAAATCCCTAGCAAGGAAGGCTCTACGAGCAGGGTACTATTGGCTGACAATGCAACAGGACGCCAAAGATCACGTTAAGAAGTGCGACAAGTCCCAGAAGCACGCCGACATGCATCTCTCCCCCCTCACGACCTGAGCATACTGTCATCCCCGTGGCCATTCACCTGGTGGGGGATGGATATCCTTGGGCCATTCGTACAAGGGACGTATCAAAACAAGTTCCTTATTGTGGCCGTGGATTACTTCACGAAATGGATAGAGGCCGAGGCCCTTGCAAAGATCACCTCGCACAACATCCTCCGCTTCTACAAGCGAAACGTCCTCGCCCGATTTGGGATCCCAAAGGCGCTGATCACAGACAACGACACCCAATTCATTGACCAAGGGTTCCGAAGCTTCATCGCCAAACTCGGGACCAAACAAAATTTTACCTCAGTCGAGCATCCCCAGACCAATGGGCAAGCCGAAGCCACCAACAGGGTCATCCTACGAGGACTTAAACGCCGGCTAGGCGAAGCAAAAATGGGGTGGGTCGAGGAACTACACAGCGTCTTATGGGCCTACCGCACCACACCCCACTCAACGACGGGAGAAACCCCTTTTCGACTAACATACGGCATCGAGGCCGTCATCCCCGTGGAAATCAGGGAACCTTCCAGGCGAATAGAGATGCCTCTCGATAAGGAAATGAACGACGAGGCCCTTAGGGACGAGCTCGATCTGGTCGAGGAAATTCGATCAGGGTCAGCCCTGCACGAGGACACTTTGAAACAACGAGTAGCCATGTATCACGACCACAAAGTCATCAGACGCGAGTTCCAGATCGGCAACTTAGTCTTGTGCAGGAACCAGAAAGATTCGTGCGAAGGAAAATTGGCCGTGAACTAGGAAGGACCCTACCGCATCCAAGGCACTACGGGCACCGGAGCGTATTACCTCGAGCATCTAGACGGAGAACCACTACCACGACCCTGGAATGCTGCTAAGCTTAAACAATACTATAGCTAAAGCCCTCAACCACTAAGGAATTTTACCGTCGAACATCCATCCTTAGCCAACAAAGGGGAAAAGTCTCGACCATGTAGGCGAGTCGAGGTACGGGCCCGACCTACCAACCACCGAGTAACGTATCGTTGTTCACCCAACAAGTTGAACGAATATACCCGGCAGGGACACCTCGATCGAGCTCCATTGTCGAAGTACCCGCAAGGCAGAACACCCAGCTCACGATGGGCAGTTCACGCTGCAGGCGTAGGACCCCGAACGGGGTCATGCGCTCGACACGCAGATCTCGCTCCGTGCATTCGACGCATTTCGAAGTGTGTCGAACCATCGGAAGGGTCAAAAGGATATCTCCGCTCGAGAATAAAACTTCATCAAATACCCATCACGAAAGTGATAGTCGAACATTAGCCTAGAGACGAGCAGGTTAAAACAAAATAAACATTGAAAAAATATTCACAAAACAGGTTAATAATGAACCGACCAAGAAGGCCGGTGATGTTCAAAGGTTACAAGCCATGACACAACGGCCAAAGGAAATCAAGAATTATCACGGGCACGTAGGCCCCAAAAACATAGAAATACACGGGCACGCAGGCCAAAACATCAACTTAATGCTAAACATCCCCAGGACTACCGGCATCCACAACAGGAGACTCGGGAGGAGGCACGACCTGACCATCAATAATCTGGGACAGAAACCCGACTCCCTCGGTGTTCATGCTCGGATTTAGGACGGAGAGCTGGCTGACCGCAGCCTCGAACCCATCGGCTAGGGCCCCGACACAGTCTGACTCGAGAAGGTGGATCCGTGCAACCAAATCTGAACGGGTGCGCAAAGAGGCTATCTCCTCTGACTCATCGTCAGCTGGGAGCATAGCAGCTTTTAGCTCCTCGATTCCTTGGACAACCGTTAGTTGTCGCTCTCCAACCGTTCCCTGTCGAGCTGGACGCAATCCCTCTCCTCAACAACCTTTGCAGTCTTTTCCTTCTCCCCTGACAGCAGGTCGGCCTGCCCGCGAAACATCTCCTCGGACCGCTCGAGGGCCGCCTTTAACTTGCGAGACTTGGCAGCAAAAGCAGCCTTCTCTGATTTTAACTCCTTAACACGGTCCGAAGAATCTGATCCTTCCCTGGCAAGGACCACAGCCATCTCGGCCATCTTCACCACCCCGACCATGCTGGCAGTAAGGTGTTTCCTCCGGCCTTCTTTGTCGAACCGTTTAAGAGTCTCGGCCTCATTATCAGACAATGTCAGAGGAAAACCCTCGAAGAAATCCTTATCTGCAAAGCAGGGCGGTAAGCCAAAGGCCCAGGAAGCTACGGGTTCCTCACCAGTCTCCGACCTACTCTCGGTCCGAACCCTCTTCCTGGTAACCAGCTCGGTCTGCTGCTCGGCATCAGGAGAGTCCGAGGACCCACTGGAAACATCTCCGCTCGAACTAGTTGGCGGGCCCATCCTTGTGGTTTGCGGTGCCCTCACCAGCCTCTTGTTTATCTTTTTGTCTTGGGTCAGCTTCAATAACCTCTCTCGTCGTTCAGCCATGTGACCTGCAAAAAGGAACAAACCCGGGTTAGCTACAGGCGAGCAAAAACAATAAAAATAGAATAAAACAATAAGAGCAGAAGCGAGGAACCTAGCAGATCTATGGCCTGCCCATGGGATTGGCACTCGACGAGTGCCTTGGTGTTGATGGGACGCGCCTCGAACGTCAGGTACCCGTCCTCATCAAGAATGTCATCCCCTTCCCTCGTGACCCACCGGGCGGGGAAGAAGCTATCAACAAACTTGCAAAGGACAGCATAGGCCTCCTCATCCTCGGCGCTCATGCTCCACGCGGGTGTATGGTACTGCCCGATGCCATGATCGTAATGACCCGAGCACCAATGGATCGGGAACTTGGAAATACACCCGACTCCGGGACTACCCTTAGCATCCACGAGGGGCTCCCCGTCCCTGTCGACCACCACAGTTTCCGATTTAAATAAAGAGTCCAGGGTAGTTTTGGTGACCGGCTGCAGCACATACCATTTATCTTTGAAATCCCTTACCGAGTCCATGTACATCCTGAATAGCTTTGAAATCCCTTACCGAGTCCATGTACATCCTGAATAGCCTCTTCGATTGTTTCAGGGATACCCAACTGTGCTTTCCTCCTCGAGACTGACGTTGCAAATGAAAGACCCTGAAGAAAAGGGGAATCGTCGCCCCAATTATCAAGAAACGGCAGGTCAGCTCGAACGCCCAAAGGAAGGCGATCGCGTTGGGGTGAAGCTGCGAAGGGGCCAGATTCAGATGGCTAAACACCCCGACTTGAAAGTCGCTAAAGGGTAGCTTAAGACCGAGATCCCTGAACACGATCTCATATATAGGGAATGCATACTCAGTAAACTCCGAGCAGATATGGGTGTCAATCGTCGGCCTCATTATTATAAAATTCTTTTGAAAACCTGGCTGAGTGTCACCACGCTCGACGATAGTATAAGCACGCCGGCTACGACGACAGTACGCCAAAGCAATCCCCCGGGGCTCGGCGCCCACCCAGTCTAACGTAGGGTCATCGATGGTGTCAACTAATATAATGTTCTCCTCTGTGTTTGTTTCCTCGACGTCATTATGCCCCGAGGATTCCAGATTATCGGCCATTTACCTGCAAAGCATAGGAAACCGGTGAATTCGACAGCAAAACCGCGTGCTCGCCACAGAGGCGGGAAGAAGTACACAATGATTCAGACTAAAAAGTCGAACACGGACACCCCAGCTACGACCACGCATCAGGGACAACACGAGCGTAGCATGAGCGCCCCGCGCGAATCATGAATCACTCGAGCAAGTTCCTGACTTCGCCTACCCTACATACTTCCTAAAGGGATGAACATCCTGGCCAGATCATGAGTATGTTGACCAAACGCATGAGGATCACGGGCAATATCATGAGCTACACGCCTAAAACTATGAATATCACGGACAATATCACGAATTATGTGCCTAAACTATGAATACCACGGGCAATATCATGAATCAGGTCCCTAAACTATGAGCATCTCGGGCACAGTCATGAATCTACCGGGCATTACTTCCAAATACAGATTTCTAGTATCAAAAATAGCATTAAAACTACCTACAACATAAAAACAGGAGGAAGGAACACTTACTTGGAAGAGAAGGGGTACGAATGACGGCGGTGAAAGTAATCAACGGAGAATGGTGCAGCGGTCTCACAGTGTTACGGGAAACGACGACAACAGAAATAGAGAAAGAGGGAGGAGCGTGAAGAGGAAAAACAAATTATGGGCCCAAGGGTCCTATTTATAGGGATGACATGGAATGTGAAACGTCGCACCGGGGAGACACGAACTTCCCCCGTCCTCGACACCTACTCCCCTAGGCAATGATGACCCTATTTTGCTAGGGTGGCGTTGTAATTCCCAAGGACTATGCCACATATCTGACGGATGCAGCCCGCGTATCCCCGCGAGAAATTCCTCGAGCACGCTTCGGAAGACAAAGCCCTGGTCCGGGCAACAGGTCCCCGCGGTAAAAGTGAGTTGAGATCAAGTCATAACTCCTGCACCAGGAGCAATGACTTGGGGGGCTCTTGTTCTGGACTGGGCCCACCTTGGCCCAAAGTACAAATAAAGGCCCAGATCCAAGCGGCTCCTCGGGAATGCTCACAATCAGTCCATCACCGAACGTGTCCGACCACAGACTACATCTGCAACACCCGCCGTTGCCCTCGACGAGCAGCCTCCCGACCAGGGGACTTTGAGCTCGAGTCCAGCTCGAGCACTCTCCCTGTAGGGCAGATTCTGTCCACTATAACCGTTATGGAACCCTCAAGGCTCCGGAAAGACCGCGTCTTCGTCCTTCCTCATTCTTCGCAGAGCACCACCCAGGAAGGGGACCACGTGCGGGTCCCCACTACACACGTAGAACCTGGAAGTTCCTTTATTGGGCCAGTTCTGGTCAGCCCAATGAGGGGACCTTGGCCCAGCGCTAGGGGCTATAAATATCCTCTGTTCCAAGAGGATCAGGTATTCATCTATTACACGCCTATACGCTTTTTTGCCTGCCCATTCTGTCTCTCATTTTAGCATCGGAGTGTCTTGTAGGTACCCCCTCCCCCTCCATCTCACTCAAATCCAGTTCGAGCCAGCTGTGACGGTCCAAGTCAAATCCGGTAAGATCAGATAACAATTTGTCTTTTAAAAGGAATTGACCGGTAAACATGCGGCAACGACAATCTACTTAATTTCTAGGCTTAATATTTATATTTTTGTATTTTTTTAGTAATGTATTAATATAAATAAAAATTTATATACACAATTAATTGAAAAAAATTAAAATTTATATATATTAAGATTTGAAAAATTACAAATAAGTTATTCAAAATTACTTGAGATCACTCATATATACACAATTAATTGAAACTAGATTATATGCACGATCAAATATTTAAAACTAATTAGATTGAAATATGATATATAGTAAAATTAAACCATTAAAAAATAGTGTATGTTATTAATAAATATGAAATCAAAATATATGTTAATAATATTTTATAATTTTTTTAATAAATTTATATAAAAAAGAAAATTGGTACAAATTAGAGAGGGAAGACTATACCAAAAATCCTTTCAAGAAGCGAACCTAAAGGAATGCAAATCAAGTTTATTGTTTACAAAATCCACTCTCAAAAAAATTGGCATGAAATGAATTAAGTCTGTCACTATAAGACCTATATTAGCAAGAGAATCAACATAATTATTCTCTTATCTATAGATATAAGAAGCCACAAAATATATACTAGTAGTGATATTTACACCGTTAATCTATTTGGTTCGAATTCACACATGTGATAAGCTTAATTTCTGTATCTAAAATGTCATACATGATGTTTGCAACGTTTTGTTCATCATTATGAACTACAATGTTGGCATCGTTCATCTTCCATTCAACATATTTCTTTCTACTATAACAATCTTCACAAGAAAATAGCTTGAGGGATGTACAAGCAATATGAACAAGAATGTTGGGCTTGCCATGCCAGACTTGTTGATAATGCCTTTCGTCTATATGTTGATGATGTGGTTGTCTACCATACAATTTATAATAGTACAATAGAATGGAGTAATTAATATACTGGTAAACATGTTTGACAAGATGTTAACATTTGTTACCTGATATTTTGCATTTTGTTTTCTAAATAGGAATAATACACATATTCTTTGAATTTAATGGTTCACTAGTATGTATAACCTCTTTCTTGTCCTTGAAAGTCAGAAAATTGTTTGCTTGATAAAATCCACCTTCTTAATCTATCTTATTCTTAATGACATGGTAGATTCTTCATTGTATCCTTAGAGAGCTAGAGCATTCAACTTGAATACGCCCAAAATCTTTGCATTTAAGGCATCACTCAGTTGATATTTTCACCACCCATTCCTTTACATTGAAAGTTACACCTCTGAAAATTGTAATGTTGATTGTCTTGAAAATTTGTAGAGACATTATTCCTATATCTCATTTCCAGTTTTTTCATGACTTTACTAAAGATCTTAGAAAGCCATATATTTTCTTCAGTATCATAATCTACATGGTCTTCACAATATTCATAATTCTCTCCACCTCTACTCTTTAAAGGATTCTTAATATCATGAATAATCGTTGGTCGATGAACTGCTCCTCCTTTTTAAAATTATTCATCTTGAACAAAATAATAACCCTGAAACACACCCAAATAGAACAATTGCCTTGTTTGATGCCAATTAAAATTATGTTCTTTGCATGATAGATGTTGGACACAATGTCTAAGACAATGTGTACAACATCTTATACCATATTTGATAGAGAATAGAAAATAAATCATAAGACAATAAAGAGCACAAAGGATTATTAACCCAGTTCGTGCAACGTAACCTACGACTAGGGATTTCCAATCCAAGAAAGAAAATTCACTCTCAATATTAAAAGTACAAATAGTCTTAGATGAACAAACCTTATTT